>CP125977.1:488665432-489875432 GCA_030063025.1 Avena longiglumis | reverse complement strand
CAGGTTCGGCCCCCCGGAGGGTAAAGACCTACTCCTGCTAGATTGTATTATGGAGGTGTTACAATGGGCGAGCTCGGCGGCTAGGCGGCGAGTCGCTTGGGTGTATGAGGGAACGTGTCTCTACTTACCCTATAGGGAGGTTTATATAGGCTCACCTCCCCTAGGGTTTACATATCTCAACCGATTCGGTTAAAGCTTCAATAGCCGTTTAATCCTTACCCGACTGGGCCTATCTACTACTTTGGGCCTTGACTTCCATCGCTCGGCTCTGGGATTCGATCCACTTGCCGTTCTGCAGGCCCACTCGCCGGGTCTTGGGCCAGTCGGAAACGTCCTGCTGGGTATACCCCGGTAGGCATATCCCCATCACAAACGGTAGATTCGTCGAGCAACGCTATCTAGTTAGAATAGGGTAGCACTAGAGAAGGCACGATTTTTCTAATGTGAGGCTGACATATAGGACCCACCAGCCTGAAAAAACGGCTGATGCAGCAAACAACGCTATCAAGTTAACACGGAGGCGTGACCAATAGCAAAAATTCCATCATACAAATATTTCTTCTAATAAGAGTATAACATGTGGGGCCCAGCTGCGTGATTATGCATCTGTCAGCGCTATCAAGTTCGGAACATGATAGCGCGATCGCGGGCAAAAAATCTATCATACACACGTTTCTTATAATAAGAGGATGACATATGGGTCCATATACGTGATTAAATGGCAGCGCAATAAAGTTTGGAACAGGGTAGCGGAGCGAAGGAAAAAAATTTATCATACACACGATTCTTCTAATGAGAGACTGACATGTGGAACCCAACATCGTGATTAACGGAAAATAGATCGAGCAACGTTATCGAGTTCATATCAGGGAGGCACGAGCTAAGAAACATAAATCCATCATGCACACGTTTCTTCTAGTGTGAGGATGACACGTGGGACCCAGCAGCCTGATTAAACGACAAATGCATCGTGCGATTCTATCAAGTTCGGAATAGGGAAGGAAAAAATTCCATCATACACATGATTCCTCTAATGTGAGGCAGACAAGCGGGATCTAGCAGCCTGACTAAATGGAAGAGGCATCGAACAACATTATCGAGTTCAAATCAGGGAGGCGCGACCGAAAAGTTTGGTCCGCTAGAGTCACTAACATCCGGAACCCACACGCAAAAATAAACTTCCGCGAGTCAACATCTCGCGAGGAAGCGGAAATCTTACTTCTGCCACGCCCTCATCGAGCTTTGTTCATGTTTTTAGCGGTTTCGTCATAGTAGAGGGGTGCGAAACAGGAAAAAATGCTTTGCATCGGCCACGGTCGAGCTGAGATTTTCATGACGAAAGACGCGCCTTCTATGAAGACCGATGGGCCCAGTCGTTGCAGTAGGAAACATTTTTTGTAGTGAGGGCTCATCATCGCTTCTTCGCATGTAATCGTTATATCATTCTCCAACAATAACACTTTTCATCAAATCTTGTTATTTTATTACTAATCGATCCATCTGGTCAATAGGAACTTACATATCTGAAACTACAACATTATAGAGACGATAGACATTGCAATGTAGCAGCATACAGAAATTTTCCGGTGGTCCACTACTCTAATCATGTCACTTAGGTTCAGATAACCTCATCAAAAATTTAAATTATCCTCCCACTTAACTTTTCACGATCGTTCTCAAGAACTTGTCGTTCTAGCGAAAAGCACTTCTCTTTATTGTTACGCTAGAGGAATTCCCAATGATTACTTTGGGATAAACTACAACGACGTGCATATCAAATTTTGGTTTTGTAAACATTTTAGATATGCTTTGCATATCAAAAATTAATAAAATACAAACTTGGTTTTACCCCTTGCCATTTTAACGGATCATGATGTTGCTCTTTTCAGTGTAAAAGTGGTATGTCACTATAGCATAATCTTTAAAATTATAATGGTAGTCTTACGTTTGATCTTACCAAGTCGAACTAGATTCGATTATAATCTCAAAAAATTCCATACTTCTATGGTGTTTCGGGAAACTCAAGTTAATGAAACAATTTCTCAACTTTCAGATGTTTTTCTAAACTTGTAACGAAAAAATATTCTTTTATGATCCAATCATAAACTCTTGATTTTGTTGTTAAGATGGTTTGTACTTCATGCTAAAAAAAATGAACATGTTCAAATGTATTCGAATTTTTTCATTAAACAGATATACTCATATAACCTATTTAATTCCTTGGTGAAAGTATAAAGTAGAATAATCTACCAAACACGATTTCACATAATGGACCACATACATCAATATGTATTACTTCCACTAAGTTATCCTTTCGTTCAACTTTTTCCGTAATCAAAGTTTCATTCATGTATAGAAAAGTTCTACAAGCGTCAATTCATTTTAAAATAACTTGACTCCAAAATTCCATTAACATGGAGTTTCTTCATTTCTTTCCAATATAACTTAAACGATGGTGGCACATTTAGGTGAAATTAAAATCATTTTTCTCTTGCGACACTTTAGAATTTAGTTTTATGAATGTTATTTCACCAATATAATTTATAATGGTTCATCTATCATATATGGAATAAAATATTGTTTTGAACAATATCTTGTTCTCACAATACTGGAACCAGATAATGACTAACAAAATAAATCTTAATGGCTTGATTCTTGATGTAGATGACAAACATAATAACCTTTTATTTTTTATCGATGAACATCATCACCATATTCTCTTCCTAGTTACTAAGACGATTGTGTTTCTTATTTTGAGTTGCTTTGTATGAAATTTCATACCAACCAATCCAGTATCCAATATGGAAGAATTACATTGGTTTAACAAGCAAAGAGTATTTGTATATATATTCATAACATGTATATCTGTTATATGCCTGGCCTGGACAATTCCAGTCCATCTATATTTCTTCCAGTTACATTTATAGATCCCCTTTCAACGTTTTCCTCTCTTTCAGAAGAATCAATAAACATCCATAGTGGCACCAATCACATGGCACTTAGTCAAGTGTATTAGTGAAATACTGATATCCTCAAACTTACAATAAGCGATTCACTATCATTACATGATCCGTGTTCTTTCAAATTCATCTTTCAGTGATCTTTTAGTATAGTAAACATTTTACCAATACCTCTTATTCATCCTATCATGACAACTTTCATGATTGAAGTATTATAGTTCATAAGGACGAATGTTTGTATAACTTTTAGTCCCCAAGCCTATTGGGTGATAGTTACGTAAATGCTCATCCATTATGAGAATATGTTTCCAACTAAATTATACTTTATCACATTACAATCAAACAATGTTTCTGATTTCAAATTATCTTTTAGAAAATATGATTTCTAAAATGAGTCTTTCAGCTCCTAGATAATATCGATACTAAAAGTTTCTTTATAATATCAAGTATCATGGAGGCAAGCATGATCTTTTAGATACTAACTTTGGAATCAATTATTATAGGATTAATACAGTTATTAAACCTCATGGAGTAAGTGAGGTTTACTTGAAAGATTGCTTTCAGGACCTTTTATCCTTAATTTGACACTCAAACAATATGGTACTAGTCCGTAAAGTAAGAATATCTAGAATTTTGTAGTTCTAGTATATCAATTATAACTAAGCCCAAGGAATTCTATAATGGATGCCAACTACAACAACTATGCAAATTCACTTAGATTGTTTAGTTCATGATATGAGTTCAACCCACAAACTCCCACTTAAACAAACATCCTCGAATGTTTGTTTAGTGATTACACAACCTCTTTACACTTTATCATCCTCGATCGTCACAACCTTTCATACAGCTGCCAGGGTGGGCTAAACATGTCGATCACATCATCATGTGACTCATGCTTAACCTTTCGGTCACCTGTATTCCGCCAAGATCTATCTATGCAGATGTAAAGTAACGAGCAGAGGGATTCAGTGTTCATACCTTTGAAGATCGAAAGCGTTTAACTTTTCACGAGAAACGTGGATGATATAGTCATACGACGTAGCTGACCTCAAGGTCGTGTAGACGTCCAATCTCCAAGTGAATAGAACCACAAGTGGCCATGCCTCATGGCTTTACACGCATCTGGTGCAGAGACGTCTCTGGGGCTTCGTTCCAGCAAAGCAGCGGAAGAATATTGATTCGTACCGAGTCTAGCAGCACCACAGCGTACGTATGGTGGAGAAATACCTATCTCCATATGCATTTCCAATCTTGGGAACCACATTCTAGGGAGAGAGAGAGAGAGAGAGAGAGAGAGAGAGAGAGAGAGATAAGGGGTAACCTCGGCAATGCCCATGGTTATGGACTTATGATTTCATGAAAAAGAGAGCGCTAGTGATTTCGTAGGCTTAACAGACAAACTAGGGAGGTGATTTACCCAGGTTCAGGCCCTCATAGAGGAAACCCTACTTACTTCTTGATTGCTCATATTATCATTGGAGAGTACAAACTCGTTGAGTCGACTAGATGCGATCTCGCCGAGAGGGAGAAAGACATGTGTATTGTAAGATTGGATATTGGGATCCCTCCTTGTTGACCCCTCCTAGCCTTTATATATGAGGAGGCTAGGTCTCGAGTGCCCATAGGAGTAGGTTATTGTATCTAGTCTAGTCTTGGACTTTACTTGTCTAGTATCGCCAGGATTCTATGTCCGTGTAGGCTTCATATTTGTTGAATCGTCATGGGCTTCATGGATCTTGATGTATATTTGAGTGAGTCCTCTGTGAGGTCGCACCATATATACTAACGATGGGCACATGAAGGGTCATGCCCATGTCAGTATCCCCCGAGACTCCACTTGAGTCGTAGACTCAGGTTGAGTCTCCAAGTCCGTTTCAATATGCCCGGAAGGTGAACTCGAAGCTTTCTTCGAACGCGTGAATTTCGTGACTGCCTTGTTTAGTTGTTGCAATGGATGAAGTTGTCTTGCTCTTGGAATGATGTTGGCATTTTCTTCGGGTGCTCCCGATGGGAGTAACCGTTGAGGCTACACTTGGGTAGGCTCAAGGTTATTCTTCATCATTGTATCTTTTGTCAACTCCTATTGGAGGATTTCTATTTTTCTATCGGGTGTGAGACCAGTGATCCCGATGGGAGTAGCCCCCAAGACTACATTAGAATGCTTGCAGACGAATGTAGTCTCAAAGTTCATCTTCTTGAGTTCTTCTGTCTCCTCCTTAGGAGGGTTTGTTGTTTCTATCGTGTGCGCGGCTAGCGCTTCTGATGGGAGTAGGTCTAAGTTTGGGTGTTTGCATCAGAGCATAGGCTCAAATCTTTATCATCTGAGGAGATGCTCAGCTCAGGCCTTCTAATTTTTGAATCATCAAAACTATCGAGTGCACGGCCAGCACTCCCGATGAGAGTATCCCCAAAGACTATGTTCGACTAGTTGTGGTCGAGCATAGGCTCAGATAATCTTCATCCGAGGAGGTACTCGACTCGGGTCTTCTTTCTAGATGGAAACATTTTCCTATCGACTCATGTTGGAGGATTTTTTTACCGAGTAGGCGTAAGTTTAATAAGTTTGTCATGGGGATTTTGGTATAACGTTCTGATGCATCCGACGGATCGTTATCCAGTTAATTGCACTTGGGAAAAAACAACGTGAACGTACATCAAGCTCGATTCCCCGGAATCGAACCTGGTATATGCTGGCGTAATTCAGCTCGGGCAGTAGAGGTCTAATCGAGTACTGAATTCCAGTTATGTGTTACAGGTACCCAATGCGTCTGATAGGATTTTTTATCGTATCATGGATACGGAAAATTTACTAGTAGAGCGCATTCATGTGCGACTACCAGGCCACACATGACGGATCCCGTGGTCTTATATTCATGTCGTGGACATGACATTCAGACATGTTATCGCAGCCGACACGGTCTGAGAATTTATATTTTTTGTCGACTCCGCAGGAGGATTTATTTTTATCGGGTGCGCGGCCAGCGCTCGAGGATGATCTTCATCAGAGAAGGTTCTCTACTCAGGTCTTGTTTTGTATCGGTGTAAGTTGTTTTCGTCAACTCTGTTGGAGGATATACTTTCTATCGGGTGGACGGCTAGCGCTCCTGATGGGAGTAGCCCCCGAGGCTATGTTCGGGTGCTTGCACCGAAGCATAGGCTCAGAGCATCTTCATCCGAGGAAATTCTGAACTCGGGTCTTGATTTTCATCGGGTGAGTATAATCTCAGAAATCTTCTTCCGAGGAGATTTTCGACTAGGGTCTTGACTTTTATCGGGTGTGCAACCAGTGCTCCTGACGGAAGTATCCCCCGAAGCTATGTTCGACTACTTGTAGTCGAGCATAGGCTCAAAGAATCTCTTCATCCGAGAAGGTACTCGTCTCGGGTCTTGGCGTAAGTTGACGCATGTGGCGTTAGTCGACTCCACCGCAGGACACGATAAAATAGCTCGATTTAGTTGACATCCTTGCAAAAGACATAAATAATTGTGAAGTAGTTGTATATTGTAAAAAATATTTTCCTTTCAACTTGTTAGAATCAATTTCTTGTGCCATTGGACTCGACACTTTTGCATTATAACGTGAGACCTTTTTGTTAGCCCGATGCCCTTAGTCTCATTTCCTTGCCGACCTATCAGTTGGGTTGCAACTGGGTCGGAGTTTAAGGATTCGACACTCAGACAGAGTCAGCTACTTAGGAAGTCGCGTATGAATTGCTCGAGTGCGCGGAGTCGATGACACTTAGGTTACTCGAAGAGGGCACAACCCCCGAGTATTTTGAGTGTGATTAAAATAAATAATTATTGACTCTTGGTAGGGGAAACTTAGCTTTATTAGTAGTTTCCGTAGATGAAGTCGATGTGCCCGTGGAGCTGAAGACTGCAACGTGTTGCCAAAGCCGATGACGGCAGCGGGTTGCCGTAGCCGGATATTTATAGCGGGTCGCCGCAACTGATGGCGGCAGGGGGTTGCCATCGCTGATGGCGATAGTGTGTCGTTGGAGTCGAAGACCGTGGTGGGTCACTGGTATCCGAATATTGTAATGGATCGTCGAAGTCGAGGGAGCCCCTGGGCCACCGGAACAGAAGACCATAGCGGGTCACCGGAGTTAAAGGACCCCCGGGTCGCTGTAGCTGCGAGCCGTAGAGGGTTCGCTGGAGTCGAAGTAGCGTGTGAGGCCAAAGCAACCGGTGGGTCGCGGTTGCGGAAGCCGATGCGGCCGGTCGGTCGGATGGTGTCGTGCAACGGACAGTAATCGATGCGACTGTCGGGTCATCAAAGTTGGAGCCGATGCAGCGGACACGTCAACGCAGCCTCCGGATGTATAGTTGATGCGGTCAGACGGGGTCAATGTAGTGGAGGTGGAGTTTCGAGAGCCAATACGACGTACCGGAGTCGACACAGGATCACAGAAGCAGTTGACCGCAACCGAAAATTGCAATGGGTTGCCGCAGCCCATGGCCTATGCAGTGGGTTATCTGTACGTCAGGATGATAATCTGTCCGTGGAGGGTGGTAAGGGGGGCTGTCTTTGATGCAAACACGGACCCGTCAATTCGCGAGGCGGTGATCATCTTGTCTTGTGACTCGATGGATTCTTGTATTGTTATTGCATGTAGACTAGAAAGAACATGTAAGAATTAGATTAAGTAATTTATTTGGCAACCCATTAATTAACGAGAGAAAAAGAAAAGTCAAATAAAAACAGGATTTCTACATGTAAGAATTAGATTAAGTAGTAATTTATTTGGCAACCCATTAATTAACGAGAGAAAAAGAAAAGTCAAATAAAAACGGGATTTCTAGTCTCCGGCCGGTAGATGTCAATTTTTGGCGGACGTTCTGACAACCAGTGCATGTATGTGTTACAATTTAAAACGGTTGACATCAATGTTTAATATAGAAGATTGTATATTTAAAAAGCTTTATAGCTCGAACTGTTTATCCGATTGAAAATCCGTTTTTACCATTGAGCTAGTCGCAACAAGATCTTCGAAACTAGATCTCATGTTGATATGTTTCAGAGAAAAAAATTAGACCAAAATGTTATCCACCACTAACACGTGAGTTATCCATGTCATAATATATAAGTTATCCACCTGTAACACATAAGTTATCCAGCATATAAACTGTTTGGGTAGAGACGTTTTCACATGTCTCATGGGTGATGGGTGGATGGGGCATAAGACATTATTTATTATATCATATGCAAGAGAAGTTTAGTTTTAGGTCATTTAAGAAAATTATGCTTGATGTTTGACGCGGTAGACTTTCGAGGTTGAGTAGATTCTACGCCGCGAGAGCGGCGACGGGCGACGAAACCGAACAGTTAGAATAACTTTTATATTCTCCGAAGTACATTTTTGTAGTGGTGGATAAATTATATGTTATTGGCTAGATAACTTACGGTGATATGATCTGGATAACTTATATGTTAGAGGTGGGTAACATTTAGGTTCGAAAAAAACTTCATCGAAACGTACCAATATGGGATCTAGTTTCGAAACTCTCGTCGAGACTAGCCCAACAATGAAAACGAATCCTAAATCCGATTAATAGTTTGAGCTACAAAATCTTTTAATTTTTTAAATCTCACATTTAATTATGCTGACATGAGCAGTTTTATCCACGACCAAACCGTACGTGACATGGTCACGTGTAGGAATAGTTTTCCTTTTTTTATTGCAATGAGTCGAGTTGCACTTTGTTTCGGACTCCCTTAGTTTTGCCTTGATCCGCTCTACTGTTGGTTATCCGAACCAAAAGAGACACCATTGCTTAAATCGGCGAGATCCTCCCAGTCTGCGGTGTAGTTGCAGTTGTTCATGGTGGTTTCTGGGAGCGAAGATGTCCATCCAGTGAATCCAATGGAAGATGTCGGTGTTGGTGATTCGATTGCTACCAACGGACCAGGGCAGATTGGATCTGAAAGGTAGAAAGTTCTCGTGGACCCGATCCGAAAGTTCAAGCTTCTAATCATTAGATCTGTTTCCCATTTGAGGTTGTCGAAGGCCAGAACAAGGGTGGGTGGGTGTGGAAGAAGATCGATATAACCGGAACGGATTTGACCGCTTCTGATCATCGAGTCGTTGCTTGATGAAGTGGAAGCCGCCGAATTCATGGCTCCAACGCTCAAATTTCCCAAAGAAGACGCCAAATTGATTAGGGGTAACTTCGGCAATGCCCATGGTTATGGACTTAGGGTTTCGTGGAAAAAAGAATGCTAGTGATTTCGTCGGCTTAACAGATAAACAAGGGATGCGATTTACCCAGGTTCAGGAACTCGTAGAGAAAACCTACTTCATGCTTGTCTGCTCATATTATCATTAGAGAGTACAAACTCGTTGAGTCGACTAGATGTGATCTCGCCGAGAGGGAGAAATGCGTGTGTATTGTAAGATTGGATATTGGGTGCCCTCCTTGTTGACCCCTCCTAGCCTTTATATATGGGAAGGCTAGTTCTCGAGTGCCAATACGAGTAGGTTACAAGTTAGAGTTTGTATCTAGTCTAGTCTTGGACTTTCCTTCTCTTGTATTGCCGGGAGTCCGTGTCCTTGTAGGCTTCGTATTTTTTGAATCGTCATGAGATTAATGGATCTTGATGTATCTTGTAGTGAGCCCTTTATTCGGCCGCACCATATATACTATTGATGGGCACCCAAAGGGTCATGCCCATGTCAGGGAGAGAGAAATAGACAAAGGCCAATTGATGGGATGGATTTGGAGAGAGGGGAGGTGCCCCTCTTTATATAGGTGGAAGGGAGGCACCAACTCCCTCGAAGTCCCGGGGTGGGACTAAGGAAGAAGTGGAGGAGGAAGCAGCCGTCCAGCCTCCCCACATGAGCCCCACGTGGTGGGAGGCCCACTTGGGGGTGGCGTCCACCTTGGCCCTTCCCTAGGGCGGGCCTCCTCCGGTGAGGCCCAATTAGGTGGGTCGCCCCATTAATTTAATTTAAAAATATTTCTAATATTAATTCTTTTAATTAATATTAAATACATATTATTTTATACCTATTATTCTGAAACACCTTTCGGACTCCGATCATCATCAGATATCCTCGGAAACATTCCGGTATCAACCCGAAAAAATTCTGGAGCTCTCTCTTTTCCCCTACGATCTTGGATCAATCCCTAAGTGTCATCTACCCTTAATAGGAACACCCTACGACTCGGGAATACATAGACATGATCGAGACACTCTTGATCAATGACCAACAACGGTGTCTGGAAACTCATGATGGCCCCCATGCATTCGATGAATAACTTGATCGCTTGAACCTTGAATCGTCAAGCCTCATTCCCTTTGAATTACGATACCTGGTTTGTCCAAATCCTGGTCTCCGATATTGATATACCTAGTTTGATCTTGTTACCGACAAACACATTTTCCCAATCAGGATATATGCCATCATCATCTAGATAGTAGCTCACAGTGTAGTCATGATTCTTGACTTTGTAATTGCAAGCCAGAGAATCTACCGCGACTAGTTTTGCAAATAGATGGGATCTATACAAGACATTGATGTCATTTTTAGTGATCCCAATAATCCAAAAAAATGCCAAATCCACAAGTCACCCGATGTGATGACCTCAATCACAATATTTGGATCATATATTTTACCGCATTACTGTCCATGCCAAGCTTTTGGGCATATTTTTCCACTTTCAATACATCTACCAAGCATGCCCAACCAACCTCTCTTTTCATCCATCTCCATCAATCTTATAGTATCTTCTTTGTTGGGAACTCGAAGATACATGGAACCAAACAACCGGATCACCACCTTGGCAAACCTACGCATGGACTCAATGGTTGTATCTTCATCAATGCGAAGGTACTCATCACTATAGTCTGCGAGTATGCCATATGAGATCACCCGCATGGTTGTGGATATTTTTTTATAGGCGCTAAAACCAAGAAGGCCAGTAGCGTTTCTACGGTAAGTAAAGTAGGTGTAGTTGGCCTCACATGCTTCAACGATTTTGACGAACAAGCTTCGCAACATTCAGAACCTTCTACGAAAGGGATGCGGGAAGTATGTTAGTACCTCATCAAAATAATCTTGCATGAGCGCTTGGCGGCCTAGCGCGTGGTTGCGCGGATGCAAAAACGGTCGAGAACCAATCCCTGTCGCCTATGCATCATCCTCCGCCTATCCTCAAGCTCCTTCACAGCGAGGACGACACCAACTGCTCGGTATCATCATCATGGAGCAACTCATCGATGTCCAAATCATTCAAGGACGATGAGTCCAAAAAATAGCTCACTCTCATTGCCGAACTCATCTATAAGAATAGTATATCAAAATCCATGGACTCAAACTCGCAAGGGAGAACAAACAAGATCTTACCACGGCTAGGTCGATGTGGTCGATTCCCGCGGAGGCAACGGACACAGCTATAGTAGTAGCTCTAAGGTGACCAGATCTTACCGCCTAAGTGAAGCGCTTCGCCAAATCGCATCGCGATGCCGCCTCCATGGCTGGCACCACCTCTGTGTCTTCCGCGTTGGAAGAATTAATGGTCGCCCTGTGAGATAGGAGCTCCCAGCGAAGGAAGTCGAAAAGGATGGTGGAGGCGGCCGGCGGAAGGGCGGCCGGGTGAGTGAAATTTCAGCGTGCCAAGATACACGCGGGGGGGGTGGGGTGGGGGTAGAGTTCACGCTCGTTTCGGCATCCCACACCTCATATGTAGAGGTCGATGGGTTATTTCTCCGTCACCCGTAGTACGGTTCACACAATTTTATGGAATTTTTTTTGGCGTCATTTTTCCGAAACCTAAAACTAGCGGTTAATCTAGAGAAAATCATGTTGAAGCTGGGTTTTGAGAGGAGATGGATAAATATGATTATGGCTAGCTTGTGTCTCCTCGGTAATTACAATGTTCGATTTAATTCTATAGAAACTGATGAGATTAAGCCAACGAGGTGTCGAAGACAAGGGGACCCATTGTCCCCTATTTATTTTTGATTATGGCAGAAGGTTTATCTAGCATGATCATATGAGCTGAAGGGAGAGGCGAATTAATGGGAGTCAAGGTCTATCGAGATGCACATATGGTTTACCATTTATTATTTGCAGATGATTCTTTAATCCTAATGCATGCCAATGAAAGAAATGCAAGGAAGCTAAAAGATATTTTGGATAGCTACTGTGCAAGATCGGGGAAGAAGATAAGTGAGGCTAAATCTAGTATTTTTTCAGTATGAATACAAGAGTGGAAGGAAAAATAGTGGTATGCCAGATTCTGAACATTTTGACGAAATTTCTAAGTGACAAGTTCTTAGGATTGTCTTCCATGATATAGATGGATAGAAGTGATTGTTTTAGACATTTGATTGATAGAGTTATTGCAAGAATAAGTGGGTGGAAGGAGAAGATGTTGAGTTTGTGAGGAAAAGATATTTAATAAAGGATATTGCTTAATCTATACCAGTGTTTGTGTGGCATCCCGCAAAACCACTACTAGAAAATCGCGTTGTTTTTGTGCATTGCATCATCATGACCGCATGCTCATGTCATCATGCCACATTGCATTTGAGCATCGTCATCATCTTGCATTTGCTTGCATAAAACTAATTGTAGAAAAACCTGTCTTTATTTTCTAAACGCCCCGTCTTGTTTTCAAAATGCAAACCCCGGGTCTCCGGAGTATTTTTGTTTGTCTGCTATCGGTTTGCAAACGGTGCATTTAGAATTAAATAAAAAATTTCATTATTTTAGTGGGGGCAGTCGAACGGGCCGATTCGACCCGAACGACCACCCCCAGTCCAAATAATCGGTCCAACCTAAATCCTAAAACTACCCAACCTAATCTACCCACCCTACCTCCACCTCACCCCACCCAATAGCTAGTCGCCACCTCACCCAACTCCCTCCCTCACCCAATCCCCATCTGCCACCTCAACCCACCCTCTCTCCTTTTCCCTCTCTCTCTCTCCTGACCCACCCAACACACTCACACCCCAACACAAACACACACGCCACAGCCCCCCCCCACTCAGCCGACCCCCACCTGTCCCCACCGGGCCCCACTCCCCTGGCCCTGTTCCTCTTCCCCACCTCCCCCGCATCGACCCACCCGGAAACCACCTCCCCACCTGGGACCTCCCTGCGATCCCCACCACGCCTCCCACGCAGCGCCACCGCCGAGCCCTTCCCTCACCTCGTCTCCTCCTTCCCAACCTCGCCTGTGGGATCCCCTCATGGGCCCCTGCCGCACCCTCCACCGCTGCCTGCCCTCAGCGTCGCCACAGTGCCTCCCTCCGGCCGCCGCCTCGACCAGCCGACCCGCCTCCCCGCCGCTCGAGCTCTACCCCGCGCCCCGCCTCTGGCCGTGCTCCGCGCCGTCCCCGTCCGGTCTCCCTCATGCCATCCTCGTCCCGCGCCCCGGCGAGCCGGCCCCGAGCGCTGCCTAGATTCCCTCGTCGCCGAGCCCCGCCGCATCCTCAGCGACGCCGCCACGGCTCCTGCCTCCCCATCGACTGCCTCGCCGACCACCTCTGCAAGAGCCACTCCCCTGCGCCTCCCAGCTCGCTGTTGCTGCCTCGTGGACCCCTCCTCGCTGGAGCTTCCGCGCGTCGTGCACGTGCCGTCGTTGCTAGGTTCCGGGCTCGCGTGTCTCAATCCAGTGGTGCCCCCTCTGTTCGCCACCGCCGTGTGCAAAGTCCGTTGGTGGTGTCTTTTCAAAGACAGGAACCGCAAGATCTGCTCGTAATAGCATTCGTGTGTTCTCGATGAGGCCTATTCCAGGCAGGTTGTGGCATGTGTTCCTGAAGCTCCTCTCGGCAAGTTCTTTGTGGCCACCAACATGTGAGGATGTAACCAGGGACTTCAAGAACTCCATCACGGAAAATCCCCAAGATCGCCTTCCCCGACCCAAAGGCGTCGAGATCTCGAGCCTCCGAAGACCGATCCGACAACGAAACCGCCGGTACCTCAAGATCTTCCTCGCGGCGTCCGAAGACCCGAACCCCGTCGAGCCCCTCTCGGTGAACGCCCAGATCTCCTCACGAAGCGCCATGACCTCCTTCGAGGATCCGATGGCCGAGACCCCGGCGCGACAAGTACTCCTTCCCGGACCCGAACCCCGGTACCGGACAAGTTCGCCATCGACCTCGAGAACGCCTACACAGAACAAGACCGCCACACGGACGCGAACCCCAAGACCCTGAGGCCCAGAACCGAAGACCGATCCGAAGCGCCAAGACCTCCGACAGGGAACCGACCAGTTCGCCGAGAACCGCACCCGAACCTGAAGCACGACAAGATCTGCCCCGTTGTTCGAGAACGTTCACGAGACCCGTCGAACCACGGACCACGAGACCCGAACCCGGAACCCCAAGATCTGCCGAACCCTAACGTGTGAACCCCTTCCCGAGACCCTATTTTATAATATAATACAACTGGTCGCATCTTAATTGTTCATGCATGCATCCTTGTCGTGTGGTTTGGGGGCCTTATGCCGATTCACTGCATAATTAAATATGGGGCCCATATGCGGGCAAATCTAGTCTCATATTGGCCTCATTTAAATTTGTGTAGCGAACCCGGTGCTATATTTTGCCTTGTTAAACAACATTTAAATTGCGGGGAAGTTAAACAACATGAACCACCTAATTAATTGTCGGGATCCCGGTTCCGCTTAATATGACCTAATTGCATCGCACCTTTGCCATGTCATACATCATACATGCATCATGCCGATCTTCTGCTGTAGTATTAAATAGTGCATCCGGTGTTTCTTCTAGTATTTTGCTTCTTCACGGATAAGGCCGTTGAGTTGATGTGAGCTTCGCCCCGATCTTCGGTTGAACCTTCGACAATGTTTTCAGGCAAGCATCTCCCCCTTTCTACCTATCTTACTTTTATAGTATTTATTCCCTCCTGTTGATCTATTGCTATCTGTGTTGCGTTGCTCTAGTTTTCGTACCCGAGATATCCCCTGCAGCCTTATATTGCCTTGGACACATCCTATTACCTGTTGTTTGGTAGATAGTTGGACTTGCGCGTCGTAGTAGCTTGCTCAAGTGCTGTTGCGTGTTGTCAAGTGCCACAGTTGTTGGTGTATTGCCGCATGTTTGACGTTGGAGATGATCATGGTTTTACTTATCGTTCACTTTAATTCCTGTTTAACAACTAAAATTGAAGTAAGTAAGCAGAGGCATCGGTGGGTGATAGATAATATTTGGTTTCCGACCGCCCACTTGTGTCCCGTAGGACCCCGAGTACTTGATACCCGTTCCTTGATTTATCGCGCTATCCACATCCGGGAGGATTATGGGACCCCCCTGAGCCAGAGCATGATTCAGTCTTATTTCTTGTGGCCACAAACTAGTTTGAGGTTTTATTTACGATCCTATACTTATGCCATGCTACTGCTTTATTTACGATTGTGCGAGAAGCACACTGTACTGTTTAGGATCGTGGCACGATTCCGCGGTGTCGACAAGCCCAGCCACACTTTCGGGTTCCTAGTCGTTCACAGCCGTCCCCACAACCTTAAGTCCGTCTCGGAGCCGGCCGGCTTCGTTGCGGGTCTACTTTAAGGGGTGGCCCCCTGAAATATTTCTGAATCCTGTGATTGCTTTGTCGTGAAGGCCTCGTTGGGTTTTGATTTGGTTTTTCCGAGGTTGATCGAGCGTGTGTTGCTATTGGTGCACCCCGGCCGGGTAAAACTTTCTGAAAGCCGTGTCCGCGGTTATGGACGACTTGGAGCACAGTATCTCGATCATAGACAAGCATAACTAAAGTAGTGCTATAAATTTGACTTTATAATGACTAGTAATCAGCTTCACTATAATGGAATGTCTAAATAATACTGCCCACAATTGCTTGTTTGAGTTGTCGCTTGCGACCATTGTATCTGACTAGTAAGTATGGCAACTACAACGGAATGGCTAAATAAAAGTATCAACAACTGCTGGGTTTTGAGGTTATCTCATGCTAATTGTATCTGACTAGTAAGTGTGGCAACTATCACGGAATGGTTAACTAAAAGTGCCCACTGCTTACTTTATCAGGATGATTATCTAAACCTGACTAGTAAATGCCGCAACGATAACTGAATAAGTAAAACTGCCAACTGTGTGAGTTCCTCGGTTGACTTCCTCGTTTGGTCTCGAGGGGGAAACGCCAGGCTGGGTTTGTTTGATGGTAGTATCAGGTTGGATCCGAATAGGTCTTTCTTATCCCTCTCTGATAGCCGCCTGTTGTATCGAGTCTCTATAGTTTGTTTAGTGCATGCTGCCGCTGCTGCTTCAGTCCACCATACCTATGTAGGCGAGGGCCGCCGAATTCTAGCCTCGCCGTGTACTGGCCTCAGTACTGACGCTCCTCTTTTTCCTTTGCCCTTTGTCGGCACCCCTTTTGTTTAAGCAGGTTTTGAGATCGACGTCGTTAGCAGGGTTACCCTTCCGGCTTGGCCTGGGCAGGGTTATGGACGCCATTGGTTATTCTTCAGGGCTCTTAGCCCCACTTGCATCTTGTCCGTAGTCGGACGCTCTATCATCTTCAAGGTGATTTGGATCTTTGTATATTATATCTGTATTCTTGACTCTTTGAGTCGCTTTTGTATATATATCTGTTCTGTGGGTCCCATCGAGGACTGTTGTGTAATGTTATTACTTCGTTTTCCCACCCGCACGAAAGTGCCTGGTGGGCACCTTTGAATCGTTTCTATACGGGTTTGGCGGGTTTCGCTAAAACTTGCATAGGTCCGATTCTGAGGGTGTTACAGTTTGCTATGATGGTGTTCAAGATTTCGAAAAATATTTGCAAAGGAATAAGGGACGCTATCTCTCAGTTCTGGTGGGGCAATGAGGAAAAGCAGAAACATATACATTGGAAAGCGTGGTGCAAATTATGTATTCCAAAAGATAAGGGTGGAATGGGTTCAGAGATTTACACAGTTTCAATTTGGCAATGCTAGCAACGCAGGTGTGGAGGCTGTCAAGTGAACTAGATTCTTTATGTGCTAAGTATTATCCAGATGGTCGTCTCTTAGATGCGAAGTTGAAGAGTGGGAGTTCATATACTTGGCAAAGCATTTTAGCGGGTTAGGATTATTTTAAAAAGGGTGCATTTGGAGAGTTAGGGACGGTACACAAATCAATATTTGGGAGGAAAATTGGATTCCATCTAGTCATAATCTGAAAATCATGACAACAAGGGGATCAATTTTATACACTCATGTAAGTGATCTTAATAATCTTGTTGACCATAATTTGGACGTTGAGTTTGTAGAAGGTTTATTCTGGCCTATAGATGCTCATCGGATACTCCATATTCCTTTCACACCGGGTAGGGAGGACTTTGTTGCTTTGCACTATAAAAAACATAGATTTTTTCGGTCATATCTTCTTACCATTGTCAATGGGAGTGCAAGTTTGGGAGGCATGAAAGGAATGCAGAAATTGCAGAAAGAGCAAATAATCCAGTTTGGAAAAAGTTGTGGAACTTAGAGATCCCTAGTAAAATTAAAAAAATTGGGTGGAGAGTTCTTCATGGTATGATTCCATGTCGAGAAATTTTGTCTAATAAGCATATTGGTAATCAAGGTGGATGTCCTATTTGTTCGGCAGGGTGTGAGGATTTGAAACATATGTTGTTCACATGTGATAGGACAAAGGAGGTCTGGCGCTGCCTTGGACTAGGGAGTTCTATAGAAGAAGCGCTGCATATATGGATCGGTCGGGATCAGACTTAATGGAAGAGATGATTATGCGAGATAACCGAATACCTATGTATGATAATGTTGGCTTTGCTGAAATCGTTTTGATTGTAGATTGGTACATCTGGTGGGAGCGTAGACAGTTGGTGCACGGGGAGAATGTTCAGGCTCCATTTCGGTCGGCCATGTCTATAACAGTTTTGTCAAAGAATTATATGATCTGTAGAAAAACAAAGAGAAGGGTGGAAGAAGCCAATGGAAGGGAAGCTGATGGTTAACATTGATGCAACTTTTGATGTGGGAACAGGGAGATGTGCCACTGGTGCAGTCATTAGAGATTATACGGGAGAATGTATCGCTGCGGCGCAGAAGTTTCTTTCTCATGTGGTAGATGCCCCAATGGCAGAGGCTTACGCTCTACGAGATGGTCTAGTCCTGGCACAACATATCGAAAGTAACAATTTATTCTACAAACTGATTGTGTGCAGGTGGTGGACACTATGAACAATGGAGGTTTTTCTGCTACTTTATCAACGGCGATTTATGATGACTGCAACATTTTATGGTCAGGGTTTGATAATGTTTCTATTGATGATTGTAAGAGGGAGGCAAATCAGGTAGCTCATGAGCTTGCTAGGATTTCTTTTAACTCGGGTAATTCTTGTACGTGGGTTGATGAACTCTTCGTTTTATCCTTAGCAAGCTCGCAAACAATATAACTACTTTGATTTAGAGGCTGTAGATTTCAGACGCACTTTTCTTCCCAATCACAGTACCTAAGGGGACTTTATAAAGATTTTAACAAGACAACATGTATGCCTAATTATATAATGGTTTAAAAAAAATACTATCGGTTAGTCCACAGTTTGTTCACCTGTTTACCGGATCCGCAACAACTTTGCTCTTAGCTGCCCAAAAAGACGTGACCGAGTTGCTGGAATTGGAACCATGAGACGGGACGGACACCGACTCCATCTGAAAAGGGCGTTGATACCCCCAACCCCAACAGATCGAAAGCTGCCTATACCCCCTGTGAAAAAGGAACTGCCTAGCTAGGGTTTCAAATGGACCCTCAAGCGGGCTGGATGGCCATGGCTAGTGAGCTGCAGCTGCTCGAGCGGTTCATCTCCAAAACTATGGTGGAGGGGCTGTCCACGGGCTGTTCCGAGGAGCCTGCTCGCGCGAACGATGGAGAGACTGCTGAAGATGACTACGACATGGTGCTCAGTGAAGAGCGGGATCTTGCACGCATCCTGCCCGGCGACGTACTAGCCTACGTCTTCGGCCGCCTCGCTCCGCGCTGGCTCGCCGTGTCCCGCTGCGTCCGCAGGGACTGGCGCGCCGCCAGCGACGCCTGCCGACACCTGCGTGCGGACCTGCTCCCGCTCTCGTTCAGCGGCATCTTTCTCCACTTTATGGACCACAAGTTCCCGGAATTCTTTGCCCGCCCTGCTTCCTCCTCCACGGGCGCCCTTGCCATCACAGGCAGGCTCGAGTTCCTGCTCAACGCCAACACCTCCATCAAGGTCTCTGATCAAAATTACTATCTAGATTGGCAGAACTATGATATTCTTCATCACTGCAACGGGCTCCTTTTGCTCAACAAATACGTGGTCAACCCTGCTACACAACGATGGGATCCTTTGCCCCCACCACAACCGGGGGCTTTCAAGCCAGTCATGCAGATCGATGGCCTCATCCATACAACTTTCAAGATGTATCTAGTCTTTGATCCTACACTGTCGCCACATTACGAGGTGTTCATAATCCCCCAACGACGTACCAGCAATTTTAGGGACTACTTTGATCCATTACTGGAGAAACCAGCATCATCTCCATGCATCTTGCACGTGTTCTCGTCAAGGTCAGGTCATTGGGAGTTGAGGTCCTTTGTTGGAGAGGGGGATGTTGTAGGGACTGTCGCCAATATCAGGTCGACGAGTTTGCCACATTGCGCTGTCTCGAAATAGGCTTTCACCCCGCTATATTAATATAACAACCACGCGATACAACTGCTGGGCAGCAGCACAATCAAGCCCAAAGCAAAAAAAGAGAGAAAGAAAGAGAACCGAAAGCCAACAATGGCAGATCGACAAAACAAGGGTGACCCGCAATCGCTGCGCCCTTCGACGATGTACCACCACAATCCTAGCATTCCGGAGCGCCGCGTACCAAGTAACACCTTCAAGAAGGGGGACGACGACGACGACTCTGTTACCTGGACTAGTCCTAGGGGTTTCTCCCGGTACTCGGAGGGGAGTGGAGAAGGGGTACACCCGACGCTCTCCAGGAAGGAACGATGACACCCTCAGGCGTCACCGCGTCAGTGCCGGACGAGCCGACGTGGATTTCTCCTGACCCCCCAAAAAACCACTCCCCCAGATGCTCCGACGTGCTCCACCATACTTTGCCGCCCACCAACATGCGCCATCACGATCGAGACGCCGCCCTTGTCTGTCTCCCTGAGATCACCAGCACGAGGCCTAGAGGAGTAGGACAGCACAGCAGGAATCGGAGGTGCTAGCCGCGCCGCCGACAGGAGAGAACTACCTCCACCGTGTCCCGGTAGCCGACCAGACGTGGTAGTAGGGTCACACCAGGCCCCGCCGAGCCCGGACGGACCCAAATCAGACCGCAAAGCCCCCACTGCCTCGCTGCAGCAAGCCATCAGCACCGCCACCACAATCCAGATGCCCACGCGAGCTAGACCTCCACCTCCGGGAACCACTGCAGCAGCATGACGTCCGGCCTGCCTGAACCCAGATGGGGCCCGAAGGGCCCAGATCGAGACCGAGCGGGCGCTGCCGCCAACCTCCGCAGAGCTCGCCACCAAAGGCCGCGCCTCACGCCGGCGAGCTCCCAGCCGACATCGAGCTACCCCGCCGCCATGCCGAACCACCGCCGTCGGCCGACCCCCTCCGAGCCCCGCGCTGCGAAGAAGCGCCCGCCGCCCGGCTGCAGCAACGCCATGGCGACCGCCGGCGACGGCGGGAAGGGAGAGGTCGGGGAGAGGTGCTAGGAAGGGGGGCGCTGGGTGTGCCGCTCCGGTCGCCCGCGCGGGGAGCGACGCGGAGCGGGCCTGTTTTTTTCCCGTTACACAACTTGCTCGCGTCGCTGCCACATTGCGCTGTCTACTGGAGGGGAGCACTTTACCTGCAACGTGAAGCTAATTTCGTTGTTGTTGGATAGATCTCAACGTGACTGGGCCCAACGGCCCAGCACGCTTCTAACTACGATCGGGGCGTCCGTCATATCTGGGGACGGTGGGCCCCTGTCGCCAGCGCTATATAAAGTGGTGGGGAGCCGGCAGCATGAACTACGAGGTTAGCCGTGCCCTAGCCGCCCCACCTACAAGCCAATCCGATCTAGGCTAGCGCTGCGCCGACGGGAAGCTCCACCGCCGCAACCCTAGTCACACGCTCGCCACACTCACCCCATTTCCACCCATGGCCAACGACGGAGGTTCCAGCTCCGGCGCCGGTTCGGGCATTCCCTCTGGCTCTTGTCTGTCAAGCCAGGGAGCAGGTAGAGCGTGTCTCCGTTCTCTCTCTTCCTCTCTCTCTCTCAGTTCTCGATCTACAAAGGTGATGTGTAGTGCTACTGTTAGATCTAGACTAGATCCTCTGTAAAGTTGAAATTAACATTGGTATCAGAGCGTTGGTTTTAGTTGCTAGATTTTACAGTGCTTGTTGTAGAAAGCAAAAAGATTTAAAAGAAAGAATTAGATCTAAAGTGCGCCTGCCCTATGGCCGCGCCGTTCCTCTCGATCTAGATGGGCATCCATTGTGGAGACATCTAGAAGAAGAACACACCCTTCGGGGCAAAGGAAAACCCTAGATCTAAAGCCCCAAAAGAATCCCGAATGCAAGTCCTGACCCCATAGATCCCCAAAGAAAGGACAATCAAAAAGTGAAAAGAGGTCCACCGGAAAAGTCTCCGACCCACACCTCGGCCACTTGACGATGGTGCACCCACCCTCGGGTGGATGCACACATCGGCAAGGAGCAAGGTGGGGGGCGCCGCCGCAGTTCCACCATGGACCAAGTATGTAACAAAAAAAAGGGAGCAAAGGCTCCACCACCACCCCTCTTGACGGTGGTGCGCCCACCCTCGGGTGGACGCACCGCCGGCAAGGAGGATGGGGGGGGCCATGACTCACAGAGAGGGAAGAGGGAGGGGCGCGCGGAAACGCGGCCTCCTCGCCTCAACCGTTCTCGCCGGAGGAGCAAGGAAGAGGGAGGGGCGCGCCACTGTGGCCACCTGGCCTCGCCTCGTACCCGCGCGGGGCTCGCGCCACCGGAAACGAGCAGAGGAGGGAGGGGCGCGCGGCAGACGCGGCCACCTCGCCTCGTGCTCGAGCGGGCTCGCCGCCGGAGCCAGAGGGAGGGGCTCGCCTTAGGCGGCCACCTCACCTCGGCCCAGAACGGGCTACCACACCGGCGAGAGAGGAGCGTGGGAGGAAGGGGCCGCCGCTGGGCACGCAGCGCTGCCGCTGAGCCTGTGGATCCGGCAGCGGGCCGCCCAGCAGGCGGACGCGGAGCCGCCACGGAGGAGGCGGCGGACCACGCGGCTGCCGGCGAGGCAGCGCCATGTGCCCGCGCCGGGGGCTAGGCAGGCGTGAGGGAAAGTGAATTAGGGTTGAGGGGGGGTCGGCGGCTGGGGTTTTTTATACCTCCGGACCCCGCGCAGCGCCGTTGGATCTAGGGCGTCCCCCCATCAACGGCCAGGATTACTGCTGCGGCGGGCAGCCAGGCAGCGGGCTGGGCCAAGCGTCTGCAGGCGGCCTTGGGCGCGGCTCATGCGGCTGGCGCAGCGCCTCTGAGGCGGCCAGCCGTCGCCAGGCCGTTTTGGGCCGCTATGCGCTGCCCACTGTTTTGGCCCAGTGGGGCGTTTTTTTTTTCCTTTAAAGTTTCTGTTTTTATTTTACAGAATTGCTTTTAATGTGTTTTTTGCTTAGTTTTAAGCAAAATTTTGTATAGTTTTCTCTAGTCCTTTTACTTTTGAGTATATTGTGACTAGAGAATGTTATAAAGACAGTTTTTTCTGCAAAGTATGAGTCTTTTAAATGAAAGTTTCCGCTGCAAATAGTTCTTTTACATTGCAAATGTATGGTTTAAAATTGCACAAAATGCAATAAAGTTGATTAAATCTTGATATAAAGATGTGATTAAAGTGATTATGACTCATGCTATTAATTGACCAACGTTATTAATAATCATGACCATAATCTTTTCCAATTTAGTATAAAAGGTGCATTTAAATTTATTTCTGCCCAACGGTGATGTAATTTTAAATAGCACGAAACGATTGCATGCTTAATTTATACCAACGTTGAATTAACGCATACAATTGTTTTACTTGGTGATCTCACATCTTTTGTGATTTTCAGGAGGTCTCAACCTCATGGCATGTCTGAAGGACGTCCCGCTCCTCAGGGGGGACAACTACTCCGAATGGAGGAAGAAAGTTGACTTGGCGTTCGTATGCGCCGAGGTGGATTGGGTGGTTGACACCAAGCAACCAGTCAAGCCAGCTGACCCGGTCAGGGAGGCAGCTGAGGAAAGTGCTGACTTTGAGAGAAGGAAGAGGGACCATGCTCCATTGGAGCCGGCTTACTCTATCGATAACCAGAAATGGGTGAACGCCAACAAAAAGTGTCTGGCGTTCGTAAAGAACACAATTGAGAACGCTATCGTGGGCTCAATTGGAGGTCTTCTGCATGGCAGTATCTCGCCAAGATAAAGAGCCAGTTCTTGGCTCTTCAAAAGATATCGACCAATTTGTTAAAGCAGGTGATTCTTGAAAAAGTATCTGGGAGGACCCCACGGGATCAGAGAGCACATCTTGAGGATGTCGAACATGGCTGCAAAGCTCAAGCCAATGGATGAGGACCTCGAGTTAAAGCCAGCACTTTTGGTGCATCTTGTGATGGCCTCACTTCCACAACCCTTTGAAAACTTCGTGATAAACTATAATATGTCCCCTGAAAAGTGGGACATAGAAAAGACCATTGGGATGTGCTCCCAGGAAGAAGAAAGGCTGAAAGCACTTCACGGCGGTTCTCTGAACTTCGTGAAGGACAACAGGAAGAGAGGCTTCATAGGAGGCAACCATGGTGGCACACCCTCCAAGCCCCATGGCAAGGGTCCCATGCACACCGATTACCGGCACCAGTCCACACAGGAGAAGGATCGGTGCCATCCTTTGCAAAAAGCCGCCACTACAAGAAAGAAGGCCTGATTTGGCTAAAGTACATCATGGCCAAAATGGTAAAGATATTGTTTCTTTTGTTAATGAATCTTTGTATGAAAAGTTTACAAGATCCACTTGGTGGATTGATTAAGCAACTGCTCACGTTGCCAACTCTTCTGAGGTTCCATTCGACAAGGACCACGCCAAGAAGAGAAAGACACATTGAAGTGGCGAATGGAATAGAAGCAGAAGTGGAGGCCATTGGTGACGTCCCCCTGGAGCTGGCTGATGGCTCTTTGCTTTTGCTCAAAGATGTGCTTTTCGTTCCTTCATTACATAGGAATTTAATAAGCGTTTCCTGTTTGGATAAAGACTCTTACGAATGTTATTTTGGTAATGGCAAGTGTGCCATCTGGTTGAAAGACAAATGTGTGGGTGTCGCTACATTATTTGATAAGTTATATTTGTTATCCCTGCATGAGAAAGTTCTTTCTGTGTGTGATGTGAATGGAAAAGTTCCCTTGTCGAACAAAGAACAAAAGAAAAGAAAGCGAACTCTTGACTCCTCGAGACTATGGCACTGCAGACTAGGCCATATTTCGAGGGGAAGAATTGAAAACCTCGTTAAAAATGACATTCTTCCTCCGTTAGAGTTCTCCGACATAGAACAATGCATAGATTGCATTAAAGGAAAGTATGTCAAACAATGCATAACTACACTAGAAATAATCCACACGGATATTTGTGGACCGTTTCCGGTGAAAAGTGTGGATGGCTATGATTCATTCATAACATTCACATATGATCACTCCCGGTATGGTTAGATTTATCCAATTAAAGAAAGATCGGCGTTGGATAAATTTAAAATTTTCAAAGCTGAAGTAGAAAATCAGCACGATAAAAGAATCAAAATAGTTGGTCCGATCGTGGGGAGTACTACGGTTCGGCACACTCCATATGGTCAAGTACAGGACCCTTTGCACGGTTCTGCAAGAAAATGGAATAGTCGCCAAGATTCAATGCGGGCGAACCTCAAAGAAAGCAGTATGGTGAAAGGCGAACTGCACCCTTATGGATATGGTGCGCATGATGAGCTATTCCACCCTCCCATTGGGATTGTGGATGGGCGCTTAAAACCGCCATTCATATTCTCAGCAGTACCAAGTTGGTGCCCAAAACACCGTATGAATTGTGGACAGGCAGAGTCCCCTCTCTGCACCACTTGAGGGTCTGGGGGAGCCCAGCTGAGGCAAAAGTTTTCAATCCAAACATTGCAAAGTTAGACCCCAAAACAGTATCTTGCCACTTTATTGGCTATCCAGATAAGTCCAAAGGCTATCGTTTCTACTGCCCCGACAGATACACAAAGTTTGTAGAAACGAGACATGCAGTCTTCTTGGAGGACGAATTAATGAGGGGGAGCACGGTAGCTAGGAAAATTGATCTTGAGGAGAAGAGGGTGCATGCACCTAATCCGATGATTCAGGAGCCATTTTTCTCGCTACCTGTTGTGCCACCATCTACAACCCCTGAGGTTGTGGTGCCGGCACCTGTTGTGACTCCACACGTGACAACAATGGGCGAAAGTTCGGAACCTGTCCATCAGAGCCACACAGACCTTTGTTGAGCACGAAAGGGAGCCAGAACAGCCACCTAGAGTAAATGTGCCTAAACCCCAGGCAAGAAATGAGCAAGAGTCTGATGAACTCAGATGGTCTAAAAGAGAACTAAGACCAGCCATTTCCAAAGACATCTACAAAGTTTACAATGTAGTTCATATGGAGGGCGATCCTACCACATATGAAGAAGCCATGAGTAGCCCTCACTCAGCCAAGTGGGTGGAGGCAATGGAAGATGAAATGAAATCGATGAGTTCCAACAATGTTTGGGACTTAGAGGAAATTCCCAAAGGAGCCAAAACAGTAGGATGCAAGTGGGTCTACAAAACAAAATATGACTCCAATGGGAATGTAGAAAAGTACAAAGCTAGACTCGTGGCAAAAGGCTTTACGCAAAGAGAAGGCGTAGATTACAATGAGACCTTTTCTCCGGTCTCATGTAAGGACTCCTTCCGAATCATCATGGCACTAGTTGCACATTTTGATTTAGAGTTACATCAAATGGATGTCAAGACGGCATTTCTAAATGGAGATTTAGAAGAGAATGTTTACATGAAACAACCCAAGGGTTTTTTCATGGAGGGGAAGGAACATATGGGATGCCGCCTAAAGAAATCCATTTATGGGTTAAAGCAAGCCTCTAGGCAGTGGTATTTAAAGTTTAATGATACCATTAAAAGTTTTGGATTCAAAGAAAATGTTGAGGACAATTGCATTTATGCAAAGTTCAAAAGTGGGAAATATATTTTCCTAATTATATATGTGGATGACATTCTTGCTAGCGGTGATGTTAGTCTACTACTAGAAACAAAGAAATTCTTGTCATCAAACTTTGACATGAAAGACCTTGGTGAAGCATCTTATGTTTTGGGCATAGAAATTCACCGAGACGTAAAGAATGGAGTGTTAGGACTGTCATGAAGCGTATTGTGAAAAGATTTTAAAGAAATACAATATGCATGCGAGTAATTCAACACCTGCTCCCATAGTCAAGGGCGACAGTTTTGGGAAATCCGAATGTCCAAAGAATCAATATGAGATCGATCAAATGAAGTCAGTACCATATGCTTCGGTTGTTGGAAGCTTACAGTATGCACAAGTGTGCACTCGCCCTGACTTAGCTTTTATCACCGGGGTACTCGGTAGATATCAAGAGAATCGGGCATAGAAACCTTTGGAAGATGGTAAAGAAAGCTTTGCGCTATGTGCAAGGCACAAAAGGCCTCATGCTAACATATAGAAGATCTGATTCCCTAGAGATAAAAGGGTATTCAGATGCAGATTTTGCGGGAGATAAAGACGACCGAAAGTCCACGACAGGGTATGTCTTTACTCTCGCAGGAGGTGCTATTTCGTGGAGAAGCGCCAAACAGTCGATAGTTGCATCATCTACGATGTATGCAGAATTCATAGCATGTTATGAGGCCATGGGACAGGCGTTATGGTTAAAGAAATTCTTACCCGACTTGAAAGTGGTTGACTGCATCAGCAGGCCACTAAAGATGTACTGTGACAACGAGCCCGCAGTATTCTATGCTCACAACAACAAGTCGAGTAATGCTTCAAAGTCTATAGATATAAAGTATTATGTTGTGAAGGACAAAGTCCAGGATCAAACTATAAGTCTCGAGCATATAAGGACAAAGGATATGCTTGCGGATCCGCTAACGAAAGGCTTACCACCCAATGTGTTCAAGGAACACATAGCCGGCATGGGTTTAACGGCAAGCCTATGATTCCTGGACTATAGAGGCCCAAAAGTAACAGAATTTGTTTCGGAACATGAAGGTATATAGTGGCTGTCTGATTCTATCGGCAATTGAGCTGAGATGATGAAACATGCTCTATGTCCCATTCTGTGATGAGATAAGTAAAGAACAAGGTTAAAAGTAAAGTCGAGATCTAGGGGGAGAATGTTGGATAGATCTCAACGTGACTGGGCCCAACGGCCCAGCACGCCCCCTAACTGCGCCCTGATCGGGGGCGTCCGTCCTTATCTAGGACGGTGGGCCCCTGTCGCCAGCGCTATATAAAGTGGTGGGGAGCCGGCAGCACGAACTACGAGGTTAGCCGTGCCCTAGCCGCCCCACCTACAAGCCAATCCGATCTAGGCTAGCGCTGCGCCGACGGGAAGCTCCACCGCCGCAACCCTAGTCACACGCTCGCCACACTCACCCCATTTCCACCCATGGCCAACGACGGAGGTTCCAGCTCCGGCGCCGGTTCGGGCATTCCCTCTGGCTCTTGTCTGTCAAGCCAGGGAGCAGGTAGAGCGCGTCTCCGTTCTCTCTCTTTCTCTCTCTCTCAGTTCTCGATCTACAAAGGTGATGTGTAGTGCTACTGTTAGATCTAGACTAGATCCTCTGTAAAGTTGAAATTAACAGTTGTAAGGTGGGCAATCACCACGCCTCATTGTCCGATTTTGCCAGTTATCCCCCTTTAATGAAATGATTACTTCTTTGATTTTTCTGAACAATGCTTTGATTTTGCAGAATATCCCTCTCAAATAGCAAGTATCATGTAATTAGACCACCAGTGGGTGTGCGCGTGAGCATGCATTCAACTCGTTATCTAGACAGATCAGAAAACGGGGTATACTTTGCGGCACTTGATAACTATCGTCTTCGGGTTTGGATCCTTGATGAATCATTTGGTCAAATGGAGTGGATACTGAAGCATGACAAAGATCTCAGTCCCGTGCTCGCTCCTCATCGACAAGTTCATGGACGTTGGATGTTAAAGGATGTTAACTACAACATATATTGTTCCCACGTTCCAAAACACAAGAAGAACGATGTAATCGAAGAGAAGCTTGAGTGGAACTCTGATAGTGAAGATCTTGATGGTATTGTGATTGAAGGATATCTCTCAGGAAAGAACAAGAAAGCAATGAAGAAACAAAACCTTGGCAGCGGAGACATGGATGAGTGTGACTTGTATGTAGAGCCTTTCTTGTATGTGCCCAGAATTAAGATACTCGGATTTCATCCATACAGAGAGATTGTCTTCCTCAGTGAATCAATGGAGAAAGGACTGGCCTTTCACTTGACTACATCAAAGGTTGAAAGCTTAGGCAGTATGTACCCTACAAACTATAATCATTTCAAGGAGTCCTCTAGCACTCGGTCCAGTATCAGATATTCCTTTACATACACACACCATGTTGGCTTGAAGAGGTCCCTAGAAACCGATAGCTGAGAAGCTCGTATAAAATGTTGGCATATGTTGGCTGGAATGTATTTAAGCAACTGACTAAATTTCTGGCACATGATATTTTAGTCATCTTCAATATTTATTAAGATCTACAAGAATCGGTTTCTACATAAATATATTTGGTCATTATGTTGTTTGGTTTATTTTCTGTTGTGAGCGATATATTGTGCTATGAAAGTTCATGATGACCGTACCAAAAGTTCTTTTGGTGATAATCACTACATATTTGGTTCACGAAGGCCAATTCTTAGTATTAATATTTTTTCTCAATTTTTGTATGTATAGTGGTCACCCGGCCCATTTTGGTCACACCATATTCGGGCCAACAATAATGCGTTGTCCACCCAGGATTACACGCCGAGGGCTGTGACCGTCGGCCCAGATCATGGCTTGGGAGGCCCAGCGCCTGCCATGTGCTGCACCTACGCCGAGGGCGTGGCCATCGGCGTATACCTTGCCATACGCCGAGGGTCGTGCCCGTCGGCCCAGCTCACGGCCTGGGACGGCCCAGCGCGGGCCACGTGGCGTCGCTACGCCGAGGGTCGGGCCGTCGGCGTACCGGCCGTGTAACGGCATCCTTGCCGTTCGCCAACGACTAGTACGCCGATAGGCCTGCCACGACCGTCGGCAAAGTCGTACACCGACGGTTATTTGTGCTCCGCCGAGGGAGAGTTTCACCGAGGAGGCTACGCCGATGGCAGCCCTCGTCATAGCGTATGGCGACGGCAATTGGACCTACGCCGAGGGCTTTTTGCCGTCGGCCTAGCCGTCGCATCATGTAGTGTGTTGGCTTGAAGAGGTCCCTAGAAACCGATAGTTGAGAAGCTCATTTAAAATGTTGGTTGGAATGTATTTGAGCAACCGACTAAATTTCTAGCACATGATGTTTTAGTCATCTTCCATATTTATTAAGATCTATACAAGAATCGGTTTCTACATAAATATATTTGGTCATTATGTTGTTTGGTTTATTTTCTGTTGTGAGCGATATATTGTGCTATGAAAGTTCATGATGACCGTACCAAATGTTCTTTTGGTGATAATCACTACATATTTGGTTCATGAAGGCCAATTCTCAGTATTAATATTTTTTCTCAATTTTTATATGTAGTGGTCACCCGGCCCATTTTGGTCACACCACATTCGGGCCAACAATAATGTGTTGTCCATCCAGGATTATACACGGTGCCGCCTTGGGTATAGGGTCTCCTTATCACGTCCCCAGGCGACGTAGATATATGATTAGTTTATATGGATCTATGTGTCCTTATATTATTTGTCCACATGTCGGATGATACTGCGACCACTTTTGTCTTTCCTACTTGACCGCGTGTCGTCACGATGGAAAACCACGTGGCGACTTGCTAGGAGACCCTGAGACTGACACGAGTTGTGCTATCTCGACGCCTCATGTCGTCGTCTAGACTTGCCTCGTGGAGGAGACTAGGCAAGCCCAGTGGAGAATGGCATCACGCTGAACGACAAATTATGATGTCACATGACAAGATTGACATCTCACCACTGGTCTGGCATGCCTGGCACGATGCTATGAGAGATATTTTTGTCATGACGGTTTGGGACGAGTTGGTTTTGGGCTTCCTCGTGGCGGACGAAAATTGTCGTGGATCTGAGACGGACACGCCAAACTGTCACTCCGGCCATCCGTGACGCAATATTCACCAAGTATTTCCAACCTATCAATGTTGTATCTTTATGTCAGGAATTTGACTCTCGCTTCCAAAGGACCATTGTTCAGGGCAGTACCAACATTTGCCTTTCTCTTTTGTTCCGTCAACAAAATTTCTAGGCATGTTATCCCTTGCATTTGTTTGTTGGTTGAAGGAGTTGATTCCTATGGGTCTTCTGTTGCTGGTCACATACATTGGCCTCTTGTTGGCAGCTATGTAGGCATGCTCCTGTTGTCTGGCATGCCAACAAGCAGATTTGAGAGTAGGAGGGTTGTGGCTTTTGACTGCATGCTTGACTGTCTCTTTGAGTACACTAACGAATATCAATTCTCTGCATATGTATCATGTATTCCTCGAATGCATCAATGTACTGGTTCACGGAATTTGTTTGCTTGAGGTGTTGAAACTGCTCCATAGTGTCTTGTTCTGCCATGCTAAGAATCTTTCACAGAGCAATTCACAGAATTGTTGCCAATTGAGCATGTAAATGTTTAAATTGCTGCCAGCCAGCAAAGTCTTAGCTTTTCCCTCAATATGTGCATTGGCCCACTTGATCTTGGCTTCATTTTGGGTTCCACCCAATGTGAAGATACTCTCACGGTCATCTAGCCAAGTATAGTGGAATTTTCACACTGGGTGTTCTGATGTAGGGTTCTAGGGAGTTGTCTGTGTTTGCTATGGCTTGTGGTTGCTATTGTTGTTGTGGGGGTGGGTAATGGTATTGTTGTCTCTGTTCAGACCATATAGGGAATCTGTTTTGGTTTGATGGGTATAGGGGTACACTAGTGGAAACGAGGCCTTTGGTTGAGGTCGGAAATGGGCTTTAACACCGGTTTCGCCCGTACCAGCGTGGCTCGTGCAGCAAAAAGGAGCACCCCCTTTAACACCGGTTCGAGCCTCCCCCCCTTTAACACCGGTTCGTGGCTTGAACCGGTGTTAAAGAGGTGTGCCTATATAACACACCGTAGCCCACACCCCTCTCTCTCATTTTGGAGCTTAGAAAGAGGGTGAGAGGTGTGCTAGTTTGTGTTTTCTTCCTATGCACAAGAGGTGTTCGGTGAAATGCCCGAGAGCTCGAATTAAGTTCTCTCGTTACTCTTTCCTTCTCGGTCGAGGTCAACAACTTTATCCTTTCATGTGTCATTGATGTATTGTAAAAGTGGTCATCTCCCTATTAATTCATGATGTACTGTAATGATTTTTGATATACTATATAATGCAGATGAACCGGCAATGGATGTACGGTGACCGACACACTTCCGAGTACATTACAGGCCTCCAAAATTTCATCGTTGTGGCTAAGGAAAACCATGGTCACAATGGTTTTATGTGTTGTCCGTGCGTTGACTATCAGAACAAGAAAGACTACTCAAATACCAAAACCATTCACGCCCACCTGCTTCGGTTCAGTTTCATGCCCAACTATAATTGTTGGACCAAGCACGGAGAAAGAGGGGTTATGATGGAAGACAACAAAGAAGAAGAGGATGATGACAACTATCATAATATGTATCCTGAATACGATGATACTGCAACGGGGTTAGATAATGAAGATCAAGAGGCAGCAGATGGGCCCGCTGATGACGATCTTGGTCGGACCATTACTGATGCAAAGGAAGAATGTGAAACTAAAAAGGAGAAGGATAAGCTGGAGAAGATGTTAAAGGATCACTACTAGAAAAACCATCTTCGGTTCAACATGAACAACGCCAGCAGTCCCGGCATGTCACAGCCCGCGACTAGTGGGAGCACTAGTCCCGGGCCGTGAGGCCTCTAACGGCTAGAAACGGCCATAGTCACTAGTCCCGGGCCGGACCAGATTTTTAGTCCCGGTCCGTAATACGGACCGGGACTAATGACCTAGAGCAGGCCAGCTGGTCTTTTCGTGGACTATTTGTCCCGGGTCGTATCACGGACCGGGACTAGTTGTCGACCACTATATATTATGCTTCCTATCCTGCTGCCCTAAAGCATATGGTGGCCATTTTTCTCAAAGAAGCAAGAGAGTTCATGCCATTTTTTTTCTCAAGATTTGTTAAGATTTAGTTTGCAACACCTAAATCCAAAGCTTTAAAAGGTTAGAACTTCATTCTTTCATCTCTTATTGCTACTTTAGCTCTATAATGCTCTAGAAGTATGGAGATATGGATCAATGCATGCATGCTCTAGAAGTAGAAGGATTTTGATATATATGTGTAACAAATTTTGATTAGGCACATAGTTACTGAAAATTGAAATGTGTAATTTTAGAGTTTCAGAGCTTAGAATGGAATGAGGTTTTCACTGATAGAACAATAATAAAAAACTCCACATTTATCATGTTGATTGTTTTCTCCAATTCATAAATTGGTGCATGTAAATTTTTCAAAATTCAAAATTAATGCTCTAGAAGCTCTCAATATAACTTGTAATAATTTTATCATGTTGTGTAATGGTTTTTGATATACTTTTACTATAATGCAGATGGTCCGGGAATGGATGTACGGTACTGACCAACGCTCTGGCGAGTTCATTAATGGCATGCATGAATTCATCCGTGTTGCTGATGCAAACAAGCGCAATGGTTTTGTATTCTGTCCATGTAGTGGATGTAGGAATCAGATGGATTACTCTGACTCAAAAACCCTTCACAGCCACCTATTGAAGTCCGGCTTCATGCCCAGTTATAATTGTTGGACCAAGCACGGAGAGAGAGGGGTTATAATGTAAGACAATGAAGAAGAGGAGGAGGATGACAACTATCATGATTTCCCTGAGTACGGAGATACTTCCATGGGGGATGCTGAAGGGGAGGATGAAGAAGAGACACATGATGAACCCGCTAATGATCTTGGTCGGACCATTGCCGATGCACGAAGAGATTGTGAAACTGAAAAGGATAGGGAGAAGTTCAATCACATGTTAGAGGATCACAAAAAGTTATTGTACCCAAATTGCGAAAATGGTCTGAAAAAGCTGGGCAGCACACTGGAATTGCTACGATGGAAGGCTGAGTCTGCTATACCTGACTCCTCATTTTAAAAGTTGCTTAAAATGATGAAGAATATGCTTTCAAAAGATAACGTATTGCCCGCCAGTACGTACGAAGCAAAGAAGGTTGTCTGCCCTCTAGGTTTAGAGGTTCAGAAGATACATGCATGCCCTAATAACTGCATCCTCTACCGCGATGAGGAGTATGAGAATTTGGATGCATGCCCGGTATACACTTCACTTCGGTATAAGATTAGACGAGATGACCCTGGTGACGTTGAGGGCGAGCCCCCGGAAGAGGGTTCCTGCCAAGGTGATGTGGTATGCTCCTATAATACCACGGTTGAAAAGCTTATTCAGAAACAAAGAGCACGCCAAGTTGTTGGGCGACGGAATAAAGAGAAACGTAAGTCAGACAGGATGTTGAGACACCCCGCTGATGGGTCGCAATGGAGAAAAATCGATAGAAAGTAACCGGACTTTGCAGATGACGCAAGGAGTTTAAGGTTTGGTCTAAGTACAGATGGCATGAATCCCTTTGGGGAGCGAGCTCGATCCACACTGGCCCGTGACTCTATGCATCTATAACCTTCCTCCTTGGTTGTGCATGAAGCGGAAGTTCATTATGACGCCAGTGTTGATCCAAGGTCCGAAGCAACCCGGCAACGACATTGATGTGTATCTAAGGCCATTAGTGGAAGAAATTTTACAATTGTGGCATGAACCCGGCATACGCGTGTGGGATGAGCACAAGCAGAAAGAATTTAACCTCCGAGCATTGCTTTTCGTAACAATCAATGATTGACCTGCTCTTAGTAACCTTTCAGGACAGTCAAACAAGGGATACAATGCATGCACACACTGTTTAGATGAGACTGAAAGTATATATTTGGAACATTGTAAGACGAATTTATACAATGAGCATCGTCGATTTCTTTTAGCCTAGCATCCCTTAAGAAAGAAAGGCATGCATTTCAATGGTCTGGCATGTCACCAGACGAAGCCTAAGGAGCGTACTGGTGCTGATATATTTGATATGGTCAAAGATTTGGATCAAATGGTAACCTTTGGAAAGGGTCCTGGCGGAAAATCTGTTTCGAATGACGCTAAAGGACACGCACCCATGTGGAAGAAGATATCTATATTTTGGGAGCTACCATATTGAAAATTCTTAGAAGTCCACTCTGCAATCGATGTGATGCATGTGACAAAGAATCTTTGCGTGAACCTTCTAGGCTTCTTGGGCGTGTATGGGAAGACAAAAGATATACCGGAAGCACGAAAGGACCATCAACGTATGAAAGACCCAGATGGCCTGCATCCAGAATGGTTTCAAGGTCATGCCAGCTACGCTCTTACCAAATAAGAGAAGGAAATATTTTTTGAATGCCTAAGCAGTATTAAGGTCCCGTTTGGCTTCTCGCCGAATATAAAGGGAATAATAAATATGGCAGAAAAAAGTTCCGAAACCTAAAGTCTCATGACTGCCACGTGATTATGACGCAAATGCTTCCGATTGCATTGAGGGGGTTCTACCAGATAATGTTCGAGTACCCATTGTGAAGCTATGTGCATTTCTCAATGCAATCTCTCAGAAGATAATCAATCCTGAAGATCTACCACGGTTACAGAATGATCTGGTCCAATGTCTTGTCAGTTTTGAGTTGGTGTTCCCACCATCCTTCTTCAATATTATGACGCACCTGCTGGTTCACCTAGTCGAAGAGATTTCCATTCTCGGTCCTGTATTTCTACACAATATGTTTCCCTTTGAGAGGTTCACGGGAATCTTAAAGAAATATGTTCGTAACCGTGCTAGGCCAGAAGGAAGCATCTCCAAGGGCTATGGAACAGAGGAGGTCATTGAATTTTTTGTTGACTTTGTTCCTAACCTTAGGCCGATTGGTCTTCACCAATCGCGGTATGAGGGGAGACTGAGTGGAAAGGGTACTATAGGAAGGAAATCAATAATATGTAGGGACGGACATTCTTATAGCGAAGCACATTACACCGTTCTACAGAGTTCTATCTTGGCAGCCCCATATATCAAGGAACACAAAAAAATCTTATGCTCCAACAACCCTGGAAAGCATGACTCTTGGATTAGAGATGAACACATGAAGAGTTTCGGCGGTTGGTTGCAACATCTCATAAAAAACAACACTCTTGGAGATCAGCTATACTTGTTGTCTAGGTCACCATCTTCGACTATATCGACTTTCCAAGGGTACGAGATAAATGGGTATACATTTTACACGATAGCCCAAGATAAAAAGAGCACCAACCAAAACAGTGGTGTCCGCTTTGATGGAACAGACAACAATGGGTCAAAGACCACATATTATGGTTACATAGAGGAGATATGGGAACTTGAATATGGACCTACTTTTAAGATCCCCTTGTTTCGGTACAAATGGGTCAAGCTGACAGGAGGAGGGGTTGAGGTAGACAAGAAATACGGAATGACATCGTTGGATCTCAACAATCTTGGGTACTTAGACGAACCATTCGTCCTAGCCAATGATGTGGCTCAGGTTTTCTATGTGAAGGACATTTCTACCAAACCTAGAAAAAGAAAAAATAAGAAAAAGAATACATCAGACGATGAGCCAAAGCGCCACATAGTTCTTTCAGGAAAAAGAAACATCATGGGAGTGGAGGACAAGACAGACATGTCAGAAGATTGTGATAAGTTTCATGAAATTCCATCAGCGGTGAAGGATGACCCAAGCATCATGTTAATGAATGAATATGCTCCATGGATACGCGGGATCGTAAAGGAACACACGAAGAATCGATGTGTAATAATTGTAACATTTTATGAGTGGAGATGCTCCATGTGTCCATTTTTATAGTGTTGTCTGCAAATAATCTTGAGTGTGTTAGTCCTTTTTTATGGCTGGACCGGGACTAAAAGGGGGCCTTTAGTCCCGATTCATACTTACCATTAAGATCTGATCTCCAAACGTGTGAGGTCACATATTAGGGAGTGCCTCTATGACCAGTTTCTTGGAGATGCTTGGGAGGGGGCTCGTGCATCTCCCCAGCGGCCGTAGTGGTGTCCCTGCTCTCAAAAACCATCTTGCAGCTTGTAACTTATCTAACTAGATCAATATGCCTAGGAGCTAACTAATTTCACATATTAGGGAGTGCCTCTATGACCAGTTTCTTGGAGATGCCGGAGGACTGGGCTCCGGTGGCATCTCCCTGAAACTGGCCGTAGTGGTGTCCCTGCTCTCGAAAACCATCTTGGAGATGCCTTAAACTGGCTGGAGGACTGGACTCACAAGGATGCCTATTTATATAGTACAAGCAACTCGGCATAATATCGACACTCACGACATAATGTCGACACTCACCCCCTATTATTAGTGTTGACTCATGTTTTGTCCCGGTTGGTGTCTCCAACTAGGACTAAAGGTTCATCTCTAGTCCCGGTTGGTGACACCATCCGGGACAAGGTACAAGCCGCACGACATAATGTCGACACTCACCCCTATTATTAGTGTTGCCTGGCCTAGTCTGCCGCAATCCCTTCAGTTGCGGTTGGTTTCTCCAACCGGGAGTAAAGATGAACCCTCTCTTTATAGGCATTTCCCTCTGTTTATAGGCTGCTCGATCCAGCCTGCCCGCCCTTTCCTCTATTTATAGGTTGCTCTATTTATAGGTTGCTTTATTTATAGGCCTTTTCCTCTAAATACAACATCTTCATATTTAGGTAACACTCAAGACATTTATTAATATTAAAAACCGAGACTAACCGGGACTAACTAACACTCAGGACTAAAGCCGCCCCTTTAGTCATAATCATGCCTAGTCCTATAGTACGCAGCTTCAGGGTCTTCTTCGTCATCGTCATCATCACCTGCCATTCCGGGGATCCTCAGCCCAGCCATGGCATATACCAGGGGCCACTCCGGCCTCAGATTCACGACGGGCGGGGGAGGGGTCTCCTGGAAGACGATGCCGCTATCGCCGGGCGAGGGTGGGGCCTTCTTGTGGCAATGTGGCGGGTGGACTTGTGGGCACCGTAGGCGAGGATAGTCTCCCCCGGCGATGTAGCGCATCACTCCGATGATAGTACGGTTCGCCCACCATAGACGGCGGCCGGCTTCGTTGTGGTTCACCGGGGGCGGGCCATCACCCTCGTACCTGGCGAGCTCCCTTTCCCTCCTATTAGCGGTATTCCAGGTGTCGTAGTTGTCGGGATCCCACTGGGGATCCATCCGCTGCTCCGGCGTGAGCTCGTGGTAGAAGTGGTTCATGATGGCCGTCTGGCGTGCGGAACCTTGAGGAATAGGAGGGACAGGAACCCCTCCAGCGCTCAGCATCCAGCCGGCGGGTGGTCGATAGCCCGGCGGACAAGGGTAGTTGGAGGCGCACAACGCCTCGGTCTCCTCGAGGATCAGAATGGCCCAGTAGGCGTTGTCCATTGTTCTAAGAGAGGAAGGTGTGGATGTGTGGATAGCCATGGCGCGATCGCCCTAGATATAGAGGGAAAGGGCGGGAAAACTTGGCGGGAAGCTTTGGAAAATGGCGATAAATATCTTTAGTCCCGGTTTGTGACTACAACCGCGACTAAATGGATATTATATTAAGATTCTTTATATAATAGACATATTATTTATTTTATTTGGATTTTTAAAATAAAAGATATGATTTTCCAAAGTTTTATATTTGATTTGAATTAAAAAAGAAATTTACAAATGAAATAATTTATAAATGATGCAAACAGATATATGTATATTATATTAAGATTCTTTATATTTTTCTGATAATAATAGACATATTATTTGTTTTATTTGGATTTTTACAATAAAAGATATGATTTTCCAAAGTTTTATATTTGATTTGAATTAAAAAAAGAAAATTTACAAATGAAATAATTTATAAATGATGCAAACAGATATATGGATATTATATTAAGATTCTTTATATTTTTTCTGATAATAATAGACATATTATTTGTTTTATTTGGATTTTTACAATAAAAGATATGATTTTCCAAAGTTTTATATTTGATTTGAATTAAAAAAGAAAATTTACAAAAAATAAACTAGTCGCGGGTCGTGGCTGGACCCGGGACTAGAGGGTGCGTGCGCGCACGAAAACCAAACGGCCGAAAAAACACATTAGTCTCGGGTCGTGGCTTAACCCGCGACTAAAGGGGGGGTCTTTAGTCGCGGGTTAAGCCACGGCCCGGGACTAGTGACCCTATAGTCGCGGGCGGTGGCTTAGTCCGGGACTGAAGGAGGGGGGTATCAGTACACTGCGCCAGCCCCTGGCCTCCCCCACCCAGCACTTGGCGAAATCGACGAGGTGGAGACGAACAGATGACGAGCTCGATCGACGCAGGAAGTGCTTGCCCGATTCCGCTACCGCCCTCGTCTCGGCCCGCCGTCGCCACGCGTGCCGTTGCCCGCACCGTGCTGCAGCCTCGTCGTCTTGCTGCCGCCGCCCGTCAGCCGCATCGCCCGCCGCCCATAGCAACTGCCGCCTCGCCGTGTCGCCGTCTTGCTGCTGCCGTCGGCGTCGGTTAATTAGTACATATATAGGAGGAGGGGTATTTTTTTTAGGAATATATATAATTGTTTTTAGTTGTTTTAGGAATATATATTTATTTATATAATTGTTTTTAGTTTCTTTTTCTTAGGAATATATAATTGTTTTCAGGAATATATAATTGTTTATATAATTTTTTAGGAATATATAATTGTTTTTAGTTGTTTTTTAGGAATATATAATTTTTTATTAGGAATATATAATTGTTTATTAGGTTTATTAGGAATATTAATTGTTTTTAGTTGTTTTTAGGAATATATAATTGTTTTTAGTTGTTTTTTAGGATTTTTAATTAGTGTTATTAGGGTTATTAATTAGTGTTACTAGGGTTATTAATTATATAATTATTAGGGTTATTAATTTGTGTTATTAGGGTTATTGTTTTTTTTGTTTTAGTTATTAGGGTTATTGTTTTTTCTAACCTGTTTAACTCTCTTTCTGTTATAGTTAATTAAGTCATGGATCTATCCGAAGATTCTGGTCGCATTGGTGAAGGTTTTCTTCAGGGCATGATAAGAGGTGAAATTCCTCTTAATATTAATACCGGTGAAGATATTTTGCTCGAGGAAGAGATATCCTCATATCTGAATCCATCTGGTGATGGACTAGAGGAAAACCTAATGTACCAAGGGGAAGACCAGATGGATGAAGGGCAAACAAATAACAACAATAATGATGGCCCCTCGACAGGATCCGGCGAGGTACATATATATATAGCCTCATGTTACCTCTATTCATTAACTGATTTAGATATATATTAATCACTCTCTCTTCTTATTTTAGCCCACCGGATCGTAGCAATCGACAGCTCGAACGAAATGAGGGTCGAACAAAAATTTGGATGGTAATCAGAGGTTCACCATCGAAGAAATAGATGATGATGGCGAACCGATTGCTCCAGAAAAGCACCGGAGGATGTTTATAAATCAATGCGGGGTGCTTGTTAGGGACAACCTGCCGATCACCATCCAAGAATGGAATCAGTCAAAGAAACTCGGTGAAGAATCCAACAGCTATGTCACCGATGATGCCAAAGATGACCTTTGGCAGAAGCTCATGGCGCATTTCACACTACCTCCAGAGTATGAAGAATTTGAGGTAGATGGTATTACCCCAAGGCCGGGTGGGCTTGAAAATAGAGCGAACGTCTAGGAGTGGGCTCTGATCAAGATGGCTGAACTGTACCGGAACCACAAGAAACGTTTATACATAAAATATGTCGCGAAAAAGAAAACTCTTGACTTCAAAGGAGTAAACGAGAAGTTGAGAGAACAGTGGCCCAATTTTGTACAGTACAAGCAATCTGATAAAGCAAAGGCAAAGTCGGCAAAGAACACGTTAAATGTTGCCCCAAAAGAAATACCATCATAAAATGGGGACAAGTGGATACAAGAGTGTCGTCCCTAAGTGGGAAACTACGGAGAAGAAAATTAGGGCTAGAGGTGTCACTCCTGGTACAGATGGATGGTCCGAGAGGTCAAAGCACTGGTGGTACGGGCACGGGGCATCATTGGACCCAGAAACAGGGAAGACATTATTTCATGAAAAATTTCTAAAACCCTCCCAAGACCTTATTCAAGCAATGAACAATGCTCAATTGGGATTGTTCCATCTCGAGAGAGAGAACGACGAGCTGACATGTGCCCTAGGGAATCCTGAAAGGAAGGACGAACACTGCTTTTCCTTGCCTGTTTACTTTGTAATTGTGCTAATTTGTCCTTGTGCAGCCACTCCTCCAACGACTCCTCCAGTGATGGTGCTCGGGAGATGATGGGGGAGTCGAAAGTCGTGTTTCCTCCTCCTCGGACGGTGGCTACCTCTGAAGGCGCTGCTCCAGACCCTTCTCCGAAGGAGATTCAGGTGGTTGCGCCTCAGAAGGCTGCAAGCGGACCTTCGGAGTCGCCATCGGATCATGTGAGTAGTTCTGCTTCCTGCCACGGGGGAAGCCCCCGAGCATCTGTAAAGGAGTTTTGTTGTTTGTTCTTCCTTTGGGTCTCGAGGGGAGCCCCCGAGCGTTTTCGTATGCGTATTTTGCTTCTGCTCTTTCTTTTGGGCGTAGCCCCCGAGTCCTTCTCTTGACTAGTAGGTCTTTTTTCCTGCAGCCTTTTGTCCAGGATGCCAAACGACTAGTGCAGTAGCACCTGGCGCTGGAGGCCAGCCTCAAACATCTTCAAGGTACTTTTATGCCTTGATGTTTGCTTCTTCTTGTATTCTTGTCCTATTATCCGATGTTTGTATTATTTGAATGCAGAGGAGCACAACACCTCCCTTCGTGAGATTGATGCTCTCAAAAAGAGCCTCGGTCAAGCAGAGAAGAAGGCCGAGGTCTCCATTGGTGCGAAGGAGCGCCTCGAGCTGGAGCTGGCCACTGCGGCCGAGGCTAAGGCGCTGCGGCAAGGAGGCCACGGACATGAGTAGCGGCTTGCCACCGCCACGGCTTCGCGCGAGAGAGAGGTGGCTGGCAAGCTTATGGCGGCTGCCAAGGCTGTTTCGGGTGAGTATCTTCGCCGTCCTCCTTTGATTTCCTTGTCTTTCTTTTGCGGTGTTGTCGTTCATTCTTCTTCCTTGTTGTTTTAGATGTCGCGGGCATCGAGTTTGATCGCAGTGCTCTGGAGCACGGGAGTACTCTGGATGATGATGCTGCGGCGGTTGAAGATCGTTGCGGCACCGTCGTCAACTCGCTTGCCAAGGCCAAGGAGGTCCTTGGGCGCTTCTACAAGGAGCTTGTCCCCAAGGGCGCGGCCCTTGATGATGTTGATGCTCTGGCGGAGGCGCTGTCGGCCGAAGCACCTGCGGCGTACAAGCGCAAGCAGAAGGGCATCAGTGCATCCGTCAGGCTGGCAATGGCCTTGGCATCTGGGGCGGAGCTGGACATTCCCCAGGTCACTTCCCGGATGCCGACGACTGCTGATGGACCCGAGGTAGCCTTCGCTACCTATTCTGCTCGCTGTAAGCGTTATGGGCCGAAGCTGTTTGATCTGCTAGCCGAGTACGCGCTACGGCAGCAGGGGAAGCCAAGGCGAGGCAATCCGGCTCCGAGGCTACTCAGGGTGCCGCGTCTTAGGCGCTGTAGCTGTAGGATAGTTGTAATCTCTTTTGTTGTAATTATTTTGATGAACAAATCCTTGTGCCACGTAGTGGCTTTTGATGCACTTAATGAATTTGTTGAGTTATGTGCTCCTTCGTCCGGGCTGATGATCAAGCACTGTTGGATGATGCACCGACTCCTCACTACCCCGTGGATGATGTCAAAGAGATGGCACAATGTGAGCTACATCAGCCAATGAACAACATGTCCTTCAAGGTGGCGATCGGCACTGCTTTACCTTGTCTACCTGGAGCACTCCACCATTCACTTCCGATTCCACCAGGATATGCTCATGTCACGGTGGATGACATAGTGGAGGATTTTGCGGACCTAGAGATTGAAATCGCTACGCCTGAAGGCCTTACAAAACTAGGAGATGTCAAGCGCAACATCATTCTATGGAATAAGAAGTACATCAAGTTTCCAGGCTCGGCGCCAAGGCCACCGACTCCGAGGAATCCAAGTCCACCCCGCATCGAATAGCGTCAACCTCCAAGTCCACCCCAACCCGATTATCACCAACCTCCAAGTCCACCCCGCCCCACTGACGATCGCCGCAGCAGGAGTACATCAACTCGATCTCCACCTCCGCGCAATACTCGATCTCCGCCTCCGCCTCCGTGCAATACTACTACCTCGTCGAAGAAACGGAAGTTCGACGCTCCCCCGCTCCCCACATCGAAGAAAGGTCAAACGGCGAAGATAGTCGACATCCCGCCAGCTCTTCCAAAGAGATCTTATGACAAGACCGATGAGGAAACTAACGCGGATGTGGCTGCCCAAGTTAACGCGCATTTTGCACCCAAAAAGCCTGAGCCAAAGCCGGTATATGATGAAAAAACAAAAAGTGGTCTAAGTCCTTTCTTGAGCAACCATCCCACATATCGATGAATCTGGAATCAGACTATGACCAGGATATTATTAAGAAAGTACAGAAGAAAAAATCATAAGTGCAAAAAGCGGGAAGCAAGTTGCCCAGCTCAGAGCACATAAGAATCAATCGTTCGCCCCACTCAAAGTCATTTTAGACCTCGACAAGGCCTTCAGAGCTGAAATGGATATGGACATGCAAATAATGGACCCTAGAGCTTGTAATAATGTTGCACTAATGGGAATCACTGTATCGCAGGACAAAGCACTTGCTACCGAAGCAAAAATGTCTCTTGGTCAATATTTAGGCTATGTATGTCCAAGGGGAGCCTCTAGTCAGTAATGAGGAGCTCGCGCGTCTATCCACACATATGCAAAATCTACACGAATGGTACATGTCTCAAGCAGAAAAAAAGCATCAGAAAGATTGGTTTCCGGTGGACGTTAGAAAGGATCATCACTTTAAACCATACTCGATACAGGTTCAAATGACCGAACTGTTTCAGTTATACAACCAGCGTGCCCTCGACAAATCTATCATTGGTTGCTACTGTTTGTAAGTGATTATTTCTATAATTAAGTTTGTAGCTCAGCTCGTTCATTTCATTTAATATATTATCCTAACTATATGTCCTCTTGTATGATGATATTTGAAGGGTTCGCAGCATAGAAAACAAAAATTTTCCTACGATGGGAACAACTATGTACCAAGATCTATCTACTAGATACAAACAACGGGCGGATGTATATCCGTAGAGAACATACCCTTGAAGACCGACAAAGCTTAACGAGTCCAAACTCGTGGTTGATGTAGACGATCTCTTGCCGATCTCAAGATCGAGAGGAAGTCCTAGCGCCGCAAAACAGCAGCGCATCCGTGCTCGCACACACGTTCGAGGCACCGAGCAACCTCCGCCTCCTCGCTCCAGCGATGCAGAGGAAGCACAACTCTTTCTTGCGAAAAGCCACGGGAACATGTATCTCGCTAGTCCGAGACCATGGGGATAAATTCTAGAGGGAGAGATCCTTCACGAGGAGGTGTGTTGTGAGAGGAGGAGAGGGGGGCCTTTTATAGGAGAGAGGGGGGGCACCCAAGGGGCATGGCTCCCAGCCATGGGGCTGCCCCCACCTCTTCCACATTCATGTGGGTGGAGCTCCCACTCAAAATGAAAAGCCTCCACTCCCATTAAAAAGCCTCCACTCAAAAACCACTCACATGCATTAAATTTCCACCAAATTTAATGCAAGCTCTCATTTAAATAAAACTCTTTTATTTATTTATTCAGAATTTTGTTAATTACTTTAATTAACAAACATTTACATAAAACACCTTGCTAGTATTCCATTTCACATGCAGAACCAGTTTCAGCAATTTCAACCGAAATAGTTTCGGTGTCTAGTGAAATAAATTCCTGCGCTTTCCTTTTATTTTCGGCATGAAAATTTTGCTCCAAATGGATGTCGGTGTCTCTTAAGTGTGTCACCCTACGGTTCGCAAATAATGCGGACATGATCGAGACTCCTCTCAGATCAATAATCAGAAGCGGGATCTGGAGACCCATCGACTCCACACATTCAACGATGACTTTCTTGTGATCGTCGGAACCTTTACGCTAGTATCTTAATCCCTTTGTTTAGCGATATATTACATGTCCGAGATTCGATCATCGGTATCTCCATACCTAGTTTGATCTCGTTCGACATGCACTCTTTTCTCGTTCGTGATATAACATTCTAGTGATCAAATCACTTGCTTGCAAGCTAATCAATGTGATATCACCGAGAGGGCCCAGAGTATATCTATCCGTCATCGGGATGAACAAATTCCACTCGATCCATGAGCCTCAACATAACACTTTATTAGTTCTGAATCCATCTTTATAATCACCTGTTACGGTGTGACGTTTGATGTTATCAAGAAACTCTTCCGGTGTTAGTGATTGACATGATCTCATGGTCTAAGGATTAGGATCACTTGTAAGTTGTTATAGCAATATAAACTCAATGACTTTGATCGTAATTCTATGCTTGGATGAATGTTCATCACACCATTACACTAATGTTGTGACCCCGTTATTAACAACATCCAATGTCCATGATCGTGAAACCTTGATCATCTTGTTAATCAACGAGCTAGTTTATAAGAGAGGCATAACTAGGAACTTTCTTTTGTTTATTAAACACACATGTATTAACGTTTCGTATTAATACAATTATAGCATGTAAAATAAACATTTATCATAAATAAGGAATACGATAATAACCACTTTATTATTGCCCTCTGGGCATATTCCTTCATCTCCCACTTGCACTAGAGACAATAATCTAGTTTGAGAACTTTGTGTATTGAACACCTATGGCTTTCGGTGTTCCATATACACAATTGCAAGTGGTTAACATAATCTCTGAGCTGGCGCTTGGTCCGTGTGTATTCATGTCTTTGCGTCTTCACGCATCACTCATTCTCAATGAGATGGCATTGTAAAATTTGGTCTTTCGGTGAGACCTTTAGTTCCTTGGGGTTAAAACACGTCGATACTATTGTCATACAATATATCTTTAGTGTTAGCCGTTCTGAACCACACCTTAGTTTGATAACAAACTACTTGACACAAATTCCCTCCTTTCTTTGCTACTATAGCAGTCATATACTTAGCCTTTTGTTGTAGTATTCGTCACAATGTCTTAACTTTGGAACTCTTCCAAATCCATCATGGAATCTCCTTTCCATTACATTGTGCCACCCATAGTGTAAATTGAGATAAACTTAATTTGTATCTTGTGACAAAACTAGTATCAATGTAACGCTTTACAATGAACTATGTGTAATTGTTTGTCACCTCTACACAAATATATTCTTAGTTCTTCCAAAAGATCATAAGAATATCCTTACTATAGTCCAATGATCATTTTATGATTCATTCTGGTATATGCTCATAACACTTAGAGCATAGGACATATCTGGATGTGTACATATCATGGTATGATTGATCAAAACATTCTTGTGATTTCACTCATCAAGTGTCAAAACACTTGAATCTTGTTTCACTTATCAAGTGTCGATACACTTGAATCTTGATTCAATTCCTTTACATGTGACAAGAACTGTTTCTTGTCATTTCTATATTGAACTCCTTCAATATCTCATATATGTACGTTTGGCATAACCATATTAGCGTCACCGTCTATCCACTATAGACATTCATGCTTTGAATATTCGGTTTTGCCTAAGTCTTTCATCGAAATGAAATTCTTAACCATTGTCAATAAAATATACATCATTTCTAATCAACAAGATGTCCTCCACATAATGTATTAGAAATATGTCTTAGCGCTCCACTTAATTTCTTGCAAATGCAAGCATCTTCATCGTCTCTGATGAAAACTCGTTTTCATCATGGTGAAGATTCCAACTCATGATGCTTACTTCAACCATTGAAGTTTGCATGCCCTTTTAGCATCCTTTGAATTTAACAAAACCCTTTGGACCGTGTCATGTACACGTCCTAGGTAACCATTCTATTAGAAGAACTTTGTTTTGTTTATTCATCTACCATATACCAAATTATATGTAGTGGTTGCTACTTTAATCCGTTCGGACTAAATATCGCTATGAAAGATCAAATCTTGTCATAGTCAACTCCTTGAACATTGTCGTAAAATACTTTTCGACATGTCGACTATTTCATAGATGTGAAACATCCATGTCATTTCTTTATAGATCCAAATCGACCGATAGGTTTTACACCTTTCGAAGGGTCTTCCAAGTTCAAAACTTGATTTCTCTTGTATGGAACTATCACGGATTTTATGGCTTCAAGCCATTTGACGGAGTCAGGGCCCATCATCGCTTCTTTGCATATAGTCGGTTCATCATTGTCAAACAATAATGATTTACTCTCAAATCTTAGTATTTGATTGTTTAACCGACCTACTTGGTTCAATAGGAACTTAGATCTCCGTGACCACAACCTTTGAGGCACATAAGCTATGAGCATTATGGCTGCCTCCGGAACATTTTCCGGCGCTGCGCAACTCAGCATATTTAAGGTTCGTTAACCTTATCAAAGTTCTATTGTCCTCCCACTTAACTTTTACGAAAAAATTCCTTTTTCAAGAAACTTCACGTTTCAAGCGACAAACCCTTTTGTCCTTGGTGTTATGGAGGAATAACCAATTGTTATTCGAAATAACCTACAAAGACATGCTCATCCGACTTCGGTTGTAAACATCTTACTTATGTTTAGCATACCAAAATTTAAGAAATGATAACTTGGGTTTTACCCCAAACCATAACTTCCATGGTGTCATTTCACCGGATCAAGATGGATCTCTTTTCAGTGTAAAAGCGGTAGTCTCTAAAGCTTTAATCTTTTAAAACATAATGGCAGTTTTATAAATAACACCTTTGATCCAACCATGTCAAACAAGGTTTCATTACAAATCTCAAACACTCCATATTCCTATGGTGTTTCGGGAGATGTAAATCTAGGTGTTTTGCTAAACTTGCAACTCAAATAAATCCCTTTATGATAAAATCATAATTCATTTATTTTCTTGTTACACTTGTAACTCAAATAAATCCCTTATGATAAAATCATAAACCATTTATTTTTCTTGTTACAATGATTTTTCACTTCATCTTGAAAATCTTTGAAACATTTTCAAATATTTCATACTTCTTTCTCATTAAGTGAACATTCACTCAAATTTCCGGAGAAAGCATATGAAGTTGAAACCCATAAACACGACTACACATAATGGAATACATACATCGATATGTATAAATTCCAATATTTTAGTCATTCGTTCTTCTTTGGCCTTTGAGCGAAGTTTTAATTATCACGTGGAAAGTCTCTGGCGTCACTTGATCAAATCAAAGACTCCAAAAAATCCATGAATATGGATATTCTTCATGTTCTCTTTCCAATATAATTTAAATAGCGATGTCACTTCGTAAGTGATCTTTCAATCATTTGTCTTGCGACATTTTAGCATTAGGTTTTATGGATGTGATTTCTCCAACTAGATTTGTAAATCATCCATCTTATATGGAATACGGTAATTATTTGAACAACCTTTGTTCTTATAATACCTGATTCAAATAACAATTATTAAAACAAATCTTGAAGTCAAGCTTTGATGTCAACGAGAAATACAAACAACGGTTTGTTTGTTTTCGATGAACATCATCACATATTCTCTTGCTAGTTACTTAGGCCATTGTGGTTCATGAATTGCGTCATTCCGTATGAAATTTCATACCAGCCAATTCGGTATCCAATACCCAAGAACCACATTGTTTAACAAGCAAAGAATACAACCATAACATGTATATCATCTATATACCTAAATTGGATATTTCCAATCTTTTCTTTTCTACCAAATATATTTTATAGATTCTCTTTCAGCATTTCCTTTTCCTTTTAAAAGAATCTATCAACATCAAAAGTGGCGCCATATACATGACACATAGTCCAAAGCGTGTATATTCAAATAATAATACCTTTGGACTTGCACTTTGAAGTAGATCACCATCATCAAAATGATCGGTATTCTTTCAAAATCCATTCTTTAGTAATCTTTTAGTGTAGTAAACACTTTACATACATATTCTATTCACCCTTATCATGACGACTTTCATGATCAAGCTACTTTAGCTTATAAAGGCGAATCGTGAGTATAACATTACTTTCCAAAACCCTTTTGGATGATTAGGATGTCTAGCATCTCCAACCTTCGTAAATTCTCATCCAATACGAGAACATATATATACTCTATCATATTGCAACCAAAACATTGTTTGAGATATCGTTATATCGCCACACATGATGGTTTTAAAACAATTCTTTCAGCTCCTAGATAAACTTGATATTTAAATCAAGAATCATGGAGGCAAATATGATACTTAAGATACTAACATCGAATTATTACTCTTGATTTAATATCAATTATTAAATCTCACGAAGTAAATAAAGTTTCTTTGAAAGTTTGCAATAGGACTTTAAACTTTAGATTGACACTCAACACAATACGATACCAGTTCGTAAAGTATATATCCAGAATTCTATAGTTCTATTATCTCAATTACAACTATGCATAAAGTGGTGAACGAATGCCAATGACTACAACAAATTATGCAAGTTCGCTTTGATTTAATTTATGATAAATTGAGTTCTACTAATCCAAATTAGAAATGAACTCCCACTCAAAAACGACATCCCTCGTGTCTTTTTGGTGATTACATGAACCAAATCCACTACACCAAGTCCGATCATCACGTGAGTCGGCGTAGCTTCAAAGGCGAGCATCCATATGGTCATCATATCAAAACATATGACTCATGCTTAACCTTTCGGTCCGTGTTCCGAGGCCATGTCATACATGCTAGGCTCGCCAAGTAAGAACCTTAGTATTCGCGTGTGTAATGTCTTACACGAGATATGCTCGTGGATTCAAGTACACCCGATCATCACGTGATGTCTTGAAGCGAAACATTGTCGGTGCATACTTAAGGAAGAACACATTTTATCTTGATATCTAAATGAGGATCATCTTATTATGCTAATAAAAGCGCCAAACAAGCAATATAAGATGCTATCAAACATCACATGTTTATTAGTGGAATGATATGGTTCTCGCATATGATCTCTATCATGTGCACCGTGGTATGATCACTATCATACCTTTATGTGTAAATCCAAGGTCTATGGAGTTTACACGTTATGTATGTTGTAAGAGTATCATCTCATACTTCTACTTACAAAATCACCATATCATAACACTAGCCCAAAGAACAATCTTAACTAGACGCCTCTAATTTATCCATTGCAAATTTTACGTGGCTTAGGGCTTTCGAAGATAGAACCGTTCTTACCTACGAACATGAACCACAACGAGGATAACCAAATTGTTGACAACTCGTTGCAAATTAGATATTGACTATAGTAGGAGAGACACACCGCTAGCCACTTATGCAAAACTAGTTGCATGTCAAGCGTGGAACAGTCTCATGTGCGAGGACATGTAAAGTTTGTCGGCCGCTTCATCCCACTATGCCACCAATATCCAAAGTACAACTAAGAAGCAATAAAATGATCATCATCGCCCACATACTCATATGTGTACTACCCGTGCAAAGTATCTACGCATAGATCCGGCTCTGATACCACTGAAGGGTTCGCGGCATAGAAAACAAAAATTTCCTACGATGGGAACAACTATGTACCAAGATCTATCTACTAGATACAAACAACGGGCGGATGTATATCCGTAGAGAACATACCCTTGAAGACCGACAAAGCTTAACGAGTCCAAACTCGTGGTTGATGTAGACGATCTCTTGCCGATCTCAAGATCGAGAGGAAGTCCTAGCGCCATAAAGCAACGCATCCGTGATCGCACACACGTTCGAGGCACCGAGCAACCTCCGCCTCCTCGCTCCAGCGATGCAGCGGAAGCACAACTCTTTCTTGCCGAAAAGCCACCGGGAACATGTATCTCGCTAGTCCGAGACCATGGGGGATAAATTCTAGAGGGGGAGAGAGATCCTTCACGAGGAGGTGTGTTGTGAGAGCAGGAGAGGGGCCTTTATAGGGAGAGGGGGCACCCAAGGGGCATGGCGCCCAGCCATGGGGCTGCCCCACCTCTTCCACATTCATGTGGGTGGATCCCACTCAAAATGAAAAGCCTCCACTCCCATTAAAAGGCTCCACTCAAAATCACTCACATGCATTAAATTTCCATCAAATTTAATGCAAGCTCTCATTAAATAAAACTCTTTTATTTATTTATTCAGAATTTTGTTAATTACTTTAATTAACAAACATTCACATAAAACCCTTGCTAGTATTCCATTTCACATGCGAACCAGTTTGACAATTTCAGTAAGCTTGATTTGTGTCTAGTGAAATAAATTCCTCGCTTTCCTTTTCTTTTCGGCATGAAACTTTTGCTCCAAATGGATGTCGGTGTCTCTTAAGTGTGTCACCCTACGGTTCGCGAATAATGCGGACATGATCGAGACCCTCTCGGATCAATAATCGAGCGGGATCTGGAGACCCATCGACTCCACACATTCAACGATGACTTTCTTGTGATCGTCGGAACCTTTACGCTAGTATCTTAATCCCTTTGTTTCGCGATATATTACATGTCCGAGATTCGATCATCGGTATCTCCATACCTAGTTTGATCTCAATTCTTGACATGCACTCTTTTCTCGTTCGTGATATAACATTCTAGTGATCAAATCACTTGCTTGCAAGCTAATCAATGTGATATCACCGAGAGGGCCAGTATATCTATCCGTCATCGGGATGAACAAATTCCACTCTCGATCCATGAGCCTCAACATAACACTTTATTAGTTCTGAATCCATCTTTATAATCACCCTGTTACGGTGTGACGTTTGATGTTATCAAGAAACTCTTCCGGTGTTAGTGATTGACATGATCTCATGGTCTAAGGATTAGGATCACTTCGTAAGTTGTTATGGCAATATAAACTCAATGACTTTGATCGTAATGCTATGCTTCGGATGAATGTTCATCACACCATTACACTAATGTTGTGACCCCGTTATTAACAACATCCAATGTCCATGATCAGGAAACCTTGATCATCTTGTTAATCAACGAGCTAGTTTATAAGAGAGGCATAACTAGGAACTTTCTTTTGTTTATTAAACACACATGTATTAACGTTTCTGTATTAATACAATTATAGCATGTAAAATAAACATTTATCATAAATAAGGAATACGATAATAACCACTTTATTATTGCCTCTCGGGCATATTCCCTTCAATATTATATTCTGCAGAATGAAGATGCTTGAATGCAAAAGAGTTAGAAGATACGACATTGGGTTCATTGACCCATATATCGTTAATGAATATACGTTAAAGAATCACCCCAAGGACGTGAAGGAAGACCTGTTGTAACACCCTCAGAATCGACCCTATGCAAGTTTCAGCGATTCCCGCCAAACCCGCATAGAAACGATTCAAAGGTGCCCACCTGGCACTTTCGTGCGGGTGGAAAACGAAGTAATAACATTACACAACAGTCCTCGATGGGACCCACAGAACAGATATATATACAACATGACTCCATGAGTCAAGAATACAGATATAATGTACAAAGATCCAAATCACCTTGAAAATGATAGAGCGTCCAGCTACGGACAAGATGCAAATGGGGCTAAGAGCCCTGAAGAATAACCAATGGCGTCCATAACCCTGCCCAGCCAAGCGGAAGGGTAACCCCTAACGACGTCAATCTCAAACCTGCTTAAACAAAAGGGGTGCCGACAAAGGGCAAAGGAAAAGAGGCGTCGATCTTGAGGCGAAGACACGGCGAGGCTAGAATTTGGCGGTCCTCACCTACATAGGTATGGTGGACTGAAGCGGCAGCGGCAGCATGCACTAAACAACCTATAGAGACTCGATACAACTGGCGGATATCAGAGAGGGGAAAGAAAGACCTATTCGGAACCAACCTGATGCTACCATCAAACAAACCCATCCTGGTATTTCCCCCTCGAGAACAAACGAGGAAGTCAACCGAGGAACTCACACAGTTGGCAGTTTTATTTATTCAGTTATCGTTGCAGTAATTACTAGTCAGGTATAGATAATCATCCTGATAAAATAAGCAGTGGGCCATTTTAGTTAACCATTACGTTGTAGTTGCGGCACTTACTAGTCAGATACAAATAGCATGAGATATCCCAAAAACCCAGCAGTTGTTGGTACTTTTATTTAGCCATTCCGTTGTAGTTGCTATACTTACTAGTCAGGTACAATGGTCGCCAGCGACAACCCAAACAAGCAATTGTTGGCAGTTTTATTTAGCCATTCCATTATAGTGAAGCTGATTACTAGTCATTATAAAGTCAAATTTACAGCACTACTTTAGTTATAGTTGTCTATGATCGAGAATCGTGCTCCAAGTCGTCCATAACATGACACGGCTTTGAAAGTTTACCCTGCAGGGGTGCACAAATAGCAACACACACTCGATCAACCTCGGAAAAACCAAATCAAAACCCAACGAGGCCTTCACGACAAAGCAATCACAGGATTCAGAAATATTTCAGGGGTCCACCCCATTGAGTAGACCCACAACGAAGCCAGCTGACTCCGAGACGGACTCAAGGTTTGCGACAATGGCTGTAAACGACTAGGAACCCAAAACTGGGCTTGTCGATACCGCGAAAACATTCCGCTTACCTAAACAGTACAGTGTGCTCCTCTCACAATCGTAAATAAAGCAGTAAAGCATGGCATAAGTACAGGATCGTAAATAAAACCTCAAACTAGTTTGTGGCCCCAAGAAATAAGAATGAATCAAGCTCTGGCTCAGGGGGGTCCCATAATCCTCCCGGATGTGGATAGCGCGAATATTCAAAGAACAGGTATCAAGTACTCGGGGTCCTACGGGACACAAGTGGACGGTTAACAACCAAATAACATCAATTGCCCACCTGTGCCTCTGCTTACTTACTTCAATTTTAGTTGTTAAACAGTAATTAAAGTATTGATCAACTCCAACAATAAACACATGGCAATACTCCAACAACTGTGGCACTTGACGACACGCAACAGCAAAAGAGAAAGCGACTACGGCGCGCAAGTCCAACTATCTACCAAACAACAGGTAATAGGATGTGTCCAAGGCAATATAAGGCTACAAGGGATATCACGGGTACAAAAACTAGAGCATCGCAACACAGATAGCAGTAGATCAATAGGAGGAAACAAAGACTATAAATGTAAGATAGGTAGAAAGGGGGAGATGCTCGCCAGAAAACATTGCCGAAGGTTCAACTGAAGATCGGATCGAAGCTCACATCAACTCAACGGCCTTATCCGCGAAGAAGCAAAACACTAGAAGAAACACCGGATGCAATATTTAATACTACGGCAAAAGATCGGGCATGATGCATGTATGATGAATGGCATGGCAAAGATGCGATGCAATTAGGCCAGATTAAGCGGAAACCGGGGTCCCGACAATTATCCAGATGGTTCATGTTGTTAGCTACCCTGCATTTCCAATGTTGTATTAACAGGGCAAGATAAGTTACCGGTTCGCTACACAAATTTAAATGAGGCCGATATGAGACTAGATTTGCCCGCATATGGACCCCATATTTAATTATGCAGTGAATCGGCCTAATGCCCCAACCCACATGATATGCATGCGAGATGAGCAATTTAATATGCAACAAATTATATAGATGGCATTTATAAAAATAGGGGCTCGGATCAGGGTCACACATTAGGGTTCGACGATCTTCGTTCTGGGGTTCGGTCTCAGGGTTCGACGTGGATCTATCTCGGACTCCGGGATTTAGGGTCTTCGGATTTGGGAGTAGTTCTTGTCGCACGAGCTTCAATGCTTCCGGGAAGGAGAACTTATCGTCCAAGGTCTCGGTGTCCGGGGTGAAGTACTCGGCGTTCTCGAGTGAGTACTTGTCGCACATGTGGTCTTCGGGTTCCATGACGATGATCTTGTCGTTTCGATGCCGGGGTCTTGAAATCCGTGAAGAAAGCCTTGTCGCCCTTGGGTGAAGAACTTTTCATCCCGAGGGTCCGTGTAGAAGTGCTTGATGCTCCGTGACGGAGTTCTCGGAGTACAACCATCGGATTTCGGGTGGGAGAACTCGGGGTGTTGCGACGAAGATCCTGTCCTTGTCCAGGAGGCACTAGGGACACAGCTCTTGGTCTCGGTCTTAACAGAGGCATCACCACCGAAGCACTATACCCATCTAAAGATCATGGCCAACATCAACACACGAGACCATCAAAGGGACACCTGCACGTTACACACGAGGACAACCACGACAGGGCAGCACTGGCGCGGCAGGGGGCGGGGTCAACCCTGGTGGGCGTCGGGGAGGCCGCGGGACGCGCAGATCGAGGAGGAGGGGCCCGTGGACGCCGGGAGAGGAGCTTGCAGGCGGCGGCACGTGCTCGCTGGGGAGGCGATGGCGACGCACGGAGGGGTAGAGGCGGCGTGGGGCTCGTCGGCGGCGAAGGAGAACGGCTCGAGGAGGCGGAGCGAAGGGTGGATGCGAGGCACCGGGCGGTGGTTGACGGCGGGCGTGGCCCGGCAGCGCCACCGAGACGACGAGGTGGAGAGCCAGGAGGCGCGCGGCACGCGGTTGCATGCCGGAGGCGAAGCTTCAAGCGGCGAAGGGTTGGAGAAGAGGCGTGGCGGAGGGTCGTCAGCAGAGGGAGGCCGAAGCGGGGTGAGAGGAGCTCGAGGCGGTCCGCGCCAGGGAGGCAGGCTCGCGGGAGGCGGCGCTTGGCGAGGCGGGCGGTGGCGGTTGTCGGAGGAGGACGGGAGGAAGCGGGGCAGCGCCATGGCGGCCTGTGAGGAGAGGCAGAGGCCGGAGCAGGGGGGAAGGGGTCGCCCAGGCGAGGCCCGGGAGGCGCATGGTCGGCGGAGGCGGACGGCGCAGCTCAGCGGTGGCTGCAGAGAGGGGAGGCGGGGACAGGAGCCGGTCGGGGAAGAAGGGAGGGGAACGCGAGGGAGAGAGAGGAGCGGAAGGTGGGGGGTGGGACACGCGGGGTCGGGGGTGGGGCCGGGGTGCGGGTCCAGGGGCAGGGAGAGAGGGGTCAGGCGGTGGGGTGAGGGAGTGGCAGGTGGGGCAGGGGAGCGGGCCGGGCTGGCAGTGAGGGAGAGAGGGAGGGGTAGGTGGGACTGGGGTGAGAGAGTGAGGGGGGTCCGGCTGGGCAGGTGGGACCGGGGGTAGAGAGAGAGTTTGGGGAGTGGGGTCGGGCTGTAAGGGAGAGGGGGTAGGGAAGCTGTGTGTGGGTGTGGGCAGAGGAGAGAGGGACTGGTGTATTGATGAGGTGGCGGGATGGGTAGGGATTGGGGCCAAGGGTGAGGTGGCGAGCTAGGATAGGTGGGTAGGATAGTTTTGGGTGGGAATAGGATTTAGAGTTTGGGTAGACCGATTTATTCCGGGGGTGGTCGACTGGGTCGAATCGGCCCGTTCGACTGTCCCGCTAAAAATAATTAAATATTTTATTTATTTCAAACAGGGCTTTTGCAAACCGATAGCAGACAAAACAAAATAATCCGGAGACCCGGGTTTTGCGTTTGAACAAAGACGGGGCGTTTAGAAAACAAGAACAGGTTTTTCCGCAAATAGTTTTCTGCAAGCACAATGCAAGATGACGACGATGCTCAAATGCAATGTGGCAGGATGACATGAGCATGCTGTCATGATGATGCAATGCACAAAAACAACGCGATTTTCTAGTAGTGGTTTTGCGGGATGCCACACCTGTGCAGGTTCTTAACCGAGAATAATTTTGTTAAGGAAATACTATTTCCTTACAACTTCAAGTGAGTGTTTATATCTTGTACACATATTATTTTTGCTTACTCGATGAGCTATGCATGTATGCTTATGTAAACGTCTGCAGATTCCACTGGATCTTTCTAAACATTCAAGTTGACAACTCCCTAGTTGAAGTCCACGACTCATTAAGTTGGGACCAAGAGCAGTGGAGCGACACGAAAACAATGCTCCATAAGTAATTTCAATCATTATCACATTATATCATCCTCTTTCATTCATTTCCTGATATCAAGTAACTAATAACTCCTTTGTTCATTTTCTTTGCCGAGCAGGTGTTGGACACGGTTCAGACAGAAAATACCAGGTCCATTCAAAGAGGAGCTAACTTATAAAATGGTGAAGAGTTTACAGCAGCCACCGGGAACTCATTTATGTGGATACTACATCTGCGAGTACGTCGGCGAGTTGACCAGTGAGCGGAAAGTTGACTCGCATTATATTTATAATTTGCGGGAGAAACTAGAGCCAGACCAGCGCATAAGAGCAATTCAAGAGGAGTTGGCGGGATTTATGATGAAGGAAGTCCTTGATGTACATGGAGAGCATTATGCGGATGACGTGGAACTCGATTTGCCTTAGTGATCTCCATGTAGCTGATATGATATATATATCCATCAATGACCATGTAATTTCAAAACATTTCTTCCTTTTGATATATATCATCAATGTATGCTTGCAAGGGATCGATTAATTATATAGATGCATCAATGTGTACTGTGTGTGTAGTAGCGTAGAATATGCGTACTTAAATATATGTTTGAAATTATAGTGAAACACAAAACAAAAAAGGAATGAAATGGCAAAAAAAAAGGAAATACACAATCTCTGTCGCAGCAGAGAAACACACAATGTTGTGCCATGGCATGAAACCTTATAGTCCCGGGTGGTGTTACGGCCCGGGAGTAGAGGGTTTCCGCCCCCGCGGCACTAAAACAGCCACGTGGCTGTTATCAGTCGCGGGCTATAGCGAGCCGGGACTAGAGGGGGGCCTCTAGTCCCGTTTTCGCAGTACCGGGCCCAAAACCGGGACTAGAGCCAGTTGTGTCCCGGGACTGCAGGCCCTTTTTCCACCAGTGGATCACAAAACATTGTTGTACCCAACTTGCAAAGATGGCCACAAAAATCTAGGTACCACACTGTATTTGCTGCAATGGAAGGCAGAGAACAGTGTGACTGACAACGCATTTTCAAAGTTGTTGGTAAAAATGAAGAATCTGCTTCCAAGAAATAACGAATTGCCCGACATTACATACCAAGCAAAGAAGGTTGTCTACCCTCTAGGATTAGACGTGCAGAAGATACATTCCTGCATTAATGACTGCATCCTCTACCACGGTGAGAAGTACGAGAATTTGGATGCATGCCCGGTATGCACTGCACTGCGGTATAAGATCAGACGAGACGACCCTGACGATGTTGAGGGTGAGGCCCCTAGGAAGAAGGTTCCTGCCAAGGTTATGTGGTATGCTCCTATAATACCACGGTTAAAACGTCTCTTCATAAACAAAGAGCACGCCAAGTTGTTGCGATGGCACATGGAAGACCGTAAGAAAGACGCGATGTTGAGACACCCCACTGATGGGTCACACTGGAGAAAATTCAAGCAAGAGTACCCGAACTTCGCACGTGACGCAAGGAACTTAAGGTTTGGTCTAAGTATAGATGGCATGAATCCTTTTGGGAAGCAGAGTTGTAGTCATAGCACCTGGCATGTGACTCTATGTATCTATAACTTTCTCCTTGGTTGTGCATGAAGCAGAAGTTCATTATGATGTCAGTGCTCATCCAAGGCCCGAGGCAACCCGGCAACAACATTGATGTGTACCTAAGGCCATTAGTTGAAGAACTTTTACAGCTGTGGGTCAAACCAGGTGTATGTATGTGGGATGAGCACAAAGGGGAGCCATTTGACCTACGAGCATTGCTTTTCATAACCATCAATGATTGGCCTGCTCTTAGTAACATTTCAGGGCAGACAAACAAGGGATTCAAAGCATGCACGCACTGTTTAGATGAGACTGAAAGTGTATATTTGGATAAATGTAAGAAGGTTGTGTACCTAGGGTATCGTCGATTTCTTCCGAACCTGCATCCCATAAGAAAGAAAGGCAAGCATTTCAAACGTTTGGCAAAACCCCGGAGGAAGCATGTCCTCCGTACTGGTGAGGAGTATTTGGTATGGTCAAGAACCTAGAAGTAATCTTTGGAAAAGGTCCTGGCAGTCTATCTATTCCGAATGATGATGTCGGACACGCGCCCATGTAGAAGAAGCAATCTATATTTTGGGACCTACCCTATTGGAAAGTCCTAGAGGTCCGCTCTTCAATCGACGTGATGCACGTGACGAAGAATGTTTGCGTGAACCTGCTAGGCTTCCTGGGAGTGTATGGGAAGACAAAAGATACACCGGAAGCACGGCAGGACCAGCAACGTATGAAAGAACCTGAAAAGCCTATGCATCCTAAGAACGAGAAGGGTAAAGGACGCCACTTAACTCCTGCCAGCTACGCTCTTACCAAAGCAGAGAAGGATATCTTTTTTGAATGCCTGAGTAGTATCAAGGTCCCGTCTGGCTTCTCGTTGAATATAAAGGGAATAATAAATATGGTAGAGAAAAAATTCCAAAACCTGAAGTCTCATGACTGCCACGTGATTATGACACAATTGCTTCCGATTGCATTGAGGGGGATTCTACCTAAAAATGTTCGAGTACCCATTGTGAAGCTTTCTGCATTCCTCAATGCAATATCTAGAAGGTAATCGATCCAGAAAGCCTACCAGGGTTACAGACAGATGTGGCCCAATGTCTTGTCAGCTTCGAGTTGGTGTTCCCACCATCCTTCTTCAATATTATGACGCATCTCCTGGTTCACCTAGTAGAAGAGATTGCTATTCTCGGTCCTGTATTTCTACACAATATATTCCCCTTTGAGAGGTACATGGGAGTCTTAAAGAAATATGTTCATAACCGTGCTAGGCCAGAAGGAAGCATCTCCAAGGGCTATGGAACAGAGGAGGTCATTGAGTTCTGTGTTAACTTTATTCCTGACCTTAAGGCGATTGGTGTTCCACAATCATGACATGAGGGGAGACTGCGTGGAAAAGGTACCCTAGGATGTAAAGCAATGATATCCAGGGACGGACATTCTCTCAATCAAGCACACTACACGGTTTTACAAAGATCTATCTTGGTTGCCCCGTATATCAATGAACACGAGAATTTTATGTTGGAATTATGCCCTAGAGGCAATAATAAAGATGTTATTATTATAATTCTAGTTCATGATAAAGTTTATATTCCATGCTAGAATTGTATTAAACGGAAACTTTAATACTTGTGTGGTTTGTGAACAACACCGTGTCCCTAGTACGCCTCTATGGACTAGCTCATTGATCAATTATGGTTAAGGTTTCCTAACCATAGACATGAGTTGTAAATTAATAATGAGATCATATCATTGGGGAATGATATGGTGGACAGACCCAAACTAAGCGAAGCAATTAGATCGTGTCATCGTGTTTGTCTTTGCGAAGCTTTTCCTATGTCAAATATTGTATTCCTAAGACCATGAGATAATACAACTCCCTGGTATCGGAAGAAAGGTTTGAGGTCATCAAACGTCATCCTATGAGAGGGTGATCATAAAGGTGTCTCTCAGGTGATCGGAAAGTATCTGTTGGGTTGTATGTATCGAGATGGGATTTGTCCCTCCCAAGTCGGAGAGATATACTTCGGGCCCTCGATGTCGATATCAACACGCTTGCAAGCATGTGGTTAAGGAGTTAATCACAAAGTGATATCGGATTACGGCAGTAAAGTACTACGTGAACGAGATTGAACTAGGTATGACGGTACCGACGATCAAATCTCGGGCAAGTAAAATATTTCGAGACGAAGGGAATATATATATGGGATTGATTGAATCCTGGCATCGTGGTTCATCCGATATGATCATCGATGAATGTGTGAGTCAATATGGGTTTCGCACCCTGTTGATTATTGATAGAAGATCATGTCTGCATATTCTCGAACCCGCAGGGTCACACACTTAACGTGTCTCGACGCTAGGATAGATTGGATAATTGGTTTATGAGTTTTTGTTCGGAGTCTTGGATGGGATCCGGGACATCACGAGAGGTTCCGGAGTGGTCCGGAGAATAAGATTTATATAAGGCAGTGCAGTTTTTGGAGTTCGGAATTGTTCCGGGTTAATCGGTATTGTACCGGAAGCTTCTAGAACCTTCCGGAAGGGGACCAACGTGGCCCCACCTTCCGGGAGGGGGCATGGGCCTATGAGGTAGTGCCCTGGCCGTATTGGGCCAGGGGCACAAGGCCCCATAGGGCCCAGCCGGCCAAAGAGAGTTTAAACTCTAGATAGACCTTCTAGAAGGGGGGGTTTCCTTGCCCCCCACTCTTCCTCCTTGGGGCCGCCGGTTTGGGCTTGGGGGAGGGGCTAGGGCTGCTCCCCCCCCCCCTCTATATAAAGAGGGGTGGGGGCGCACTAACACCCCCACACCTTCCCCTCCAACCGTAGCCGCCTTGCCCTCCCTCCTCTCCCTCGGCTTGTGGCGAAGCCCTGCTGCAGAAATTCTCCACCAATTGCACCGCGCCGTCGCGTTGTAGATCCAACCCATCTCTCCACCATACTTGCTGGACCAATGAAGGAGGAGACGTCGAGGTGCCGCACATGTGCATCTCACGGAGGCATCGCCACTTGTGGTGCTAGATCGGATCGGTTCGCGAGGAGGAGAAGCGAGTACGACTACATCACCCACGTTCCGACGAACGTTCCGCTGTGCGAATCTTCAAGGTATGAAGATCTAATCCAATCTCTCTCGTTGTTTGCATCTCCTAGATTAGATCTTGGCTTTCCCTCTGTTCGCATCCGTAGAAAATTTTGATTTACTATGCCGCGAAACCCTTCAGTGGTATCACAGTTAGATCTATGCGTAGATGTGTTTCACGAGTAGAACGCAACATGGTTGTTGCGGGCGTTGATGTTTTCTGTTGCAAGCCTCTTGTTTGTGTTCTTCTTATGACGCGGTATAGTGAGATTGAAGCGGTCCAGACCAACCTTACGCGACGTCGTTCGCGAGACCGGCTCCGCACTTGACGTGTGGCTTGTTCCACACATGCGGCTGGTGGATGTCAGTTTCTCTCACTATAGTTATCATGGGATTAACACCGGAGTTTGGCAACCATAATATCACCGTTGTGTCTTTTCGTAGGTAAGAATCGTTCTTAGCATCTACTCCCATAAGCCACGTAAAACATGCAAAAACAAAGTAGAGGCGTCTAACTTGTTTTTGCAGGGAGTGTTTTCTGTGATATGGTATGGCCCAAGATGTGATGTGTATAATGTATGCGATGATCATGTTTTGTAATGTTTCACGACTTGCATGTCGATGAGTACACAACCGGCAGGAGCCATATGGTTGTCTTTATAATTGTGTATGACCTGTGTGTCAACTTCTTATACGCCATGTAATAGTTTCACTTTATCGCTAAGTAGTTAGCAATAGTTGTAGTTGCTATTCGTGGTGGAGGCAATCATGGTGGAGTGATGGAGATCATGCCGGAACGCACAAGATGGAGATCATTCTTGCGAAGATTGGCTATACCATGTCACATAAAGTTATATGCATGTGATGTTTATCCTTTTATGTATCTTATTATGCTTAGATCAGACGGTAGCATTATAAGATGATTCCTCACTTAAAGATCAAGATAAAAACTGTGTTCTCCCCAAGTATGCACCGTTCGAAAGTTAAATCGTGTCCAAGCATCACGTGATGATCGGGTGCTATAGACTCTACGCTCACATACAACGGGTGCAAGCCAGTTTTGCACACGCGGAAATACTTGGGTCTAACTTGACGATCCTAGCATGTATAGACATGGCCTCGGAACACAAGAACCGAAAGGTTAAGCAAGAGTCATATGAATAATATGATTGACACTTCGTTGTCCACCATTGAAACCACATCTCTTCTCGTGATGATCGGATTAGGTGTGGTGAATTTGGATCGTGTTCACTAAAAACAACTTGAGGGATGTTGAATTTAGTGGGAGTTCATCTAGTAATTTGATTAAGTTGAACTATTTATCATGAACATAGTCTAAATTGTACTTGCAAATACTGTAGATCACATGGCCAAGTCCAACTTCAACTTCAACGTTTTTGCTGAGATAGAAAAGCTTAGAAACAATGGGTCTAACTTAACCAAATGGTTCCGCATTCTGAGAATCATTCTCACTGGCGGACAAAAGGACTATGTCCTTGAGAAAGTGCTAGGTGACGCCCCTGCTATAGATGCGCCGGCTGATGAAAAAGCTGTTTATCAGTCGCGCAAGGATGATTATGATTTGATTAAGATCGCCATGTTGTATGCTATGGAATCGGATCTTCAAAATCATTTTGAGGAGTTCGCCGGGACCTTTGAGATTCTCGAGGAGCTGAAAAACATGTTTCAGACTCAAGCCCGTTCTGAGAGACATGAGATCTCTAAGAAATTCTTTAACTACAAGATGGAGGAAGGGAGTTCCGTTAGTGAGCACGCCATTGAGATGACGGGCTACACTCAACGCCTTGAGCAACTGGACTGCAAGATTCCAGAGGAGCTCAAGATTGACACTCCTAGCTACAAAAGTTTTGTAGTTGATCACAATCAGATTGGTTCCACTGATATGATCACTGAGCTCTTCGCTAAGATGAAAGTAGCGAAGGTGGACATCAAAAAGAATAATCATGTGTTGATGGTCAACAAACCCCCCACCTTCAAGAAAGGTAAGGGTGCAAAGAAGCCCTTCAAGAAAGGCGGCAAAGCGTTGCCCTGCGAGAAGAAGCTCAGTCTGGTCCTAAGCGGACACAGTGCTTCTATTGCAAGGACAAGGGTCCTTTGGAAGCATCGTCCAAGTACTTAGCGGACAAGAAGGCTGGCACCATCAAAGGTATATTTGATATACATGTTATTGATGTTTTCCTTACTAGCCCTCGTTGTAGTGCCCGGTATTTGATACGGTTCGTTGCTAATATTTGTAACTCAAGCAGAGCTACGAATAGGCTGACTTGCGAGGATGAGGTGACGATGCGCGTTGGCAACGGATCAAGAGTGGATGCGATGGCCGTCGACGCTCTCCTTAGTTTTACCTTCGGATTAGTTTTAAACCTTAATAAATGTTATTATGTGCCTGTGTTGAGCATGAACATTATTTCTGGATCGTGTTTATTGCAAGACGGTTATTCATTTAAATCGGAGAATAATGGTTGTTCTATTTATATGAGTAACATATTTTATGGTCATGCACCTATTGTGAATGGTTTATTTCTTCTAAATCTCGAAAGGGATGAAACACACATCCATAACATTGAGGCTAAGAGATGCAAAGTAGATAGTGATAATACTACTTATTTGTGGCACTGTCGTCTAGGTCATATTGGTGTAAAGTGCATGAAGAAACTCCATTCTGATGGACTTTTGGAGTCTCTTTATTTTGAATCATTTGACACATGCGAACCATGCCTCAAGATGATCAAAACCCCGTTCTCCGGTATGATGGAGCGAGCAACGGACTTGTTGGAAATCATACATGCCGATGTATGCGGACCGATGAGTGTTTCGACGCGCGGTGGATATCGCTATTTTCTCACTTTTACCGATGACTTAAGTAGATATGGGTATATCTATTTAATGAAACATAAATCTGAAACGTTTGAAAAGTTCAAAGAATTTCAGAATGAAGTGGAGAACCATCGTAATAGAAAGATTAAGTTTCTACGATCCGATCGTGGAGGTGAATATTTGAGTTATGATTTTCTCACGCATCTTAAAGCAACTGGAATCGTTTCACAACTCACGCCACCCGGAACACCACAGCGCAATGGTGTGTCTGAACGACGGAACCGAACCCTATTAGATATGGTCCGATCGATGATGTCTCTTACTGATTTGTCGTTATCATTTTGGGGTTATGCATTAGAAACCGCTGCATTCACTTTAAATAGGGCACCATCTAAATCCGTTGAGACGATACCGTATGAACTGTGGTTTGGTGCTAAACCTAAGCTGTCGTTTCTTAAAGTTTGGGGATGCGAAGCCTACGTCAAGAAGTTGATGCCGGACAAGCTCGAACCCAAAGCGGACAAATGCGTCTTCATAGGATACCCTAAGGAAACTATTGGGTATACCTTGTATCACAGAACCGAAGGCAAAGTGTTTGTCACAAAGAACGGTTCCTTTCTTGAGAAGGAGTTTCTCTCGAAAGAAGTGAGTGGGAGGAATGTAGAGCTAGACGAGGTTGTTGAACCTTCTCTTGAATTGGAGAGTAGCGCAGCACCTGAAATTGTTCCAGTGCCGCCTGCACCAACAATAGAGAAAGCTAATGACAAGGATCATGAAGCTTCGGACGATGCTGCTACTGAACGTCGCAGGTCGACAAGGTCGCGCACCCCTCCTGAGTGGTACGGCAACCCTGTCTTGACTGTCTTGTTGGTAGAAGACAGTGAACCTACGAACTATGAGGAAGCGATGATGAGCCCAGACTCTGAGAAATGGCTAGAGGCCATGAAATCCGAATTGGGATCCATGAGCGAAAACCAAGTATGGACTTTGCTGGACCCTCCTAGCGAACGAAAGGCCGTTGAGTGCAAATGGATATTCAAGAAGAAAATGGACGCGGATGGTAATGTTACCGTCTATAAAAGCACGACTTGTTGCAAAAGGTTTTCGACAAGTTCAAGGTGTTGATTACGATGAGACTTTCTATCCCGTAGCGATGTTTAAGTCCATTCGGATTTTATTAGCAATTGCTGCATTTCATGATTATGAAATATGGCAGATGGATGTCAAGACTGTGTTCCTCAATGGCAACATTGATGAAGAGTTGTATATGATGCAACCCGAAGGTTTTGCCGATCCTAAGGATGCTGATAAAGTATGCAAACTTCGGCGTTCCATTTATGGACTGACGCAAGCATCTCGGAGTTGGAACCTTCGTTTTGATCAAGTGATCAAGAGCTTTGGATTTGTTCCAAATTTCTACGGAGCTTATATCTACAAGAAAGTGAGTGGGAGCTCGGTGACATTTCTGGTACTATATGTGGATGACATATTGATTATTGGAAATGACATTAACATGCTTAACGATGTGAAGAGTTATTTGAACAAGTGTTTTTCAATGAAAGACCTAGGTGAAGCTGCTTATATATTGGGCATCAAAATCTATAGAGATAGACAAAGACGCCTGATAGATTTAAGCCAGAGTACATACCTAGACAAAGTTCTGAAAAGGTTCAGAATGGATAAGGCGAAGAAAGGTTCAGTGCCTATGTTGTCAGGTAAGATATTGAGCAAGGCTCAGTGTCCAGCTACGATAAATGATAGAGGATCTATGAGAAAAGTGCCTTATGCCTCGGACATAGGTTCTATCATGTATGCCATGTTGTGTACTAGACCGGATGTGTCCAATGCTCTTAGTTTGACGAGCAGATATCAAAGTGATCTAGGAGTGGAACACTGGACAACCGTGAAGAACATCCTAAAGTACCTAAATAGGACTAAAGAAATGTTCTTAGTCCATGGAGGTGATGAAAAGCTCGTCGTAAAAGGTTACATTGACGCTAGTTTCGACACCGACAAGGATGATTCTAAATCTCAGACAGGATACGTTTATATTTTGAATGGAGGAGCTGTGAGCTGGAGAAGCTGCAAGAAAAGCGTAATCGCGGGATCTACAGTAGAAGCGGAATACATGGTCACTGCAGAGCGTCAAGTGAAGGAGTTTGGATCAGGAACTTCATCACTGAGCTTGGCGTGGTTCCAAGTGCATTGGACCCACTGGAGATATTGTGTGACAACACTGGCGCCATAGCACTCGCTAAGGAACCAAGATATCATCCAAAGACCAAGCATATCAACCGCAAGTTTCATATAATCCGAGATTATATAGCAGATGGAGATCTGAAGATTAGCAAAGTACATACATATCTGAATGTCGCAGATCCATTGACTAAACCTCTTCCACGTGTAAAACATGATCAGCACCTCAGTGCCATGGGTGTGAGATTGTTGCCATATGTAAACTAGATTATTGACTCTAGTGCAAGTGGGAGACTGTTGGAATTATGCCCTAGAGGCAATAATAAAGATGTTATTATTATAATTATTATTCATGATAAAGTTTATATTCCATGCTAGAATTGTATTAAGCGGAAACTTTAATACTTGTGTGGTTTGTGAACAACACCGTGTCCCTAGTACGCCTCTATGGACTAGCTCATTGATCAATGATGGTTAAGGTTTCCTAACCATAGACATGAGTTGTCAATTAATAATGAGATCATATCATTGGGGAATGATATGGTGGACAGACCCAAACTAAGCGAAGCAATTAGATCGTGTCATCGTGTTCGTCTTTGCTAAGCTTTTCTTATGTCAAATATTGTATTCCTTAGACCATGAGATAATACAACTCCCTGGTATCGGAAGAAAGCTTTGAGGTCATCAAACGTCATCCTATGAGAGGGTGATCATAAAGGTGTCTCTCAGGTGATCGGAAAGTATCTGTTGGGTTGTATGTATCGAGATGGGATTTGTCCCTCCCAAGTCGGAGAGATATACTTGGGCCCACTCGTGTCGATATCAACACCGCTTGCAAGCATGTGGTTAAGGAGTTAATCACAAAGTGATATCGGATTACGGAATGAGTAAAGTACTTGTTGTGAGCGAGATTGAACTAGGTATGGCGATGCAAGCGATCAAATCTCGCAAGTAAAATATCGCGAGACGAAGGGAATATATATATGGGATTGATTGAATCCTGGCATCGTGGTTCATCCGATATGATCATCGATGAATGTGGGAGTCAATATGGGTTTCTAGACCCACTGTTGATTATTGATAGAAGATCATGTCCGCATATTCTCGAACCGCAGGTCACACATAACGTGTCTCGACGCTAGGATAGATTGGATAATTGGTTTATGAGTTTTTGTTGAGTCTCGGATGGGATCCGGACATCACGAGGGTTCCGGAGTGGTCCGTAGAATAAGATTCATATAAAGGTGCAGTTTTGGAGTTCGGAATTGTTCGGGTTAATCGATGTTATGCGGAAGCTTCTAGAACCTTCCGGAAGGGGACCAACGTGGCCCCACCTTTCGGGAGGGGGCATGGGCCTATGAGGGAGTGCCCTGGCTGCATTGGGCCAGGGGCACAAGGCCCCATAGGGCCCAGCCGGCCAAAGAGAGTTTAAACTCTAGATGGACCTTCTAGAAGGGGGGTTTCCTTGCCCCCCACTCTTCCTCCTTGGGGTCGCCGGTTTGGGCTTGGGGGAGGGGCTAGGGCTGCGCCCCCCCTCTATATAAAGAGGGGTGGGGGCGCACCAACCCTGTGGCATCCCGCAAAACCACTACTAGAAAATCGCGTTGAATTTGTGCATTGCATCGTCATCATCATGTTGTTTGTCTAAAACTATTTCGCAAAAACCTGTTTTATTTTCTAAGACGCCCCATCCTAATTCAAACGCAAAACCCGGGCCGCCGGATTATTTTGTTTTGGCATGACGATTTGCAACGGTCCAATTAAACAAATAAAATTTATTTTATTTTTAGCGGGGCGGTCAGGCCGTCAGGCCGAACGACCACCCCGATTTAAAACAACGGTCCCGGCCAGCCCTACCTAAATCCTAGAGCTACCCAGTTTCTACCCACCTCCACCTCACCCCAGCCACTCGAGGCCGCCACCTCACCCTCCTCTTCCCTCTAGCCTATCCCGCGACACCTAGCCTCACCCCCCCTCTCTCTCTTCCCCTCTTCCCCCCCGTCAGCAGCCCACCCCCACCCCCACGCAACACACGCGCACACGCACTCACCCGGCGCCTCGCCTGTCCACCTCATGGACCCACCCGTGGGCCCCCTGAATCCCACCCCCTTGATCACATTCTTCTCCTACCTCCTCCCTCTCGCATGCTCGCGTTCCCAGCCCTCAAGCCCGCGCCCGCTCGTCCCTCCTCCTCCTGCTCTCCGCCCGCCGTGCTCCCTCCAAGCCCCGCCCAGAGCAGCTGCCTTCGCGCCACCTCCCGGCGCCCGCCTCGCTCCCGGTGAGCAGCCTCCCAGCAACCGTGCTGCGCGCCCACGACTGGCGCGCCCTCGCTGCAGCGCCAGCCGACCACCCCGCCGCGGCGACCACGACCTTCCTGGCGCTGTGCTGATGGCTCGCCCTCTCGAGCTACCACCGCCTCGGCTCCCTCCTGGCTGTGACTCGCCGACACGCGCTTCCACCGCTCCATACACCCCGTCCTCTGCGCGCCGCCGACAGGCCCGTCGTGGGACCCGCCTCCCCACGCGCCCCTCGCCCTGCAGACACCGTCATGAGCTCGCCTCTGGCGCCCGGCGCCACTGAACCCCGCGACACCCGCGCGCCGCCGCCCGACCACCTCGCCAGGCTCCCCATCGACGCCTCAGAGCCGCCTTCACCGCCGCCGCAGCCCGCCAGCAGCCCGCCTCCACACCAGAGCCCCTGCGCCTTTCCCGGCGACCGCGCGCCGGGACTCCGTCGCCGCCCGCTCGAGATCGCGTCGGGCCGCCTCGAGACCGCGTCCCGAGTCCGCCTCCATAAGCCCGGCGGCGCCCGCCGCCTCATCACCCGTCAGCCACGCCGTTCCTTGGTGGCTAATGGGCGCCACCCGAGGAACCACGTCGAGAAGCGGAACGGAAGATCGCCATCGGCCGGGCCATCAAGATCGCTCCATGGATCCCAAAGTTTGATCATGGAGCTCAAGACCGAACCGAGAGCCGCGAACCCCAAGATCTACGAGAAGGACCGATGACCGCACCGAGAACGCGTCGTCATGGAACGCAAAGTTCCGAGGAGCATGTACCGTGTGTCAAGGCCGAATCAAGATCTTCCGGCCGAGGATGTCTAACCGGACGGACCGAAGACCACCGACAAGACCTCCGCCTGGACTCCAAGATCGCCTCCCGGACGCCCTTTGTTTTGGAAGAACCCCGGACACCGAGTCCGCCGAGAACCCCGATCGACAAGTGCTTCACCGACGCCATGACCGTCGACATGACCAAGACGCGAACGCGACAAGAACGCCCGACCGGAAGAAGCCAATGCGACCGACACCCAAGTTCTGCCCTCGGACGAGACCCCGGATGCCAAGAACTACCCGTTCACAGAACGACCCCGGAGCCGAGAACGGACCGTCGAACCCTGGACCCTGTCGAACCCCGAACCCCCGGATCCCCAAGATCGTCGAGCCCCTCTGATGTGTGACCCCTCTTCCTCGAACCCTATTTTATAACATATCAACTTGTCGCATAAGAACTGTTCATGCATGCATCTTATCTGTGGTTTGGGGGCCTTCCGCCGATTCACCTAATAACTAAATATGGGGCCCATATGCGGGCAAATCTAGTCTCATATCGGCCTCATTTAAACTTGTGTAGCAAACCGGTATTTTATCTTGCCTTGTTATAACAACATTTAAATTGCGGGGTAGTTAAACAACTGGAACCATCTGGTAATTGTCGGGACCCCGGTTCCACTTAATTTGACCTAATTGCATCGCACCTTGCCACTCCATACATCATACATGCATCATGCCCGATCTTCTGCCATGTATTAAATATTGCATCCGGTGTTTCTTCTAGTGTTTTGGTTCTTCGCGGATAAGGCCGTTGAGTTGATGTGAGCTTCGCCCCGATCTTCGGTGGAACCTTTCGACAATGTTTTCAGGCGAGCATCTCCCTCTTTCTACCTATCTTACTTTTATAGTATTTACTTCCCTCCTGTTGATCTTTGCTATCTGTGTTGCGATGCTCTAGTTTTAGTTCCCGTGTTATCCCTCGCAGCCATATACAGCCTTGGACACATCCTATTACCTGTTGTTTGGTAGATAGCTGGACCCGCGTGTCGTAGTCGCTTGCTCAACTGTTTTGCTTATCGGCTAGTACCACCCTTGTTGGAGAATTGCCGCACGTTGACGTTGGAGATGATCATGGTTTACTTATTGTTCACTTTACTTTCTGTTTAACAACTAAAATTGAATTAAGCAGAGGCATCGGTGGGTGATAGGTAAGATTTGGTTTCCATCCCACTTGTGTCCGTGGGACCGAGTTCTTGACACATTCGAGATCGAGCGCTAACCACGGTGGGGAGATATGGGCCCCATTGATAATTACCGATTTCAAAGTATTGTCTTGGGGCCACAAGTAGTTTGGGCCTTTATTTACTATCCTGCCTATGCCATGTTTTACGCTTTATTTACGATTGTGCGAGTAACGCATTTGCATCGCTTTGGAAGCGGAATGTTTTCGCGGTGTCGATCCCGATTGGGGACTGTCGTTCACGACCATTGTCGCAAACCCGAGTCCGTCTCGAGATCGGCCGACTTGCGGGTGTACTTAGTGGGTGGCCCCATTGCTTGCTTTGGAGTGCAGGAACGTCGTGACTTAGGCCCGCCGACATACCGATGGGTGTATGTTAACGATCGGCAAAAGGGTCAAGTGCTGTGGATACTTTGGTGCACCCCTAGGTTAAATCTTTCGAGAAGCCGTGTCGCGGTTATGGACGACTTGGAGCACGGTGTCGATCATAGACAACTATAACTAAAGTTCTTTGTTTTAAATTGACTTGTACCGATATGATTAGTAATCGCTTCACTACGGAATGGCTAATTAAAGGTATCAACGATCACTGGGTTTTGGGTTATCTCATGATAAATGTATCGACTAGTAAGTGTTGCCACTATAACGGAATGATTAACTAAAAGTGCTTGCCTTACTTTATCGTGACGATAATCTAAACTGACTAGTAATTGCAACGATAATCGAATAAGTAAAACGCCAGCGTATGCGTTCCTCGACTTCCTCGTTTGGTCTCGAGAAACGCCAGATGGGTTTGTTTGATGATAGTCTCGGTTGGATCCGAATAGGTCTTCCTCACCCTCTCGATAGCCGCCATTGTATCGAGTCTCTATAGGTTGTTTAGTGCATCTTTGCCGCCGCTTGATCCACCATACCTATGTAGGCGAGGCCGAATTCTAGCCTCGCGTGTCTTGGCCTCGTCTTGACGCTCCTTCTTTTCCTTTGCCCTTTGTCGGCACCCCTTTTGTTTAAGCAGGTTTTGAGATCGACGCCGTTAGCAGGGTTACCCTTCCGGCTTGGCCTGGGCAGGGTTATGGACGCCATTGGTTATTCTTCAGGGCTCTTAGCCCCATTTGCATCTTGTCCGTAGTCGGACGCTCCCTCTTTTCAAGGTGATTTGGATCTTTGTACCGTATATCTGTATTCTTGACTCTTTGAGTCGCCGTTGTATAAATATATGTTCTGTGGGTCCCATCGAGGACTGTTGTGTAATGTTATTACTTTGTTCTTCCACCCGCACGAAAGTGCCTGGTGGGCACCTTCGAATCGTTTCTATGCGGGTTTGGCGAGTTTCGCTGAAACTCGCGTAGGGCCGATTCTGAGGGTGTTACAAACCCCCCCCCCCCCCACACACACACACACCTTCCCCTCCAACCCTAGCCGCCCTGCTGCCCTCCTCTCTCCCTCCCGACTGCTTGTAGGCGAAGCCCTGCTGCAGAAATTCTCCACCAATTGCACCGCACCGTCGCGTTGTAGATCCAACCCATCTCTCCACCATACTTGCTGGACCAAGGAAGGAGGAGACGTCGAGGTGTCGCACGTGTGCATCTCACGGAGGCATCGCCACTTGTGGTGCTAGATCGGATCGGATCGCGAGGAGGAGAAGCGAGTACGACTACATCACCCACGTTTCGACGAACGTTCCGCTATGCGAATCTTCAAGGGTATGAAGATCTAATCCAATCTCTCTCGTTGTTTGCATCTCCTAGATTAGATCTTGGCTTTCCCTCTGTTCGCATCCGTAGAAAATTTTGATTTACTATGCCGCGAAACCCTTCATTTTATACGCCTCAAACACCCGGGGCAGTCTGATGAATGGATTAGAAGTGAACACATGGCGAGTTTCGGCGGCTGGCTGCAAAGACTTCTCACAAATAACACCACTGTTTGAGATCAGCTGTACTTGTTGGCCAGGACACCATCTTCGACTTTATGTACTTTCCAAGGGTACGAGATAAATGGGAATACATTTTACACGATAGGCCAAGATAAAAAGAGCACCAACCAAAACAGTGGTGTCCGCTTTGATGCAGCAGAAGACAATGGGCAAAAGACCATGTATTATGGGTTCATAGAGGAGATATGAGAATTTGACTATGGACCTAATTTTAAGGTCCCTTGTTTCGGTGCAAATGGGTCAAGCTAACAGGAGGAGAGGTCGAGGTAGACAAGAAGTACGGAATGACAACAGTGGATCTCAACAATCTTGGGGTACTTAAATGAATCATTCGTCTTAGCCAATGATGTGGCTCAGGTTTTCTATGTGAAGGACATGTCTACCAAATCGAAAAAAAGAAAAAAATAAGCAAACAGATACATCACACGATGAGCCAAAGCATCACATAGTTCTTTTAGGGAAAAGAAACATCGTGGGAGTGGAGGACAAGATAGACATGTCAGAAGATTATAATAAGTTTGATGAAATTCCGCCCTTCAAAGTAAAGACTAACCCAACCATCCTGTTAAACGGTGCTGATACTCCATGGTTACGGCCGACGCGATCATAAGATTGACTATATGTATTAAATGAGCCATTTTTGGCACACATATGTATCTCAACATGGAAATCAATGTCATATTTATTCCGTTAACACTATATATATTAAATGAGCCATTTTTCTTCCCGCCATTTCTTTCCGCCATTTTTCTTCCCACCAGTTCTTCCCGCCTTTTTTCTTCCCGCCATTTCTCACTATATATATGTAGGATTGGCCTCCATTGTCATTTCACATATCTGGACTCATATCTGCAACCTCATCACTCTTTCTCATGGATTCCACTGTATCACTAACCCCTAGGGAGGCGGAGGAGCTTTGCGACTCGAACTACCCCTGCCCGCCGGACTACTGCGTCCCCGTCGGCTGGATGCTGAGCACCAGAATCGTGTCGGTTCCTCCTGTACCTCTAGGTGTGGCGCGCCGGATGGCCATCACGAACCACTACTACTTCGAGCTCATGCCGGAGCAGCGGAGGAATCCCAACTGGCATCCCGACTATTTCCCGACTTGGGAAGCTGTAACACCCTCAGAATTGGCCCTATGCAAGTTTCAGCGATCCCCGCCAAACCTACATAGAAATGATTCAAAGGTGCCCACCAGGCACTTTCGTGCGGGTGGAAAACGAAGTAATATCATTACACAATAGTCCAGGATGGAACCCACAGAACAGATATATACAACAATGACTCAAAGAGTCAAGAATACAGGTATATAATACAAAGATCCAAATCACCTTGAAAACGATACAAAGTCCGACTATGGACAAGATGCAAATGGGGCTAAGAGCCCTGAAGAATAACCAATGGCGTCCATAACCCTGTCCAGGCCAAGCCAGAAGGGTAACCCTGCTAACGACGTCGATCTCAAACCTGCTTAAACAAAAGGGGTGCCGACGAAGGGCAAAGGAAAAAAAGAGCGGTCAGTACTGAGGCCAGTACACGGCGAGACTAGAATTCGGCGGTCCTCGCCTACATAGGTATGGTGGACTGAAACGGCAGCGCAGCATGCACTAAACAACCTATAGAGACTCGATACAGCTAGCGGCTATCAGAGAGGGATAAGAAAGACCTATTCGGAACCAACCTGATACTACCACCAAACATACCCATCCTGGTATTTCCCCCTCGAGACCAAACGAGGAAGTCAACCGAGGACTCACACAGTTGGCAGTTTTTTTTTATTCAGTTATTGTTGCAGCAATTACTAGTCAAGTATAGCTAGCATGAGTCATCCTGATATAATAAGCAGTGGGCAGTTTTAGTTAACAATTCCGTTGTAGTTGTAGTACTTACTAGTCAGATACATTTAGCATGGCGCATCCCAAAACTCAGCAGTTGTTGGTACTTTTATTTAGTCATTCCATTGTAGTTGCAATACTTACTAGTCAGATACAATGGTAACAGGTGACAACCCAAACAAGCAATTGTTGGCACTTTTATTTAGCCATTCCATTATAGTGAAGCTGATTACTAGTCATTATAAAGTCAAATTTATAGCACTACTTTAGTTATAGTTGTCTATGATCGAGATCTTGTGCTAAGTCGTCCATAACATGGACACGGCTTTCAGAAGTTTTTACCCTGCGGGCACAAATAGCAACACATACGATCAACCTCGGGAAAAACCAAATAAAACCCAACGAGGCATCACGACGAGCAATTGCAAGATTCATATAAATTTTAGGGGCCACCCCAAGCTACCACTTCTGAAGTTGGCGGCTCGAGACGGACCCGAGGTTTTGTGGACGGTTGTAAACGACGGGAACCCAAAAGTGTGTGCAGGCTTGTCGATACTGGCGTGTCACGGGGTTCCAAAAAGCATGCAGCGCTCCACGCGCAATCATAAATAAAGCAGTAAAGCATGGCATAAGTACATGATAGTAATAAATCCCCAAACTACTTGTGGCCCCAAGAAATAAGATATGACTCAAGCTCTGGCTAGGGGGATTCATGGTCCCACATTCGGATAGTGCGAATATTCAAAGAACAGGTATCAAGTACTCGGGGTCCTACGGGACACAAGTGGAAGGTTAAAAACCAAATAACATCTATTGCCCACCTGTGCCTCTGCATTATTTACCTACTTCAATTTTAGTTATTAAACGATAATTAAAGCCATGATCATCTCCAACATTAAACATGCGGCATTACTCCAACAATTGTGGTACTTGACGACACGCAACCGCACTTGAGCAAGCGACTACGACACGCAAGTCCAACTATCTACCAAACAACAGGTAATAGGATGTGTCCAAGGCAATATAAGGCTACAAGGGATACCACGGATACGAAAACTAGAGCATCGCAACACAGATAGCAATAGATCAACAGGAGAAAATAAAGACTAGAAATGTAAAATAGGTAGAAAGGGGGAGAATGCTCGTCTGAAAACATTTCTGATGATACATTATCTGAAGAACTTGTCAAAGCTCACATCGTCTCATCGTCCTATCCGAGAAGAAGCAAAGCACTAAAAGAAACAAGTAATGCAACAATTATAACTAATGCGGAAGAATCGGCATGATTATGATATGATGCATTGCATGACAAGTTGTTGATGCAAACCATGTTAATAAGATGCCATTTGTTTATCACATTGATGATACAACATTAGTGAGGAAATAATTATTTTCCAATTTTATTCATCATGTTTCTCTTGCATAAACAGTTCTGATTTTACAAGTTCTCCATGATGCATGATACAATTGCGCGTAAGGAATCCGTAGTTAGAAAGGGGTCGTCGCACAAATCGATTTATACATATCATTTATCGAATTCGGAATTACGGTTTAAAAGTTATGTATTTATTAAGAAAAGTCATTTTAATAGCATTTAAATAATTTCGAAATTTTTATTTGTCCAAGAATTATTTGGAAGTCGTATTATTAATCCTCGCATTTTTATGATCACAAAACATATATTATTTGTTAATTTTGAAAATATAAAAAAAATTAAGAATTGCATATTAAATAGAAAGGGAAAAATTCTCATTACTTGCAATAGTTTGAGATGTTATTGTAAAATTCTGGAAATGTAGATGGGTTAATATTCAAAAATCATACACTTTCCATTTTGAAAACATTTTCAAATTCCTAACAGATGTGGTTTTATAAATTTAATGATATTTGTATTATTAAAGAAAATAGCAGAAGGAAAAGAACAAGAAACGGGATAGTGGCCTTGCAGGGGTTAACTGGGCCGCAGTCCTGATGTGCAAAGTGTGTGGGCGGCAGATAGGGAACAGGCCGGCCCAACTGGCACGATTCCAGGGGAGACCGGGTTGAAGAAAGAAAACGGCCAGGGGCCTTGCTGCAAAAAGGCAAGAACCGATGGATCGTGAGTTCGTGGCGAACTGAATCACGCGTTGCAAAAATAGCTAGCGTGTCCAATCTTTGCCGGATGAATTCGAGAAGCTCCGTACTCCGTTTTGATCGAGGGTTAGTGCGTTGGAAAGCTGGATGAATCCTCTACGCAGGAGGTTACTGGGAGGCACCGGATTAGAATTGAGGTATCCGGGAAAAAAATGGGGAACAGAGTGTCTGCGACAGCTGCCGCAGCCTGCATGAGCGTGTTGTCACACGTACTGACGCAGATGAAAAAAAAATGAGCAATCTACCGTTGTCGATTGCAACAGACTCAGGCCATATTTTTGAGCTTTGTTTGCTGCTAAAGATAGATGGATATACCGAGTTTAACTAAAGCCGAAGATCTTCGACGGAGAAGAACTGTGCATGATGGGGGCTTGAAGGGAACAGGGGCAAAACAATGGGCGATGTGGCAGCCTGACTCTAGTGTGCGTCTGGCGGCTTGTCTTGCTGACGCGGAGCTATGCGGCAACGGACACGGTCACAGGTGCATCGGGAGGACGCATATAGGTGGGAATAGGACGAGAGGCTCACCTTGAGGTCCAGGACGACCTTGGCAAGGGCGGAGGAGAGCTGGATCGTTGCAGCGACGTGGATTATGTCGACGCACACATACGTAGAGGTTGAAGGATGGAAGCCGACGTGCTCCGGGAGGAAGAGCTTGATGGCGGCGATGATTCGAGATGGCTCCGGCTCTGGTTCTCCCTCGTACAGGTCGAGGGCGACGCAGTGGTTCCATTCCGATGCATAGCTTGTCCAGGCAACAACCATGGTGAAGACGCGGCCGACGGTTCTCATCTCTCTCTCGGTAGATTTGGAGAAAACGAAGGACGAGAGAGGAAAGGGAGAGAGTGGCGGCGGAAGGAGGAAGAGAGGCTAGGGTTCCTGGGATCCTCGGTCGGGGTTAAAGGAGAGGAGAGTGGATGGTTGAGGTGGAAGGCTCGGTCAGGAGGGGATCATGCCTGCTGCGTGACTACTCTCGCGAAGACGACAAGGACAAGCGCCTGCCTCTCCACTCGATAGAGTTGGTGGGCTTGGGCCAAAGGGCAAGGGGCGGTAGGTGAAGATTTAGGTTTACCATTTTTATATAATATTTATTTTGTTTTGTTTTAAGACTTTTTAGCAAAAAGTTATAGTTTAGCAGACAAGTATAAGATTTGTTTTGAAATAAGATAAGATATATTGTAGCAAACAAAATAGGTTTTAGTTAAAATATTTTGAGAGATGAAGATGCATGATGCCATGATAATGCAACAAAAGAAAAACAACATACAATATTGTAATTAGGGTTTAACCGGGGTGCTACAGAAGCTTTCTTCGGGGATCGGCATGAGAGGGCGCTCGCCAGGCACGAGGAGGACGGCCCATCTCCTCCAAACTTCAACGAGGCCGGTCGTCGGCTGTGGTGGCACGGCCGGACTCTCCAGAGTGTCATGGCCTACGACACGGCCACCCACTCTAACCCCCGCCTGCGCTACCCTCAAGTCCAGCCCACGCGTACTCAGCCTTCAAGTTTCAACTACGGCAACCCCGACGACGACAGCGACGACCGCCACGGCGAGTACGACGACTACAGTGGCGAGTATTATAGGTGTAGGCACGAGCATGACTGAATTACTCCAACATTCCAAAATAAGTTCGGCTAATTGTGGCTTAATCTGGCCATGTATCTTAAGTTTCAGTTCTTCTATGTATCTTAATTTTAAGTCGTGCTTTATGTAAATTACTGTTAGTTGCATTATGTACTTTAATTCCAGTTCTATCGTAATAAAATTTTCTTCCCACCCATTATTTCCCGCCCTTTTCTTCCCGCCCTTTTCCTCCCACGCATTATGCCTGCCCTTTCCCATTTGTTACTAGTTTTAATAGTTAGAATTTTATTTTTTTAAAACAAAAATGTTTTAGGATTAATTATTCAAATGCAAACAATTTTCATGTTGAAAGTTTTGTCAGATTCCAAAGTATACAAAAGATGCTAAATTTAAATATCCAAACAATTCAAAAATGTTAATACAAAATAAAATATGATTTTCTCTAATAAAATAGGGTTAGATTCCTTTTCAGATGCTTAATATTTCTTAAGTTCAAATTTTTAGGGTTTGACTATTTTATTTTTCTCTTAATTGAATAATCAAAATTTATATGTAAGTGTTTTAATCATTTTGAAAAATTTTCATCTACAGTAACTATAAAATGTTTTTATATGAATGGATATATCTTATTTTTCTGAAAATTATGATATATTATTCATATTCTTCTGAGTTGAAATGAAAAAGATATGAATTTTCTAAATTCTATCCTATTTTTTGAATTAAAAATGCCCCCCTTTAATGTAATAAATAAATGCCCCCCTTTAACACCGGTTCCAGCCACTAACCGGTTTTAAAGGTGGAGTGCACGCGAAACGAAATCCCTACCCCCCCCCCCCCTTTAACACCGGTTCGTGGCTGGAACCGGTGTTAAAGGGGGAGCGCGCGAAACGAATCCCCCCTTTAACATCGGTTTCAGCCACAAACCGATGTTAAAGATGAAGGAAATATGCCCTAGAGGCAATCATAGAGATGATTATATTTCATATGTATCCATCAGTTATTGTAATGTTCCTTGAATATCCATATCAGGCAACTTGTATTGATTGGCAATTATGTGAATTGTTTGTGAAACTCTTTACTTGTATGGTTATTTAATAGTTGTCCCTAGTCGGAGTTCATGTGAGGACACACGTGAATATTAGACTAGCACATCGATTGGTTGATGACTATGTTTCGCAGGTCATAGACATGGAGATGTCAAACCAATGATGTGGACACATGTTATGAATATGGGGTTGGACTGACCCAACCTGAGACTGGCAATTAGTTGCAGCTCTCTCTCTACACATCGTGTACGTTTTTTCCTTAGACCTAAGATTGTCGTATGTACTTGAGATGTGGATCGACCTACTTTGGGGCTATCAAACGCTGCACCGTAACTGGTTAGTTATAAAGGTAGCTTTCGGGTTTGTCCTGAAACATGCTGCAAGGCATGGTCAATCAAGATGGGATTTGCCCCTCTCTACTTGGGAGCGATATCTTTGGGGCCCTCGAGTGATCGGATTCAGAAATGCATGGCCGTGCGTGCTACATATGGTTAAGAGTTAACCTAGTAAAGGGATTCCTAATCACAGTATCGATAAAGAGAGGTCAGCTTGGAGCTAGACCAAATATCGTGAGGCAAAGGGAAAGACATGTACTAAACCTTGTGATGGTTCGTCTGATATGATCTTTGTATGCGTTTAGGAGTTGGCACGTCTTGCTAGAGTCCGCTACCAACTATTGACAGAATAAGTGTATTCGTGTCATGTCTATACGCATATGAAACTATAGGGTCACACACTTAAGGGGCTGGAAGCCTAATGAGGATTTGATCCAAATTAGACCAGGCTTAGGCTACTAATGGGCTCCTAACGTAGAAGCCCACTAGGGATGCCTATATAAGAGAGGATGGGGCGAGCTGATCAGGGTTAGACCTTAGACCATTCCACCCAGCCGCCATTCCTCACGCTTGTGTTGCACGCGCGTACCTAGCAGTCCGGCGTCTGACGCTTCCACCCTGTACGTGTGGATACCTCGGAGGCGCTGCATCTGTAGCGCTTGGACGAGCCGCACAAGGGGAGCTGCTCGTGGGACGAGGACAAGGAGGAGACATGGAACGTCTGCATTGCCTCGACGCGCTTCATCAATTCCACAACTGCGCGTCTAGTGGTAATCCTGTGATCTATGACAACAGTATTCCTGGTTTACACGGTAGAAATTTTTTGATTTGCGCTAGTGTATCCTACCCGTATACCTTAAGTGGTATCAGAGCCGATGTTGTTCAGTTATAGGATCAGGATGTTTGCATATGGTGATATGCAGACTGATATGAATGATGTGATCGTTGATATGGCGATGGTTCAGGATTGATTTATGATCTTGCTTTTCGAGATCGTGATTCTGAGGTTGTCGAACGACTTACCCCTACCGGTCGGTTTCCGGCATCGGGGTAGACAGTGACACATAAATCCTGTTGAATCATGCGAATATCAATATGATTGATCGAATCGGAACCTAGATCTAAAATCGATGTACCGTGATCAAAGGAGTTTGATTGAATCAGGACAGGATTCGGTTTATGGTAAATTTGATTTGCCGATCAAAACCGCGAGGGGCGCTGCCCCTTCGAATCCCGCAGGGGGAGACCCCCCTTAATCATAGCCCCTTTTGTATCTCGTTAAGGTAACTAGGTGCTGCGATGTCACATGATCTGGTAGAATGCGATTTTATGCATAACTTGTTCTTGCAGGATGTATGTGATCAGTATGGCACATATATGTATGTGATGCATGTATGAAATTTTGCATGACCTGCGTGTCATGAGTAGGGCAACACGGCTGGAGCTATATGTGTTGTCATTTATTGTAATGGCATGCGTGCCAACTTGTGATGATCCCAATACTATGTAATTTTGATTACTAGCTGTTAGGAGTACTGGCTTGTATTAGCTCTTGGAGGACTCATCACTTGGAAGATGGATCACATGGAACATGAAGATGGAGATCATCATGGTGGACAGGTTCTATGGCGATGGAGATCACCATGAGAAAATGGCCATACTGTTTCACAACTATGTGAATGCTATTCTTATGCGTTTTACTACTATGCATGCTTAGATGATAGAAGTAGAACGACCCCTCAAAAAGTTTAAGTTAAACCATGCCCTCCCAACCAAACCTTGCACCATCCTATGCCATGTACAATCGTTGGTGGGCCTATGAAATTAGGGTGCCGCGGTTTTCCTTGGCAGGTTGGGTTTGTATCGGATACCTACACGCATAAGGGTTGGTGAGCTTGACAAGGATATCTTAACAGTTAAGGACCTTGGGGCATAAAGGTTGGGCGCCTAGTTTTGACATAGAGATGTCACCCAACAACAAGAGTCATATGCGATATGATTAGCAAGTGTTGCTTACCGATTTACCTTGTCTTCTAGCAGTGATGCTAAAGCTCACTAGTCGACTTGTTAATTGTGGATCTTGAATCCCTTAGTATCAACAGAGGGATATTGGTTTAAGTGGGAGTATATGCTATTAAATTGTTTAATGTGTTTTACTCTTTCATGATTACATGGCTTAGTATTTTGCATGTTTTATGTTGTAGATCAATGGCACCGAACACTACATCACCTTTTTCTTTGCGCTCGATTCTTGACAAAGATAAACTAAATGGAACAAACTATTGATTTGGGTCCGTAACACGAATTGTTCTCAGGTCTGATAAAAAGGAAACGGTTCTGGATGCCCCAATCCCCGATGAACCTGCTGATAATGCATATGCTGCCCTAAAGAACGCCTACAAGAGAGCATGTGACGATTCTCTTGAGGTTAGTTGTCTTGTGCTTGCATGCATGGAACCTGAACTCCAAAATAAGTTTGAAGATCAGGAAGCGTACGATATGATCGTGGCGCTTAAGGACATGTTCCAAGATCAGGCAAGGACTGAGAGGTACAATGTTGCCAAGTCCTTTGTCAAATGCAAGCTGGCAGAGGGAGCAGCTGTAGGCCCCCATGTGATCAAAATGGTTGGTTACAGTCAGACTTTGGAAAATCTTGGCTTTCCACTAGGCCAAGAGTTGGCCACTGACTTCATTTTGGCGTCTCTTCCATCCAGCTATGGGCAGTTCATTTCGAACTACCATATGCATGGGGTGGAGAAGGGCCTTAATGAATTATGTGGGATGCTTAAAACAGCAGAAAGTGACATGAAGAAGTGTGCAGGGCATAGCCATGTGATGGTTGTGCAGAACAAGCCTAGCTTCAAGAAAAAGGGTACTTCTTGGAAGAAGAATGGCAAGGCTAAGGATACGATCCCTAAGTCTGCACCCAAGCAAAAGGCTGGACCTGTAGATGACACTGAGGGCTTCTTTTGTCATGAACATGGCCCTTTGGAAGAAAGCTAGCAAGTACTAGGCTTCTTTGAAGAAGAGTGGAAGTAAGAGTACTTCACACTCAGGTACGCTTATTGTAAATGTTGTGGACATTCTTCTCGGTGATTCCTATGTTAACTCTTGGGTATTTGATACCGGATCGGTTGCTCATATTTGCAATTCGATGCAGGGGATAATAAGGACTAGAGAAGTGCAGAAAGGCGAAGTGGATTTTCGCGTCGGAAATAAAGCAAGGGTTCTTTGCATTGTTATCGGCGTCATGCAACTTCACCTTCCGTCAGGATTTATTATGGAGTTGAATAATTGTTATTACATTCCTAGTATGGGTCGAAACATTTTATCACCTTCATGTTTGATGAGGGATGGATATTCATTTGCGAGTATGAACAATGGTTGTGTAATCTCTAAGAATGATATGTTTATGGCTAATGCTCCCATTGTGAACGGGTTATTTATTTTAAATCTTGATGATGCATCTGTTTACAATGTTAGTGCTAAAAGGCTTCGGCCTAATGATTTGAGTCCTACCTATTTACGGCATTGTCGTTTGGGGCATATAAGTGAAAAGCGCATGAAGAAGCTCCATTGTGATGGTGTTCTAACTTCGTTTGATTTTGAATCATACGAGACATGTCAAGCTTGTTTACTTGAAAAAATGACCAAGTCGCCTTTTTCGGGTTTACCCGAGAGAGCGACAGACTTGTTGGAACTCATACATACTGATGTATGTGGACCAATGAGCACGACAGCCAGAGGAGGATATCACTACTTCATTACTTTTACTGATGGTTTCAGTAGATATGTTTATGTCTACTTGATTAGGCATAAGTCTAAAACTTTTGAAAAGTTCAAGGAGTTTCAGAGTGAAGTAGAGAATCAACGTGGCAAGAAAATAAAGGCCTTGCGATCTGATCGTGGAGGTCTTAAGAGTTGTGAAAATAAACGCCTCAAAGGAACGGGGTCTCCGAACGGTGTAATCGAACTTTGTTGGACATGGCTCGATCGATGATGAGCCAGTCGGATTTGCCATTATCATTTTGGGGTTACGCTCTAGAAACGGAAGCTTTCACACTTAATAGGGTACCATCTAAATCCGTAGTTAAGACACCATATAAGATGTGGACTGGAAAGAATCCCAGTTTTCTTTTCTAAAGATTTGGGGTTGTGATGCATTTGTCAAGCGACTTCAGTCGGACAAGCTAACACCCAAATCGGATAAGTGCATTTTTGTGGGATATCCGAGGGAAACCTTAGGGTATTACTTCTACCACCGAGAGGAGGGCAAAGTGTTTGTCGCTCGTAGCGGTGTTTTCCTAGAGAAAGAGTTTCTCAAAAAGGGAACAAGTGGAAGGTCGGTGCGACTTGAAGAAGTTCAAGATGAGCCAGTTGGGGATGCTTCTACGAGTGATGCTATTATAGCAGAACAAGTTGAGGAACGTGGCAGAAGCACCACAACCACGAAGGTCGGCGAGGCTCCATGGCCGAGAATTATTATTGTTAGACAATGATGAGCCTGCGACCTATGCAGAAGCGATGGTGGACCCAGACTCTGAGAAATGGCTGATCGCCATGAGATCCGAGATAGAGTCCATGGGAGACAATCAAGTTTGGAACTTGGTTGACCTGCCTAATGGTTTTAAAGCCATCGAGTGCAAATGGATCTATAAGAAGAAGATTGATAGGGACGGAAATGTTCACATCCATAAAGCTCGACTTGTTGCAAAAGGTTTTTGACAAGTTCAAGGAGTTGACTACGATGAGACTTTCTCGCCCGTAGCGATGCTTAAATCTATATGGATAATTCTAGCCATTGCTGCACATTTCGACTATGAAATATGGCAGATGGATGTCAAGACGGCTTTCCTAAATGGAATCCTAACTGAGGACGTGTATATGATGCACCAAGGTTTGTCGATCAAACAATCTTTGGAAAGGTACGCAAACTTCTGAAGTCCATTTATGGGCTGAAGCAAGCATCTCGGAGTTGGAACATTCGATTTGATGAAGTTGTAAAGGAGTTTGGCTTCATCAAAAACGAACAAGAACCTTGTGTTTACAAGAAGGAAAGTGGGAGAGCGCTGGTATTTCTAATATTATATGTAGATGACATATTGCTGATTGAAAATGACATTCCTATGCTCGAGTCTGTTAAGACCTCATTGAAAAATAGTTTTTTGATGAAGGACTTGGGAGAAGCGGCATATATTCTAGGTATCAAGATCTATAGAGATAGATCAAGAAGGATAATTGGATTAAGCCAGAGTACATACATTGACAAAGTGTTGAAACGGTTCAGCATGGAAGAGGCTAAGAAGGGGTTCTTGCCCATGTCTCACGGCATTAAACTCAGCAAGACTTAGTGTCCTTCGACTACTGATGAGCATGAGCGCATGAGTATGATTCCATATGCTTCGGCTATTGGATCCATCATGTATGCAATGATATGTACTCGCCCAGATGTTTCCTATGCTCTAAGTGTTACGAGAAGATACCAGGCTGATCTAGGTGAAGGTCACTGGAAAATGGTAAAGAACATCCTTAAGTACTTGAAAAGGACTAAGGATGTGTTCCTAGTTTATGGAGGTGAGGATAAACTCAGTGTAAAGGGTTACACAGATGCGAGTTACCTTAACGACTCATATGATTCGAAATCGCAATCAGGTTATGTGTTTGTCATGAATGGTGGTGTTGTGAGCTAGAAAAGTTCCAAGCAATATACGGTGACCTCCTCTTCAACAGAAGCTGAATATGTTGCTGCCTCGGAGGCCGTAAAGGAAGCTGTTTGGATTAGGAATTTCCTGATCGCTCTCGGTGTGGTTTAGGGCGCGTCCAATCCCTTGGACGTTTATTGTGACAACAATGGTGCTATTACACAAGCCAAGGAACCTATACATCACCAGAAGAACAAACATATTCGCATGCGTTGCCATTAGATTTGAGAGTTCGTTGAGTATGGTAGTGTCATGATATGCAAAATACATACGGACTCAAATGTTGCTGATCCCTTGACTAAGCCTCTCCCGCAGCCCGCGCATGAAGCGCACACAAGAGCAATTGGTATTAGATACATTTTAGATTGACTCTAGTGCAAGTGGGAGACTGAAGGAAATATGCCCTAGAGGCAATCATAGAGATGATTATATTTCATATGTATCCATCAGTTATTGTAATGTTCCTTGAATATCCATATCAGGTAACTTGTATTGATTGGCAATTATGTGAATTGTTTGTGAAACTCTTTACTTGTATGGTTATTTAATAGTTGTCCCTAGTCGGATTTCATGTGAGGACACACGTGAATATTAGACTAGCACATCGATTGGTTGATGACTATGTTTCGCAGGTCATAGACATGGAGATGTCAAACCAATGATGTGGACACATGTTATGAACATGGGGTTGGACTGACCCAACCTGAGACTGGCAATTAGTTGCAGCTCTATCTCTACACATCATGTACGTTTTGTCCTTAGACCTAAGATTGTCGCATGTACTTGAGATGTGGATCGATCTACTTTGGGGCTATCAAACGCTGCACCGTAACTGGGTAGTTATAAAGGTAGCTTTCGGGTTTGTCCTGAAACATCCTGCAAGGCATGGTCAATCAAGATGGGATTTGCCCCTCTCTACTTGAGAGAGATATCTCTGGGGCCCTCGAGTGATCGGATCCAGAAATGCATGGCCGTGCGTGCTTCATATGGTTAAGAGTTAACCTAGTAAAGGGATTCCGAATCACAGTATCGAGAAAGAGAGGTCAGCTTGGAGATAGACCAAATATCGTGAGGCAAAGGGAAAGACATGTACTAAACCTTGTGATGGTTCGTCCGATATGATCTTTGTATGCGTTTAGGAGTTGGCATGTCTTGCTAGAGGCCGTTACCAACTATTGACAGAATAAGTGTATTCGTGTCATGTATATATGCATATGAACCTATAGGGTCACACACTTAAGGGGCTGGAAGCCTAATGAGGATTTGATCCGAATTAGACCAGGCTTAGGCTACTAATGGGCTCCTAATGTAGAAGCCCACTAGGGATGCCGATATAAGAGAGGGTGGGGTGAGATGATTAGGGTTAGACCTTAGACCATTCCACCCAACCGCCATTCCTCACGCTTGTGTTGCACGCGCGGACCTAGCATTCCGGCGTCTGACGCTTCCACCCTGTACGTGTGGATACCTCGGAAGCGCTGCATCTGTAGCGTTTGGACGAGCCGCGCAAGGGGAGCTGCTCGTGGGATGAGGACAAGGAGGAGACGTGGAACGTGTGCACTGCCTCGACGAGATTCATCAATTCCGCAACTGCGCATCTAATGGCAATCCCATTATCTATGACAACGGTATTCCTGGTTTACGCGGTAGAAAATTTTGACTTCCGCTAGTGTAGCCTACCCGTATCCCTTCAAAAGGTGGGGTTATAACGCGCGCACATTCCACTTCCTCTTCCCCCCAGCCAGATCGATCGAGCAGAGGAAGAAGCAGAGGAGAGTGAGCGCGCGCCCTCCACGCCCTCGACGTGTCGTCGCTGTCCACGCCCTCGCCGTCGCCGTCGTGCCGTCCGCCGCTGGCGCCGCGCCCTTCAGCGAGCGCCGTCACCGTCTTTGTTCCACGCCCCGTCCACTCATGAGGCCTTGTCGCGCCGCGCCATCCACGCATGTCCCGTCCACGTACGTCTCGTTGCCGCCGGCGGTGAGCTACCATGCATGTATATTGTATCTATATATGTATATATGTGTATATTGTATCTATATATGTTTTAATATTTGTATGTGTATGTGTATGTATATATGTATATTGTATCTATAGGTGTATCTATATGTTTATTTGTATATTTGTCTGTGTATGTGTATGTATATATAGGTGTACCTATTGTATCTATAGGTGTATATGTTTTAATATTGGATCGATTTATTTGTATATTTGTATGTGTATGTATATATGTATTGTATTGTATGTGTATTGTATATGTGTATATTTGGTGCCACCGACGGCCACCGCCACCATTATGCAGTCGACCCTGACCTCCTCTGCCCTCGCTAAGCCTACACACGCATCTTGGGTGAGTCGCCCATTTTAGGTAGCCCACGTCGTGCTGGTTCGAACGCACACCCCCACGCATCCCGGCCCCGCTCTCGCCCTAGCGCTGCCAGCCGCCACCCTAGCACACCTCTCGTTGTCAATATAGCATTATAATAACCATGCATTGTTAATCAACTTTCATGACAAGTTAATTAGAAGAACTAAATCTACCCTCTCATATGAATCCGGGGTTTCTCCGAATTAGGGTTTGGAATGACCAAGCATGTATTAGGGTTACATTTCAATACTTTTAACCTGTCATATCATCATCCTTGCTTGAGCATTTCAATAGATGTATTACTGATATTTGTGTGATAATATTATTGTTTTAGAAACTATGGATCCACTCAGTAGAAACCTTGAAGAGGAAGAAATAATAGAGAACATGATCCACGAGGACACCTCACAATATTTGAACTTGGAGGGACATGATGACAGCTCAAGTAGTCATGGAGAAGATGACGACTCCGGTGAACGCACTTTAGTGATTACAAAGTCCATCGAGGTATATGCATGGATTAAGCCTCTATTGACTTACACCGATTGATTTTTATATATATACATGTATTAATTAACACTTTTTTCTTCTTTTAGCCCTCCATATCGACCAGCCAGCAACAATCTTCTTCTAAGAAAAAGAGCAAGCGAGGCGCGAGCCATCGGTTGAAAGATCGTGCAAAGTTCACGATCGAAGCAGTCTGTGTTGATGGCAGGCCGATGGAGCCCAAGAAGGCCGCAGACAAATTTATACGTCAGGCTGGAGTTCTTGTTAGGGACTAAATCCCAATCACAATTGAATATTGGAATAAGCCAAAGAAGGGCGACGGTACCGCTTTGGACTTTGTTGTTGGTAAATTTCAACCTACCGCCAGAGGAGGATGAAAATAAATCGGTTATAAAAGAAAAGGTCAAAGAGTGGACTCTAAAGAAGATAGCTAAATCTTTCCGCAACTGGAAGACAAAATTGAACAAATTTGTCAAAGATCGCGAGACTCCAGATTTCGAAGACGCATATTAGGCGAAGATAAGACCTCATTGGCCCGAATTTGTGGCGTACAAGGAAAGTGCTATAGCTACAAAGAGGTCAGAAACCAATACGCTAAATGAACAGAAGAAGGAATATAACCATAGGACGGGGTCAGGTGGCTACATATCTCAGAGGACTAAGTGGGAGGAAGATGAGAAGGCCCTACGCGCTATAGGGATCACACCCTAGACAGAGGGGTGGGACCTACATGCAAAGACTTGGTTCTACGGAATCGGGGCAAGGTTGGACCTAGAAACGGGATTGTGTATCTTCCCAACAATTCTTGCCAAACCCGTCAATGAACTCATCACGGCATACGAGGAAACAGCCGCCCGGACCTTCCATCCCGACAGAGAGAATGATCAGCTGAGAATGATCAGCCATCGGTAAAAAAGAACACCCTGGACTAGCACGAGGCACAGGGGGTATGACGTGGAAGGATGAGTTTGTCGCGTGAGGCGACTCTTACAGATGATGTGGCAGAAAAGAAAAAGAGCATACAGACCGTGTGACACAGATAGAATATGCACTTATGGCGTTTCAGGCGCAAGTGAATGCACAAAATAGCCAGCAAGCTACCGTCCCATCTCAGCGGCGTGAAGAGCATGCATTGGAAGTTGTCGGCGGCCCAGACTCTGCGCGGAAAAGCAGCGTGGCTTCCACATAGAATGTGCAGCCCACATGGAGGGTCCTCGATACCCCGTGGATGAGGTTGTGAAGGAATATGAGGAAGAACAGCTTGACCATGCTACAGGTGAAGGGGAAACTCAACTCAAATCTGCAGTGAAAACAACCATTTCTTTCGAGAAGGAACACATCGTGCTTCCAAATTGGAGGCCACTGGCACCCCCGCCGTCTCCACAGCGTCAGCAATCTGAGCTGCCTTAGCCGTCTCCGGGTCATCAGAATACTTCCCTGCCTCTCACGCGTCGGCCGTCTCGGCCTTGACCATCTCCGTGGCCATCTCCTGCGTCGACCATCTCTAGGCGCCGACCATCTCATCTTGGCGTCGGCGTAAGCGGAAGAGCACTGCCACGAAGAGAACTAGAACTGCCATGAAGAAATCCGCAGGAAACCGTACGCCGAAGAGTTCAAGAAACTACGTCCCGCAGGCTTACGCCAAGCCATTGCCGGTATTACTGTGGAATCATAGTGATGAGGAGAACAAGAGGATCTCGGAAGAAGAGGTCAAGAAATTATTTGCACCTAGACGGGCCGAGCCAAAGGAGAAAATAGATCCGGTGGTGGTGGAGAAGTTTTAGAATAATCTTTTGAAACCTGAAACCCCACTTGTGCCGGACTACGAGCGCCAGATTATAAAGGGGGATGAAAGGCGGGGGGAGTCTGAAAGTAGTAGTCATGCACCCCAGAAAACAGTTCCCATGCTCGGAGAGCGGGAAAACCAATCGTGCGCCCCGCTCCACGTGTTCGACACACGAATAGCTCCTCCTATAAATGATTACGAGGAAGATCTACAAAGAAAGGCCAATGAGATGGGGATGACTTACATTACATACTTGAACATCATGGGAGACCATTTGCCCAAATGCGATGTCAACCTCATACATCCATGGAAGTACAGGAAGAATCTCGTCAAGAAAGAGGAGCTCAAGAATCTACCAACAAAGATGCAAAGATTGCATAAGTGGTACCTTGATTTCTGCAAGATGAGAAAGGAAGAATGGATCACGGCGCATATAAGAGATCAGATTTTCTTGTGCGAAGACGACGAGATCACCTTCAACATTCAAGACTTGCATTTTTTATTCAATCAGAAGGAACTCGACAAAGCTTCCATCAGCCTTTATTGTGTGTAAGTACTATTTCTGTAATTTCTATCTTAGCTCATTCAATTCATTAATTGCATGTATGTATATGCTCACCATATATGTGTATACTATTATGCAGGAAAAAGGTTATAGGATGCATGAAAGGAGGCCCTTTTGATATTGGGTTCGTTGACCCAAATAGAGTTCATGAACAAGTGGTAAAACACAAACCCGGGTAAACAGAAGATTTCTTGCTAAGGTCTTTACTGAGACAACAAACCAAAAGCGAAATAATATTGCCTTACAACTTGTCATGAGTGTTACCCTCTCTTGTACACATTCTGTTTCGGCTTACTCGATGTTAAGTGTAACTGATGATGAGTTATGCGTACGCAGGTTCCACTTTATTCTGCTAGTCATTCAACTTGACGCAGGAAAAGTACTTGTCATGGACTCGGCACGAAAAGACAAAGAGCTATGGGCAGACTTTAAAGAGATGCTCCAGAGGTAATTTCAATCATATTATCGCACTAGATCGGCAACTTTCATGACAACAAGTAATTAATTACTTCTTTATCCATTTTATTTGCCGGACAGGGTTTGGAAAAGGTTCACGGGCAGGGCCGTGGGTGAATGGTCAAAAAAACTAAAATTTGTAGATCAAAATGTAAGTAATACTAGCCAGCTAGGTCTAGGTATCTCTTTGATTCTGCTTCCAATTCCATTATATCATGCTTTATTGATTATTATTTTGATTGAACTCTCTATTCTCGTAAAGTGCGCGCTGCAGGGAGCCGGCAATAACTTATGTAGATACTACGTTTGCGAGTTCATTCGCAACACGATATGTGCGACCGGCCAAGCCGCGCTAGAACAACTTGGAGTAAGTAAACGAAGTACACAACATTATTTTATTACCATCAGTTATGTTGAGTTTCATTCTTATATATATATATATATATTTAGATCGAACGGACGCGGGACAAACTCCTACCATTTGACCGCATACGAGTCATTCAAGAGGAATTGGCGGGGTTCATACTTGATGAGGTTGTTACGCCAGGCGGAGAACTCTTTAGATATCCAAAATGAACGTGTACGGAGATGTTATATTGTATATATGCTTGAACGTGTTTGTCTTGTATTTGATGCTTCAACGTGTACGGAGAATACCACAATGACGATGTTTGTGTATAATAATAGTTGCTTAATTATTCATGTACTCGTATGTATCAACGATGTATGTGTATACCTCTCCCGATCGACCCCCCCCCCCATCCCCGCCGCACCGCAGAAATCCGCCCAAAACGGGGCGGCGACAGAACTCTGTCGCGACAGAGATTTAGGCCATTTTCCTGCCGCGGCAGAGAACCTTTAACACCGGTTCGTGTTACGAACCGGTTTTGAAAGGGGGGGACATGAGCTCTGCGGCAGCCCCACGCGTGCCATCCTTTAACAGCGGTTCGTATAAGAACCGTTGTTAAAGGGGGGGCTCAAACACCAAACCCTCAACAGCGGTTCTAAAACCGCTGTTAGAGGGTGTTCTGAACCGCTGTTAGAGGGGGTGTTCTGCACTAGTGGTATATGATTTTGTGATAGGTGGTGTTGGGTATGTTATTGAGTATATGGGTATGGGCTTGGGTTGTAGGCAGGTTGGTAATGCACTACCCATGTGTGCGCTCAATCGAATCAGGTGCCTAACACTCATAGAAATAGTTATGACTGATTGGATATTATGGTGCGCTCCTCCTTCAGTTTGTGCAAAGATATATGACTTGTATAAATATACAGTTTGCGTCCCCCTCCCGACCCCATGCGGCGCCATCGCACCGGTTCGTTGCTCTCGCCCCATCCAACCACCCCCTGCCACGCGTCCCCCTACTCTCCGTTGTTGCCAGATTCATCGCCGGACTAAGTTCCAGCGGCACGGTGGCGGCGGGGCCACAGCCCTCGCGTGCGCCCCTTCTATGGCGGCGGAGGCTCGAGTTCCGGGCAACGGCGGCGGCTCTCCAGTGGAACTCCAGCAGTGATAGCGAGTGGGCGGCGGCCGGTGAGTTCTGGCGGCAGTGGTCCCTGGGCGGCGAGGCATCGAATGATGGTGAGATCTAGGGTTCCTAGATCGCCGACTTCTTCGCCTCCTCGACATTGGCCGGTGCCATCCGAGGTCTTTCGGGGCCAACTATGCATCACAAGGATGCCCTGGGCGGAGGCCCTGGGTTTGGTGGAGGTGGACATTTTCTCCGTCGAAGGTGGGCGGCCTGCGGCTGGACTGGCGGATCTCGCGATCCGTGTTCCTGTCCCAGCAGCGAGGCGGGAAGACCTAGGTGTCAGTGAAAACCGAGCCATTGGCAGGCGATGGCGCCGTCACCACGTTGTTACCTTGATGAAGGCATCGCCGTGCACCTTGTGTCGACCTCACTCCTGCTACTCTGGGGGAAACCCCAAGATCTTCGGGTTGGGCGATGGCGGTGCCGCGGTGTCGGTATCACGTTCTCTCCTAGGAGCATCGCCTGTGGAGCAGCGTTGGATGGAAGTGGCAGGAGTGGTGGAGCGGCTAGCGCGTAGGGGGTGGTGTTGCTTGGCACCGTGGTGGTGTTGGTGGCTGCTATGGCGAGAGTATGTGCATCGATCTACATGCTGACGACGTGTTGGCGGAAGATAATGAAGGCGGCGACATCTAGAGCGTGTGCATGGGCGCCGCTCTGTGGATATGCTATGCGGTTATAGGGCTCCTTTTTCTTGAGTTCGAGTCGTCGCACCCCAGGCACTCCAGCTTCTCTTGGCGAGTGGCAACAATGTGAGTGACCATGGAGCGGGGTCAACAGAGGTAGCTATGTGTTTGATAGATCTTGTTGGGAGCTGACGATATGATTATCTTTTTGCTCGGTGTTTTGTATTGGTAATTCCGATTTATATGATCTTTGTAATGACTTTAACCAAAAAGTGTGGTTTTAATAATAAATAAAAGTTATGGATCGCTTGATGCAGAGCTCCCATTTCAAAAAAAAATACAGTTTGCAGAATACCGGATCATCGGCCGCGTATGTTTTCGGCGTGTGATATTTGATTTTTTTTTACAAAGCCGTGTGATATTTGATAGGTACACTTTACTCCCCTTAAAATTGTGCCACACAGAGCTATCAGCCGTCATGGAATTTACTCTTACAAATCTGCAGACATTTCAGGTTTAAAATGTCCTATATTTGGTGGACGGTGAGATCCAGTTTACATACCATCGGTGATCTTGGCTCACTGACAAGTACTTCTTCCGTTTTAAAATATAAAATGTTTTAGCTTTATAAAACAAATGTATATAAACTATTTTTAGTATATAGGTTTACTCATGAATCTACACGCTAAAATAAGTCTAGATATATATATATTTTTTATAAATGTAAAATATTTTATATTTTGAAACGGAAGTACATGGCAGGTTTTGTTTTTCCTCGTTTGTGGGGGACAGACCTGCGTGGCAGTGGTTCTGGTCTCTGAAGCTGAAGAGATGGATGATGGACCGATTGGCTATCCAAGGCCATCAGTCAGTCTCACCGCAACAGATCCGACGTGGTTTCCTGCTTCCACGTCAACATCTAAGGGTGGACCCTGCCAATCCAGTAGCACATCCGCATCATGTTCATCCATTCGATCGCGTCCATTTCCAATCCAAGTATACATCTCTGTGCAACAAATTCACCTACTTCCTCTGGTCCATATTAATTGACTTTGATTTATTAAATTTTAAATAAACTTATTTACTAAATAATGTCTAAATTTATCTAAATTTCAATAAATCTAAATTAATTAATATGGATCGGAGGAAATACATGACATCCACATGCAACATGGCAGAGTAACATCCATGAAAGTGTCCCAACTGTCGGCAGGCTACCATGATCACGTTGGCCATACCCGCGTGCAGCCATGGTGATCACGTGGGTATGGCCAAAAATAGAGGCTTTTGGGTGGGAGTTGAACACGCAAGCAGGAGAGGAAGGAGGAGCGGTTCAGCAAAGGCGGTGCTTGCCGACTAGAGAAAGGACCGAGCGATAGGGCTGTTTGTGGTGTATATTGGACATGGACGAATGAGAAGAAAACACCATGCGTTCAATTTGGCATCAGACTCGCTGCATATGGCAAGCGAGGAGGGTTTGCTATCAGTCTCATAAAAAATTCAAGGAAAATGCTACCGTACCCCGGGGGATCGCGGCGTTTCGATCCCCGGGTTGATCCGTTTCTATTTCATGTGCTGGTCCCACCATCTACGACCTACCTTCCTGTACGATACGCAGCCACTCGACCCACTCCTCGCGTCGCCCTGTAGGTCGCGTCGCCAGCAGGTCGCGCCGCCCGCTTGCTGCAGGTCGCTTCGCCGCGCCGTCACAATCTCGTGCCGGCACATCGCTGCTTGCGTGCTGCCCCGCGCACCCGACCGCCGCCGGACGAGGCTGCCAGAAAAAGTTCTTCTCCACCCGCTCCGAGCTCCAATGAACTCCGGCGCCGCACACCAACCTCCTCCTCCTGCATCTGCGTCGCGCCCCTCTGAGCTGGGCTAAATCGACCACTTCCCCGGCACCGTCGCGTCTCCTCCCGCCCGTGCTCACCTCTGCAACACGGTTCTACTGCCGATGTCAGAGAAATAGGGTCCGGCCATCGCGGACTTGGCGGTTGCTCTCCTCCGCGTGCCTTTTGCTACATCAGTATTTTTTGCTATATTTGTATAACTTTTTAGCTCTCTAGTCGTATTTATTTTGCTACTTTCACTATTCTCATGGGGCTAAATTTTTTGCTACATGGTCTCCTGTCGGGGGGTTAACCTCGGGTAGGTCAGAGACGGGGAAAGACAGAGGTACTGTCCCCGTCTGGTTTCCGAGCTACGGCCTAGGTCGACCGAATCATGGATATGTCGGCCGATGAGCGGAGGCAAGAAGCCCGTGTATATGTATCAAGTGGTTACCCGGCCGAGTTAACGAGAGAATCAGCCGGGTTACCCGAATGATCTTCGTGCAGGTGAGGAACGAGCCGAGTAACACAAGGTAAGGCCGAGTGATACGAAGCTTGTAGGAGAAGGAGAAGCCCAAGGTCAACTACAGCTGCAGGCTAGAAGGAATCGAGCAGGGCCAAGCACAAGAGACAAGGATGCACAGTCGGAGGGGGCGAAGGGGTCACGAGGTGACAGCCTGGAGCCCGAGGCTGTGAGGGGCCACTGAGCCTTGCGTCATTAGAAGGCGACAGGGAAAGGAGGCCGCCGAACTACTATTTTGGGACAAGCATATTCCACGAATATGCTTGCCTCGTCGACCTAAGGGCACCCAAGGCACCCTTTATAAGGGAGGTTTGGACCACGAGGAGGATCGATTCTTTGAGCACCGTTAGGGTGGGAGATTCATCTTGTCCCCTGGATACAGCTCAAGGAGCACTTGTAACCCACCAAGAGAGAAATAAAGTTCATCACTTTGGCGGCTTGAGTGTAAAGGCGGTTGCATCTTCCACGGATCCCACTAGCATCCATTGGCCCAATACTTTAGCCTACCCATGGCATCTGCCGTGCCACCACCACGATTAGGCGCCGTGGGGCGGTGCTAAATGGAGTTGTGATCCGGACGGAAACTTCATCAACACCGGCGGTAGCGTTGTTTACGGCTTGGTCCAGATTTGGTCTCTGCGACTATGTCGAGACAATGCGAGAGCTTCGAAAAACCAGCATAGCAGGATCTTCATCGGCCTGGGCGAGCACAGGGTCTACGTCGGCGTCGACATCACCGACATTTATCCTCACCAGGTTATTGTTGCAGGAGAACCACCTCGAAGCACGGTGAGCTGTCCATCTGGAGAGCATCTGGCAGGCAGCGTCGAGGTGATGGTCGCAGCAGGAGCTCAAGCGGGAGCGGCATTAGTCAGTCAAGCGAGAACCCTTGCGGCGCAGAACTGCCTAAGCGAGATCCTGCAAACCGCCGAGTAATTCCGCCGGTGACAAACCCGGCCGAGCTACATGACACCACCCAAAGGCACCAAGAGTGAGAGGACCACCTGAGAGACGAGAACATTCTTGAGCAACCATAGAGAACTTAACCACACACAGCGCGATGCTTGATCCGGCAAATGCTCGAGGAGTTAGAAGAAACCGGGCAAAAGGTCTTTGGTAGAGGCCAAAAAGTATCGACCTGCGAATCCTTGAACAGGACCACGAGAGAATATGCAAAAGCTAACAAGCTAGATATCGCACCCGGGTGGACGAACTAAGATTAAGAGGTAAGAACCTCATGAGTGATATTAACAAGAGCATGAAGCTCACGAGGCGAATCGGCGATTTGGGTTTGCCAGTACAATACCCGAAAAACACGAGCGGCAAATCGCAGCATTGGAATTAGAGGGATTAACGAGAAGCTCGGCGAAACAACAGAAAGAGTGAATGAGCTGGTGCGCATGAACCAGCAAAATGAAATGCTCGAGCCAACCGGCAAGACCGGGAGCTTGCGAATGGTTCATTAATGAGGCAACACTGCATTATCTGCGGCAATGACGTCTTCACACAGCAACAACGCTAGAAAAGAAAAAGCGATAACCGGGAAGAGGAACAAACAAATTGTTCCATATGATCCGACAATAGTGGAAAGGCAAATGAGAACGAGGCAATCAAGCCGAGGTAATAGTGGGAGAAACCACGGCCGCATGGAAAAGGACGTTGGCGGCCGAGGTAATGGGGAACCGGCGGAAAGAACCGCAAGAGACAATCATGAAAACCAAACCCCGGTGAAGTAAGAGAAGTGCCGCCCAACCAGCAACCAAGACATGAGCCTCGGCAGGAAAGAGAAGTGAGGCCAGCTCGCTACAATCAGATGAATGAAAGGTATAATGATGGATATTCCGAGGTAGAATACGCAAACCAGGGTGGGAACAATCATTATGGGATGCAGGATAGAATCCTGTACAGGGATTTGCCGGCAAATGATGCAAGAGTCAAGTTGGATCGGCTATACCGGTCCGAGCTATTGGAAGAGCAAGGTCCACCAGGTCCGGCATGTTTCGGACCAAGGATCATGGGCGAACCACCAGTGCCAAATTTCCAGCTGGCAAGAGGCACAAAAACGTACAATGGAAGTACCAAACCGCAAGACTGGTTGATTGATTATGCCACCGCGGTGAAAATAGCGGGTGGCAACCTAAGATGGGCTGTGCGGTATGTCCCACAGATGTTGGAAGGACCAGCCAGGGTATGGTTGAATAATCAACCAACAGGCAGTATCAACTGCTGGTTAGATTTCGAAGAGATGTTAAAGACAACTTTACCGGCACATACAAGAGGCCGAATAGACCACGACAACTAGCCATGTGCAAGCGGTAGAATAAACAGATAGAGTTTTTAACTCGATGGTGTAACTGAGAAACTCATGTGAAGGAGTTATCGAATCATAGCGATCGCTTGGTTCGCGCAAAGGCTGCCGTTACTGGGTGTCTTGTAACAACGCTGAGAGATATGCCGACCACACTGGCAGAGACTATCAGAATAGCGGACTCCTATGCATTGGGTGACCCAACCCAACCGGAGTTAATGTCGGCGGATCATCGTGAGCAACAAGACCGATTACGAGAGAGTTGGCGGGTCATCTAGGCGTGATTTCGAGGAAGAGAAGAGAGGCCGGATTACAGGTATAATTCGGCCCAGGTGGCGGCTGTAGCGCAAGATCAGCCGAGTCACGGAGTAACCCAGCGACAGAAAAATGGACCTCAGCAATGGACCGCAAGAAATGATGGAAAGAGGCAATGGACCCCAGAGCAAAAGAAGCAATGGCAAGAGAGGCGAAGTATCGTTTGAATCCATGTTGGATCAGCGTGTAAATTTCACCGTCAAACCCATCAAGACCAGCCAATCATACAACCGGCAATGCGCTGGATGAAAAATGCGATGGGAACCCGGCGAGTTCGAGCTCCCCATCGGTGCAACAGCATCGGCCGATTAAGCTGGAGCAAATACGACAGCGATGCTCGCCCCTCCCAGTGCGATAACTCGGATCGGAGGATGCGATGCATCAAGTAATGAACCAGGGGCGGATGGAAGGATAAATCCGGCAAATCTTTGGGCGTAATGATTCTGAGGAACATCACGGTCTTATTGTGTGTTCACGATGTAACAAGACAAGCAGAGCGTGCGCCGGCACATGGAAGTGAATGCGATTATACAGCGGTGCCAAGATACCAGCCATGGTCGATCAGAGATGACTTGGAGCATGAAAGATCACCCCGAATAATGCCGAGTCCGGGATCATACGCTTTCGTGTTGGATCCGACATTTGTGGGACCAAGCATCAATGTGAAATTCTCAAAAGTACTCATCGACAATGGAAGCGATATTAACATCATGTACAAAGATACCATGCACAAGCTCGGTATATCACAGAACATGCTACATCCACGAGGACAACTTTCCATGGGATAGTGCGGGCTTTCATGTGAGCCCATCGGTAAAGTCCGAGTGGGCGTATTATTCGGTACAAGAGATAAGCTGCGAGCGAAAATTTGGAATTTGAGGTGGTCGATTTGGAAAGTTGTTATCATGCTCTACTCGGCCATGGCCAAATTCATGAGCAAGCTGTCATATAGGTTATCTAAAGATGAAGTTACCGGACCACAAGGGGTGATAACGATGTGGGGATTACAAGAAGTCAATGGAGTGTACCTCGGCGGTCAAATTTGGCGAGTCATTGGTTATAGAGAGAAAAGAAAAGGATTCAGAGGTAGCAGCCTACTTCGGCACGATTAAGCATCTGCGGCAGCCAACCCTCATGGCAGTGTTTCTTTTCAACCGACCAAAGACGAAGAAATTTCACATTGATGAGCAATTCCCGAGCGCATTACTATTGGTGCAGGTCTTGGCCTAAATAGGAAGGCGAGCTCACCAACTTCCTCCGTGAGAATCGGGACATATTTGCATGGTCAACTCAAGATCGCAAGGTGTCGGGGAGTTGGAGCACTCTTTAACGTCGGGCCGAGCACGGCCGGTGAAGCAACCTCTCCGCCAAGACAGGAGAAAAGTAATTGGGGATGAAATAGCTCGGCTTCTCACCGCCGGGTTCATCATGGAGGTGCTTTATCCGGATTGGTTATCAAATCCGGTGCTAGTAGAAAAGAAAAAAGATGACCCCAATGTAGCCATTGTATGGCGAATGTGTATCGACTACACTAACTTTGAACAAGGCGTGTCCGAAAGATCCTTTTCCATTGCCTAGAATAGACCAAGTCATTGACTCGACCACCGGCTGTGAGCTGTTATCATTTGTAGACGCGTATTCTGGTTTCCACGGATACCGTTAAATCGACCGATCAAATAAAGATGCGTTTATTACCCGTCTGGGGCTTATTGTTATCGCACAATGCCATTCGACTGCGAAATGCAGAGCAACATATCAAAGATGCATGCAAAAGTGTTTACATGATCGGATAGGAAAAATGTACAAGTATATGTGGATGGCGTAGTCATAAAAACTAAGGAGCAAAACCTTGCTAGAAGATATCTGACAAACTTTCGCGAACCTGAGAAGGTTCCGAATGAAACTTAACCCAGAGAAGTGCACATTTGGCGTGCCGGCAGGAAAATTACTCGGTTTCCTTGTGTCCAGCCGAGGTATCGAGGCTAATCCGACCAAGATAAGAGCGATAGAAAGAATGGAATTGCCAAGATGCTTGAACGATGTACAAAAATTCACGGGCTGTCTAGCTTCGCTTAGTCGATTTGTATGTCGGCTAGGAGAAAAGGCACTACCACTTTATCAGCTGATGAGAAAGTCGGACAAATTCAGCTGGACTCCCCAGGCGGACCTTGCATTTCACGAATTGAAAAAGATGCTAGTTACGGCACCCATTTTAGCTTCTCCATTATCGAAAGAACCTATGCTACTCTATGTAGCGGCTACCAATCGAGTAGTTAACCTTTGCATGGTGGTAGTGGAGCGACTTGAGGAGGTAAGTCAGTCCAGAGGCCAGTATACTATCTGAGTGAAGTATTATCCGCTTCAAAGCAGAATTATCCGCACTATCAGAAGATGGCTTATGGAGTATATATGTCGGCAAAAAAGCTTAAGAATTACTTTGAAGAGCACCCCATCAAAGTAATCTGTGAGGCACCCATAGCCGACATATTGAACAACAGAGATGCAAGTGGCCGAATAGCAAAATGGGCGATCGAGTTATCACCATATGCTCCACAATTTGATAGAAGAGATGCGATCAAATCTCGGTCATCGCCGACTTTCTCGTAAATGGGCGAGGTGCAATATGAGCCACCTTGCGGATCAAATTACTGGACAATGCATTTTGATGGTTCCAAACTAAGGAACGGTTTGGGAGCAGGAATAGTGCTGACCTCGCCTAAAAAAGATCAGTTGAAATATGTCCTGCAAATACATTTTGTCGCATCCAACAATGTAGCTGAATATGAAGCACTAGTTCATGGATTGAAAGTAGCAAAAGAAATTGGTATACGTCGGATCTTATGCTACGGTGACTCGGATCTGGTAGTACAGCAAGTATCGGGCAGTTGGGACGCATTAGATGCTAATATGGCCCTATACAGATTCCATGTGCAAAAGATAAGTGGGTATTTTGAAGGATGTGAATTCCACCACATACCACGAGCAGAAAATGACGCTGCTGACACATTGTCAAAATTAGGATCAACTCGGCAATCAATCCCGCCAGGTATTGCACTGGAGCACCACAGGAAACCGTCAATAAACCCGTCACCGGAGTCCGAATCAATCTTTATCCCGGCAAGTTCTGCAGAAAATCAGACGCCAATGGAGGTAGATCCGCAGAAAAATTCAGAGTCCCTAAAGAGAGGGACAGCCGAGGTAATAGCAATCATGGAAAGAGCCGAGGCATATACGTTGGCAGAAAACATGGAGATAGACAGTGGGATCACTGCAGAGAAAGTAACGCCAATATGGGCGCAACCCATATTTTCGTACCTAAAAGACGCGGTATTGCCGAGTAATGAAATATTAGCCAGACAAACAATCAGAAGAGCAAAATCCTACACGATCATAAACAATGAGTTATATAAGAGAAGCGTAACAAACATATTGCAGAAATGCGTGAGTTCCGCAGAAGGTCAGGAAATCCTTCTAGACATACACCAAGGAGAATGTGGGCACCATGCCTCATCTCGCGCTTTAGTAGCCAAGGCTTTCAGGCATGGATTTTACTGGCCAACGGCGTTAAGAGAGGCAGAAGAATTAGTTAAGAAGTGCAATGGGTGTCAGAGATATGCAACCAGAATACATATGCCGTCGGCCGAATTAAAAACAATACCCATCACTTGGCCATTTTCTGTATGGGGTTTAGACATGGTGGGACCTTTCAAGCCGGCGAGAGGAGGGATGACCCACATCTTGGTTATGGTAGACAAGTTCACAAAATGGATTGAAGTTAAACCAATCAAAAAATGTGATGGGCACACAGCAGTGAAATTTCTCAAGGATATCATCTTGAGATACGGATACCCACACAGCATTATTACGGATAATGGCACGAATTTTGCAGAAGGAGCCTTCGCCAGATTTTGCCAAGAGAAGCACATAAGACTAGATTTGCCTCGGTGGCCCACCCAGCATCCAATGGGCAGGTTGAAAGATCTAATGGACTGGTGTTATCAGGAATAAAACCACGACTGGTTGAACCATTGCAGCGGTCGGCAGGATGTTGGATAGAAGAAATCCCAGCCGTGTTATGGAGTCTCCGGACTACTCCGAATAGATCAACGGGTTACACCCATTCTTTCGGTATCACGGGCGAGGCGGATTCACCGACATAATCTATGACTCGCCAAGAGTTGCTCAGTACACAACTTCAGAAACAAATGAATTAGCTCGGCAAGATGCCGTAGACCTGTTGGAAGAAGCCAGGGAGTTGACATTATCACGATCGGCTATTTATCAACAGAACTTACGGCGATATCACAGCAAGAAAGTGAACCCAGGAGTATTCAAGGAAGGAGATCTAGTCCTCTGGCTGGTGCAGCGCACGGCCGGCATGCACAAATTATCACCCCCATGGGAAGGACCATTTATCGTGAGCAAATCATTGCACAACGATGCATATTATCTGATTGATGCTCAATCCCCTGGAGAGAACAAGGCAGACAAAGCTGGTGAAGAAACGAAGCGCCCCTGGAATGTGGCTTTACTTCGGCCGTTTTACTCGTAGCGTTACATCTCAAGGTCAAAAACCAATGGTGTATTTGCACCTCGGCACCCAGAGCAGTTACTCGGGGACTACAATATGTTATGTTATTTCATGTTAGATGTGTAAACCTCGGAACCCGTGAGCGATTACTGGGGACTACAATATGTTATGTTATTTCATGTTAGATGTGTAAACCTCGGAACCCGGAAGCGATTACTCGGGGACTACAATATGTTATGTTATTTCATGTTAGATGTGTAAACCTCGGAACCCGGGCGATTACTCGGGACTACAATATGTTATGTTATTTCATGTTAGATGTAAACCTCGGAACCCGAGGCGATTACTAAGGGACTACAATATGTTATGTTATTTCATGTTAGATGTTTAAAACTTCGGAACCAAGAGCGATTACTCGGTGGACGCCATATGTAATGAGTATTTCGTTTGAACCTCGACACGCAGAGCAATGACTCGGGGACTGCCATATGGTTACGAATATGAACCTCGGTGCTAAAAGCATTGACTCAGGGACTATCTTATGATATGTCAAATGAGTATTCGCACTTAAACCTCGGCATCTAAAGAAACGATTCGGACGATAAACGATGATCCAGCGATTGTTGCTTGCTCCCACAACGGAGTAGTTAACTTATATTCAAAACAGGTCAATAATGAAGATATTCAGCGTTAATGCTTGGATAAGACCATCAAAATAACGGCAAAGTTAAGCCCTAAAAGATAAAGAAAGTACGAGCCAGCGAGGCAAGAATTCGGACGAGAATCCACTTAACAAAGAATCTCAGCAACACATAGCAAAAGAAGTTCGAATCATTCGAGTTGACAAATTTTTCGTTTACATTATACGCCCGGCATACCAGGGATCACAAATAACCTAGGCGTCGTTCGTTGGAGGGCCAGCTCCTTGCTCAGGTGCGGGGCGCTCCGAGGTAGGAGGTACTTCGACTGAGGTCGCCTCGCCCTCCGCCGACCCAGGTGTAACTTCGGCGGTAACACGGGGTTGTTCAGGAGCGTCAGTACGCGCAGTAGAATGCCCGGTGCCTTTGGAGGAAGACCGCGCATCGCCGTTGCTATCTGAGCTTGAGCTGGAGCTATCGGATGTGGCCGAATCACCTTCACCATGCTCGGCTGAATCATCACCCGAGGCACCTTCAGCCGCGACTTCCTGATCCGGATCTGGGAGAAAACTTGGCCCTTCATTCCAAGTGTGCACATCGGCATACTCAACGAGCTGGAAAGCTCGAGTTTGACGAAGAGCAACAAAGGTGGGATCTTCAACCCAGCGAGAGCCAGTGCGCAGGTTCCTCAGAATGTCAAGAGAAATGTCTTCATACCATGACATGATTACGGTTAGGGCCATGTCAAGACGCACGCAGCAGATTCTCTCCAAAGACTCAGCTGTCTCTCAGACTCCATCAGCCTGGCCACCAGTAACTTGACCTCATCGATATCGGGAGTCCCCGAGGTATTTGGCCAGAGTGCATGATAGGCTCGGATAGCGGCCTGCACCAAATCCCGGCCCATAATTTTCATCGGACCAAGCTGCGGCACCAAAGAACCAAGAAATCCTCCATAGAATATTCAAAGTCAATAAAGCAGGTTCACCTCGACGAGCGAGCTGCAAGAACAACTTTAGAACTCACGGTTTTGGCTTCGAAGTGATCTGCGCAAAACATGGACGTGTCAAAAGATAGCAATGACGACAAAGAAAAACATAGTTCGGCAGGCCAACTAACTTACGATGAATGTAATGCATCATTATCTCAAGGTCTTTGGCCCAAGCAGTTTACTCTTCTCGAAACGAGCAAGTTCCTCGCTCAAACCACGAGTTTTAAGTTCGGCGACTTGAGGAGCTCTTTGCTCTTCTCAGAATCCAGAGTCACCGATTCTTCCTCGGCAAATTCTTGGTCGACCTTTTCTAGCTCGGATTTCGAGAGAGCTTGAGTGTATTCACCTCGGATTTCAGACGAGCTATCTCATCATCTTTCTCTTGTAGTTGCGCCGAGTGAACTGCGCTTTGTTCTAAAAAATGAAGCATCACGTCAGGCATGGGCATGCAATCTTGTTGCGACACTGCAAAGTCTTGCAACTCGGCTTTGCCACAACGCAATAAGGAAACTTAGTATAGATACTAAAAGGAGAAGGAAGGAAGTAGAAAGGAAACTAACCTTCCAAGGTCTTGATCTTCTTTTCAAGGCGGATATTGAGGTTATTGATATTACCTATTCAACAAGAAGTGAGCCGGCATTCCGCGGACGAGTATATGAGTAAGGTGGAAATAAGGAAAACGAACTATCGACTTACCGGCCTTCTTTGCCACGGGCAGAACTTTCTCGTACTTCTCTTCCAGCTTACGGTGCGAAAAAAGCAACCTCTGGAACTCGGCGGTCCGTCGGTCATGTGCAACCTGAGCAATCAAGCAAAGTCATAAAACAACAAGTAGAAGCTAAATTAGATCCGAATCAAGCAAAGCTTAATTCGTCTCTAGGTGGCTGGATATTAAAAGCTAAACTAGATCCGAATCAAGCAAAGCTTAATTCGGCTCTAGGTGGCTGGATATTCAAAACAATACCAGATCTGAAACAAGCAAAGCTTAATTCAGATCTAGGTGGCCGGATATTCAAAGCTATACTAGATCCGAATCAAGCAAAGCTTAACTCAGATCTAGGTGGCCGGATATTCAAAGCTAAACTAGATCCAAATCAAGCAAAGCTTAATTCGGCTCTAGGTGGTTGGATATTCGAAGCTATACTAGATCCGAATCAAGCAAAGCTTAACCCAGATCTAGGTGGCTGGATATTCAAAGCTATACTAGATCCGAATCAAGCAAAGCTTAACTCAGATCTAGGTGGCCGGATATTCAAAGCTAAACTAGATCCAAATCAAGCAAAGCTTAATTCGGCTCTAGGTGGCTGGATATTCGAAGCTATACTAGATCCGAATCAAGCAAAGCTTAACCCAGATCTAGGTGGCTGGATATTCAAAGCTAAACTACATCCAAATCAAGCAAAGCTTAATTCGGCTACAGGTGGCTGGATATTAAAAGCTATGCCAGATCCGAGTCAAGAAGGACTTAACTCGACTATAGGGGAATGGATATTCAAAGCTACATCACATCCGAATAAACTACGAACTAGATGGCCGGACTAACAAACCCTAGAAATAAAATTAAGTCAAACTTCCAAGCAGACAACAAGTTATCTCCTTGCAAGTTTCGGGGACTAGGGGATATGGTAACATCTGGAGAATAATTTAAGACTCGGAGATAAAATAATTACCGCATTCATCTTGTTGGTATCAATGATATACTGGGCAGCATGATCAAAACGGCCACTGATGTCAGAAAGCTGGAAAGGTTGGTTGGCTGGGTTGCCCTCAAAATGATCAAGACATTCCGATTATTGGCATACTCAACTAGCGCCCAAGGCTGTTCCCGCTAGCGTCCGAGTTAAAACTTTACCCGGCAGGCGGTCCACCATGGCAGCGATGCAGGCTCTTATGAAGAGCAAGTGCCGATCGCCGAGGTAACGATAACTTTGGCGGATCAGCTCCTTAGCGCGTCCGCAATGCTCGGTGAGAAGAGCCGCAAGACCTTTCGAGAGGAAGTCTTGGCGTGCACGCTTCTCCTTAGAAGAGGCGTCGAGGAAGTTGCGCCTCCGAGTGGGGACGAGTCCTTAGGATCAGCGGAAGATAAGCTCGCGAGAGGCGGGCAACGACCTTCTCGGCCAAGGTCGGGATGACCGTAGGAACTGCGATGAGATGGAGGTTCAATGGAAACGCTGGGACCCATAGAGGGGACAGCTGGCTCAACAAAAACATCGGAGGGCCGGATCGGATCCAGATCAATGGGAGAAGTCTCAGGGGCATCACGACGAGCAGGCGACGTATTTAGAGTGGGGGGAGAAGCAGGATGAATAGGACTAGGAATTCGACTATCATCAGCAGGAGGAGGAGATGGCGGCCGAATCGGACGGCTAGTCATACTAGGACCGCCGGGTTTAACAGACAGAGGAGCACTGCCAAAATAAGAAAGAAGATTCGTCAGTATGGGAAACAGAAAGAGAGAAACAAGAAATATAGGCAAAAGAACTTACCCAGCAACCCCGGGCATAGTCTTGCGCCTGGGAGGATTCGGGGCGGATTTCTTTATTCGCTTAGGAGCCGCCTCGAGGCACTAGCAGGAGCCCAGCGCTTCCGAGGTAACGGGAGGCCGGAAGCAATAGGTTCGGCGTCGTGAACCTGACCGGCGGATTAGCTGGAAAGTAGAAGCCGGAAATGCATAAGAAATAGGCATGGCGGCAACTACCTCAAGAACTTGGACCTCGTCCGAATCACCTTCCTCTTCTTGCGCTGGAGTTTTGCCGCGAGCTCGAGCCGGAGCAGGATCCGACTTAGGGACGAACTCCTGAGTCCGCTCACCAAGATCCGGCACTCTGTCATGCCAAGGGAGCTGCAGAACCTCGGCATCCTCGTCCTTCTGCTCTGCAAACCTCTGCATGACGAGGAGAAAGAAAATCATGTAAACCAGTCTCTAGGAACTAAGGAGAAATAGAGTAATGAGGATTAGGCATACCTCGGGAGGCGGATTATCGCGGGTAAATGGTTTTAACCCCCATGACCAATCCTCAGGCATCTCGGTCTTGAAGATAGCTCGGACGCGCTTATGTATAAGATAGTTGTCCAACTCCACGGTCGAGACTCAGTTCGGATCAAGAGGACCACTCATGTAGCAAAGCTTGTGGGTCCGCTGCTGGAAGGGGCAGATCCGGCTGCTGATAAAGGTTGCCATCAGGTCTTCGCCGCCTTGCCCGCGGCCGGATCAACTCTTTTAGCCGAATCTCGAAAGCCTCGGCCAAGGCATAAGTTTTTCTCGGATTATATAGCCAGTTCACTTTGGAAGGGGGGCCGATTGAGAACGGTGGGAGCCGAATCTTGTCTTCCGCCCCTCTGTTCTTGACATAGAAGAATGATTTATGCCATTTCTTGCACGACTCCAACCCAGTGACACGGGGGAACACGGATTTCCTCCGAGGTGTAATAGACGCCGCCCCACATTGGGTGAGCAGCTTCTCGGAAGGATGCAGAGATTTGTCAGGAACGACGTTGGAGCGGATCTGGAAGAACTTCGACCAGACGTGCACTGATGGCCACAGGCCGAAGTAACCCTCCGATGCGGAGATAAAAGCAGAAAGAGAAGCTATGGCGTTCGCAGGAAGGTGGTGCGGCTGAAGGCCGAAGTAATCAAGGAATTCTCTAGCGAAATCGCTGAGAGGGAGACCGAAGCCACGGGAGAAGTGAGACATGAAAACCACATACTCGCCCTCTCGATAATCGGAGGATTCGCCGGGTAAACGGCAGGAAACCTCGGCAGGAATCCGACGAGTTCGGATGAGCCATTCAATCTCACGGCGCGTGACTGAGGAGCCCTGCCACGATCCACGCTCGGGCCCAGAGCCAGCGTCATCGTCTTCGACAAGAGCACCGCTAAACGAGCTAGACATGGGTGCGCCGGAGAGATCGCCGGAGGAAGAACTGGCGGAGGGGAGCTTAGAGCTACAAGGCCCCGTCGGAACTTAGCACGAAAACAATGGCGAAGAGAGGAAGAACCGCCGCCTGAGCACGAAAACGAAGCAGATTGATCTAGGGCAAGATCTGGGCAAGATGGTCAGAAAGAACTCACCGGCGGCGGACCCACAGCCGTAGGGCGCGGGCGAACGACGCGACGGAGTCCTCACCCGTGAGCAAGCGGATGAACAGCGGCGAGCGCAGGAGAGCACGCAGCGAAGGGAAGAAGGAGAGCGACGCGAGCGATAAGGGGAAAGATGAACCTCACACGTTTCCTCTTTATAGGCGAGCCACGCAGGAGTGGGATCGTGGGTGTGGCGATTACCGTGTATATCGTGGAAACGGCACGAACACACGACGGTAAGTGGAGCCACACCAACGACCACAGACAAAGAAAAGTTGTTACGATCCCGAGGGGAGCGGTACACGAGCGTCATGGCGGCGCAGCAGGAACAGAATTCACTGTAGCTTGTCAGTAAGCACTGTAGAAAGACCTAAAAACTAGAAGGGCAATGATGAGGTGACACGTAGGACATGGCGTACAATGGAAGGAACAAGGAAACCACGGACGAGGACAAAGCTCGGAAACAAAACTCAAGAAAGTAATGAAGCTGATATAACCCGCCAAAGCTATTGACAGGCCACACCAGCCGAGGACTAATGTCGGGTTAACCTCGGGTAGGTCGAGACGGGAAAGAAGAGGCAGTCCCGTCTGGTTTCCGAAGCTTCGGCCTAGGTCGGCGAATCATGGATATGTCGGCCGATGAGCGGAGGCAAGAAGCCCGTATATGTATCAAGTGGTTACCCGAGTTAACGAGAGAATCACCGGGTTACCCAATGATCTTCGTGCGGTGAGGAACGAGCCGAGTAACCTGGTAAGGCCGAGTGATCGAAGCTTGTAGGAGAAGGAGAAGCCCAAGGTCAACTACAAATGCAGGCTAGAAGGAATCGAGCAGGCCAAGCACAAGAGACAAGGATGCACAAATCGAGGGGCGAAGGGGGTCACGGAGGTGACAGCCTGGAGCCCGAGGCACGCAGAGGGGGGCCACTGGAGCCTTGCCGTCATTAGAAGGGCGAGGAAAGGAGGCCGAACTATTTTGGGACAAGCATATTCCACGAATATGCTTGCCTCGACCCTAAGGGCACCCAAGGCACCCCTTTATAAGGGGAGGTTTGGACCCTGAGGGAGGGATCGATTCTTTGAGCACCGTTAGGCTGGGGAGATTCATCTTGTCCCCCTGGATACAGCTCAAGGAGCACTTGTAACCCACCAAGAGAGAAATAAAGTTCATCACTTTGGCAGCTTGAGTGTAAAGGCAGTTGCATCTTCCCTCCCCAGATCCCACTAGCATCCATTGGCCCAATACTTTAGCCTACCCATGGCATCTGCCGTGCCACCACCACGACATCTCCAACGAGATCCCCTGGTGAGTCTTTGTAGGGGTTCGTAGCATGGAAAACAAAAAAATTCTACCGCATGCACACAAACAAGCCAAGATCTATCTACTAGATTGTAGCAACGAGTCGATAGAGGAACTCACCCTCGAAGATTCCAAAGCGGTTAACGAGAGCAGATTCTCGTGGGTGATGTAGTCGTACTCTTGTCAATCTCAAGATCGTGTAGCCGATCCTTCCGGCGTTGCGTTCCGGCAGCGCTTCCGCAGTCGGTCACACGTTCGGCACTCGATGAAGACCTTCCTCTCCCTTGTTCCAGCAGGCAGCGGAGGTTGTAGCACTCTCCTCGTGATTCCGGCAACACGATGGCATGGTGTCGGAAGTAGAGGGGAGATATCACGGAAGTGTTTGCTGCTCCACGTCGCCCTGGATGACTACGGCGCATTGGTAGCGCTCGTAGATTGGTCCGCTGCTACCGCAGCTTTCGGATCCGGAACCGTAGGTCCCTTCATCCGATGGCGGATCGCACAGATCGGAGTTGCAGCAGCAGCTGCTGCCGTAGGACTCATCTGTTGATGATGTTGTGCGTAGCACAGGGTGTGGGGCCCATGAAGCGGGCCTGATTGATGGTAGGGGCACCCGCTCAGGGAGGCGGAGGGTGCCAGTTTGCCCCACCAGGAAGCAGAAGCTCCCGAACAGGATCTCGAGTCCGTCGTCTACGGGCTCGAAGTCCTTCATGGTGGCCGGTGAGTGGGCGGTGAAGTCGAAAGCGCTGAAGAGGAGGTGACTCTCCGTCGCCGCAAAGTTGTAGATCGATCGGGTTGGTACCGTCACGATCGCACAATCAGCGTCCCCAGTTTCCACAGACGGCGTCAATTGACGAGGTTTTGACTCGTCAATGCCCATTGTTATGGAATTGGGTTTTGGAGAAGATGGGTATGCTGGAGATCGCGGAACGGTTAGCAAACAAGCAACACGGGGACACGAGGTTTACCCAGGTTCAGGCCCCCGGAGGGAAAACCCTACTCCTGCTTGTCTGCTCTTGATTACGGCGGAACCGGTGATTACAGGGGTGCGCAGATGCAATCTGGCGTGGAGGTGTGTATGCGGAAGTATGATCTAGGTCGTGCCCTCCTGGCCTTTATATAGACTTAGGCAGGTCCCGGGAACAGATCTAGTCAGTTACAGGTTCTAGGGTTTACCCCTTTGAATTTCCTATCTACTCTAGTCTTGCTCTCCAAGGATCCGAAGGCGTCATGGGCCTTGGCCACCCGAAAATCTTCATGGGCCCGCGTATATTTTCTGTGGGCCTTCCTTGGGCTGGACCAGGTATGCTGAGATCGTGTACCCGCGGGGTATAACCATGTCAGCAGGGCTTCGCCTTAAGCCGGAGCGGGTATGGTGGAGCAAGAGAAGGGCCTTGGTGATCTAGGGTTTAGAGGCACCAAGGGGTCGGCGGCTAGGGTTTGGGGAAACCCTAGTCGGCGACTTGGAGATTCCTAGGCGGCGGCAGCAGCACTTGTGGTGGAGGCGCCAGGAGCTAGGGTTTGGGTGTGAGGGGTAGGGGCGCCCTACCCCTCCTTATATAGGTGGGAGGGATGCGGTTTGGGAGGAGGGAGTCCTCCTCCAAATCCTCCTCATGGCCGGCGGGTGGAGGGAGTAGGACTTCCACCCTAGGTAGGTTTCCTACTCTCCCTCCACCAAGCAAACTTCAGATTTGACTTTTCAAATTGGCGTTTGACTTTCAAACTTCGATTTGATTTCTCTCTTTATATTGCCCAGCCAAGTGACCTAGTACATGATGCAACCATTCCACATTGTCATGACACATTCATGTACCCTTCCACCTCCGGAGTGCCGGACCATCCAGACCCTTCTAGAACATTCCTGGTGAAAACACCGGAAACATTCCCGAATTCCAAAATAGAACTTTCCTTATATGAATCTTATTCTACGGACCATTCCGGATCTCCTCGTGATATCCCAGATCCCATCCGAGACTCCGAACAACATTAGGTCTCTTACTCATCATTCCATAACTACACAACAACATCGAATCCTTAAGTGTGTCTCCCTACGGTTCGTGAATTATGCAGACATGATCGAGACACTTCTCCGATCAATAACCAATAGAGGAATCTGGAAATTCATATGGCTCCCATATATTTCTACGATTACTTTGCGATCGAATGAACCACTTACATACGATACCAATTTCCCTTTGTCTCATGATAGTTTACTTATCCGAGGTTTTGATCATCGGTATCTCTGCATACCTAGTTCAACCTCGTTACCGATAAGTACTCTTTTCTCGTTCCCGTGGTATGTGATCCCTTGTGATCCAGTCACATGCTTGCAAGCTAATTGGATGACATTCCACCGAGAGGGCCCAGAGTATATCTATCTGTCATATGGATGGACAAATCCCACTCTTGATCCATGTGCCTCAACCCATACTTTCCGAACACTCAATGCCACCTTTATAGCCACCCAGTTACGGTGTGGTGTTTGATGTCATCAAAGCATCCTTCCGATGATGGTGATTAGCATGATCTCATGGTCGAAGGAATTAGGTTACTATGTATCAGAAAGCTTATAGCAATTGAACTATTAAAATGACTTGATCTTTGTAACACCCTCAGAATCGGCCCTATGCAAGTTTCAGCGCTTCCCGCCGAAACCCGCATAGAAACGATTAAAAGGTGCCCACCAGGCACTTGCGTGCGGGTGGAAAACGAAGTAATACCATTACACAATAGTCCTCGATGGAACCCACAAAACATATATATACAACAGCGACTCAAGGAGTCAAGAATACAGATATACAATACAAAGATCCAAATCACCTGGTAAACGATACAGCGTCCGAGTACGGACAAGATGCAAATTGAGCTAAGAGCCCTGAAGAATAACCAATGGCGTCCATAACCCTGCCCAGGCCAAGCCGGAAGGGTAACCCTACTAACGACGTCGATCTCAAAACCTGCTTAAACAAAAGGTGCCAAAGGCAAAGAAAAAAAAAGAGGTCGATCTTGAGGCCGATTGCAGCGAGGCTAGAATTCGGTGGTCCTCGCCTACCTAGGTATGGTGGACTGAAGCGGCAGTGGTAGCATGCACTAAACAACCTATAGAGACTCGATACAACTGTCGGCTATCAGAGAGGGATAAGAAAGACCTATTCGGAACCAACCTAACACTATCACCAAGCATACCCATCCTGGTATTTCCCCCCCTCGAGACCAAACGAGGAAGTCAACCGAGGAACTCACACAGTTGGCAGTTTTATTCATTCCGTTATAGTTGCAGAAATTACTAGTCAGGTATAGATAGCAATCCTGATATAATAAGCAGTGGGCACTTTTAGTTAACCATTCCGTTGTAGTTGCGACAAATACTAGTCAAATATAATTAGCATGAGACATCCCAAACCCAGCAATTGTTGATACTTTTATTTAGCCATTCCGTTGTAGTGGAGCTGATTACTAGTCATATCGGATACAAGTCAATTTATAACAGTAAACTTTAGTTATAGTTGTCTATGATCGAGACCTGTGTTCCAAGTCGTCCATAACCGCGGACACGGCTTCTCGAAAAGATTTAACCCTGCAGGGGTGCACCAAAGTTTCCACACGCACCTACACCCTTGTTGTCGGATCAGGTAGGTACAAGATCACAAAACATACACCCAACGGTATGTCGTGACGGGTTTGGACGACGTTTCCGGACCAAAGCAAGCACGGGGCCACCCCACTAAGCTACCACCATGAAGTCGGCCGGTCTCGAGACGGACTCGGGGTTTGTGTGGACTGTAAACGATCGGGAACCGAAAATGAGGTGGGCTTATCGACACGAACGTGTCACGGACCTAAACAGTACAAGATCGCACAATTTAAATAAAGCGAAAGCATGGCATAAGTACGAATAGTAATAAAGCCCCAAACTAATTGTGGCCCCGGTACAATACTTTGAAATCAGTAATAATCGATGGGGTGCCCATACACCCCACCTGTGGTTAGCGCTCGATCTCGGAGCAGTGTCAAGAACTTCGGGTCCACGGGACAAGTGGACGGTTAACAACCAAATAACATCTATTGCCCACCTGTGCCTCTGCATTTACCTACTCCAATTTTAGTTATTTAACAGTATTTAAAGCCATGATCATCTCCAACATTCAACATGCGGCAAAACTCCAACAACTGTGGTACTTGACGACACGCAACAGCACTTGAGCCAGCGACTACGACGCGCAAGTCCAACTATCTACCAAACAACAGGTAATAGGATGTGTCCAAGGCAATATAAGGCTGCAAGGGATATCACGGGTACGGAAACTAGAGCATCGCAACACAGATAGCAATAGATCAATATGTTGGAGATATGCCCTAGAGGCAATAATAAATGTAGTTATTATTATATCTTTGTGTTTATGATAAATGTTTACATTCATGCTATAATAGTATTAACAAGGAAACCATTAATACTTGTGTGATTTGTAAACTTAATTTGAAGTCCCTAGTATAGCCTCTATACTTCACTAGCTTGTTGGTTGATTAATGATTATGGTTTCCATATCATGAACATTGAGATGTTATCAACAACAAGATCATATCGTTAGGAGAATGATATGGTGGACATACTCCTATAGATAAGCGTAGCATAAAGATCAAGTCATTTCATTAGTTCAATTGCTATATGCTTTCTGATACATAGTAACCTAATTCCTTCGACCATGAGATCATGCATATCACCTTTACGGATGGATGCTTTGATGACATCAAACACCACACCGTAATCGGGTGGCTATAAAGGTGGCATTAAGTGTTCGGAAAGTATTGGTTGAAACACATGGATCAAGAGTGGATTTGTCCATCCACATGACGGATAGATATACTGGGCCCTCTCGGTGGAATGTCATCCAATTAGCTTGCAAGCATGTGACTTGGTCACAAGGGATCACATATCAGGAGCGAGAAAGAGTACTTGTCGATACGAGGTTGAACTAGGTATGCAGAGATACCGACGATCATAACCTCGGGTAAGTAACATATCGTGAGACAAAGGGAAATTGGTATCGTATGTAAGTGGTTCATTCGATCGCAAAGTAATCGTAGAAATATGTGGGAGCCATATGAATTTCCAGATTCCTCTATTGGTTATTGTTCGGAGAAGTGTCTCGATCATGTCCGCATAATTCACGAACCGTAGGGAGACACACTTAAGGATTCGACGTTGTTTGAGTAGTTATGGTATTATGAGAAAGAGACCGAATGATGTTCGGAGTCTCGGATGGGATCCGGGATATCACGAGGTGATCCGGAATGGTCCGGAGAATAAGATTCATATAAGGAAAGTCCCGTTTGAGTTCGGGAATGATTCCGTATTTTCATCGGAATGTTCTAGAAGGTTCGGATTGTCCAAGACTCGGGAAGGGGACATGAATGTGTCATTGCTCATTGAATGATTGCATCATGTACTAAGTGTTATTGCTGTCCCAAATAAAGGATTAAATTGAATCCTAAAACAGAAAAGTCAAATGTCCAGTTTGAAAGTCAAAGCCAAAACAAGAAACTGGGAAACAAGCAAGAGGAGTTGGAACCAACTGGAGGAGGAGTTGGACTCCTCCAGGCCGGCCCACCCTAGGCCGAGTTGGGAGGGACTCCTCCCTGGCCGCCAAGGACCCCCTCCCATATAAGGAGGCAGGGCCTCCCATAGACACATAACTTTCTACTCTAGATCTCCGGTTTAGAGCCGTTTTGGTTTAGAGCTTCTAATTGCTTTAGCCAGCGGTTTAGATCCTTCTAATTGGTTTAGAGCCTTCTAATTGGAGTGTCTAATTACTAGACCGCTAATAGCCTCTCTCATAAGCTCCACCATACTGCACTTGGCTTAAGCGAAGCCTGGGATCTCCCTCTACTTCCTGTACCACGCCGTTGTCTTTGGAATCGCGAGGAGAGTGCTACAACCTCCGCTCTTTGGAACAAGGGAGAGGAAGGTCTTCCGAGTACCGAACGTGTGACCGATTGCGAGCGCTGCCGAACGGCGCTGGAAGGATCGTCTACACGATCTTGAGATCGGAAAGAGTACGACTACATCACCCACGAGAATCCGCTCTCGTTAAACGCTTTGGAATCTTTGAGGGTAAGTTATACCATCGACTCGTTGCTACAATCTAGTAGATAGATCTTGGCTTGTTTGTTTGTATGCGATAGAAAATTTTTGTTTTCCATGCTACGAACCCCTACAGTGGTATCAGAGCCGTGTCTATATGTAGATCTGTTGCAGTAGAACACAATGGTCATTGTGGGCGTTGATGCTTTATTGTAGATTGCTTTTGTGTACTTTGCATCTTGCGGTATGTTGGGATGAAGCGCCGGGCTAACCTTACATGACATCGTTCATGAGACTTGCTCCACGCTTGACATGTAACTTGTATTGCATAAGTGGCTTTATGGTGCATGTTTCTCCTAGCATAGTTAAGATCCAATTTACAACGGGTGATCAACAATGCTAGTATCAATGTTGTGGTTCTTGTTCGTAAGTTAGAACGACACTTATGGAAAGCCCCAAACCACGTAAAATATGCAAAGAAAGTAGAAGCGTCTAACTTTGTTTTGCAGGGTGTGCGATGATGTGATATGGCCATGATTGTGATTATATTTGATGTATGCAATGTTCCTTATTGTAAGTCGACAACCGTGAGCCATATGGTTGTCTTTAATTTATGTTAAGACCAGCGTGTCTATTCAAAGTAGTTGTAATAGTTGAAGCCGGTGGGCGACAACCATGGAGAAGCGTCATTGACCTTGATGCAATGCGGTGATGATGGAGATCATGTTCGTGCTTGAAGATGGAGATCGGAGGCACGAAGAAGAAAGGCCATATCATATCACATATATATTGAATTGCATGTGATGTTAATCCTTTATGCATCTTGTATTGCTTAGTAGGCGGCGGTAGCATTATAAGATGATCCTCATGCACATCAATTTCAAATCATAAAGTGTTCACCCTTAGTTAGCACCGCTAAAGCTTGTTGTTTGAAGCACCACGTGATGATCGGGTGTGATAGATTACGCAAGTGTATACAACGTGAGCAAGCCAGATTTGCTCATGCGAAACTAAGGTTTGATCTTGACGAGCCTAGCATGTACGGACATGGTCTCGAACACGGATTACCGAAAGGTAAAGCATGAATCGTATAGTAGATATGATGAACATGATGATTGTTCGCCATTAAAACTATATCAACTCGTGATGATCGGTGTTGATGTAGTGGATTTGGTTCGTGTGATCACTAAAACAATGTGAGGGATGTTGTTTTGAGTGGGAGTTCACCTAGTTTAATTTCATTAATTAATTTGAACTCAATTTGTCATAAACTTAGTCTAAACTATTGCAAATATGTTGTAGATCAATGGCAGCCTACCATCAATTTTAATGCGTTCCTAGAGAAAGAAAAGTTGAAAAACAATGGAAGCAACTTCGGATTGGTTCCGCAATTTGAGGATTGTCCTCACCGGTAATTTGACCTATGTCTTTGGATGCACATTTGGTGACCCACTGCGGTGATGCTTCCGATGAAGTAAAGAATGTTTACCTCGCTCGGAAGAATCGGTACTCCATAGTTCGATGTGCTATCTTGTATGGTTTAGAATCGAGCTTGAAAAGGTTTGAAGAGTCGACCCATATGATATTGTCGAGGATCTCAAATTGATTTTTGAGACTCATGCGGCAATTGAAAGATATGAGGCTTCCGAAAAGTTCTTTAACCGCAAGATGGAAGAGGGCAGCTCGTCGGTGAGCATGTGCTTAAGATGTCCAGGCACGCAAACAAACTTCAAAGCTTGGGTATAGTGATTCCTAATGCTTTGGGGATTTACCGTGTCCTCAATCACTACCACCAAGTTACAAGAACTTTGTGATGAACTACAACATGCGAACATGAACAAGGCGTTGCGAACTCTTTGCCATGTTGAAATCTGCGAAGTGGAGATCAAGAAAGAGCACCAAGTGTTGTTGGTCAATAAGACCACCAAATTCAAGAAAGGCAAGTCTAAGCAAAGGGACACTTCAAGAAGGGTGGTAAGAAAGCTACCACGACGAAGAAGACCAAGGCTGGACCTAAGCACAACCGAGTGCTTTTCTTGCAAGGGAGAAGGTCCTTGAAGCGGAATTGCCCAAAGTACTTGGCGGATCAAGAACGGCAACATCAAGAAGAAAGGTATATCGATATACATGTTATTGATGTGTATCTCACTAGTACTCGTAGTAGTGCACAGGTATTTGATCTTGGTTCGGTTGCTCATATTTGTAACTCGAAACAGGTGCTTTCTGAATAAGCGGAAGCTAGCGAAGAACGAGGTGACGATGCGCGTGGGAAGCGGATCAAAGGTTGATGTGATCGCGGTCGACGCTACCCTTCATCTACCATCGGGATTAGTTTTATACTTAAATAATTGTTATTTGGTGCTGCGTTGAGCATGAACATTATATCGGGATCTTGTTTATTGCGAGACGGTTACTTGTTTAAATCTGAGAATAATGGTTGTTCTATTTATATGAGTAATATGTTTTATGCACATGCACCTTTGATAGATGGTCTATTCTTATTGAATCTCGATGGTGGAAATACACATATCAACAACATTGAGGCTAAACGCGTTTGAAATCAGCGATAATTACCTATATGTGGCATCGTCGTCTTGGTCACATCGGAGTGAAACGTATGAAGAAACTCCATTCGATGGACTTCTTGAATCACTTGATTTTGAATCACTTGAAAGATGCGAAGCATGTCGATGGGAAAATGACTAAGACTCCATTTTACGGTATGATGGAGCGAGCTACGGACTTATTGGAAATCATACATACCGATGTGTGTGGTCCAATGAGTGTAGCGTCATGTGATGGTTATCGTTATGTTCTTACCTTCACGGATGACTTGAGTAGATATGGATATATCTATTTCATGAAACATAAGTCCGAAACTTTCGAGAAGTTTAAGGAGTTTCAAAGTGAGGTAGAGAATCAACGTAACAAGAAGATTAAATTTCTACGTTACGATCGTGGAGGTGAATATCTAAGTTACGAGTTTGGCGAGCATTTAAAGAAGTGCGAATACTTTCACAATTGACACCGGGAACACCACAGTAATGGTGTGTCCGAGCGTCGTAATCGAACTCTCTTAGATATGGTTCGTTCTATGATGTCACTTACAGATTTACCGCTATCATTTTGGGGTTATGCATTAGAAACAGCATTCACTTTAAATAGGGCACCGTCTAAATCCGTTGAAACGACACCGTATGAATTATGGTTTGGGAAGAAACCTAAATTGTCGTTCCTTAAAGTTTGGGGATGCGAAGCCTATGTAAAGAAGTTACAACGGACAAGCTTGAACCCAAAGCGAAAAATCGTCTTCATAGGATACCGAAGGAAACTATTGGGTATACCTTCTATCATAGATCCGAAGGCAAAACATTCGTTGCTAAGAATGGATCCTTTCTAGAGAAGGAATTTCTCTCGAAAGAAGTGATGGAAGGAAAGTAGAACTCGGCGAGGTTGTTGAACCTTCTCTCGAAATTGCGAGTAGCAAAGACCGAAGAAGTTCTGTGGTGCTGCACCAATAAGGGAGGAAGCTAATGATGATGATCATGAAACTTGGTTGAAGTTGCTACTGAGCCTCGGAGGTCAACGAGAACTCGTACCACTCCAGTTGGTATGATTCCGTTATGAACGTCATGGTGGTGGACAACACCGATGACCCCGAGACATATGAGGAAGCGATGATGAGCCCAGATTCCAATAAATGGCAAGAAGCCATGAAATCCGAGATTGGATCCATGTACGAAAACCAAGTATGGACTTTGGTGGACTTACCGGATGGTAGGAAGGTCACGAGAACAAATGGATTTTCAAGAAGAAAGATGTCTTGATGGTAATGTTATCGTCTATAAAGCTCGACTTGTCGCAAAAGGGTTTCGACAAATTCAAGGAGTTGACTACGATGAGACTTTCTCACCAATGGAAGCTAAAGTCTGTGAGGATTATGTTAGCAATCGCTGCATATTATGATTATGAGATATGGCGGATGGATGTCAAAATGCATTCCTCAATGGAGACATTGATGAAGAGTTGTATATGATGCAACCCAAAGGTTTTGTCGATCCTATAGATGCTAACAAGGTATGCAAACTTCAACGGTCCATCTATGGATTGAAGCAAGCATCCCGAAGTTGGAATCAACGTTTTGATAAGGTAATCAAAGTTTTAGTTTTATACAAACTTATGGAGAAGCTTGTATTTACAAGAAAGTGAGGGAGCTCTGTAGCATTCTTAATCTTGTATGTGGATGACATATTGTTGATTGGGAATGATGTAGACCTTCTTAATAGTGTCAAGGAATATTTGAATAATAGTTTTTCAATGAAGGATCTTGGCGAAGCTTACATATTAGGCATAAAGATTTATAGAGATAGATCGAACGCCAAATATCATTGTCACTGAGTACATATTTGGACAAAGTTCTAAAGAGATTTGGAATGGAAGAAAGCAAGAAAGGGTTCTTGCCCATGTTGCTAATACGACCTTGAGTAAAACTCAAAGTCCGACATCGGCGAAGATAGAGAAAGGATGAGTAAGACTCCTATGCCTCAGCCATAGGATCTCTAATGTATGCCATGCTATGTACTAGACCCGACATTGCATATCGTTAGTTTAACTAGCAGATATCAAAGTGATCCAGAGTGGATCATTGGACGTGATCAAAAACATCCTTAAGTACTTGAGAAGAACTAAGGATATGGTTCTTTCTTATGGAGGTGATGAATTTCGTTGTTAATGGTTACACCGATGCTAGTTGGAACACCGATCCGGATGATTCTAAATCACAATCCGGATACGTATTTATTTTGAATGGTGCGGCGATTTAATTGAGGAGTGCAAAGCAAAGCGTTGTGTTGCGAGATCTTCAATGAATCGGAATACATGGCTGCCGGAGGCTTCACAAGAAGCGATATGGATGAAAGAGTTCATTCTACAGTGGGTGTGGTTCCAAGTGCTGTTGGACCCAATGTCTATCTCTTGTGATAACATGGGCGCCATAGCCAATGCGCAAGAACCAAGGTCACACAAGAAGTGAAGCATATCAAGCTGCGTTTTCACGCTATTCGAGAACATATCCGGGATGGGGATATAAAGATTTGCAAAGTACACACAGATCTGAATGTGGCGGATCCGTTGACTAAACCTCTCCAGGGCAAAACATGACCAACACCAAGCGCCATGGGTGTTCGGTATATTACCATGTAATCTAGATTAGATGACTCTAGTGCAAGTGGGAGGCATTGGAGATATGCCCTAGAGGCAATAATAAATGTAGTTATTATTATATCTTTGTGTTTATGATAAATGTTTACATTCATGCTATAATAGTATTAACAAGGAAACCATTAATACTTGTGTGATTTGTAAACTTAATTTGAAGTCCCTAGTATAGCCTCTATACTTCACTAGCTTGTTGGTTGATTAATGATTATGGTTTCCATATCATGAACATTGAGATGTTATCAACAACAAGATCATATCGTTAGGAGAATGATATGGTGGACATACTCCTATAGATAAGCGTAGCATAAAGATCAAGTCATTTCATTAGTTCAATTGCTATATGCTTTACGATACATAGTAACCTAATTCCTTCGACCATGAGATCATGCATATCACCTTTACGGATGGATGCTTTGATGACATCAAACACCACACCGTGAATGGGTGGCTATAAAGGTGGCATTAAGTGTTCGAAAGTATTGGTTGAAACACATGGATCAAAGTGGGATTTGTCCATCCACATGACGGATAGATATACTGGGCCCTCTCGGTGGAATGTCATCCAATTAGCTTGCAAGCATGTGACTTGGTCACAAGGGATCACATATCACGGGAGCGAGAAAGAGTACTTGTCGATGCGAGGTTGAACTAGGTATGCGAGAGATCTGAAGCGATCATAACCTCGGGTAAGTAACATATCGTGAGACAAAGGAAATTGGTATCGTATGTAAGTGGTTCATTCGATCATAAATGTCGTGAGAAATATGTAGGAGCCATATGAATTTCAGATTCCTCTATTGGTTATTGTTCGGAGAAGTGTCTCGATCATGTCGCATAATTCACGAACCGTAGGGAGACACATAAGGATTGACGTTGTTTGAGTAGTTATGGTATTATGAGAAAGAGACCGAATGATGTTCGAGTCTCGGATGGGATCCGGGATATCACGAGGTGATCCGGAATGGTCCGGAGAATAAGATTCATATAAGGAAAGTCCGTTTGAGTTCGGGAATGATTAGGTATTTTCATCGGGAATGTTCTAGAAGGTTCGGATTGTCGGCACTCCGGGGAAGGGTACATGAATGTGTCATTGCTCATTGAATGATTGCATCATGTACTAAGTGTTATTGCTGTCCCAAATAAAGGATTAAATTGAATCCTAAAAGCAGAAAAGTCAAATGTCCGGTTTGAAAGTCAAGCGCCAAAACAAGAAACGTGGGAAACAAGCAAGAGGAGTTGGAACCAACTTTGGAGGAGTTGGACTCCTCGGTGGCCAGCCCTAGGCCGAGTTGAGGAGGACTCCTCCCTCCCACTGGCGCCAAGGACCCCCTCCCATATAAGGAGGCGGGGCTCCTCCATAGACACATAACTTTCTACTCTAGATCTCCGGTTTAGAGCCGTTTTGGTTTAGAGCTTCTAATTGCTTTAGCCAGCGGTTTAGAGCCTTCTAATTGGTTTAGAGCCTTCTAATTGGTGTGTCTAATTACTAGACCGCTAATAGCCTCTCTCATAAGCTCCACCATACTGCACCGGCTTAAGCGAAGCCTGGGATCTCCCTCTACTTAGGTACCACGCCGTTGTCTTTGCGGAATCGCGAGAGTGCTACAACCTCCATTTTCTTTGGAACAAGGGAGAGGAAGGTCTTCGTCAGTACGAGCGTGTGACCGATTGCGGGGCCTTCTTGGAGATGTGCTGGAAGGATCGTCTACGATCTTGAGATCGGGAAAATGCGACTACATCACCCACGAGAATCCGCTCTCGTTAAACGCTTTGGAATCTTCGAGGGTAAGTTATACCATCGACTCGTTGCTACAATCTAGTAGATAGATCTTGGCTTGTTTGTTTGTATGCGATAGAAAATTTTTGTTTTCCATGCTACGAACCCCTACACAATAGGGGGGAATAAATACTATAAAAGTAAGATAGGTAGAAAGGGGGAGGTGCTCGCCTGAAAACATTGCCGAAGGTTCATCCGAAGATCGGGTCGACTCTCGCATCAACTCATCGGCCTAATCCGCGAAGAAGCAAAACACTAGAAGAAACACCGGATGCACTATTTAATACTACGGCAGAAGGTCGGGCATGATGCATGTATGATGTATGACATGGCAAGCATGCGATGCAATTAGGCAAAATTAAACGGAACCGGGGTCCCGACAATTAAATAGAAGGTTCATGTTGTTTAGGTACCCGCCATTTAAATGTTGTCTTAACAAGGCAAAATATGTCACCGGTTCAATGCACAAATTTAAATGGGACCAATATTGGACTAGATTCGACCGCATATGGCCCCATATTTAATTATAAGGTGAATCGGCATAATGCGCCCAACCCACACAAATATGCATGCGAGTATGACAATTTAATATGCAACAATTTATATAGATGGCATTTATAAAATAGGGGCTCGGATCGGGGTCACACATGGGTCGAAGGTCTTGGACGTCGGGGTTCGACGGGGTTCGGGTTCAGACGTCGGGATCGGTCTTGGCATCCGAGATGGAGAGCTCGTCTTTGAGTGCAGGTCTTCAAGGAGCACCTGCATATTCTTCAGCATCAAGCCGGTCTTGTCGGCCTTGGTGAGATACTCGCCAAACTCGTACGACGGAGGTCGCCGGAATCAGAACATCGCCGCTGACCCATCTTCACAATATCAGTGCCAAAACAAAGCATAGGAGCAACCCCACTTGTACTAGAGGAAACACGGACTAGCACCAAAACACCACAGGCGACATAGGCAACGATGGGGATCTGCGGAGAGGAGAGCCCAATGAGGCGGAGAAATGACGAGAGTCTTTGCGGGGAGACAACGCCAAGGCCAGAGGAGGCACAAGGCAGGCGGCGGTGAGCTCGGGCACGGCCTTGAAACTGAGGCGGGAAGCGGTGGCGTGGCCGAGGAGCTCGGCGGTGGCGTGGCAGACGGGGAGAGGATCTGAGGAAGGGACGGAGGCAGGCGTCTTTGGGGTCGGCGTCTGCCACGTGAGAACGGAGACGGCGTGGCGGGAGGAGCTTGGGAGGCAGGCTCGGCTGGCGGCGGTGGTGGTGGCGGCGAGGCGCCTGAGGAAGGAGGCATCGAGGAGGCGGGGGATCGAGGATGCGAGCAAAGGCGCGTCTGCTTTTCTTTGGAGGAATCGGGGAGGCGGCGGCAGGCGGAGGTTGATCACAGCGATGTCGGCAGGCGATGTCGCCGGAAGGCAGGCGGAGTCCTGCGGGAGGTGCCATGGGGGCCTTGGGCGCCTGATGGGGAGGAGGGTCTCGCGGCGGAGGAGATGAGGTCGACGCGAGGATCGAGGAGGCGGGGGAGTTGGTGGGGCCTAGGCGGAGGCGGGGGCATCATGGTGTGTCCCAGACCCAGGTGTGGTGGGTGAGGGAGTGGGGAGGGATTAGGTTTTGGAGTGTCTAGGGTTAGGGTTTGAAACGGGCTGGGCCACTGGGTAGTAGGTGCGTTGGCCTAAACAGCTGGCCTGCCCCTCCCGGTTTTATAAAATATTTTTATTATATTAAATTAAACTTTTATTTTTATTAAGCCTTTATAAATAGTTTGTAGAGAATACAAAATATCTAGAAGACTGGGGTTTTATATTTGAAATAAAGGGGAGCGATAAATAGAAAATAAAATAGGCTTTTGGTGAAATAGTTTTAGAAAAAAACATGCATGATGATTTGATGATGCTCAATGCAAGTGGCATGATGACATGAGCATACGGTCATGATGATGCAATGCACAAAAACACAGCGATTTTCTAGTAGTGGTTTTGGCGGGGCGCCACAATCTTTATGCTATGCTTATCTATAGGAGTATGTCCATCATACCATTCTCCTAATGATATGATCTTGTTGTTAATAACATCTCAATGTTCATGATCGGGAAACCACGATCATCTACTAACCAACAAGCTAGTATTATAAAGAGGCTTTACTAGGGACTCTAATTTAGTTTACAAATCACACAAGTATTAATGTTTCCGTTTAATACTATTATAGCATGAGTGTAAACATTTATCATAAACACAAAGATATAATAATAACTTCATTTATTATTGCCTCTAGGACATATCTCCAACAGTCTTTGGCGAAGTTGAGTTTTGCATATTATCACATTTTGTTTGCTACAACCGTTTTGTGTTCTTGCTACAATGGCAGAAAATATTTGCTATAAGGTCTCCAACGAGATCTTCGGTGAGATCTGCGGAGAAGTTGGACTTGCTACATAGGACATTTTGTTTTGCTATAACCACTTAGTGGTTTTGCTATAATAGCCCAAGTTTTTTGCTACAAGGTCTCCGACGAGTTCTCCTGGTGAAAGTCTCCGGCGAGGTCTCTGGTGAGGTCGGATTTGCTACATTAGCACAACTTGCTACACCATCGCCGGCGAGGTCTCCGGCGAAATCTCCGGCGAGGTCCAGTCTGTTTTTCTATTTTCTGGACCGAACCGTTTTCTGCTACATGTAGCAAAAGCAGGACTATTTGTAGCAAAAGCGGGATGGAAGCACGGGAAGAAGATCTGGCCGTCGATCTCGCTCGATCGAACGGCTGAGGACCTGGGAGACGCATAGCAGTGTCCAAAATTCAACTCCATATTTTCTTTACGGCTTTGAAATTTATGTGATATGTTTAATGCAAGATGTGTCCTGATCTTATTTTATTTTGGGAACTCTATGAAATGTCTAAAGGTGATAGGGTGGCAAGCGAGGAGGGTCGCGGGCTGAACTTTTTCACCGATCATCGTTAAATCTGCTAACTCCTACACCTCCTTTTTGTCTTGATTGTGTTTTGCGGGGCCAATTGCAGGTGCCGCTTGCCACCCTAAAAGGTGATATAATCTCCTTTTCAACTCGTATCATATTTTTAAAAATAATACCTATATGTAAACATACTACATTTTTAAAAAAAAAAGAACAGTAGGAGAGATCTCTGCGATGGTCTTTTACCCAAATTCACGTTCACACAGCAAATATACGCCTAGTTAATCGTGTTGTGCATTCACTCCTCTTAAGTCTTACCAAAACGAATTTGTTCGCGTGGACGAATCATGCCCCACAGGCGACAGATCATCAAAAGTAATATTTTCTTCGTTTCAAAATATAAGATGGTTAACTGAGTGAGTACTTGCTACATATATAGTGGACTGGACTATCAGTTGGTCCAGGTTCAGTGAGATGTACTTACTCGTAGTAAGCACGCATCTTTCCTTGCTCAAAGGTTAAAGAATCGGATGCGGAGGCACGTCACGTGAAAGGTACGTCTAATCCATCGGGAAGCCGATCACCAGACACGTACGGGCTACAGGGTCCCTGCTGCCTCATTATCTGAAGAAGAACGGCATCGCATTCCGTCCTCTTTAAAGCTGTCGAAATCGGCACGCCTTCTTCGTTTCTTTCAGGCTCATCATGAATGAATGAATGACCAGCCAGCAAGCGCAACATCAACTACCTGCATAACACATCACCACCGCCTATTTAGGCCGGCCTTTCCCTCTTCTTCCCTCTCGCCCACCGCATCGCATTTCTCTCCACAACCACCACCACCACCAGCAGCAGGCAGGCAGGCAGGCAGGCAGGCGGCTCGTCCTCTTCCCCTCGCCGCCCGTTCGCGTATCCAACAGGTGAGAGCTAGCTAGCACGAGAACTCGGTGTTACTACAGGCTGAATTACTTGTTTCTTGTTCTGTTCTGGCATCCATGCCGTCGAAGATCTCTGTTCGGACTAATTTTCTGGGGGACGTTCTCGCAATTTGTTCACAGCGCGAGCTCTAGAAGACCGGTTTTAAGTTAGTCCTGCAGATTCTCTAAAATTATCTCCTTCTTGTCGGTGCCGCCAAGGGCCCTTTCCATCGTTTCTCCACCCGTCAAGGGGCTTTGTGGAACCGGGACACCGGCAGGTGCTTCATGTTGCTTCTCTGTCTTGTCTCTTCTTCGTCTTCTCCGCGTGTGCGAGGGAGTGACTGACTGACTGACTGAGCGGCGACGGAGCGGCGAGAAGCCTCGCGTGGTTGCTCGTGCTCGTGTTCGTGCGCGACCCGGACGAGGTTATCTTTCCTTACGAAAAAAAAAAAGATATGGTGTAGCATTTGTTTATTCAACTACAACCACTTCGTCCTCTTCCGGGTGCACGCAGGGTGCTTGTTTCTTTGTGTCAACCGTTCCACTTCGATTTGTCAGGGTAGCTGGTTGTACCTTTACATATTTGTGTGTGCTTCAACTACTCGCCGTGCTGAAAATGATATTCGCAAGTTTTCCTAAATTTGGATGTATCTATATACTAGAAAAAGTGTAGATACATCTGAATTTAGACGAATCCGCGACATGGTTTTTAGGACGGAGGGGAGTAGTTGTTTCCGCTTCGATTTAGTCTCTTCTGTTTCTTTGACCTGTGCAAAGCGTTTACAGCATTTTTGATTTCGTTGCTAAAACTCTGCAGTCTTGTACGTAGATGATATGTGAGTTGGTTTTTAGCACCTAGTGATTTTGAGGGAGTAATCTTATTTACCTAGTATTTTATTTCCCTTCCTTTAGCAATGCATGATTTGGTTTGGAGATAACTTGTGAACTTGTTGAATAAAGTACTGAATGAGTGGACGACCTGTTGAGAACTCAAATATGAGGGAAAATCTCAATTTTCACTACCAGCCTTAAACTGAGATAGTTAAAACATGAGTACAAAAGATAATTGAATTGTTTCCTCTCATTCATGTTGATTGTATATAACTATATAATAGTACTAGCTTGCTTGAATGTCATGGTCTAGCACCTTTAACCTCTGTCCTCTTTCGTGGTTGTATACTAATTTATACCTTTTGATGCTTACCTAGTAAAAATTGTTCTGATTGTTGACTTGATTTTTTTGTTGTTTCCTGTATTCTATTGTTCCATTGAGCCAGAGGCTGGGAACTTTAAAGAAGAACAGGGTTCATGGAGGGCGGAGGCGCAAGAAATGTTTCCGCAGCAGCAGCAGCACCGAAAAAGGGGAGTGGGGATGATGGCTCCTCCAAGCCACTGCCTCCTTGCTGCGTGAAGGCAAAAGCTTCTGTGCCAGAATCTGAGGCCAAATGCCACGCGACTGTGGTGTCTGGGTGGTTCACAGAATCCTGCACACGCTTTGGTACGTACATTCATATTGGTCCTGTACTATTTCACTTCTGGGAACTACAATGTCATACACAATTTTATGCTGTTCTGATATCTACAACCAAGCTGCTGTGTTCAGGTCAAACAAGCAAAGTGAAGTACTTCAACAATCCAATGTGGCCTGGTATGTCCCTAATTCCTCTTTGATCCATGTTATTTCACCATGGGTTTTCTCAAATGATTATTGGGCAAATACTGTTCCTCTTACCATAAAACAGAGAATCATTTCACCAATATAAGTTTTTATATGATACTCCTAAACTTTCACATTCGTTTTAACCTTTTCTCCGGCAGTAACTGTATGAGCGTTCGCTCTGAGGAACTCGATGGTGAATTTACCATGGATCCTAATTGTTAATTTAACCTACTTGGGTTTCCTGGAATGGAATTCGTTGGCCCATTGCCACCTCATCCCTCATAATCACAAGACTGGTAAAAACATGTTGACCAACGCGGGAAGGATCCCTCTTTTGGTTATACGTTGTTAGGTAGATGAGACCTCTCTAGCGATTTTGTTTCATGCGGATAGATCCCGTTTAGTCCGAAAAATTCATCTGCTATTCAAAACCCTGGTGGGCGAGCTCACTGAGCCACCAAGCTAGCGTTGGTTCTCAACAAGACTAGTAAAAATGAAAATGGAATCTTATAACGGTATTATTGCGATGATTCCATGATGGACTAACCCATCCTAGAATGATATGGTAACCGAATGCCCCATAACTGTTTCACTTTTCTTAGCAATTCCTATTGTATTTTGGGTTTCGCATTATCTGAGTAGATATGGTACCTGAAAGATCAAATCATTTGTGTATCTAGAAAACTTTTAGTAGACTACATATCTGAAGTTATGAAACTGCATTTTAGGCTTTACTAATTGAAGTGCTTTGCAGCTTCAGGTTACACTAGGTAACTTTTGTTTCTAATGCAGCCATTGTCAATGAATATTCTTTGATCTCTACCCTATCATACTAGTGAAATAATATACTTACTTGATCTGGTCAGGGTTGTATTATATGAAAGTTCTGTGTTCTCTACTATAGCATGATACTGATGTAATCTACTAGCTTGAGACGGTTGTAACAACAGTTACTTCTTCTATACAGGAGAGGCTCATTCGTTGAAAGTAGAGAAGATTTTGTACCAGGGGAGATCACCTTACCAAGAAGTTTTAGTTTTCGAGGTTATTTTTTTATCTTCTAATTGTGTCCACGTGGTCTGAGTTTGTTGAAGATAGTAATGTGTAACGAGTTAAATTGTGTATGCAGTCTTCAACATATGGGAATGTCCTTGTCCTTGATGGTATTGTTCAGCTGACTGACAAGGATGAATGCGCATACCAGGAAATGGTTACTCACCTTGCACTATGCTCGGTTCCATCTCCTAAAAACGTATGTATTTTGTTCTCAGCCGTATGTGCAATTACTTACTGAATCACGAGTGGTCACATACTTTCGGATGTGACTCACTTAAATCTTTATACTAAACAAAAGACTCGCTTTACTCTGATGCAGGTTTTGGTTGTTGGGGGTGGTGACGGTGGTGTACTAAGAGAAATAGCCAAGCATGATTCAGTGGAGACTATAGACATTTGTGAGATTGATCAGCTAGTTATTGATGTAAGAACCATCTCTTGATTTTGCCTGAAAGTATAACATTCTAAAATTTCATATCCTAATGTATGCCTTCAAACATTGCAGGTTTGTAGAGATTTTTTCCCACATTTATACGTTGGATATGAAGATCCTCGTGTCCGACTTCATGTTGGGGATGGTAGGTTAAGAGTTAAGAAGTTGCTAAGCTGGTGGTATTATTTCTAGCGCCTCAAACTCGGCATCCTGTCTGCTGGCTGCTTGTCTTAATTATGTAAATTTTATAGTGAAACTCCATTTATTTTGCAGCTGTACAATTCTTGAGGAATGCTCCAGAAGGAAAATATGATGCCATTATTGTTGATTCATCAGATCCAATTGGTGACTTTTCTTGCTATTGCTACACCATACCTGCGGCCCTTTTGTTTTGATTAAGGAGATTAAATTTTCATTCCTATAGATTTGATTTAAATGGTTCTTTTGTTTAAATACTTGAACTTTACTTTCATGTTACATATTACAGGGCCAGCTCAGGAACTTGTGGAGAAGCCCTTTTTTCAGACAATCGCTAGAGCGTTAAAACCTGGTGGCGTTCTTTCTAATCTAGCTGAGAGTATGTGGCTGCACACACATCTAATCCAGGATATGCTCTCTATCTGTCGTGAGACATTCAAGGGTGGTGTGCACTATGCCTGGGCAAGCGTTCCAACATATCCTAGGTTCTCTCCTTCTCTGCATCATTTGTCCTAGCATTTTCTTCTGCAACTTCCATACACCCACTTGTTATATTTTAGACATGCATATTTCAGTTTATTATCCATTTTTCAGTTTATGCTGAAATCTCAAATATTCAGGCAAAACGTCCTAAGCTAGCTTAGAGCTAATTTTCCAGGGGTTGCAGAAGTAATGAGCAGAAGCTGAAATAAAATATTTACCATTTGAAATGCCTGCTATTAGCTACTAGTCTTTCTGTGCTAACTGAAAGGAGAGATAGTTTGTAGGTTGGCCAATTAGCATACTAACCCAGCAGGTGGTCTCTGCTAAATGCATGTTTTGGCACTCTGATGCGGAGGTATATATGTATATTAATAAATTGTTACAGTCAGACATGATGCGCAATGCTCAATTATTCTTCCCTTTCTGAATATTTTGTGGTGCAAAGTATAAGTCAGCTGTAGCTCCCCATTGTTTAGAGTTATATGAGTAGTTGAGTACACATTTCATATGTACCTAAGTTAACCATCTAAATATTTGGATTTGTAGTGGTATCATTGGATTTTTGCTATGCGCAAAGGAAGGTCCACCAGTCAACTTCTTGACTCCTGTGAATCCAATCGAGAAAATTGAAGGAGCTATGAGAGCTGGAAAAGAAATGAGATTTTACAATTCGGAGGTTTGGCCTTATGCCTTTGGCAGCCTCCTATTTGTTCTTTTTTTTTTGCCTTAAAATGTGTTCTCTGTTGCCATACCGATGCAAGATTTCCAGTAGTATGACTTTTATGTGCACTTCTTAGTCGTCAACCTGTTTTTTTGGTTTAACAGATCCATAGGGCTGCTTTTATTCTGCCAACATTTGTAAGGAGGGAGCTGGAGGGACATTGTACTTCTACTGAAACGGTAGGTCATTTTAGTTTCTCTGCATGTAGTATGCATTTCAGATATTGAGTCTTTTGAATGTTACAGTGTTACACTGCTTTGTATTTTCATCCCTCACAGGCTCACAAGTAGGGTTAGTCTAGGCTCCCAGTGATTGTGTCAGTTATTACTAATTAATTTACAAACTAAAATGTAACAAGATGTGCAAATGTACTTCCATCAGTACATGGACTCTAGTAAACTCAGATCGGTGCTATGGAATACTCGTTGATCCTTTTGTCTTTCACCCCATGACAGGAGAAACCAGAGAAGCCAACCGCAAAACCAGTGAAGATGAAGATAATGCGGGGCAGCGCAATTACTGCTTCCTAGACCGCCGGGCAGCCGCTCATATGTTGTCCATCTTCGTCGATGAGCGCCGCCGTGCCGCCACGTTTGACACCTGCCCTCTGTCAGATTCTATTACAGTGATGACACGATTGTCGTGGACTTGTGGTGATGTAGCATAGTTGCTTGACAAAACTGTGAGCAGAATGTCACTGTGTATATATGTTGGTTGGGTTAATAAAAGGGGGAACAGAGGGGATTGTGTGCTAAAATAATGTGTTTATCTGATCTGCAACATGTAAGCCATTACATTGTTGTGTGGGTTCTGACTAGGGTTGCAAGCAGGATCCCGCGAAAGTCCCTCTTCTAATTCATTTTGAGGTTTTCTAGTTCAAATTTTGTCAAAAAATATTATAGTAGAAAATCTTCAAATGAACTAGAAGCAAGACTTTTGCGGGATCCCGCTTGCAACCTTAGTTCTGACAGTCTTTAGCTCCCTGCGCCCCTTAGGTCTTGATCCACTTGTCGAGTGGATTAAAGTGGAACAGTGGGGAATTTGACCTAGATGGGATTTAATCCACCTCAATCCATGTCAATCTCATCCAATCCCTATGAAACCAAACATGGCCTTAGCCCTTCACATCATCTAGAGATGACAATATGTATAAATTGTACAGTGCATTATCTCTTATTATCATCTCTAGCAATTATTGAGAATTAACTATTTTTAGTAACAAACTGATTTGCTAAGGGAAAACATATGGTACAACAGAAAAAATAGTTTTCTCTTATTTCTAAGAGATCGTCCCTTAGCTAAGGAAAGACAATCTTCTCTTTCGTATTTCTCTCTCATCCAACTAGACAAAAAATCTAATGTGGCAACCATAAGAGAAGGACTGCGTCACCCCACTGTGCATGCCCTAAGACTATGTTCGGTTTGGTTGGGATTGAAGTGGATTGGAAGGGTTTGAGGGGAATTGAATCCCTTCAAGTCAAAATCCTCTCAAAGCTACTCCAATGCACTCTAATCCACCCGTGAAGTGGACTAACCGAATATAGCCTTACAGATAGATGTTTTAGGCCCATCAACTACCTTTTGGTTTATGATGGGGATGACATTTGGCAGTGCACATAGGCAAATACTAGTCCATATCAGCCGGTAAATCATTACTGATCGGGTAATGATGATGATTTAACGTATTGTTTGCACACACATCAGTCAAGAATAGACCAATACATCGTCCTCTATGACCAATATTTGGTATGGATTTGTTTGCAATTATGCAAGTATAGCATATTTTTTCTAAAAAGCAATGTAAAGAAAAACATAAAAAAACATACAGTAGTGGATACGATGTGTTATGACATATGCATAGCGGTAATACTGTCACGTTGATACATTAGTGAATTTTTGTTCATGTATATTCTTAATCAGATGACCAGAAAACTTTGAATCATATAGTGGATATGCTTGAATATTTTTGTGTTATATATGTGTTAGAAAAGAATCATATAAAGAAAGATTAGCTTTAAAATGTGTAACATATTGTTCATGTGCCGAAGCCAAAGTGATATCCGATATCTAAAAATTGAATATAATTAATACCCATTACTCCCTCCGTCCATAAATTAGTGACTCGGATTTGTCTTGATTCACATGTATCTAGATGCATTTTAGTATATACATACATGTAAATCTAGACAAATCTAAGTCACTTATTTCCAGACTGAGGTAATATATTTCATTCGAAATGGTTACTTGGTACCCCTATTGAAAATATAGTCAAGGGAAACATATGTAGTGAACATGTAAACATGATACTATCTGTAGGGGTTCGTAGCATGGAAAACAAAAAAATTCTACCGCATGAACACATACAAGCCAAGATCTATCTAGTCGATAGAGTACTCACCCTCGAAGATTCCAAAGCGGTTAACAAGAGCAGATTCTCGTGGATGATGTAGTCGTTCACTTGCCGATCTCAAGATCGCGTAGACGATCCTTCTGACACCGCGTTCTAGCAGTGCTCCTGCGGTCGGTCACACGTTCGGTACTCGATGAAGACCTTCCTCTCCCTTGTTCCAGCAGGCAGTGGAGGTTGTAGCTCTCTTCTCGCGATTCCGACAGCACGACGGCGTGGTGTCGGAGTTTAGAGGGGAGATCCTGCAGGGCTTCGCCTAAGCCGAAGCGAGTATGGTGGAGTAAAAGAGGGCCTTGGCGATCTAGGGTTTAGAGGGCGCCAAGGGGGTGGTGTGGTCGGTGTCAAGGGGCTAGGGTTTAGCCCCAGCTCCTGGCGGCGGCTACTAGAGGGGGTAGGCGCCTTGGCTAGGGTTTGTGGTGAGGGGTAGGAGGCGCCCTAACCCTCCTTATATAGGTGGGGAGGCGCCCAGGGGTAGGGAATCCTCCCCCAACTCCACTTCATGTGGCCAGTGGCAAGGAGAGGGAGGATTCCTCCCTTAGGTAGGAATCCTTCCCTCCCTCCACTTGGAAACCATTGTCCCAGTTTGACGTTTTTAAACTGGCTTTTTGTCTTTCAAACTAGAGTTTGATTTCTCTCTTCCAAGTGTCTGATGTCTACTCACTTCTATTCTTGTAGACAGTTGTTGAGCCTCCAAGTGCAGAGGTTTGTAGAACAGCAGCAAGTTTCCCTTAAGTGGATCACCCAAGGTTTATCGAACTCAGGGAGGAAGTGGTCAAAGGTATTCCCTCTCAAGCAACCTTGCAATCAAGATACAAGAAGTCTCTTGTGTCCCCAACACATCCAATACACTTTTCATGTGTATAGGTGCACTAGTTCGGCGAAGAGATAGTAAAATACAAGTGGTAATGGTGCCAGAAAATAGCTTATGACTTGTTGTTGACGTGGGGTAACGTGTGTGAAACTGAAATAAAGATGGAAGCAAGCAAACATGCAACAGATCTAGATGCAAACGGTGTTTCAATGTTTAGAAACAAGGACTAGGGATCATACTTTCACTAGTGAACACTCTCTCATATAAATATCTTCTCTTCATGATACTACTCTTAACTACTCTCCGGTTGGACACTCTAATCCATGGTAGGGCTATAACAGCACACCTCAAAGTCCGCCTTCCCCAATCTAGATAACCCCACACTGTCACCTGGAGCGCTAGATGGTTCCAACAAACACCACAATTTCATAGAGACAGCCAACTCAAAATATAACGCTGTCACTTTCACACACATGGGGAAATCATAGATCTATTAAAGCACGATGAGTATTTATGTAACATATAGCCTAAGTGCCACCACGGTATGCACGCTGTCACTTACACACACGTGGGGAGAGCAGAGATCTATTGAAGCAATTGAGTAGCAAGGTAGATCTACTCGATTACAAAGCTCATGACCACAAGATCATGCATAGAGAGAGAGATGAACACATAGCTATCGGTAGAGCCCTTAGCCTCGAAGGAGAACTACTCCCTCCTCATCATGGGAATCAACAACAACGATGGAGATGGTGGTGGAGATCGATGGAGATGGCTCCGGGGGCACTTCCCCATCCCGGCAGGGTGTCAGAACAGAGATTTTCTGTCCCCCGAATCTCCCCTTCGGTGGCGGCGGCATTGTGGAACTTTTTCTGGAAGTATGATAGATGATTTAGGGTTTTCTCCCCGGGGCTTCTTATAGGCAAAGGAGGCAAGGTCGATGCAGGGCCAGGGGGCCCACGCCCCCTGTAGGCGCCACCAGGGCTAGACCGCCCCTAGGGTGGTGCAGCCACCCTGGTGCCCTACTCCGTCTCTGCTTCGTGGTTCCGTGTTGCTTCGGGAAAAATAGGAAGATTGGCTTTTGTCCCGTCCAATTTCGAGAATATTTATTTTCTTCCTTTTCTAGAACCAAAAATAGAAGAAAACAGGCAACTGGCACTGTGGCATCTTGTCAATAGGTTAGTTCCAGAAAGTGTACAAAAATACCTCAAAGTGTATACAAAACATAGCAAAGTTGATACAAAACAAGCATGGAGCATCAAAAATTATAGATACGTTTCGGACGTATCAAACATCCCCAAGCTTAACTCCTGCTCGTCCTCGAGTAGGTAAGTGATAAAAAGAATATTTTTTTAGGTGACATGCATCATCACAATCAAGATCAAACCAATTGCAAGCATTGAAAGCTAGGATCAAAGAACTCTAAACATGAGCATGAAAGATGGACTTTTAACAATAATACAAAGTAACTATGCATGCAACATGAAAGGCTACAAACAAAGATCATGAATAACATGCATTGAAAAACGTTTGTTTGTTTCACATACAGAAAACATGGCATAGTGGCAATCAGCTTGTCCCTCATAGAGTAGCAAATAGATGCATAGGACACCTTCAAAGTTCATAAGAGTGACTAGATACAAATAGCACAAGAACAAGTAATATCACAATATGCATCAATCAATAAGTTTTGGGACACGACACATAGAACTAAGAATGACAACTATGCTCTCTTAATGGTGCCTAAAGGTAGAAGGTGGAGACTTAATATAATAGTGGAAGAAAGGCCCTTCATAAGGGAAGCAGGGATTTCAAGTTTCAAAAGTAGCTTCCAAAAATTATAGTACTTGTTAGCTTTCAGCCCTCATTTCCCCTATCATAAGCATCTTAAAGTGATTAAGGTTAAAGTGAACAAACTATGGAGTATATGCTTGACAAAGTATAAGTTGGCAATCTCAAGTCCCTTGAATACGAGGGCCACACCTCATGCTACTCAACTTCAGTCACTTGTAAGTTCTTTGTCATAGTAAGTACATGCATATCATAGAGAACCGCCAACGAGGTACCCCTACATGATACAGGAGCTATCCCATAATCAAAATGACAAGGCAAGCAGACAATGATCATCTCAGCGATCTTTTTATTTACTATGTGTATAGCTTTTTATTGAGGATGCTTCACATATAGCTCATTATGGTGATGCTGCAAGTTTCCACCATGATTAGGCATGGAGGCTAGCGGCCCAGGCGTTTCTCTAACACAAAATATATAACTCCATGGACTTACAAGCTCCCTCTTTATTTCACACCGGTGACATCCATAGACAAAAGAGCATGATATCAACTATGTACAAAGTACAAGTGCAATGTTGAAAGCGTTCCCCGTGATAGCACGGTTCTGCTAATTCCAATGTATAAGTGTAAGCATATACAACATATATGACACAATGGTTCAAGTTTGTTAGGGACAAGAATAATAAGGTGTGCAATCAAGTTTGTGAGAGCTTTAATCACTAAGTTTTCACATAACAAAATACTTTTTAATTGGAAGATAGATGAAAACAAGAATATACTTGGAATGGTGTAACACACCATGCATAGGAGTTTATAGTGGACACTTTGGAATAACTTGGTTTCATGGGAGTTGGATGCATGAGTAGATCTTACTCATACAAGTGGATGCTAGCAAAAGACTGGAAGCGACCAACTAAGAGAGCAATAATGGCCATAATCATGGAGAGCGACAAAACATTACTAATCAAAGCATAAAATGGTACTACAAGTCAAGGACTAAATGATCATAGAGGCTATGGTGACTTGTTCATAGTCATAACATGGTGTGAGCATGTGCCAAGTCAACCCAAACAAAGCATCAAATGAGAATACCACAATATTATGCTTTTGTATGCTAAAACAACGCATGATTCCTTCAAGGCACATTAAGCAATCCTAATTTTTTGGAACAAGTCATGCTATAACAATAATAATAAGCATAAGGTCAAAACAACATCTAGCATGACATGATAAAGTCTAAGCCACGGTCAAAACAAGTTCCCTCTTGTACCACTATAAGCATGAAGCTCTCTACTCTTTTCCAACACCAATCAACTTATTTGAAACAACTCACAAAGATAATACTCAACAAAGATAAGTGAGATTGTCTCACAAATCCACAAAGAAGAACTAAAAAGTTCTAATCTGAAAGCACAAGAAAACTAAAACTAAACATAGTGCTAGCAAAAGAGAACACTCACAATACAATAAGAATGAAAACTAGAGTGTTCTAGGCAATGAAAATAGAGTGTGTATCTCTCTAAAAGAAGTGTGTTGTAATCAACCAACTTAACTCAAGCAAACTAAACAAAATAAAACTAAAAAAAAACAAAGACACTCCAAGAACAACATAACTGTGCATGAAAAAATAAAAACGAAGTGTCTAGAAAGACCTGGGATTTTTATTGATGAAGAAGGGGATGCCTTGGGCATCCCCAAGCTTTGACGCTTGTACCTCTTGAATATTTCTTGGGGTGACACAGGGTGGCATCCCCAAGCTTGAGCTTTTGTCCATTCTTCATCTCATTACATCATTCTCGCTCTACACCTGAAAATTTTCCTTCATATAAAACTTCACACAATCTTTATTAGCAACATTAGTGTATTCAAAAGATAATAGACCCTTGGGTTTTAGTTTTAGAACAGAAAAAATTTCACTAAAAACACAAGCTATTGTATCAATTCCCTAAAAAATCTCAATTTCCCAAAAAGAAACCAAAAAGGAATCAATAAGAAGAAAATAATGGCAGAAATCTGTCAAAACAGACCAGCAGGTAGAAAACAATTTTTTCAAAGACCTTATGTTGCTCAAATAAAAAAGTGTTGACCTAACGAAAGTTAGATAACATACTAGGGGATTTATTCGTAAATTTTCAGATCAATCCTACTTATAGAGACTCCTCACGAATTTTTATGGTGGAGGACAGAAATCTGTTTCGGGACAGCAACTCCCAAAATCTTACTTTCCTCTCATTAGAGGTCATTCTTGGCACAAAAATCAAACAAAACGGATAAGGAGAGGTCATTACTGAAGTGATAACTTCCAAGACTCAAGAAAACTCTTGGGTTATCTCCCAACAAGTACTTTTTTAACGTCTTTAAGTTAGGCTTGATAGTTTGAGAAGATGCTCACATAAGAAATATGAGTTGAAGTAAAAGAGAGCATCAAGAAGTAAATTCAAAACACATTTAAGTCTAACCCACTTACTATGCATAGGAATCTTGTAAATAAACAAGTCATGAAAGCACAAAGCAACAAGCATAGGAAAGCAAAACAAGTGCAACTTCAAAAATTTCAACATAAAGAGGGGAAACTTAATATCATTGAGATGCATAAAACCATGTTTCCCTCTCTCATAATAACTTTCAGTAGCATCATGAATAAAATTAACAATATAGCTATCATATAAAATATTTTTATCATGAGCCACATGCATAAAATAATTATTACTCTCCACATAAGCAAAAGCATTCTTATTAATTGTAGTGGGAGCAAATTCAACAACATAGCTATCACTAATACACCCTCCATCACGGTTTGGAGGGCGTTTTAAAGAGATTATTGGGACCTAGGTGGATGCTGATTGGGGACAGATTTGTGCCAAAAACATGCATATTCGTTGAGAAAAAATAGGCCCATTAATTATTCGGCGCCCTATTAAACATAATTACTCAATGGAAACGAGGAGTTTAGATGCATGCATCAGTGGAGTTGCATGCAAGAATTAATTCCTTGGATGCATGGAGTAGCAAGTGGGGAGGAAAATTAGGGCATTGATTATGTGATTAAGTCTAACGCGCCTAGGAGGAGATGAGTTTTGAAAACGCATGATTTTTGTAAGACGTCCTCCAAACCGTGACGGAGGGAGTATTCTCATCACCATAATCATAAAATATAGGAGGCATATTGTAATCACAATTAATTTCCTCCTCAATAGTAGGTGGACTGAAATATCATACTCATCATTGTAATCATCATATATTGGAGGTTTGGTATCATCATAAGCAATAGAATAGCTATCTTCCAAAGCTGGGGGACTAAAAAGATCATTTTCATCAAAACTAGCTTCCCCAAGCTTAGAAATTTCCATAGCATTAGCAATAATGGTGTCTAGAGAATTCATACTAATAACATTGCTATTAGCATGCAAATAAAGTTCCATAGGTTTTTTAATTTTCTCTTCAAACACTTCATGTCCTAACTCAAGATAGATACTATAAAGCTCTCTAATTTTGTTGTTGTTTTCCATTAAGCCTAACTAGTTAAAACAAGAAACAAAAAGACACAATTGCAGAATCTAAAGAAAATAACTTCGAGCACTCACACCGGAGGATGTGAGTACCTTTTACCTTACCTCCCCAGCAACGGCGCCATAAAATAGATTGATGTCTACGCACTTCTATTCTTGTAGACACTTGTTGGGCCTCCAAGTGCAGATGTTTGTAGAACAACAACAAGTTTCCCTTAAGTGGATCACCCAAGGTTTATCGAACTCAGGGAGGAAGTGGTCAAAGGTATTCCCTCTCAAGCAACCCTACAATCAAGATACAAGAAGTCTCTTGTGTCCCCAACACACCCAATACACTTGTCAGGTGTATAGGTGCACTAGTTCGGCAAAGAGATAGTAAAATACAAGTGGTAACGGTGCCAGAAAATAGCTTCTGACTTGTTGTTGACGTGGGGTAACGTGTGTGAAACTAAAATAAAGATGGAAGCAAGCAAACATGCAACGGATTTAGATGCAAACAGTGTTTCAATGTTTAGAAACAAGGCCTAGGGATCATACTTTCACTAGTGAACACTCTCTCATATAAATATCTTCTCTTCATGATACTACTCTTAACTAATCTCCGTTTGGACACTCTAATCCATGGTAGGGATATAACAGCACACCTCAATGTCACATCCCAAAATTTTCCAAATTTTGAAATGTGAAAAATAAATAAACAAAAGAAATAATTGTTGAAATTTAGGGTGAAGAGAAAATTTTTGCTTCTAAATGGAAACATCAAAACCCTTCTTGAACAAACTTTGAATGAAAAGGGAATCCAACAAAATTCCAATCAAGTGAAATGCATTCATCAATGAATGTATCTTGAAATTTAAACACTTGGAAAAGTTAAACCAAAACCCTAATGGAAGGAAATCATTTCCAAGATCTCTCTAAATACTATGGATTTGATCCATATAAAAATTTAGAACAAACATTTATAAATGATAAAAAATATATTATAAAACCATAGAAATTGGTTTCATTTAATTTGGAGCCATAGATAAAAACTTATGAATTTAATAAGATAAAAGGAATTAATTTCCAAGGCTAATAAAGCTCCTAACTAAAAATCCATACCAAATTATTATCAAAATAAACCTAAAAGGATTTAAAAATATAAACAAACATTAAATAAAGTTATACAAATTGGAATCACCAATTTTGGATCTATAAATAAAAAGATATGGATTTTATAAGACAAAGAAAGAAAGAAATAATTAAGGAATAATTAAAAACCAAATTAAATCTTGGTTAAATCCATAATCAAATGGAATAAATATAATCCAAATCCAAATAAAATAAAGGGGTAAAGAATATTCAAATAAAAGCATATGAGGATTAAACCATATTCTAATTATATTTAAATGAAGATAAAATTCCTAATATAGATGATTAATTAATTCATGAGAAAATAATAAATTGGAATTTGCCAAAGTGGATTAAAAAGTTATCTAATTAACTTAAAAAGAATTATTTGAATAAAATTTATATGGGTTTAAAACCATAAATGAACATTAAATCATATTCAAATATTTCAAATAATTCAAAGTGAATTATTTGCACTAATGAATAAATAAAACTTACTGAAAGAGGTTTGGTAAAAAATGAAATTCAAATAGAAGTTTGAAAATATATTTAAAATCTTATTTGAATAAAGAAAAGTGCCTATTTTAAATAAATAATAAACCATAAAATAATAAAAGAAATTATTCTAAAATGGACTTTAAAATACATTGTTAAACAGAATAAAATCTACTGAAACTTTGGAAAAGATTTGAAAATAAATGAGAGTTTAAATCATTTGATTCAAATCAAAACAGAAAATGAAATCAGAAAAAGAAAAAGATTCAGAAAGAAAAAATAGAAAAGAAAACTAGCCCAGAAACCCTAGCCCACCTTGGCCCAACTGAAGCCCACCCGGCAAACCAGCTCTCCCCCTCGCGAAACATATTCTTACCCGCGCGTCTACCCCTCACACCGCTGACACCTCGACCCCACCGTACCCCCTCTCATTCACTGACGACACAGCCCCACCGCCAGCACATCATCGTCATCCCCACGACCTGTTCCTCCCGAGCGTTTCTGCGTTGAATTCGCGGTGATGAATTCATGTTGATGGCTCAGTGATTCTCGCTGCGACCATGCTCGTTAAAGGCGCCTTCCTCCCCTCTACCTTTCCCCTCTCACGCACACCCTCTACGCCCCCAGGATGCCCTAATTTAGCTCGCCTCACCACTATCTTCGACGAGCTGCGACAACGATTTCGGCCAGCCCTCACCTCCCCTCGCTCCCTGGACTCCACGAGCGTGCTCGCCATGACATTGCGCACCTGCCCGTATCATCTGCTCGGCCGCCCGTGCCCCAGAGGCTCGGCAACATCTTCGACTGAGCGCCACCGCCCACTTCTTCAACTCCGGTGACCTCTCCCCGTAAGCCCCGTCCACCCCTCTCTCTCTGGATAATACCCCTGCAATCTCCACTCCTTCGCGCATCTAACACAACCTCTGCTTTTCCTTGGCATGCATCGTAGTCTCACATTCGTCAACGACATAGCGCACCCGACGCCGATGACGACGTCGGCGAGCAATCGCCAGCAGCACCGTGCCCCCTGCTCTCCTGCGACCATGTTGAGCTTCCACTCCCCTGCGAGTCTGGTAATGCCCTCCTCCCTCTCCCTCGCTTCCTGGAATGGCCGGAGCACCTCTGCCTGAGCGCGCCGCCGCCGTCCACCATCGCAGCGCCGCCAGTTCGTGGTCAAAGCGAAGCTGCCCTTAAATCTTAATCGGGTGGTTCAGAATAGATCACTTAAAACGAATCGGTATGCTAGATCTGGACCGTGCGATGCACTTTAAATCCTGCGGCCTGTGTTAGTCGATCCAACCGAACCGGTATCGCCCAATATGATTGCACCACGTGGCTTGTTCTGTTTGATTAAATTCCAGAAATGATTTTTGGCTGTTTAAACTTGCAAAAATCATAACTATTGATCTGTTTGGCCAAAATTTGCAAATTTTATATCAATGGATTCACCAAAATGTAAACTTTGCAACCATGCCCTTAGTTTTGTATTTTTCTTCTGTAAAATTAGGTGTTTTTCATAAACATGTTTAGGCTTATTTTGTGTATAAAATTTATTCTAAAAATGATTTTAGGGTGAAATCTTTTGTAAATGGTTTGTTTTGAACCTACTAACCATAAAAACCAACCTTTGGATTTAAAGGTATATTTTGTGACATTGAGGAATTATTCCTTGAATAAAAGCATTTATAGTAAAACAAAAATTGTTGATTATGTTTTAAAAATAATTTTTGAGTAAAACCTTTTGCAAATGGTTTGATTTAAACTCTTTGACCCTAAACACTAAGTTTTGGATTTAAAAATGTATTTTATTAACCCTAGAAAAATTATTACTTTGATTAAGGCATTTCTAGTAAAATAAAATGTTGCTTTGATTTAAAAATGATTTTGGGTGAAACCTTTTGTAAATGGATTTGTTTTAAAACACTTTAACCAGAAACATTAATATTTTTGTTTAAAAAACATTTTGCCTAACACTAGAAATTATTAATTTGATTTAAATCATTTCTAGCAAAACAAAAATGATTTAAATGGCCATTTTCACTAACTTGATTATATATGGTTTTGCCACTTTTACAAATGACCAATAGGTGTTTTAAAATGTTTATAGCCTATTAGAAACCTCCTTTCCAAATAAAACAATCGTTTGCATGCTTGCATGCATTGTTTTGTTTTCTTCATTTTATGTGATGAATTGTTTGAATGCTAGATTGAATTTGTGCCTTGATTGAATTGTAGTGAACTTTGAAGAGTGTGACAATTGCAAGATCAAGGAGTGAATCTAGTTTCTCTACCAAAAGGCAAGTGGTGCTTCATACATTTTGTCCTATTATTTTCACTATGCATTAGTGATATTTTGAGTAGGACTTGCATGGAAATTTTCTAAGTATAAGTTATGCCTTGGGAAATCTTATATGATGTCTTAGTAGAAATATCCTAAGTTAGGAAACTTGCCATGTTATCATGCTTAGCTTAGCTAATAGAAAACAAGGGTGGATTATATTCATGCTATGAAATATTTCTAAGTCAATGACTTGTGTTTCGTTTAATAAAACAACTATGTGAATGAATCACCTGGGTGGAATGGTGTGAATTTATTATGTTGAGTGGTTACACAGGGCCCCGTATTTATGGCCTACCCTAGTGTATCTCACTTGTGGAAAGACACCTAGGAACAAAGAGATTTGAGATGTCAAATGTTGAGAAGCTTCAAGTGCAGCCACATGGCATTATGGGCTCTGCCTGGATCATATAGGTTGCAATAAATTAGCCAGATGGACAGTTGGTGGTAGGGGTGATAGGTTTCGAGCGCGTCCATTTTGGTCTAAGGGAAGGCTTCTGCAAGATCCTGTCTCGATGCATGTCGAGTCTTGTGGGGAAAGTGCACCACCTCTCGAGAGAGTAAAATCTAAGTACTTAGCCGTGTCCCCGCCAATGGACAATTTGAGCATCAAGACATGGAAGCTATCAAGGATCTCCTCATCCCAATTTCTAAGTTAAAAACTTTTGGTTGAACAAGGGTAAAGGTTAACCAATATTCATTGGTTGTTCCTTGGGTGATTTTGACAAACAAAAACCTAGTGTTTTTCAACTTATAAGGAAAACCTTATTTTGAGCAAAGGCCTAAGCTCCACTTAGCCAAATGCATATAGATGATAGATACCTCTACTCTACCATAGTATCACTTGCCAATACAATTCAAATGTATTGACCCTTGTAGCTGTAACTTATTATGTTGCAGGTTTGTTTGATGTTAGTGAAGTGTGTTGAATAGGTTTACAAGTCTACAACCAACATGATTGCCTGTGGCACTTAGAAGACGAAGGACTCCATGCTTTATAGTTATTTCTGCTGCATTGAAATGAGATATCCAAATGAGCTATGTAAGATGTAATGAATTATTTCATTCCTGGTTATAAATTTGTATTTTGACCTTGTTTCTTGATATTACATCTTAAACTGTCGATGATAGCTATTGATCCAGGGACTAGCATTGTAAACACAGAGATCTCTACCTTATTAGGTTGGGACCTCTACACTCAAAGTCCGCCTTCCCCAATCTAGATAACCCCACACTGTCACCTTGAGCGCTAGATGGTTCCAACAAACACCACAATTTCATAGAGACAGCCAACTCAAAATATAACTCATAACAAATATATGTGTAACCTAGCTTAAGTGCCACACACAGTGTGCACGCTGTCACTTTCACACACATGGGGAAAATCATAGATCTATTAAAGCACGATGAGTATTTATGTAACATCTAGCCTAAGTGCCACCACGGTATGCACGCTGTCACTTACACACACGTGGGGAGAGCAAAGATCTATTGAAGCACTTGAGTAGAAAGGTAGATCTACTTGATTACAAAGCTCATGACCACAAGATCATGCATAGAGAGAGAGATGAACACATAGATACCAGTAGAGCCCTTAGCCTCGAAGTAGAACTACTCCCTCCTCATCATGGGAATCAGCAACGACGATGGAGATGGTGGTGGATATGGATGGAGATGGCTCCGGGGGCACTTCCCCATCCCGACAGGGTGCCAGAACACAGACTTTCTATCCCCCGAATCACCCCTTCAGTGACGGCGGCGTTGCGCAACTTTTTCTAGAAGTATGATGGATGATTTAGGGTTTTCTCCCCGGGGGCTTCTTATAGGCGAAGGAGGCAAGATCGATGGAGGGTCAGGGGGCCCACACCCCCTATAGGCGCCACCAGGGCTGGCCCACGCCTAGGGGGTGCGGCCACCCTGGTGCCCTACTACGTCTCTCCTGTAGGTTCCGTGTTGCTCCGGGAAAAATAGGAACATTGGCTTTTGTCCCGTCCAATTCCGAAAATATTCATTTTCTGCCTTTTCTAGAACCAAAAATAGAAGAAAACAAGCAACTGGCACCGTGGCATCTTGTCAATAGGTTAGTTCCAGAAAGTGTATAAAAATACCTCAATGTATAGACAAAACATAACAAAGTTGATACAAAACAAGCATGGAGCATCAAAAATTATAGATACGTTTCTGACGTATTAGTGACCTAGGACATGATGCAACCATTCCACTTTGTCATGACACATCCATGTACCCTTCCCCTTCGGATCGTTGGACATTCTAGACTCTTCTATAACATTTTGGTGAAAATACCAGAACCTTTTCTGAACTCCGGAATTGGATTTTACTTATATGAATCTTATTCGCTAGACCATTCCAGATCTCAGGTGATATCCCGGATCCCATCCGAGACTCCGAACAACATTCGGTCTTCTTAGTCACATTCCATAACTACTAAACAACATCGAATCCTTAAGTGTGTCTCCCTGCAGGCATGACCGAGACTCTTCTCCGATCAATAACCATTAGAGGAATCTGGAAATTCATATGGCTCCCACATATTTCTACGATTACTTTGTGATCGAATGAAACATTTACATATGATTCCAATTTCCCTTTGTCTCGTGATACTTTACTTATTTGAGGTCTGATCGTCGGTATCTCTGCATACCTAGTTCAACCTCGTTACCGATAAGTACTCTTTACTTGTTCCTGTGATATGTGATCCATAGTGAGCCAGTCACATGCTTGCAAGCTAATTCGATGACATTCCACCGAGAGGCCGTAGAGTATATCTATCCTTCATATGGATGGACAAATCCCACTCTTGATCCATGTGCCTCAACACATACTTTCTGAACACTCAATGCCACCTTTATAACCACCCAGTTACGAAGTGGTGTTTGATGTCATCAAAGCATCCATCCGGTGATGGTGATTAGCATGATCTCATGGTCGAAGGAATTAGGTTACTATGTATCTAAAAGCTTATAGCAAACAAACTATTGAAATGACTTGATCTTTGTGCTACGCTTATCTATAGGAGTATGTCCATCACACCAATCTCCTAATGATATGATATTGTTGTTAATAACATCTCAATGTTCATGATCAGGAAATCATGATCATCTATCAACCAACAAGCTGGTATTACAAAGAGGCTTTACTAGGGACTCTAACAAGTTTACAAGTCACACAAGTATTAATGTTTCCGGTTAATACAATTATAGCATGAATGTAAACATTTATCATAAACACAAATATATAATAGTAACTACTTTTATTATTGCCTCTAAGGCATATCTCCATCAGTCTCCCACTTGTACTAGAGTCGACTGATCTAGATTACATGGTAATATACCGAACACCCATGGCGGTTTGATGCTGGTCATGTTTTGCCCTCGGGAGAGGTTTAGTCAACGGATCCGCCAAATTCAGATCTATGTGTACTTTGCAAATATTTATGTCACCATCTTGGACATGCTCTCACATAGCGTGAAAACTTAGCTTGATATGCTTCTGCTTCTTGTGTGACCTTGGCTCCTGCGCATTGGCTATGACACCCATGTTATCACAGTAGATAGCCATTGGGTCCAGCGCACTGTGAACCACACCAAGCTTTGTAATGAACTCCTTCATCTATATCACCTCTTGTGAAGCCTCTGAAGCAGTTATATATTCCGATTCAGTTGAAGATCTCGCCACAACGCTTTGCTTTGCACTCCTCCAGATCACTGTTGTACCATTCAATGTAAATACGTGTCCAGATTGAGATTTAGAATCATCCGGATCGGTGTTCCAACTAGCATCGGTGTAACCATTAACAACGACTTGTTAATCACCTCCATAAGAAAGAACCATATCCTTAGTTCTTCTCAAGTACTTAAGGATGTTTTTGACCGTTGTCCAATGATCCACTCCTGGATCACTTTGATATCTGCTAGTCAAACTAACAACATATGCAATGTCAGGTCTAGTACATAGCATTACATACATGATAGATCCTATGGCTGAGGCATAGGGAGTCTTACTCATCCTCTCTCTGTCTTCTGCCATAGCGGGACTTTGAGTTTTACTCAAGGTCGTATTGGGCAACATGGGCAAGAACCCTTTCTTTCTATCTTCCATTCCAAACTTCTTTAGAAATTTGTCCAAATATGTACTCTGTGAAAGCGATATTAGGCATCTTGATCTATCTCTATAAATCGTTATGCCTAATATGTAACAGCTTCGCCAAGATCCTTCATTGAAAACTATTATTCAAATAATATTTGACACTTTAAGAAGGTCTATATCATTCTCAATCAACAATATGTCATCCATGTATAGTACTAGGAATGCTACAGAGCTCCCACTCACTTTCTTGTAAATACAAGCTTCTCCATAAGTTTGTATAAATCCAAAAAATTTGATTACCTTATTAAAACGTTGATTCCAACTTTGGGATGCTTGCTTCAATCCATAAATGGACCATTGAAGTTTGCATACCTTGTTAGCATCTTTAGGATCGACAAAACCTTTGGGTTGTACCATATACAAATCTTCATCAATATCTCCATTGAGGAACGCCGCTTTGACATCCATCTGCTATATCTCATATTCATAATATGCAGCGATTGCTAACAAAACCCTCATAGACTTTAGCTTCGCTACCGGTGAGAAAGTCTCATCGTAGTCAACTCCTTGATTTTGTCGCAACCCTTTTGTGACAAGTCAAGCTTTATAGATGGTTACATTACCATCAACATCTATTTTCTTCTTGAAAATCCATTTGTTCTCGACGACCTTCCGGCCAGCTGGTAATTCCACCAAAGTCCATACTTGGTTTTCATACATGGATCCAATCATGGATTTCATGGCTTCTTGCCATTTATTAGAATCTGGGCTCATCATCGCTTCCTCATATGTCACAAGGTCATCGGTGTCGTCCACCAACATGACACTCATAACGAGATCATACCAATCGGGAGTGGTACGAGTCCTCGTCGACCTGCGAGGTTTCGCACTAACTTCGACTGAAGTTTCATGATCACCATCATTAGCTTCCTCTCCAATTGGTGTAGGCGTCACAGGAACCACTTCCGGTGATGCGCTAATCTCAAATCCGAGAGAAGGTTCAACAACCTCGTCTAGTTCTACTTTCCTTCGAGTCACTTCTCTCGAGAGAAACTCCTTCTCTAGAAAGTATCCATTCTTGGCAATGAAGATTTTGCCTTTGGATCTATGTTAGAAGGTATACCTAATAGTTTCCTTCGAGTATCATGTGAAGACGCATTTTTCCCCTTTGGGTTCAAGCTTGTCGGGCTGTAACTTCTTTACATGAGCTTCACAACCCCAAACTTTAAGGAACGACAATTTAGGTTTCTTACCAAACCATAATTCATACGATGTCATGTCAACGGATTTAGATGGTGCCCTATTTAAAGTGAATGCGGCTATATATAATGCATAACCCCAAAACGATAACGGTAAATTTGTAAGTGGCATCATAGAATGAACCATATCTAAGAGAGTTCGATTACGATGTTCGGACACACCATTATGTTGTGATGTTCCCGACGGTGTCAATTATGAAAGTATTCCGCATTTATTCAAATGCTCGCCAAACTCGTAACTTAGATATTTACCTCCACAATCCGATCATAGAGATTTAATCTTACTGTTACGTTGATTCTCTACTTCACTTTGAAATTTCTTAAACTTCTCAAAAGTTTCGGACTTATGTTTCATGAAATAGATATACCCATATTTACTCAAGTCATCCATGAAAGTAAGAACATAACGATAACCACTGCGTGATGCTACACTCGTCGGGACACACACATCAGTATGTATGATTTTCAATAAGTCCGTAGCTCGCTCCATCATACCATAAAATGGAGTCTTAGTCATTTTTCCTATTAGACATGCTTCGCATCTATCAAGTGATTCAAGAAGTCCATCGGAATGGAGTTTTTTCATACGCTTCACTCCAGTGTGACCAAGACGATAGTGCCACATGTATGTAGAATTATCATTCAATTTCAAACGTTTAGCTTCTATATTATGAACATGTGTATCACTACTACCGACATTCATTAAGAAGACACCATCTATTAATGATGCATGACCAACAAATATATTACTCATATAAATCGAACAACCATTATTCTTGGATTTAAACAAGTAACCATCTCACAATAAACAAGATCCTGATATAATGTTCATGCTCAACGCAGGCACCAAATAACAATTTTATTTAAGTATAAAACGAATCCCGATGGTAGATGAAGAGGTATCATGCCGACCGTAATCACATCAACCTTTGATCCATTTCCAACACGCATTGTCACGTTGTTCTTCGCTAGTTTCCGTCAATTCTGCGGCACCTGTTTTGAGTTACAAATGTGAGCAACCAAACCAGTATCAAATACCCAGACACTACTACGACTACTAGTAAGATACACATCAATAATATGTATATCGGATATACCTTTCTTCTTGATATTGTCATTCTTCAGATTCGCCAAGTACTTGGGGCAATTCCGCTTCCAGTGACCTTCTCCCTTGTAGTAAAAGCATTCATTATTAGGCTTAGGCCCAACCTTGGTCTTCTTCGCCGGCGCGGTAGCTTTCTTACCGCCCTTCTTGAAGTTTCCACTTTTTCTTAGGCTTGCCTTGCTTCTTGAAATTGGTGGTCTTATTGACCATCAACACTTGGTGCTCTTTCTTGATCTCCACTTTCGCAGACTTCAACATAGAGAAGAGTTCTGGTAACATCTTATCCATGTGCTGCATGTTGTAGTTCATCACAAAGTTCTTGTAACTTGGTGGTAGTGATTGGAAGACACGATGAATCCCCAAAGCATTAGGAATTATTATGCCCAAGCTCTGGAGCTTATTGGCGTGCCTAGACATCTTAAGAACATGCTCACTAACTGAGCTGCCCTATTCCATCTTGTAGTTGAAGAACTTTTTAGAAGCTTCATAACTCTCAACTGCCGCGTGAGCCTCAAATATCATTTTGAGTTTACAGACAATATCATGTGGGTCAAAGTTCTCAAACCTCTTTTGAAGCTCCGATTCCAAACCATACAAGATAGCACACTGAACTGTGGAGTAATGATTCTTCCAAGTGCGATAAACATTTTTCACCTCATCCGTAGCATCATCTGTAGGTGGGTCACCCAGCGGTGCATCGAGCACATAGGTGAACTAACAAACATTTAGGACAATCCTCAAATTGCGAAACCAATCCGAGAAGTTGCTTCCATTGTTTTTCAGCTTTTCTTTCTCTAGGAACGCATTAAAATTAATGGCAGGGGCCGCCATTGATCTATAACATATTTGCCATAGTTTAGACTAAGTTTATGACAAATTGAGTTCTAATTAATAATTAAATTAATGTGAACTCCTGATACGTCGGAAACGTTTCTATAATTTTTAATGCTCCATGCTTGTTTACTATCTACTTTGTATTGCTTTGTCTACACTTTGAGGTGTTTTTATATCTTTTATGAAACTAACCTATTAACAAGTAGCCACAATGCCAGTTGCCTGTTTTCTTCTGTTTTTGGTTCCAGAAAGGCAAAAAATCAATATTCTTGTAATTGCACAGGACAAAAGCCAAAGTCAATATTTTACCGTGGGCGACATGAAGTCTAGAAGGGAAACGGAGAGGCGAACCAGGGCCGCCACACCCCCTAGGTGCGGGTGGGCCCATCCTGCGCCTAGGTAGGGTGTGGGCCCCCTGGCCGCCTCCTAGCCTCGCCTCTTCGCCTATAAGAAGCCCCTGATGCAGAAATCTTAGGCACCCGATCAAAACTCCATGAAACCTTCTGTAGCCGCCACCACTGTCGTCCCTAGATCAGGGGGATCTAAAGTTCTACCCGGCACCCTGTCAGAGGGGAGATAATCCCGGGGCCTTCTTCTCCGGTATGATGCGTGAGTAGTTCCACCTTGGACTATGGGTCCATGTAGTAGCTAGATGGTTGTATCTCCTACTTGTGGTTTCATGTATAGATCTTGTGAGCTCCGTTCATGATCAAGATCAAATCTATTTGTAATCATGCATATTGTGTTGCAGGGATCCCATGGATACTGAGATTACTATGTCAGATTGATTAATGGTTTTGTTTATTTGATACTATCATGTCTGTGTTGTTTGTGATCTTGCATGCTCTCCATTGTTAGTAGCTAACTTGGCCAAGTAGTTGCTAGTGACTCCAAGAGGGGGTATTTATGCTCGATAGTGGGCTCATGCCTCTAGTTTCGAAGGGAAGTGACAGAAATCTCTTTGGTTGTAGATGTGTTGTAGCCACTAGGGAGAAAACAACGGTCTCTTGTTCATGTACAAGTGGATTGTTTACCTTACACACTTTTCTTAAAGCAGTTGTCTATTGCTTGCAACTTAATACTAGAGGGGGTTCGGATGATAACCTGAAGGTGGACTTCTAGTCATAGATGCAGTTGGATGGCGGTCTATGTATATTGTTGTATTGCCCAATCGAATCTCATTGGATATTTTTGTCTGATATTGCATTATTATGCCTAGCTCAGGTCCTGTAAATTGCTCTAGTGTAATTTGTTTACCCTTCATGCCATGTTATTTATCTAAAGGAGAGCACCTCTAGTGAACTATGGACCCCGGTCCAATATTTGACATTGATACATCTTCCATTGTTACATGTTTACTTCCTGCAAACCATTACCTTCCACACCATGCGTTTAATCCTTTGTTACAGCAAACCGGTGAGCTTGACAACCTCACTGATTCGTTGGGGCAAAGTCTTGAGTTTGTGTTGTGCAGGTCTCCGCGTTGTTTACAACACCTGTGTGATGTTTCCTTCCTCCTACTGGTTCGATAACCTCGGTTTCTTACCGAAGGAAAACTTGATGTTGTGCTGCTTCACACCTTGATCTGGGGGTTCCCAACGAAGCGCTCCTACATCAACTCAGCGCTACATCAAGTCTTTCTGGCGCCGTTGCCAGGGAGGCTAAGGATGTCTTCACAAGGGGAGTCCTCCACTTCCTTTCTCTTTTCTTTGTTTTTACTTTTCTTGTTTTCTTTTGCCTGGTTTTGTTTGCCTCTTTTCATAAACTCCAAAAAACTTAGTTTAGTTTGGTTTGCTTTATTTATTCAAAAACAAAAAAAATAGTTCCTACTCTAGTTGCTGGTCTGTTGTTTCCTTGCTTGGTCATGCTTTCTATCAATGGATGGTTTCTTTGAAACTAGTTCTTATTGGCAAGGTGGGTTCACAGAAGAACAAATGTATTATTATTATAAGGAACACCGTTTGTCACAAAAAGGGAAACACTTATGGGAGAAAATTGATAAGTTGAATACTATTGCTAGAGATGTGTGCTCTACTTATAATGTTACTTATTGCTTTGATAAATCTTGTTGCTGTAGGAGGTATAAACACCTTCCTTTTCAATGTGAGTATAATGATAATGTTACCATATCCTCTTATGTTAAAGGAAATTATGACTTTTATGATGTGGAACACATTGAAGAATTTATTGCCTTCAAGGGTGCATTTGATCTTGCCAGTTTGTTTGAAAGTAGAGATGATGCACCTTATGAACATCAGGTTTTTGAGATACTTAAATTTTGCTTTGATAATTACAAGGAAGAAAATGGCTATATTTTTGAATATTTTAATAGGCGTTTTCCACAAATGGAAGAGACTAATGTCTTGCAGGAGCCTATGGAAGAAGAAATTGTTAAAACTGGAAGCTCATTAGATGAAAAAGAGGAGGAATGGATTATCTACCCATGCCTACCTTCTAATGAGAGTAACTCTTTATCCCTTACATTATTTGATTGTCCCCCATGCTTATCAAAGGAGGATGAATGTCATGTTCCTGTGGATCCTTTTAAAATATCTACTTTGGGTAAAACCTGTGAAGGTTTTAATCCCACTATTTTTGAGCTTGATAGAAATTATGTGTTTGTAGATCATGAAAATCATGCTTTATGTGATAGCTACATTGTTGAGTTTATTCATGAGGCTACTGAAAATTATTATGAGAGAGGAAAATATGGTTGTAGAAGTTTTCATGGTACTGAAACACCTCTCTATGTGCTGAAAATTTTGAAGTTACTCTTATTTCATCTTCCTATACCTGTCACTTTGTTTTGTGAATTTATTTGCATACAAGATTCCTATGCATAGGAAGTGGGTTAGACTTAAATGTGTTTTGAATTTGCTTCTTGATGCTCTCTTTGACTTTAATTTATAATTCTTATGTGAGCATCTTCTCAAACTTTCCGTGTCTAACTTAAAGGCGTTAAAGAAAAGTACTTGTTGGGAGATAACCCAAGAGTTTCCTTGAGTCTTGGAAGTTATTACTTCTGTAATGATCTCTCCTTATCCTTTTTGTTTGCTTTTTGTGCCAAGAATGACCTCTAATGAGGGGGAAGTAAGATTTTGGGAGCTGTTGTCCCGAAACAGATTTCTGTCCTCCACCATAAAAATTCATGAGGAGTCTTTGTAACTCGGATTGAGCTAAAAATTTACAAATAAATCCCCCAGTATGTTAGCTAACTTTCATTAGTTTAACACGTTTTGATTTTAGCAACAGAAGATTTTCGAAAAAATCGGCTTATACATACTGGTCTGTTTTGACAGATTTCTGCCATTATTTACATTTGCTTCTTATTGATTCCTTTTTGAGTTCTATTTTGGGGAATTGAGATTTTTAAAAGAGTTGCTACAGTAGCTTGTGTTTTTTGTGAAAATTCTTGCTGTTCCAAAGCTTTGCCTAAAGGTCTATTATCTTTTGAATACACTAAGGTTGCTAATGAAGATTGTGTGAAGTTTCATATGAAGGAAAAAATTTCAGGTGTAGAGAAAGAATGATGTAATAAGATGAAGAATGGACAAAATCTCATGCTTGGGGATGCCACCCCGGTGTCACCCCAAGAAATATCCAGGAGGTACAAGCGTCAAAGCTTGGGGATGCCCAAGGCATCCCCTTCTTCATCAATAAAAAACTTAGGTCTTTCTACACACTTTGTTTTTATTGTTTCATGCACAAGTTGTGTTGTTATTGGAGCGTCTTAATTTTCGTTTGGTTTGCTTAGTTATTTAGTTTGCTTGAATAAAGTAGTTTGGACCCCCGTTCTCGTTATGTTGTGTCAAATAAGTTGCTTGGTGTTGGAAAGGAGTAGGAAGTTCCTGCTTGAAAGTGCAAGTGGAGCTTGCATTGACTGTGACTTAGACTTTAGCATGACATGCTAGTTGTTGTTTTGACCTTATTCTTAGTGATTATTGTTGTAGCATGTCTTGTTCCAAACAATTGGGATTGCTTAGTGTGTCTTAAAAGAATTATGCGTTGCTTTAGCATGCAAAGGCATAGTATTGTGGTATTCTCCTTTGATGCTTTGTTTGGATTGACTTGGCACATGCTCACACCATGTTATAACTATGAACAAGCCACCATAGCCTCTATGATCATTTAGTCCTTGACTTGTAGTACCACTATATGCTTTGATTAGTAATGTTTTGTTGCACTGCATGATTTTGCCCATTATTGCTCACTTAGTTGGTTGCTCCTAGTCTTTTGCTAGCCTCCACTTGTATGAGTAAGCTCTACTCATGCTTCCAACTCCCAAGAAACCAAGTTATTCCAAAGTGTCCACTATAAATTCCTATGCATGGTGTGTTACACCATTCTAAGTATATTCTTATTTTTAGCTACCTTTCAATTAAAAAGTATTTTGTTATGTGAAAACTTAGTGATTAAAGCCCTCACGAACTTGATGGCACACTTTATATTCTTTGCCCCTAATAAACTTGAACCATTGTGTCATCTAAGTTGTATATGCTTGCACTTATACGTTGGAATTACCAGAACCGTGCTGTCACGGGGAACGTTTTCAACATTGCGCTTGTACTTTGTACATAGTTGATATCATGCTCTTTTGTCTATGGATGTCACCGGTGTGAAATAACGATAGAGCTTGGAAGTCCATGGAGTTATGTATTTTGTATTAGAGAAATGCCTGGGCCGCTAGCCTAAGCCATGCCTAATCATGGTGGAAACTTGCAGCATCACCATAGTGATCTATCTATGAAGCATCCTCAATAAAAAGCTATGCATATAGTAAATAAAAAGATCACTGAGATGCTCATTGTCTGCTTGCCTTGTCATTTTGGTTATGGGATAGCTCATGTACCATGTGCAAGGGGTACCCCGTTGGCGGTTCTCTATGATACGCATGTACTTACAATGACAAGAACTTACAAGTGACTGAAGTTGAGTAGCATGAGGTGTGGTCCTCGTATTCAAGGGACTTGAGATTGCCAACTTATACTTTGTCAAGCATATACTCCATATTTTGTTCACTTTAACCTTAACCACTTCAAGATGCTTATGATAGGGGCAATGAGGGCTGAAAGCTAACAAATACCATAATTTTCGTGGAGCTCTTTTTGAAACTTGAAATCCCTGCTTCCCTTTGTGAAGGGCCTTTCTCACACCATTATTTGAGTCTCCACCTTCTACTTTTAGGCACCATTAAGAGAGCATAGTTGTCATTCTGTGTGTAGTGTTACAAAACTTATTGATTGATGCATATTGTGATATTACTTGTTCTTGTGCTATTTGTATCTAGTCACCCTTGTGAACTTTGAAGGTGTCCTATGCATCTATTTGCTACTCTACGAGGGACACGCTGATTGCCACTATGCCATGTTTTATGTTTGTGAAACAAACAAACATTTTTCAATGCATGTTATTCATGATCTTTGTTTGTATCCTTTCATGTTGCATGCATAGTTACTATGTCCTATTGTTAGAACTCCATCTTTCATGCACATGTTTAGAGTTATTTGATCCTAGATTTCAATGCTTCCAAATGGTTTGATCTTGGTTTTGATGGTGCATGTCACCTCAAATTTTTTTTTACCACTTACCTACTCGAGGGCGAGCAGGAGTTAAGTTTGGGCATCCTTGATACGTCGGAAACGTATCTATAATTTTTTATGCTCCATGCTTGTTTAGTATCTACTTTGGTTTGCTTTTTCTACAGTTTGAGGTATTTTTATATCTTTTCTGGAACTAACCTATTAACAAGTTGACACAGTGCCAGTTGCCTGTTTTCTTCTGTTTTTGGTTCCAGAAAGGCAGAAAATCAATATTCTCGCAATTGGACGGGACAAAAGCCAAAGTCAATATTTTACCGTGGACGACACGAAGTCCAGAGGGGAGACGGAGAGGCGAACCAGGGCCTCCACACCCCCCTAGGCGCGGGTGGGCCCACCTCGCGCCTGGGTAGGGTGTGGCCCCCCTGGCTGCCTCCCAGCCTCGCCTCTTTGCCTATAAGAAGCCCCCGATGCAAAAATCTTAGGCACCCGATCAAAACTCCACGAAACCTTCTGTAGCCGCCGCCATCGTCCATCGATCGGGGGGGATCTGAAGTTCTTCCCGGCACCCTGTCGAAGGGGAGATCATCCCAGAAGCCTTCTTCTCCGGTATGATGTGTGAGTAGTTCCACATTGGACTATGAGTCCATGTAGTAGCTAGATGGTTATATCTCCTCCTTGTGCTTTCATGTATAGATCTTGTGAGCTCTGTTCATGATTAAGATCTAATCTATTTGTAATCATGCATGTTGTGTTTGCGGGGATCTGATGGATATTGAGATTACTATGTCAGATTGATTAATGATTTTGTCTATTTGATACTATCATGTATGTGTTGTTTGTGATCTTTCATGCTCTCCGTTGTTAGTAGCTATCTTGGCCAAGTAGTTGCTAGTGACTCCAAGAGAGGGTATTTATGCTCGATAGTGGGTTCATGCCCCTAGTTTCCAAGGGAAGTGACAGAAATCTCTTCGGTTGTAGATGTGTTGTTGCCACTAGGGAGAAAACAACGGTCTCTTGTTCATGGAACAAGTGGATTGTTTACCTTACACACTTTGCTTAAAGCAGTTGTGTGTTTCTTGCAACTTAATACCGGAGGGGGTTCAGATGATAACCTGAAGGCGGACTTCTAGTCATAGATGCAGTTGGATGACAGTCTATGTATATTGTTGTATTGCCCAATCGAATCTTATAGGATCTTTTTGTCTGGTATTGCCTTATTATGCCTAACTTAGTTTCTGTCAGTTGCCCCGCTATAATTTGTTTACCCTTCATGCCATGTTGTTTATCTAAAGGATATCACCTCTAGTGAACTATGGACCCCGGTCAAATCTTTAACATTAATACATCTTCCATTGTTACCTGTTTACTTGCTGCAAACCATTACCTTCCACACCATGCATTTAATCCTTTGTTACAGCAAACCAGTGAGCTTCACAACCTCACTGATTCATTGGGGCAAAGTCCTGAGTTTGTGTTGTGCAGGTCTCCGCGTTTTTTATAACACCTGTGTGGCGTTTCCTTCCTCCTACTGGTTCGATAACCTCAGTTTCTTATTGAGGGAAAACTTGCTGCTATGTTGCTTCACACCTTGATCTTGGGGTTCCCAACGAAGCGCTCCTACATCAATTCACAGCTGCATCGACTCCCACTCAAAATAATATTCCTCACACTGTTTTAGTGATCACATGAACCAAATCCACTACATCAAGTCTCATCATCACGAGAGACACTGCACTCATGAGCACAAACAATACGCTCAATTTTCACAGGATAAAAGGAATGATAAATATAGATTCTTGGTGCTTCCTCCCAGCAGTTCCTTGTGCGACATGACTAAAGCCAAAGCGAGATCGTGAGCGAGCGCATGGCCGAGTGACTTTGCTAATTCTCTCCTAGTATAGTTTTTGTGGGTTAAGTTGTATGGCGTGGGGTATTTCCTTCTGACATTCGCATCATAAGGATCACATATAGTGTAGCCAAAATTACAAGGCAAATTTATGTCCCAATTTAATTAGGAAACTTATCCGTTGATCCATGTGAAGGGAATTTTAAGAACCGGTATGTGAGGAATAGACAGAGGCGACTGTGGCGGCTACCCTAAAACCCATCTAGGTTTCGTCCGCCTCGTCGGCGACGCTGCTGGTCCGCTCCATCTCCGATGGTCTTGAGACGTTGGAGTTGTGGCTGATCATGGACCATCGCCGGTGGAAGGGTTCCCGCTTTTATGTTTAGATTGTTTTTCAGTGTCTTTTTCAGGATGGTGGGGCGGCTATATCCTGAAGTCAGAATAACATCCTTTTGCCCTATTCTCGGTATGGTGGTGCGCTTAGTGACGATGGAGGGGGTGTGGATTCGTATCTCCGGCGGATCTCCTGAGATCTTGTGGTTTTCATGTTTGTTGGTTTGTGGTTTTATGTTAGTCTCTTTCGATCTATCGTTGTCATTATTAATGATGGTTGCTATTCTGGTGCATTGGTCCTTTGAAGACTTAACTCGACGACTCCTCCTAATATCTGTAGTCGTCGCTAGTTAGTCCAATGACCTATTTATAGTTTTATTACTCCCTTCGAACCAAATTAGTTGACTCAAATTTATCAAGATACTGATGTATCTAATATTAAATCATGTCTAGACAAACCTAACCAACTAATTTGGGTCGAAAAGAGTATACTGCTGATTACTAACGCTGATTATTAATAGATCCATATTCACAAAAAAATAGGCAATTTACCTGAAAAAGGTTTAAATAGGCAACTTAAAAAAAGTGAATGCAAACGCCACGTTACAGAACTGTCGTGAATCACTTTCGGTTCGCTTCCTTCGACGGCACATCCCCGCGGCCGTCCAATCGCGGTGGCGGGAAACCAAAAGCGGCTCCTCCCGCCCAAAACAAACAGAAATATCTCGCGTTACCTTCACACTGACATATGGCCCCCTTCTCATGCCAGACCCGTCCCCACGTCTCAGAGACTCGAATATAAACCCAGCCGTGTCCACACTCCACACCCAGAAAACCCCCTCCTGTGCCTGTACGCGCGTCGCCTTTCACCTCTTCCCCGGGAGATTCGCGAAGGCAAAACACAATAAAATCTCGCTCCTGCCATTCCTCCTCCTAGATTTGTTCTTCCCAACTCTCCTCCTCCTCTCCCCAAACCCAATCTCGCGAGCAGGCAAGCCCAACGCTTCCGCTCCGCCTCGACCCGCCCCAAACCCTAACCCTAGGTTGGTCATGGCCGCCGAAGGGACCGACGCCGTCTTCGAGGACGAGGTCGAGCAGACAGTCACCATCAGGGAGTACATGGACGGCATCGAGGCCGAGGAGCTGGTAAACCCCCCCGCACGCGCTCGCTCGCTCTCAGCTGACGTTTTTTGCGCTCGATCTGGCGGTGCTCAGTCTTCTCTGTCAAACCCTAGGAGGCGGATTTGGTGCTGGGCGGCGACGACGGCGACGAGTGCACCTACGCCGCCGGCTACCTCAAGCGCCAGGCCGTCTTCTCCTGCCTCACCTGCGTGCCCGACGGCGTCGCCGGGGTCTGCACCGCCTGCTGCCTCGCCTGCCACGACGGCCATGAGGTGATCCCCTCATTCTCTTCCAACGCCACCCCTTCGATTAAATGGAGACTGCTCGAGGTTTAGTTCTAGTATATGCGTCTGGATTGGTGTTCATAGGCGTCTGATAAGGGAGCAGCCAACGAAATGGGGGGGACTAATTTTGGGGGAAATGTGGATCCTTGTTCCTGCCAGTATCTTTGCCGATTGATGATGTGTCGTGGATGAATGCCATTTTTTTCACTGTGACCCTGAAGCAGCGGCAATTTCTGAACGTTTTTTTAGTAGTGTGATGATCTGTGGCTTGCTGTTTTATAGATTGTTCATGGTCTATTGTGCCCTTCCAGCAGCCATGTGTGCTTGAGGTTAAACCGGCGTGTTTTGCTGCGTTGAGGTGTGCCAAGCTGTCAAGATGTAATATTTGGGTCTTGTAATGCTGGTTGTTGAAATATCTATGAGCATCTCCAGCATTAAGTATTATTAGACGTTTCACACTATATATAGACTTTGATCACGCTAAGTACTCCCTCCGTCCCAAAATAAGTGACTTGGATTTTTTTAGATCCGTATGCATCTACACAACTTATCTTCGGACGGAGAGAGTATGTAAAGTCATCTAATGACAGTATCCAATTTACTTCTAAAAATGGCTTTGCTATGCTTGTAGATCACTATCAGTTTTTAATGGTTCATAGCAGTGAGGGATGTTTTTGCTGATCAGCTGGGTTTCTCATTTGCATGCAAAGAATTTAGGAATTATAACATTATGCTTAATCATTGCTATCTTCTGCATTATGTTTGTATGTAACTGGCGCACACAACTAATGCCTGAAAAATGCCTCCTGTTTTTCTCCCAAAGGTTGTTGAGCTTTGGACAAAGCGAAACTTTCGTTGTGATTGTGGCAACTCAAAGTTTGGAGGCCACCTCTGCAAACTGAACCCTGAGAAAGATCCTGCGAACTCAGGAAATTCTTATAATCAGAATTTCAAGGGTTCGTATTGCACGTGCAGTAGGCCTTATCCTGATCCAGAAGCCAAGGAGCAAGTTGAAATGATACAGTGTTGTATTTGTGAGGATTGGTTTCATGAGGATCATATTGGTCTTGACTCTGCCGAAAAGGTTTTCTACTTTCCACAATCTTCTTTAATTGGATAATATTTGTTAATTGTCTCCTGTGTACTGATTCTTGTAAGTTTGCATGATTTGTGCGCCACATACCTTTAGCTGTGTCCTAGTACTGCTCCCAGATATTCTTTCACCTCTATTTACCATAATTTTGCTGCTAGATATATAGTTTTGATTCTTAGAAACATAGCATCAACACCTTCCTTACTGGTAAAAGTTGAAAACGAATGCATTGTATCACTAGTGCTTTTGAGTTTTCGGTTGCATTGCTTGCCCATTGTTCCTTCTTTCTTAGGAGTACAATTGTCCTGCCATTGTTATGTTACCTGCAACTGAGCATCTCTTTTGATCAGTCCTATAACTCACTCTACATATTGATATAGTTCCTATTTTACTTCTAGGCTTTAGCAGGTGCAGCGAACTGCACACATGTTTGTGCTTTCTCGATTTAGTATTACATAATGTCAGATATTCATAGGTACTTAACATATTTTGTGATTAATGTCTTCCTTGCTTTACAGATACCATGCGATGAGGAAGGGGAGCCACTCTTTGAGGATTTCATATGCCATAAATGCTCGCCTGTTTGTTCTTTCTTGAAACTCTATCCTGATTCAGTTTGGGCTTCTAGTAAGCAAACTTCTGCATCAACCTCACAAGCTGTTGCTGCTGATTCAAATGGTATGGAAGGCACTGAGAATGAAAATGGTGCTCCTGTAGACCATCAAAGTGTTGGAAAGACCTCTGTCGAGGATAACTCGACAAAAGATATTGCAGCTTCAGAGAGGTCCAATTTTGGTGACAATTCAGGTGGCAACTGTAAGCTAGGAGTGGATATTAATACAAAGTCAGCTGATTCAGAGAAAACTATGCCCTTTTTCATGTCAAAAGGGTGGAGAGAGATTATATGTAGATGTGGAACATGCACCAACTTCTATGCACAACGAGGCATTGCACATCTTACTGATAAGGATGACTCTATTGAGGAATATGAGAAGATGGCTAAGCAGAAAAGGCAGAAGAAGTTGGAGCAGCAGGAAGGAGCTGAAGCTAACTTTATCAATTCACTTGACCATGTCCAGAAGATCGAGATTTTGAGTGGCATCAATGACATGAAGAATGAGTTCCAGTCCTTTCTGGTAAAACTCTTTACTTATTCATCTAGAAGAACTCTCTACTTTGATCACTTATCACTTAAATTTTGAGTTGTTGATAATTTCTACATGCTGTGATCTCTGGAGCTTGTGTGCCTCCATGTTGTTCTATCTATATTAGACCAACAATCATACTAATACAGGGTTGGTAATCAAGGTCAGCATAGTTCAGAAGTCCATCAGGATTCCTAAACTCCTAGCAAGTATGATAATAACAATACTTTATAGCTTTATAGTAGTCACGATAGGTTTGCTCTTTCTGATTGTTTAACTAGCTGTTATCGCTTGCAACATGATTGACTTCCTGGTTAGTTAAAGTTTTAGTGCTGCAACAAATACAAACCTAATCAAAGAACCTGGCCTCATTATTAATCCTTAATTACATGGCTTCATTATTAATCCCCAATCATATGGCCAAGCATCCAGTTTCTTCTGTGAGTTATGTCTGAGTTGTGCTGAGTTCTCATATATAGCTCTAGGCTGAACTTCAAAGTTACATGCCTTGTTTCAAAGAGAGGGGGACAGAATGTTAACTTTTAATTTAATGGTGAGAGGTGTGTTGAAGGCTAAGCAGTGGTACCCCAGAACATACATGTTCAGTTGAAGCTAACAAAAAGAAAATGTTTTTCGTTTCGAAACATGCAGCCCATGTTTTTTCTTATAAGAATCAGGCCAGGCTGCATTGCGTTATCTACTACTCCAGACAATATCCCTGTGATCAACCACGTCTGGTTTGCAACACAATAGTAACATGCCAATTATTATTTTTTATTCTGGAGAAGTTTGATACTTTTTGAATGGCAAATATACGAGAATGGTCCACTGGGGTCACCTTATAGTAACATCACTTGGAGGCTTTGGGTCATCTCTTATACACATAAAAATGTTGCCATGAGTTTGTGCTCAAGGTCCCTGGGGTCACAGGGGAACCTTGTCCTTCAACTGGATCCACCCTGCAGGCCTGTACAGTAGGATCAGAATTCTAACAGAGGTCCAACATGTTGTCTTCAATCCTTTTGCAGCCATAAATTGGCTTGCTTGTAGTTTTGTTTACTCATATTACAGATTTTGTTTGAATTTGTAGTTCTATGACATTTTTTAAAATGAGATCCATTTCATTGTTCATATCTCCCTTGGTGTTATATGTTCACATAATACCATCTCATAATCACAAACTTAATGTCCTTTTCATTTATCTTTGTAGATTGCAGTAGGAATGTTTTATGCATGCATATGATTCATTTCTTTTATTCATATACCTGATGTGACCTTTTTTCCTTTTCTTGGATACCTTGAGCAGGAATCCCGTGATCCGTCTAAACCAGTCACACCTGACGAAGTACAGTCTATATTTAAGAACCTTGCTAAGAAGAAACAGAGGATATCCTGAACTGCAACTGTTTCAGATATTGCTCGAGCCTACTGTCCGGCTGCACGATAATCTAGTCCTGTGTTGGTACACCAGACTCTCGAGCAGTTACCTGTCTGTGTAGTTCACTGTTAACTTAAGCTGTGGCTACCTCTGCTTGCTTTTTTATCTACTGCAACTCTAGCTCTTGTAATGTGAAATGTTTCAGAGGCAGCTAATGGTAGCGCCAAACTCCCAATGTGGTGCGAACTGCAAGTTGTTCCTTTGAATTAAAACCTCGTCATATGGTATTTCACATTACCGAAAACTGTGTTGTTCTGTATGCTGCTCTTTCTGTCTGATGCATTTTGCTGCTGAGATCGGGAAACAGCCTCTTCTTGGCTACTTTGTTTGTGGTGGGGTGGATGCTGTTGGGCAATGTTTGCCAAAGTGATCAGATTTACTTTAGCTGTTAGATGTAGTACTATGTGAGTTCTCCACATGGGGTCTGTCGAGAGCTGATACAGTTCGTTCCTGATAAACGACTTCGAGGCTTTGCCGGTTGAAAAGCAAATATATTAGTAACTAAAGTAGGTAGATTAATGACGTGTACTCATACCACTGCTAACTTCAGTACCAACAAGGTGCCAATTAAATGTTGCTTCAGTGCCAACAGGGTGGCAATTCAACGTTGCTCGGTGGCAACTTTTGCACATGAAAAAAATCATCAAAACGGCCATCGTGGGTCTAATTCAAACGTTTGCTCTATATAGTCTATATTCTGGTTTAACTCTAAATCATTTACAGTTCAGACCCACAACACGGCCAATAAGCTATGTTGATAAATATGGTGGTGTGTTTGCCTCTCATTTCAATAAGATATATGGCATCCGTTCCGCAAAATAAGGTGTATAATTTTTTTCTAAACTCAAACGATATAAAGTTTGTTAAACTTATAAAAAATTCTATTTATGCTATAAAGATATAAAGCGTCTAGATTTTAGGTGTCCGAGAACTTTTTATGTCTTATTAGTCGGCTGACGTCATCATAAAATTTGTGATGATTCTTAATTGCAAACTAGTTACAACTTATTAAATTGTCAGCTACAACCTATATATAACTCTCACACTCCATGAATCGTGAGATAAATACAGTGGTGAGAGAGGTGAGTGAGACATAAGAAATTCTCGGATGAAACTAGCAAATCTCTTAAAATAGGCTTTCGTCCTGCTTTATAAATAAAACCACATGGCCCGAACCGATACAAGATATTAAGGAACACTTTTACAAAGCAGATCAAAGATAAACAACGAAGCACGTGAAGACAAGATTCGCTAGGAACACCAGGGGAAAGGAACTCCACGCATACGTCCCCAATAGGGTAATGATGCACCGCGCCGCCGTCAGCAAGACCAAAACGATCAAAGGTTTTCACCCGGAGCCTAGGCACGGGAGGTACCCACAACGACGCTCCCAAGAGGGTTACGATACCAGCAGGCATCGCCGCCGTCGACGTAAAACGCGGGCTTTCGTCCGGAAAAATCTACACACGCACACAACCGGTTCGCCCACCACCTCCGTGTCCGATCTTTAGAGCACGATCTGGGAGATGCCAAAGCTGAAGCGCCACCATCGCCAAGGTCATCCGACATCCGCTCCTCGCCACCAAAGTGACCAAGGGGCAGGACCAATACCACCGCTCTGTCGCCTGCCAAAGCCACCCGTGCGGTCCACCTTCCGAGGCCGCCGCCCCGGCGTCCCCGAACTCAAGCGCATGCCCCGACCAAGCACACACAGAAGGACCGTCGGAATGGTCAAGGAGGGTCGGCACACAAGGCTGTAGCCATCAGGCCGCACAGCAACCCAGTTGGGGGGAACTGCCCCTTCCACCTCGAGGTGGTCGTTTTCCGGATGTAGCAACAGGGCCGAGCAGCCAAGATCCAGTCCGGATCAGCCCGCAGGCCCAGATCTAGTCTAGATCGGGCCCTGCACAGCCCCGCCGCCACACTGTTGCGTCCCGGTCGCTATCGCCATCCCAGCATCGGCAGGTGCCGACCCCGCTGCTCCACCACCATCGCGACCCGCCTAGGACCGTGCGCCGTCTCCCTAGGGCCATGTTGCGCCGTCGCCGACTCGCACCCCCGCATCGGTCAAACTGGCGCAGGAGGCTCCGCGGCCGCGCTACGCCGGGATGGTGGGCGTCGTCGTCGTTGCCGAGGCCGCCGCCGCCGTTACCCAGCCACCCCTAGTCGAGCTCGCCTTTCCACCGAGATGCACCGCCGCCTCCTAGACCTCCCGCCAGATCTGAGCAACGCCGGGGTAAGAAGGGCCCGCCGCCGCCGGCACCGCAGGGGCTTTGCCCTGCGGCGGCCGCTGGCGATGATTGGGGAGGGGAGGGGAGTTGGGGGACGTGGCGGCGGCGGGAGTTAGGGTTCCGCCCGATCGCCCGCGCGGGGGGCGACTCGGGACGGGACGGGGGGATTCTTAGGTTCTCCGAAACTAGCAAATCCGATATGAAATAATATGTCATAGTGTATCCAGTGACATTGATTTTTTTTTTTGCGAAAGCAGTGACATTGATTCGGTATTGTAGATGTTGATAGTTTAATTTTCTAAGAACTTAGGCCAAAATTTCTACTACGTCTAATATATGGAAAAAAAATCTATACACCTTGTTTTATGAAATCGGAGGGAGTATAAGATATATACATTTTAGAATTCACAAAAAAAAGAGATATACATCTTAGAAAAGTCGAAGAGCACATATACAATAGCTACAAGATGGTATGTTATGAACACGGCGACGGTAGATAGATATTTTGTTCGGGCACTACAACTACAAGTAAGTCAGGTGCATTTTTCTTCACACCGTTCCGAATTCAGAGTGCCCAACACAGGTGGAAGTTTTACTTTTCTCCTGACCTATGGTTGACGCGGGTAAGATCAGACAAGCACTCTGCTTTTACTTTTCCTTGGAGATTTTTTTGCTCTTTTCTTCGTGAGCTGTAAGCTTGTGCCGAAAACTAAAGTGAACCTGCATTCCCTCCTTGTCATTCTTCAACTTGACATGGCTCAAGAACGCCGTCTTCTCTTGCCGGATGAGCAAGATCTTAAAGTCTTCGTTAAGAGGAGAGTCATTAGCTTGGCGATAATTGAGCAGGCTAGGAAGAAGAATTTTTTATGAACGCAGAGACTGTAGATCTTTTTTATCGAACCATGCAGGAAAACTGCACGTGCTATATTAGAAGGAGAAAAGGCAGGCCATATAGAATGGCTAAAGTAAAGAGGAAAGAGAGTATTAAGTGACAACAACCTTTACGAAGAAGAAAAACCAAAGCGACCTAAGGATTCTAGAAAAAACTTGCAACGCAACTAACTAGCTTGGAGGAGAAAACGACCCCTACTAGCTACTGCCCAGGTTTTTTGCTTCAGCCTTGATGTCATTGATTGATAAGTTTGGCTTCAAAGAGACGGTCGATTTGTTCGGGCGCTACAAGTCAGGTGCATTTTCTTCAGATTGTTCCGAATTCAGAGTGCCCAACACAAATGGAAGCTTCACGGAATGAGACTATACTTGGAAGTACCGATGGAACAGTTAATAGTAATAAGTAACCCTCCCCCCCCTCCTCAGGTGCTTTGAGAGTCGTGTGTGAAGAACCGGGTCGCTCCCGAGCCCCTCTCGCCTAAGTAGCCGTCAGGAGGTGGGAGTAGCTTTAGGGCCTCATAGGTTTTTCTCTTGTAGTTTTTGGCCTTCTGCCGTAGTTTTGGCTCTAGATCTTTTCGGCTGGATCTCGAGCGTGCTCCTCCTTTTGTCCCTTACGACGGTGCTCCGGTGGTTGGAGCCAGAGACAGTGAGGATAGGGGTGAAGCCCTTCTTTGTCAATAAAGTTGTGGTGGTCGCCGACCACTGTCAAATATGCGGTGGTGATGCGGTGGAGCGGTTCCTGGCCGGCCGTGGCGGCGAGGAGGAACGGCTCCGTCAGATGCTGGTTGGTGTCGTCGTCTTCCCCTTGGCCTGCCATGGTGGCGAGGGAGGGTGGAGATGCGATGCGGCGGCCCCCGCTTCGATCTGGCGAGTTCCCTGGCTCCAGTGCAGGGGGCCTTTATCCTGGAGCTGGAGCTTCCGTGCAGGAAGGGCCTTCTTCTTCGTCAACGCCATCGTGGTGATGGGGTTCGCCTCGAGGAGATCCTTCTTCCTCGGCTTGTTCTAGCTCCTCCTGAAGCTGCGATTCCTGGGGATCTTCATGTAGGGGTTCGTAGCATGGAAAACAAAAAATTTCTACCGCATGCAAACAAACAAGCCAAGATCTATCTACTAGATTGTAGCAACGAGTCGATAGAGGAACTCATCCTCGAAGATTCCAAAGCGGTTAACGAGAGCAAATTCTCGTGGGTGATGTAGTCGTACTCTTGCCGATCTCAAGATCGTGTAGACGATCCTTCCGGCGCTGCGTTAAAGCGGCCTTCATGATCGGTCACGTTGATTTTCGATGAAGACCTTCCTCTCCCTTGTTCCAGCAGGCAGCGGAGGTTGTAGTGCTCTCCTCGCGATTCCGGCAGCACGACGGCGTGGTGTCGGAAGTAGAGGGGAGATCCCGCAGGGCTTCGCCTTAAGCCGGTGCGAGTATGGTGGAGCAAGAGAGGTGCCTTGGCGATCTAGGGTTTAGAAGCACCAAGGGGGGAGCTTGGCCGGCGGCTAGGGTTTGGGAAACCCCCAACTCGCCGAGTTGGTGGTGCCCTAGGCGGCGGCGACGGCTCAAGGAGGTAGTGGCGCCGGCGGCTTGGGGTTAGGGTTTTTTGTGTGAGGGGTAGGGGGCGCCCTACCCCTCCTTATATAGGTGGAGGATGGCCGGTTGGGAGGAGGGAATCCTCCCCCAACTCGGCCTCCTTGGCCGGCGGGTGGAGGGAGGGGAACTCCTCCCCAAGTAGGTTTCCTACTCTCCCTCCACCAAGCAAACTTGCCGTTTGACTTTTTCAAATTGGCGTTTGACTTTCAAACTAGGATTTGATTTCTCCCTTTATTTTGCCCAGCGAAGTGACCTAGTACATGATGCAACCATTCCATATTGTTATGACACATTCATGTGCCCTTCTCCTCCGGAGTGCCGGACCTTCCGGACCCTTCTAGAACATTCCTGGTGAAAACACTGGAATCATTCCCCAACTCCGAAACAGGACTTTCCTTATATGAATCTTATTCTCCGGACCATTTCGGATCTCCTCGTGATATCCCGGATCCCATCCGAGACTCCGAACAACATTCGGTCTCTTACTCATCATTCCATAACTACTCAACAACATCGAATCCTTAAGTGTGTCTCCCTACGGTTCGTGAATTACGCGGACATGATTGAGACACTTCTCCGATCAATAACCAATAGAGGAATCTGAAAATTCATATGGCTCCCACATATTTATACGATTACTTTGCGATCGAATGAACCACTTACATACGATACCAATTTCCCTTTGTCTCACGATAGTTTACTTATCCGAGGTTTTGATCGTCGGTATCTCTGCATACCTAGTTCAACCTCGTTACTGATAAGTACTCTTTTCTCGTTCCCGTGGTATGTGATCCCTTGTGAGCCAGTCACATGCTTGCAAGAAAATTGGATGACATTCCACCGAGAGGTCCCAGAGTATATCTATCTGTCATATGGATGGACAAATTCCACTCTTGATCCATGTGCCTCAACCCATACTTTCTGAACACTCAATGACACCTTTATAGCCACACAGTTATGGTGTGGTGTTTGATGTCATCAAAGCATCCTTCCAGTGATGATGATTAGCATGATCTCATGGTCAAAGAAATTAGGTTACTATGTATCAGAAAGCTTATAGCAATTGAACTATTAAAATGACTTGATCTTTATGCTACGCTTATCTATAGGAGTATGTCCATCATACCATTATCCTAATGATATGACCTTATTATTACAACATCTATTAATCAACAAGCTAGTATTATAAAGACGCTTTACTAGGGACTCTAATTTAGTTTACAAATCACACAAGTATTAATGTTTCTGGTTAATACTGTTATAGCATGAATGTAAACATTTATCATAAACACAAAGATATAATAATAACTACATTTATTATTGCCTCTAGGGCATATCTCCAACAGTCTCCCACTTGAACTAGAGTCAACTAATCGAGATTACATGGTAATATACCGAACACCCATGACAGTTTGGTGTTGATCATGTTTTGTCCTCGGGAGAGGTTTAGTCAACACATCTGCCACATTCAGATCTCTGTGTACTTTGCAAATCTTTATGTCACCATCTTGGACATGCTCTTGAATAGCGTGAAAACGTAGCTTGATGTGCTTCAGCTTCTTGTGTGACCTTGGTTCTTGCGCATTGGCTATGGCTCCCATGTTATCACAGTAGATAGACATTGTGTCCAGCGCACTTGGAACCACACCGAGCTCTGTAATTAACTCCTTCATCCATATCGCTTCTTGTGAAGCCTCCGAAGCATCTATGTATTCCGATTCAGTTGAAGATCTCGCCACAACGCTTTGCTTTGCACTCCTCCAGCTAACTGCTGCACCATTTAAAGTAAATACGTATCCAGATTGAGATTTAGAATCATCCGGATCGGTGTTCCAACTAGCATCGGTGTAACCATTAACAACGAGCTGTTCATCACCTCCATAAGAAAGCCATATCCTTAGTTCTTCTCAAGTACTTAAGGATGTTTTTGACCGCTGTCCAATGATCCACACCTGGATCGCTTTGATATCTGCTAGTCAAACTAACAGCATATGCAATGTCGGGTCTAGTACATAGCATGGCATACATTAGAGATCCTATGGCTGAGGCATAGGGAGTCTTACTCATCCTTTCTCTATCTTCTGTCGTTGCTGGACTTTGAGTTTTACTCAAGGTCGTATTGGGCAACATGGGCAAGAACCCTCTCTTGCTATCTTCCATTCCAAACCTCTTTAGAACTTTGTCCAAATATGTACTTTGTGACAATGATATTAAGCTCTCGATCTATCTCTATAAATCTTTATGCCTAATATGTAAGCTGATTCGCCAAGATCTTTCATTAAAAAACTATTATTCAAATAATCCTTGACACTATTAAGAAGGTATACATCATTCCCAATCAACAATATGTCATCTACATATAGTATTAAGAATGCTACAGAGCTCCCACTCACTTTCTTGTAAATACAAGCTTCTCCATAAGTTTGTATAAAACCAAAGCTTTTGATTACCTTATCAAAACGTTGATTCCAGCTTCGGGATGCTTGCCTCAATCCATATATGGACCGTTGAAGTTTGCATACCTTGTTAGCATCATTAGGATCGACAAAACCTTTGGGTTGCATCATATACAACTCTTCATCAATGTCTCCATTGAGGAACGCCGTTTTGACATCCATCTGACATATCTCATAATCATAATATGCAGCGATTGCTAACAAAATCCTCACAAACTTTAGCTTCACTACCGGTGAGAAAGTCTCATCGTAGTCAACTCCTTGAATTTGTCGAAACCCTTTTGCGACAAGTCGAGCTTTATAGACAGTAACATTACCATCAGCATCTGTTTTCTTCTTGAAAATCCATTTGTTCTCGACAGCCTTCCGGCCATACGGTAAGTCCACCAAAGTCCATACTTGGTTTCCGTACATGGATCCAATCTCGGATTTCATGGCATCTTGCCATTTATTGGAATCTGGGCTCATCATCGCTTCCTCATATGTCACAGGGTCATCGGTGTTGTCCACCAACATGACACTCATAACGGGATCATACTAATCAGGAGTGGTACGAGTTCTCGTTGACCTGCGAGGTTCTGTAGCAACTTCAACCGAAGTTTCATGATCATCATCATTAGCTTCCTCTCTTACTGGTGTAGGCGCCACAGGAACTACTTCTGGTGTGGCACTACTCGCAAGTTCGAGAGAAGGTTCAACAACCTCGTCGAGTTCTACTTTCCTTCTAGTCACTTCTTTCGAGAGAAATTCTTTCTCTAGAAAGGATCCATTCTTAGCAATGAATATTTCGCCTTCGGATCTATGATAGAAGGTATACCCAATAGTTTCCTTCGGGTATCCTATGAAGACGTATTTTTCCGCTTTGGGTTCAAGCTTGTCCGGCTGTAATTTCTTACATAAGCTTCGCAACCCCAAACTTTAAGGAACGACAATTTAGGTTTCTTCCCAAACCATAATTCATACGGTGTCGTTTCAACGGATTTAGATGGTGCCCTATTTAAAGTGAATGTGGCTGTTTCTAATGCATAACCCCAAAATGATAGCGGTAAATCTGTAAGTGACATCATAGAATGAACCATATATAAGAGAGTTCGATTAGGACATTCAGACACGCCATTACGCTGTGGTGTTCCCGGTGGTGTCAATTGTGAAAGTATTCCGCATTTCTTAAAATGCTCGCCAAATTCGTAACTTAGATATTCACCTCCACGATCAGAACGTAGAAATTTAATCTTCTTGTTACGTTGATTCTCTACCTCACTTTGAAATTCCTTAAACTTCTCGAAAGTTTTGGACTTATGTTTCATGAAATAGATATACCCATATCTACTCAAGTCATCCGTGAAGGTAAGAACATAACAATAACCACCGCGCAATGCTACACTCATTGGGCCACACACATCGGTATGTATGATTTCCAATAAGTCCGTAGCTCGCTCCATCATCCCAGAAAATGGAGTCTTAGTCATTTTACCCATCAGACATGCTTCACATCTTTCAAGTTATTCGAAATCAAGTGATTCAAGAAGTCCATCGGAATGAAGTTTCTTTATACGCTTCACTCCAATATGACCAAGACGACAGTGTTACATATAGGTAGCTTCAATGTTATTAATATGTGTATTTCCACGATCGAGATTCAATAAGAATAGACCATCTGTCAAAGGTGCATGTGCATAAAACATATTACTCATATAAATCGAACAACCATTATTCTCGGACTTAAACAAGTAACCGTCTCGCAACAAACATGATCCAGATATAATGTTCATGCTCAACGCTGGCACCAAATAACAATTATTTAAGTATAAAACTAATCCCGATGGTAGATGAAGAGGTAGCGTGCCGATCGCGATCACATCAACCTTTGATCCATTTCCAACGCGCATCGCCACATCGTTCTTCGCTAGCTTCCGTTTATTCTGCAACACCTGTTTTGAGTTACAAATATGAGCAACCGGACCAGTATCAAATACCCAGGCACTACTACGAGTACTAGTGAGATACACATCAATAACATGTATATCGGATATACCTTTCTTCTTGATGTTGCCATTCTTCAAATCCGCCAAGTACTTTGGGCAATTCCGCTTCCAGTGACCTTCTCCCTTGCAGTAAAAGAACTCAGTATCAGGCTTAGGCCCAGCCTTGGTCTTCTTCGTCGGTGCGGCAACTTTATTACCACCCTTCTTGAAGTTTCCCTTTTGCTTAGACTTGCCTTTCTTTAATTTGGTGGTCTTATTGACCAACAACACTTGATGCTCTTTCTTGATCTCCACTTCTGCAGATTTCAACATGGAGAAGAGTTCTGGCAACGTCTTGTTCATGTTTTGCATATTATAGTTCATCACAAAGTTCTTGTAACTTGGTGGTAGTGATTGGAGGACGCGGTAAATCCCCAAAGCATTAGGAATCACTATACCCAAACTTTGGAGTTTGTTTGCGTGCCCAAACATCTTAAGCACATGCTCACTGACGGAGCTGCCCTCTTCCATCTTGCAGTTAAAGAATTTTTCAGAAGCCTAATAACTCTCAACTGCCGCGTGAGCCTCAAATATCATTTTGAGTTCACGGACAATATCATGTGTGTCTTGGTTCTCAAACCTTTTCTGAAGCTCCGATTCCAAACCATACAAGATAGCACACTGAACTGTGGAGTACTGATTCTTCCGAGTGAGGTAAACATTCTTTACTTCATCGGTAGCAGTAGCTGCAGGTGGTTCACCCAGCGGTGCATCCAACACATAGGTCAAATTACCAGCATTGAGGACAATCCTCAAATTGCGGAACCAATCCGCGAAGTTGCTTCCATTGTTTTTCAACTTTTCTTTCTCTAGGAACGCATTAAAATTGATGGTAGGGGCCGCCATTGATCTACAACATATTTGCAATAGTTTAGACTAATTTATGACAAATTGAGTTCTAATTAATAGTTAAATTAATCTAGGTGAACTCCCACACAAAACAATATCTCTCACATTGTTTTAGTGATCACACGAACCAAATCCACCACATCAAAACCGATCATCACGAGAGTTGATGTAGCTTCAATGGTGAACAATCAACATGTTCATCATATCTACCATATGACTCATGCTTTACCTTTCGGTGATCCGTGTTCCGAGACCATGTCTGTACATTCTAGACTCGTCAAGATCAAACCTTAGCTTCCGCATGAGCAAATTTGGCTTGCTCACGTTGTATACACCCGCAAAATCTAACACACCCGATCATCACGTGGTGCTTCGAAACAACGAGCTTTAGCAATGGTGCTTACTAAGGATGAACACTTTAAAACTTGAAATTTGTGTGCTTGAGGGATCATCTTATAATGCTACCGTCGTTAACTAAGCAATACAAGATGCATAAAGGATTAACATCACATGCAATTCATAATATGTGATATGATATGGCCTTTCTTATTGTGCTTCCAATCTCCATCTTCAAGCACGAACATGATCTCCATCATCACCGGTATTGCGTCAAGGTCAATGGCGCCGTTTTATGGTTGTTGTCCACCAGCTTCAACTATTACAACTACTTTGAATAGACACGCGGGTCTTAACGGAATTTAAAGACAACCATATGGCTCTTGCCGGTTGCCAACTTACAATAAGGGACATTGCATACATCAAATATAATCACAATCATAGCCATATCACATCACAGCACACCCCTGCAAAACAAAGTTAGACGCCTCTAATTTTCTTTGCATATTTTACGTGGTTTGGGGCTTTCAATAAGTGTCGATCTAACTTATGAACAAGAACCACAGCGTTGATGTTTGAACTATCAAGTGCCCGTTGTAAATTGGATCTATACTATAATGGGAGATACAGACACCCGCAAACCCACTTATGCAATAAAAGTTGCATGTTGAGCGTGGAGCAAGTCTCATGAACGATGTCATGTAAGGTTAGCCCGGGCCGCTTCATCCCATCATACCGCAAGATGCAAAGTACACAAAAAGCAATTGATAATAAAAGCACCACCGCCCACAATGACCATTGTGTTCTACTCGTGCAACAGATCTACATATAGACACGACTCTGATACCACTGTAGGGGTTCGTAGCATGCAAAACAAAAAAATCTACCGCATGCAAACAAACAAGCCAAGATCTATCTAAAAGATTGTAGCAACGAGTCGATAGAGGAACTCACCCTCGAAGATTCCAAAGCGGTTAATGAGAGAAGATTCTCGTGGGTGATGTATTCGTACTCTTGCCGATCTCAAGATCGTGTAGACGATCCTTCCGGCGCTGCGTTCCGGCAGCGCTTCCTCAGTCGGTCACACGTTCGGTACTCGATGAAGACCTTCCTCTCCATTATTCCAGCAGGCAGCAGAGATTGTAGTGCTCTCCTCGCAATTCCGGCAGCACGACGAAGTGGTGTCGGAAGTAGTGGGGAGATCCCGCAGGGCTTCGCCTTAAGCCGGTGCGAGTATGGTGGAGAAAGAGAGGTTCCTTGGCGATATAGGGTTTAGAAGCACCAAGGGGGGAGCTTGGCCGACGGCTAGGGTTTGGGGAAACCCCCAACTCTTCGAGTTGGTGGTGTCCTAGGCCGCGGCGACGACTCAAGGAGGTAGTGGCGCCGGCGGCTTGGGGTTAGGGTTTTTGGTGTCAGGGGTAGGGGGCGCCCTACCCCTCCTTATATAGGTGTAGGGTGGCCAGTTGGGAGGAGGGAGTCCTCCCCCAACTTGGCCTCCTTGGACGACGGGTGGAGGGAGGGGAACTCCTCCCCAAGTAGGTTTCCTACTCTCCCTCCACCAAGCAAACTTGCCGTTTGACTTTTTCAAATTGGCGTTTGACTTTCAAACTAGGATTTGATTTCTCCCTTTATTTTGCCCATCCAAGTGACCTAGTACATGATGCAACCATTCCATATTGTTATGACACATTCATGTACCCTTCCCTGTAGGGGTTCGTAGCATGGAAAACAAAAATTTTCTATCGCATACAAACAAACAAGCCAAGATCTATCTACTAGATTGTAGCAACGAGTCGATGGAATAACTTACCCTCGAAGATTCCAAAGCGGTTAACGAGAGCAGATTCTCGTGGGTGATGTAGTCGTACTCTTTCGATCTCAAGATCGTGTAGACGATCCTTCCCACCAAGGTTTCCAAAGCTCATGATCGGTCACACGTTCGGTTTCGACGAAGACCTTCCTCTCCCTTGTTCCAAAGAAAATGGAGGTTGTAGCACTCTCCTCGCGATTCCCAAAGACAACGGCGTGGTACCGAAGTAGAGGAGATCCTGCAGGCTTCGCCTAAGCCGGAGCGAGTATGGTGGAGTATGAGTGAGATCTATTAGTGGTATAGAGATTAGACACACCAATTAGAAGGCTCTAAACCGAACGCTAGGGCAATTAGAAGCTCTAAACCAAAACGGCTCTAAACCGGAGATTAGAGGATAGGAACTTGTGTGTCTAGAGGAGGAGGCCCTGCCCCTCCTTTTATAGGTGGGAGGGGCGGCCAAGGGGAGGGGAGTCCCTCCCCAAGTCGGCCTTGGTTGGCACTCTGGCTTGGAGGGACTCCTCCCCCAAGTCGGTTCCAACCACCTCTTGCTTGTTTCCCACAGTTTCCTGTTTCCCACAGTTTCCTGTTTTCCACAGTTTCCTGTTTTAGCCGTTTGACTTTCAAACTGGCAGTTTGACTTTTCAGTTTTGGAACAGAAGAACACTTAGTACATGATGCAATCATTCAATATGTAATGACACATTCATGTACCCTCCCCCGAGTGCCGGACAATCCGAACCTTCTAGAACATTCGATGAAAACACTAATCATTCCGAACTCAAACGGGACTTTCCTTATATGAATCTTATTCTCCGGACCATTTCGGATAACCTCGTGATATCCCGGATCCCATCCGAGACTCAACAACATTCGGTCTCTTTCTCATAATACCATAACTACTCAAACAACGTCGAATACTTAAGTGTCTCCCTAAGGTTCGTGAATTATGCGGACATGATCGAGACACTTCTTCGAACAATAACCAATAGAGGAATCTGGAAATTCATATGGCTCCCACATATTTCTACGATTACTTTGCGATCGAATGAACCACTTACATACGATACCAATTTCCCTTTGTCTCACGATAGTTTACTTATCCGAGGTTATGATCGCTCGGATCTCTGCATACCTAGTTCTCCCTCGCTACTGATAAGTACTCTTTTCTCGTTCCCGTGATATGTGATCCCTTGTGAGCCAGTCACATGCTTGCAAGCTAATTGGATGACATTTCACCGAGAGGGCCCAGAGTATATCTATCCGTCATATGGATGGACAAATCCCACTCTTGATCCATGTGTTTCAACCAATACTTTCCGAACACTCAATGCCACCTTTATAGCCACCCGCCACGGTGTGGTGTTTGATGTCATCAAAGCATCCATCCCAGAAAGGTGATATGCATGATCTCATGGTCGAAGGAATTAGGTTACTATGTATCAGAAAGCATATAGCAATTGAACTATTGAAATGACTTGATCTTTATGCTACACTTATCTATAGGAGTATGTCCACCATATCATTCTCCTAACGATATGATCCTGTTGTTAATAACATCTCTATGTTCATGATCGAAACCATGATCATATATTAACCAACAAGCTAGTTTAACAAGAGGCTTTACTAGGGACTCTTATTTTAGTTTACAAATCACACAAGTATTAATGTTTCGGTTAATACAATTATAGCATGGTATGTAAACATTTATCATAAGTGTGAAGATATGATAATAACCACTTTATTATTGCCTCTTGGGCATATCTCCAACAGTCTCCCACTTGCACTAGAGTCAATAATCTAGTTTCAAACCTTTGTGTATTCAACACCTATGGCTTTCCTGTTGTATGTACACGATTGCTAGTGGTCAATCGATCTCGGATCCGACACTGTGTCCGTGTGTAATTGCATGTCTTTGCGTCCCACGCATCACTCATTCTCTAATGAGATGGCTTCGCATAAATTTGGTCCTTTGGTGTGACCTTTAGTTCTTTGGGGTTAAAACATGTTGATAATATTGTCGCATAATATATCTTCATAGTATTATCCTACTGTGAACTACACCTAGTTTGATAACAAACTACTTGACACAAATGCCCTCTTTAGTCGCTATTATAGCAGTCATATACTTAGCCTTTTGTTGTAGTATCTGTCACAATGTCTTCACTTTGGAACTCATCCAAATCTATTATGGAACTTACTTTCCATTATATTGTGCCACCCTTAGTTTAGATTGAGATAAACTTAATTTGTATTTTGTGACAAAACTAGTATCAATGTAGTACTTTTACAATGAACTAACCATCTATTTGTCACTTCTACAAATAATATACTCTTAGTTCTTCCAAAAGATCATAAGAATATCCTTACTATTGTCCAATGATCATCTTACGAATCATTCTGGTATATGCTCACAACATTTAGAGCATAGGACATATCTGGATTTGTACATATCACAGTATGATTGATATAAATATTCTTTGTGATTTCATACATCAAGTATCAATCTATACTTGAATCTTTGTTTCACTTACCAAATGTCAATACACTTGAATATATCATCAATATTGAACTCATTCAATCCTTTCTGTGCGACAAGAACCTTTCTTGTAGTTTCTACATTGAACTCATTCAATATCTCGTCTATGTACTTCTGGCACAACCATATTAGCATCTATTGATGCCAAATATTTGGGTTTTGCCTAAGTCTTTCATCGAGATGAAATTCTTAATATGTGTTAATAAAAGATACATCATTTCCAATCAACAATATGTCTTCCTCATAATGTATTAGAAACATGTCTTAGCGCTCCCACTTAATTTCTTGCAAACGCAAGCATCTTCATTGTCTCTGATGAATTAAAACTCTTTTAACAATTTCATCATAGTGAAGATTCCAACTCCGCGATGCTCACTTCAACCATTGAAGTTTGCATATGCTTTTAGCATCCTCTGAATTTACAAAACCCTCTGGACCGTGTTATGCACATGTCCGAGGTAACAATTCTATTAGAAGAACTTGTTTTGTTTATTCTACTACCATATAACAAAATTATATGTAGTGGTTGCTACTTAAATCCGTCTAGACTAAATATCGCTATGAAAGATCAAATCTTGTCATATACAACTTTTGAACATTGTTGTGAACTCTTTCCCAACATGTCGATAATTTCATAGATGTGCAACATCCATGTCTATTTATTTATAGATCCAAACACAACTGTAAGGTCTTACACCTTTCTTGAGGGTCCTTCAAGTTCAAAACTTGATTTCTCGTGTATGGAACTATCACGGATTTTATGGCTTCAAGCCATTTGACGGAGTCAGGGCCCATCATCGCTTCTTTGCATGTAATCGGTTCATTATTCTCAAATAATGATTCAACCCTCAAATCTTGGTATTTGATTGTTCATCCGACCTACTTGTTTCAATAGGAACTTGGATCTCCGTGACCACAACCTTTGAGGTACGTGAGCCATGAGCTTTGTTGCTGCCTCCTAACACTTTTCTACAAGCAACTCTGCATACAGCTAAGGTTCTTTTAACCTTATCAAAGTTCTATTGTCCTCCCACTTAACTTTTCACGAAAAATTCCTTCTCAAAGAAACTTGACGTTTTAAGTGACAAACACTTTTGTCTCCGATGTTATGGAGGATTACTTAACAGTTATTCGAAATAACATACAAAGACAGGTTCATCCGACTTTGGTTGCAAACATCTTTCTTATGCATAGCATACCAATGTTTAAGAAAGGACAACTTGGGTTTTATCCCAAACCATAACTTTATATGGTGTCATTTCAATGGATTATGATGGAGCTCTTTTCAGTGGAAAAACGGTAATCTCTAAAGCTTTTAATCTTTAAAATATAATGGCAGTTTTATGAATTATACCTTTGATCTTACCATGTCAAACAAGGTTTAATTACATATCTCGAACGCTCCATACTCTTATGGTGTTTTGGGAAAATGCAAATCCACGGAACGATTCCTTAAATCTTAGGTATTATGCTAAACTTGTAACTCAAATATCTTCCTTTATGATCTTATCATAAACTATTTATATTCTTGTTATAATAATTTTGTAATTCATCTTGAAAGTCTTTGAACTTTTCAAATATTTCATACTTCATCCTTTTTTTAAGTAAATATTCATATATTCACTCAAATTTTCGGAGAAAGCATATGAAGTTGAAATCCATCGCTCTTGACTACACATAATGGATTTCGTACAACAATATGTACAAGTTCCAATAAGCTAGTCATTCGTTCCCTTTTGGCCTATGAACGAAGTTTTAATTATCTCTAGGAAAGTTTCACAAGCGTCATTTGATCAAAATCAAATAGACTCCAAAATTCCATCCATATGGAGTTTCTTCATGTTTTCTTTCCAATATAATTTAAACTGCGATGTCACTTCCTAAGCGATCTTTCAATCAATTTGTCTTTCGACATTTTTAGCACTAATTTTATGGATGTGATTTCTCCAACGAGATTTGTGAATCATCCATCTTTTATGGATTACGGAAATTATTTGAACAATCCTTTTGTTCTCATAATACCTGATAAAACAAATCCTGAAGGCAAGCTTTGATGTTTAACGAGCAACACAATAAACCTTTATTTGTTCTCGATGAATATCATCACATATTCTTTTTCTAGTTACTTAGGACATTGTAGTTCATGAATTGTGTTGTTTCGTATGACGATTCACACCAACAAATTCAGCATTAAATACTTAAGAACCACTTTGTTTAATAAGCAAAGAATATAGCCATAACATGTATATCATCTATATACTTAAACTGAACAATTCTAGTCTTTTCTTTTCTGCCATATATTTATGAGATTCTCTTTCAGTATTTCCTTTTCTGTTTGAAAGAATCTATCAACATCAATAGTGGAGTCATACATATGACACATAGTCCAAAGCGTGTATAGTTAAATACCAATGTCTTTGGACTTGCACTTTGAAGTAGATCACCATTATCAAATGTTTGGTGTTCTTTCAATTCCTTTCTTTAGTAAACTCTTAGTGTAGTAAACATTTTACCTACATCAAATATTCACCCTCATCATGGATTTATCCATGATCAAGCTACTTTTAGCTTGTAACGGTGAATCGCAAGTATAATGTTGCTCTCCAAAACCTTTTGGAGGATTAGGACAACTAGTGTCTCCAAACTTTTGCAAATTCTCATCAAAATATGAGAACATGACTTTTGCCATATTATACTCTATCATGTTGTAACCAATACTTCGTTTCAGATATCACAATATCTTCCACACATCATGGCTTCTGAAACAACTCTTTCAGATCCTAGATAACCTTGATATTAAGAGAATCCTTTGAATATCAAGAATCATGGAGACAAACATGATACTTATATACTAACACTTGGAATTGTTACTTTTGATTTAATACTAATTATTAAACTTCATGGAGTAACCGGAACTTACTGAAAGTTTGCAATAGGACTTTTAAACTTTAGATTAACACTTCAAAACAATACGATACCAGTTCGTAAAGTAACTAACCAGAATTCTATAGTTCTATCATCTCAATTATAACTAAGCGCAAGGTGGTAAACGGATGCCAATGACTACAACAACTATGCAAATTCACTTTGATTTAGTTTATGATAAATTGAGTTCTAATTAATAATTAAATTAATCTAGGTGAACTCCCACTCAAAACAACATCCCCCACATTGTTTTAGTGATCACACGAACCAAATCCAACACATCAAAACCGATCATCATGATAGTTGATATAGCTTCAATGGCGAACAATCAACATGTTCATCATATCTACTATATGACTCATGTTCTACCTTTCGGTAATCCGTGTTCCTGAGGCCATGTCTGTACATGCTAGGCTCGTCAAGATCAAACCTTAGTTTCCACATGAGCAAATCTGGCTTGCTCACGTTGTATACACTTGTAGAATCTAACACACCCGATCATCACGTGGTGCTTCGAAACAACAAGCTTTAGCAACGGTGCTAACTAAGGGTGAACACTTTATGACTTGAAATTCATGTGCATGAGGGATCATCTTATAATGCTACCGTCGTCTACTAAGCAATACAAGATGCATAAAGGATTAACATCACATGCAATTCATAATATGTGATATGATATGGCCTTTCTTCTTTGTGCTTCCGATCTCCATCTTCTAGCACGAACATGATCTCCATCATTACCGGCATTGCATCAAGGTCAATGACGCTGCTCCATGGTTGTCATCCACCGGCTTCAACTATTACAAATACTTTGAATAGACACGCGGGTCTTAACATAAATTAAAGACAACCATATGGCTCGCCGCTGTTGACTTACAATAAGGAACATTGCATACATCATATATAATCACAATCATGGCCATATCACATCACTGCACACCCCTGCAAAACAAAGTTAGATGCTTCTACTTTCTTTGCATATTTTACGTGGTTTGGGGATTTCAATAAGTGTCGTTCTAACTTACGAACAAGAACCACAACATTGATACTAGTATTGTCAATCACCCGTTGTAAATTGGATCTTAACTATGCTAGGAGAAACAGGCACCCGCAAAGCCACTTATGCAATACAAGTTGCATGTCAAGCGTGGAGCAAGTCTCATGAACGATGTCATGTAAGGTTAGCCCGGGCCGCTTCCTCCCAACATACCGCAAGATGCAAAGTACACAAGAAGCAATCGACAATAAAAGCATCAACGCCCACAATGACCATTGTGTTCTACTCGTGCAACAGATCTACATATAGACACGGCTCTGATACCACTGTAGGGGTTCGTAGCATGGAAAACAAAAATTTTCTATCGCATACAAACAAACAATCCAAGATCTATCTACTAGATTGTAGCAACGAGTCGATGGAATAACTTACCTCGAAGATTCCAAAGCGGTTAACGAGCATTCTCGTGGGTGATGTAGTCGATTTCTTCCGATCTCAAGATCGTAGACGATCCTTCCGCGCCATGCTCCGCAGGGCTTCCACAATCGGTCACACGTTCGGTACTCGACGAAGACCTTCCTCTCCTTGTTCCAAAGAAAATGGAGGTTGTAGCACTCTCCTCGCGATTCCGGCAAAGACAACGGCGTGGTACCTAAGTAGTGGGAGATCCGCAAGGCTTCGCCTTAGGAGCGAGTATGGTGGAGTATGAGAGAGAGCTATTAGTGGTATAGAGATTAGACACACCAATTAGAAGGCTCTAAACCGAGGCTAGGGCAATTAGAAGCTCTAAACCAAAACGGCTCTAAATCGGAGATTAGAGGATAGGAACTTGTGTGTCTAGAGGAGGAGGCCCCGCCTCCTTTTATAGGTGGAGGGGCGGCCAAGGGAGGGAGTCCCTCCAAGTCGGCCTTGGCTGGCTTGGAGGACTCCTCCCCAAGTCGATTCCAACCACCTCTTGCTTGTTTCACAGTTCTGTTTTCCACAGCTTCTGTTTTAGCTGCTTGACTTTCAAACCGGTTTGACTTTTCAGTTTTGGAACAGCAAGAACACTTAGTACATGATGAAATCATTCAATATGTAATGACACATTCATGTACCCTCCTCCCGGAGTGCCGGACAATCCGAACCTTCTAGAACATTCCCGATGAAAACACTAATCATTCCCGAACTCAAACGGACTTTCCTTATATGAATCTTATTCTCCGGACCATCCCGGATCACCTAGTGATATCCCGTATCCCATCCGGGACTCGTAACAACATTCGGTCTCTTTCTCATAATACCATAACTACTCAAACAACGTCGAATCCTTAAGTGTGTCTCCCTACGGTTCGTGAATTATGCGGACATGATCGAGACACTTCTCCGAACAATAACCAATAGAGGAATCTGGAAATTCATATGGCTCCCACATATTTCTACGATTACTTTGCGATCGAATGAACCACTTACATACGATACCAATTTCCCTTTGTCTCACGATAGTTTACTTATCCGAGGTTATAATCGTCGGTATCTCTGCATACCTAGTTCAACCTCGTTACCGATAAGTACTCTTTTCTCGTTCCCGTGATATGTGATCCCTTGTGAGCCAGTCACATGATTGCAAGCTAATTGGATGATATTTCACCGAGAGGGCCCAGAGTATATCTATCCGTCATATGGATGGACAAATCCCACTCTTGATCCATGTGTTTCAACCAATACTTTCCGAAAACTCAATGCCACCTTTATAGCCACCCGATTCACGGTGTGGTGTTTGATGTCATCAAAGCATCCATCCGAAAGGTGATATGCATGATCTCATGGTCGAAGGAATTAGGTTACTATGTATCAGAAAGCATATAGCAATTGAACTATTGAAATGACTTGATCTTTATGCTACGCTTATCTATAGGAGTATTTCCACCATATCATTCTCCTAACGATATGATCCTGTTGTTAATAACATCTCTATGTTCATGATCAGGAAACCATGATCATATATTAACCAACAAGCTAGTTTAACAAGAGGCTTTACTAGGGACTCTTATTTTAGTTTACAAATCACACAAGTATTAATGTTTCCGGTTAATATAATTATAGCATGGTATGTAAACATTTATCATAAGTGTGAAGATATGATAATAACCACTTTATTATTGCCTCTTGGGCATATCTACAACATTCCCCTCCGGAGTGCCGGACCTTCCGGACCCTTCTAGAACATTCCTGGTGAAAACACCGGAATCATTCCCCAACTCTGAAACATGACTTTCCTTATATGAATCTTATTCTCCAGACCATTCTGGATCTCCTCGTGATATCCCGGATCCCATCCGAGACTCCGAACAACATTCGGTCTCTTACTCATCATTCCATAACTACTCAACAACATCGAATCCTTAAGTGTGTCTCCCTACGGTTCGTGAATTACGCGGACATGATCGAGACACTTCTCCGATCAATAACCAATAGAGGAATCTGGAAATTCATATGACTCCCACATATTTCTACGATTACTTTGCGATCGAATGAACCACTTACATACGATACCAATTTCCCTTTGTCTCACGATAGTTTACTTATCCGAGGTTTTGATCGTCGGTATCTCTGCATACCTAGTTCAACCTCGTTACTGATAAGTAATCTTTTCTCGTTCCCATGGTATGTGATCCCTTGTGAGCCAGTAACATGCTTGCAAGCCAATTGGATGACATTCCACCGAAAGGGCCCAGAGTATATCTATCCGTCATATGGATGGACAAATCCCACTCTTGATCCATGTGCCTCAACCCATACTTTCTGAACACTCAATGCCACCTTTATAGCCACCCAGTTACGGTGTGGTGTTTGATGTCATCAAAGCATTCTTCCGGTGATGGTGATTAGAATGATCTCATGGTCAAAGGAATTAGGTTACTATGTATCAGAAAGCTTATAGCAATTGAACTATTAAAATGACTTGATCTTTATGCTGCGCTTATCTATAGGAGTATGTCCATCATACCATTCTCCTAATGATATGACCTTGTTATTAACAACATCTCAAATGTTCATGATCAAGAAACCATGATCATCTATTAATCAACAAGCTAGTATTATAAAGAGGCTTTACCAGGGACTCTAATTTAGTTTACAAATCACACAAGTATTAATGTTTCTGGTTAATACTGTTATAGCATGAATGTAAACATTTATCATAAACACAAAGATATAATAATAACTACATTTATTATTTCCTCTAGGGCATATCTCCAACACTTCACCCCTCTGATGTCCACCCTTAGTGGCCTATTGTCGGCGGCGACCGCCGCGGGGCTGCTGCCTTTTCTGGAAGGGCGACCTTGATGCACCATGGATGCGCTTTTTTCAAACCTCCAGTGTGGAGGCCCTGTCTGGAGCACCTCGCCGGAGTTTCCCCCTAAGCGACGCCAAGTGGTCCGTACCCGGAGTCGCTCTGGTGGCCGGCGCAAGGAGCTCGTTGTCGGCTGCGGTGGAGAAGATACCCAAGGACTTGATTGCTTTTCGATTTTTAGTCCTAGGTGTTCTTTTTTAGAAATAATGGGCTAATTCATTAGACCCATGTGTGATTTCAGATTTTCCCTAAATCTCAAAGCCCATGTATGTGGTAGCCCATATGTGATTTGGCCCAAGTTGGTGGCAGCTCACATGTGTGTGGTAAGAGCTGTTGGAGCTAAAGTTTAGTCCCACATGGAAAGTTGAAGGAGAGTTGCACCATCTTATAAGGTGGAGTGTTGCACCACTTTGTAAGTGAGTGACAATAAGAGAGCTACACGCGCACTCCTCATCCGACGTCGTCGCTCGCACGCATGCTCGCCTCGTCTCGTCACGACGCGCGCGCCGCGGGTTGCGGGTTGTGGGAATATCGCCGAGCCGAGCTTTATTTTGCTGCTCAGGAAAATGTGTGCCGGTGTCAACAGTTAGCGGATTCGGGTCGCTCCCGGATCGCGGGCTATCTGTAACCGACCCGAATGTGCGCGACGTGGGCTTGGTCCACTTCGTGTCCTGTACGGGATTTCCGAGCTGCTCTATATAAACGCCTGTGCGGCTTCCACAACGCACGACACCAAACCAATCTAGGGTTTTACCATTCTCTCGGCGCGTCCTGTACGGGATTTCCGAGCTGCTCTATATAAACGCCTGTGCAGCTTCCACAACGCATGACACCAAACCAATCTAGGGTTTTGCCATCATCTCTACTTGCGCCGCCACCGTAGTCTACTCCATCCCGCTTGTCGGCATGCACCGGCGGTCGGGAGAGCAGGTCTCCGGAACCACTCGCCTTTGTGATCCTGTACGGAAGAGGGCGAATAAGGTTTTTGGGAAGCGCCCGCGATCGCCAAGTTCGTCATCGTTGCCGTCTTCCCGTCGTCAGCCGAACTCAGCGCGTCGTCTTCAACGCCGACTTCTTTGACAGGCGACTGCACCAACGGCGACTTCATCGACAACCGATCAATACGTACATCGTCAACAGATCTGTTGTTTTACTATGGCTGTTAGTGCGTATAATCTTCTACTGTTCATGTTGATCAATACATCTAGTATGTTAGAGGTTCACGTGGTTGTAGCTGTTGTTGTCATGATTTATATTCTGAAATTAATCATGAAAATTATGCCTAATAATCCAACATTCTTTGCAATAGTTGTTGTACAACTTTTACTATCCTCCTCTTTTAAGGGCTTTTCTGTAATTTATACCCACCGCCTGGACTAAAAAAAACTTATAAGTACCCATTGGTCGATGTGATTAGAGTGGAGATGACGACCTACCTCGATGGCCAAATCTGATCTGCCACTCTGCAAGTCATTTCTCTTGACCTATGGTTGACGCGGGTAAGATCAGACAAGCACTCTGTTTCTACATTTCTTTGGGGATTTTTTTGCTCTATTCTTCGCGCCATTGGTCAAATACGGTTTTAACGCTTAAATCACCAGCAGGAAAATCCCGTTGCCGATCTTCCAATCCCAGCAAGCCCTTTGCATCAATTTAAGCACGCGGTTGGTACCTGTTACTGTCGATATATACATACGGAAGAATATACGTACAAACTTGAATAATCTGCGCTCCCGTGCAAACTAGTACAGTAGTACATACTCTATTCTATCGACAACGACGACTGAGGCGACATGCAGGTCGTGGAGTCGTGCAGGCTCCAACGTCCGCTCGTGGAACAGTCCGACAGACGTACCGCCACCGAGTTAGACGAAACCAAATAAAGAGACACGATCAGTCCAAAGGGCAGAACAGAGCTGCAGGGAGCAGGAGTTTAATAACGGGCTGCTGATGGTGTGGTTAGGTGAAGGACAGGGCATTTATTATGTACAAAAAACCACACCTTAAGTTCTATATAACAATGCTTGAAGAAATAAGAGTTGTTCATAAGCTTGTAGATGATCTTAAGTTTATGAGTTGTCCACGCGCAATAGAAAATAATTTACTCTCTCTTTCCTCTCACGCATGAGTATGTAGATAGAATGAGACATGTGGGTCTCAGCTTATAGTTAAAGCTCACCTTATACATAATGAAACTTTTTACAAAAAAAGTGAGTTCCATCTTATCGCTAAAGTCACCTTATACATAGCTGATGTCCATAGTAGCTGCTGCCGCTGCCTGCAGCTTTCTGTCTGTAATTGCCTGCAGAGGGAGCACGCCTGACTAGTCAGTCCATGCAACGTATTGTATTGGACCCATACAAGTACTCCATGTTTTACTGTTTCTACTGGTTGCTTGTGATTATCTATGTGGTTATCACCTAAACCCTAGCAGTTTTTGTCGTCTGCCTCTCGTGGCCTGCCGGATTTCGTGATTTGCCTTGGAGTGTTGTCTGTCTCCACTGTTTCTGAAAAATCTTCTCACTGCGTAGTGGAACATCACACGTCTAATAGTACAGAAGAAACGAGAGCGATGAGCTTACAAGCCATAAAGATACGATGCATGCATGTGTAGGGTCGTGAACTGTCGCAAGACGTTGGCTCCCGAGAGGGTCGATTTGGAGCCCATCCTATGTCTGTTGTTTTGAAAATTTTAAATTTAAAGATTAAAAAAAAACTGAAACAGATACATGGTTGTAGATAATGATTTATATATAATACGCGCCTGCAAAAAATCATGTAAAATACTTTCTATTTTGACCACGGAAAAAGAAGGAGAAAATTTCAGTGTGGGCATGAACAATGCAATTTTGAAGGGGTCTTTGTTTTTCCAAAATTTATCATATTTTGTCTTTTCTGCTGCGCCTAAAACACAATGTATTTTTCATTCAAATTTTGCAAACTTGTATTTTATATTATTCGCTATACTTTTTGAAAATATGTGATTGTTTTTTAGAAAATAAAAAAAGACTCCATGGAGCCTGTCCAATATATCCATTTTCCGGTTGGCTCCCGCCTTAGTCACACTTCTAGTTCATTTGTCATATTCTAATTTAAATTGTAAACAAAAATATGAACTAAAATTTGGCGAACGAACTATAAGTACTTGACGGATCCCACTTGACACCTTATTTTGGTTTCATGTGTTGGAACTAGGGCTGTGAGCCCTTTTTCTCGAATATTTTTATACTCACCAAATTCCTAATTATATTCTGAAATATACTATCCATATTCTCAATTTTTACTTTTAAAATGAATTCAATATTTAATTAAAGTTTTAATAATTTATGATACATGAAAAAACATTTTGTATTTAACTTTACTTAGAGTGCATCTTTCCATGAAATCATGAAATATATTCTACATTTTGTTAAAAGGTATTGAATCAATTACTTCTTGTAATTGAAATCTAAATTTAAACTATCTCAATGGTAAACTAATATTTGAAGATAAATTCGTGTGACCAAATAGGTGCAGCATGCCATAGTTGTCACTAAAAACCTAAAGAAAATTTACATGAGGTTAGAGCTAAGGGAGATTGTCCTAGCCTAGATTCCAAATGAAGAAATGAAAACTCGAAAAGGATCCTTCTGATTCTCAAAGAATGCATTTGCTTGAAAAGTAGATAATAGATACTCCTTCCGTTTCAATAGTTGTCATTGATTTAGTACAATTTTTTTAGTAATATAGCTTTAACTAATTGGAAATAGAGAGTACAATTTAGTTTTTTCGAAATGGAGGCTGCGACCCCGGCCTCTGCATCGAAAAGATGCATACGGCCTTTATTGGTTTATTATAAAATGATCAACAAAGACCTGACAAAGAAGACAATGGAGGAAAGTCATGTCAATAGAGGTGCTTTGTGCCCGGGAAGACAACAAAGACACTCCACCAGCTAGGGATCGGAAACAATCGCATACCCCGAGACACCCTCTAGGCGAAATGAGAGCGTACATCCGGAACAACAGACTCTTAGCGGGCACCTTATGTACACGCCACAGAAGCCGTCACCTTCCTCGAACCTCTGATCATTCTTCATGGTCAAGGTTCGCACAAACTTTGTCGGTCCTGCCGCCGACGCCCGAACAGCGCCCCCGCCCTGCGTGAGTCCATCAAGCCACATCTGACATCGAGACTCCGTACACCATGTCACAGAGACTCGTCGTCATCGACGAGGTAGATGTACACCGCTCCACATTCTTGCCTCTTCCCTCCAGCATTGCTTCAAGAAACGATGCCCTCAAGAGGGAGAACGACACCTTAGCACCACCATCGTCTGATCAGGTAACACCAGATCTTAGGGTTTCCCCTGGAACAACACGATTGGGTAGATGATGGCTGCAAAAGCGATGCCTTCAACAAGGTAACGACACCTGGACGCCGCCATCGCCCGCCATGACAAGATTCAGAGCTCGGTTTTCACCGATAACAACGCCTCCAACTCGTCGCTGGGACTAGATGCGGTATCAACACCACAACTAGCCATGGCTGATCACCTTCGGCGAAGAAGACGACCACCACCGCCATCATACCCAGGGTTGCTGCCCCGGACGTCCTCGTGCTGCGGAAAAGCCCCGAATCGCAGCACCGTCGTGAAAGATCGAGATCGAGGCAAGGTCGCGCGCATCAGAGCCTAGGCCCAGAAGGTCGGTGCATCCCGGATCCATCAACCGTCGTCAGTACGACGCCCCAAGCCGCCGCTCCTCCATATCGCTGTTGCGGGCCGCCGGAGCAAGGGGCTGCTCTACCGCGGCCTCACCACGGCCGAGGAGAGCCTCCGCCACTGTCGTGCCGCACGGGCTTTGCCCGGCGACGCCCCTGGCAGCGGCGACGGGAAAGGGGATCTGGTGGCGGTGTTTGTTGGGAAGGAAGTCATGGAGTCGCGAGAGAGTACAATTTATATAAATCAAGCAATCAGTCTATTAAATTACTAGTAGATATATTTAAATTTAGACAAACCCGTAACAACATTTTTAGGGCCAAGGAAGTATAAGAAATAGAGTCCTATGAAACTTCATTGAGCAAGATGAAATTCTACGACCCCGTTAAGATCAGATACCTTAGTACAACAGTACAAGTACGACTTGTACTTCTATTATTTCCATCTGACGTACTCTTTCTCTCTTCCCCTTGTCGGCAATTTCGTCCATGGGACCAACTTTGGTATCTTATCCGACATGGAATCTCGCGCGCTCGTGTCGATCGGCCGATAGATTGGCCTGTATTATACTACCTCTGTTTGGAATTACTCCCTCCCTCCCATTTTAAGATGCGTATAAGAATGGACTCACATACCAAGAAGTCCCGTCCAGCGCTGTAGAGAAAAAATCCTGGACTCAAATGCCCTCTCGCATGATTGAGAAGCATGCAACACTGCCCACCTACTTCATTAATTACGCATGCATGCATTGGCCAACGTCTCCACTCCCTTCGTTCTCCACCCTCTCTTCTTCCGAGCAAAAATTCACTGGCGCTAAACTTTCTTCCATGGCCGCTCCAAACAAAGCTCAATGGCGCCAACTAGCAGCAAAATTTTCGTTAGATTTTCATTGAAAGAGCAGCACGTAGGAGGGAAGTAAGCCATGGCGCTGTTTTTGCAAAATTCGAATGAAATTTTCAGCCTCTCGTAGCACGCACTATAAATACCCCATGGCATCGTTGAGCTTTTCTCATCACCTACCTTTCCTTTCTCTCCTTCTCTCCCATGGATACCGACGGTCCTATCGACTGGGACGCCGTTGAAGATCAGTACGACGGCGTGGCCATCGACTTGAACTACGCATATGTATTTGAAGAAAGCGACGACGGTATGGTGTTGTTCATCGTTGTATCGTTTGGTCTAGTGTAATCTGTTGATTGTAACTTGTATTTGATCTTTGAGCAGAGGAACAAGGCGAGCACTTTGGGCAGGAGCATGAGCCTGACGTACGGCAAGAGCAGGACGTTGAGCATGAGCTCGCCGCGCCCGCCTCGCAGCTCGCCGCGCCCGCCTCGCAGCTCGCCGTTCCCGCCGCGGCGTCCAAGAAGCTCACCGTCTCCATATTCCTCCTCCTCGCCGTGGCGGCGTCGAAGCTCACCACCAGTCAGCACGTTGCGGCGCAGCTCGACGCTGCCACCAGTCAGCACGTCGTCGCACGGCTCGTCGCGCCCGCCTCGCAGCTCGCCGTTCCCGCCTCGCAGCTCGGCGTGCCCGCCTTGCAGCTCGCCGCGCCCGCCTCGCAGCTCGCCGCGCCCGCCTCGCCCGCCTCGCAGCTCGCCGCGCCCGCCTCGCAGCTCGCCGCGCCCGCCTCGCAGCTCGCCGCGCCCGCCTCGCAGCTCGCCGTTCCCGCCGCGGCGTCCAAGAAGCTCACCGTCTCCATATTCCTCCTCCTCGCCGTGGCGGCGTCGAAGCTCACCACGCAGCTTTTCTTCCATGCCCACGAGTCCGCGAGCTTGACGGAGCAAATCTTCTTCATCGCACGCAGCATAATCAGGGGCTTCTTCTTCCTCCTGGCTATCTATGAACCAGGAAGGATCCATGCCGCCTCCTTCATCCGGGGAGTGAGAGGGCGAGGTGGAGATGAGAGACACGGAAGAGGCAGAGAAGAGTCGGCGGGACGGGGGAATACGAGGAGGAAGATGAATGAGTAGGGAATTAATGCGGGAGACTTGAGCGTTGTTAGTCAGGGGTAGAAGGGTCCAGTTAGCGCTAGTTTTGGCTCCTCCTCAGAATACGCATCCTAAAACGGGAAATCCTAGAAAAATTTATACGCATCTTAAAATGGGAGGGAGGGAGTATAAGTCCCGCGCGGATAACTAGGTTGTCAATTTAAACAACAAAATATACATATTATAATATAAAAATTATACCATTAGATACCTTAGAGATTATATTTTCTAATGATATAATTTTTGTAATATATAAGTTATATTTTGTTGGTCAAATTAACAACCTAGGTATGCGCGTAGGACCTATAATCCCAAACAGAGGGAGTATTGATCATGCGTACAACGGAGTAGCTATAGGAGCAGGTAGCGTATGTGTGCCCGTGAGTCGAGACAGGCCGAATTGCATATAGATAGAAGGTGCACGGGTCATTGTATTGGCGTGTGTTCACGTGCAAGCTAGTTGTTGCGCTTGCGCGTGGCTCGACGCGCCCCTACCCAGCACGCCTACCACTGGTATGAGCCTATGATTACCAGGTGTGGCATGCGGTCACCTGTATACAAGTGCTTCGTTCTACCGTTACCTCTTTTCTAGATTCGGTGATGTTTGATCTTAGCCCAAACTTTTCCCTGTACGTACGTACGTACGGTTCCCTACATGTCAGCCCGTAAGTGGGCACGTTAGCGGCAGCCCACCTCAACCCATATTAGTTAAACAGGACATGACTTATTATCCCTATAATATCGTCATGCTTGGTGGGTGTCCAGCTACCCACTGAAACCCACCAGCTTAATTCTTTCATCCGGCAAAACCAAACACAATGTTCATAACAGCATTCCATTAACTCCAACCACCAGCATTCCATCAGACCAACCTAGTTGCACGAATATTACATGGTAGCAAATTTCTGATTATACAAACTAGTTGCATGAATAAATATATCTATCAGTGGAAATTTGAGAACACATGAATAAATTACAACATGTAATTTTTGGATAACTACATGTTCCTCCTTGTGAAGTACTGCAATTGCTTGGCTGCTTGCTTTAGTGAGCCTACTGACAAGTTTTGCTCAAAGGTGATTCATGCTAGCTCAGCTATTTTTTGAATCTTCGAGATCAGGAGGCTGCAGTTGTGAGATTGCAGTAGTTTAAAGCTGCACAAAAGATGAATCTTCAAGATTAGGAGGCTCAGCTAGTTTTAAACTACACAAAATTTCGAGATCTAAATTGTAAATATTCAGTCGATAGAAAAAAAGGCAGTGGCATCTGCTTGCTTATATACCAGAAACGGGTGGCATCAAACAAAAGGCAGTGGCCAGATCTGACCAGAACAGATCTAGACAATTGCGTGGCTGCAGCGCGCGCGCGGAACCACTCGTACTGTGGGCATCATGATCGATGGAGGGATGGACACTTCGACAGGCAGATCTGGTGCCGATTCGACAGGCTCCAGCGCGCTGTCGTGCACCGACCGATCGATCGATTCCCGGCCGTCTCTCGTCCCGAGGCCGTGCGTACAGTGCATGCGTGCAGCGGAAGCACGTATCGATCCATCATTATGTTATCTGTGTAACTTGTTCTGTTACCATTTTTTCCCTCTACTTTCATTAGATTTTTTTCGCGGCAGGTACTAATAAGCACAACAGAACCTAGAACCGTATAAATCCCAATCCTACAGACTAAACTAGCTGGTACAGGAAAAAAATCCTAAGAACAATGTAAACACTAAAATATGTCGTATCCAAACTAACCTGATTTGTATGAACGCCAAGGGAGATGTCCGTACAAAGCTGCATAAAAAGTATAGATAACAGAAACAGTTTTTATATAAATTCCAATATAAACCTAAAGAATTCTCGAGGACCCGCAAAAGAAAGAACCATACGGAAAAAAATCCCTCCATCTTGAAATATACGTCGGAGTTTTTTTTTTGAACGGGAACGGGTGCAAGAGCACCCGAAATATATTGCTGCTTTGATACACCGGAGTACAAAAAGGCCCAATAAAAATAAAAATTACATCGAGGCCCAGAAATAAGCATTGAGGACCCTGAGGAAAACTTGAAAAAGCAATCAAGTCCTTCATCCTCATCCACCTCCGGATCGACGGCGAAACTCCGACGAAATCCAGCGATTCACAGCGGACAACGCACGGCCGAAAGAAAGAAGGAGCAGCCCCTCGCCATTGGGTCCGACGTGCTGACGGAGCAACTGCCGCCAGAAGACGCCGGAGAGAAGCTCCAAAATCGAACCGCCGCCGCAGGCACCCAATCCTTCCACCAACAGAGCCACCACCATGGCGGCTTGAATAGGAAGGAGGGGAGACACCACCGCGACAAGTACCACCCCAACATCCAAACAAGGAAGAAGAAGACGACGACGCAACGCTGCAGATCCCCCTCGCCTCCACGGCCGGCCGGGAAGAAGAAGCACCCGCATCAACCGTCACCACCGCACCTTCCTCCCCCGCCACCACGGACGACCAAGAAAGGGCCGCAACATCAACTCCCTCATCTGATGCCAGGTCCTAGGCCTTATTTCGAGTTGCCGACGGAGGATCCACTCACCTCAACAGACTCCAGCCACCGGAGCACTGGAAGAAGAGAGATCCACTTCGGCCCGCTCCAGATCTGGCCGACGACCTGGAGACAACTCCGGGCAGAAGCGCCCAAACCCGCGACAAGGCCGCCACAAACACCCTACAACCTAACCCTAACTACGCCGGAACCTCTCCTCCGCCACCTTCGGCCGGCATCGCCGCCGGAGGGGCTCGGGATCGGCCCGGAACCACTGGGCTCCTTTGGTGTACTGTTCAGAGGAGAGAGAGGGGGGGTCTACGGTTTTTGCCCCCGGGCGTGTGAAGGGTTTCGCAGCATAGTAAATAAAAAAAAAGTCTACGTATGCGAACGGGAAAGCCAAGATCTAATCTAGGAGATGCAAACAACGAGGGGGATTAGATGAGATCTTCATACCCTTGAAGATTCGCGATGCGGAACGCTCATTTTAACGTGGGTGATGTGGTCGTACTCGCTTCTCCTCCTCGCGATCCGATCGATCTAACACCGCAAGTGGCGATGCCTCCGAGAGATGCACACGGCACCTCGGCGTCTCCTCCTTCCTCGGTCTAGCAAGTATGGTGGAGACGGATTGGATCTACAATGCGACGGCGGTGCAAGTGGTGGAGAGTTTCTGACGCCGCCCACGGCAATCGGGAGGGAGAGAGAGAGGAGGGAAGCAGGGCGGCTAGGGTTGTGGAGGAGGTGTGGGGGGAGGGTGCGCCCCAGCCCTCTATATATAGAGGGGTGGGCGCCAGCCCTAACCCCTCCCCCAAGACCTGGGCCGGCGGCCAAGGAGGAAGGAGTGGGGGGCAAGTTTCCCCCCTTCTAGAAGCTTTCCTGGGGTTTGCCCTAGATCTGGCCGGTTGGGCCCTATGGGTCCTTGTGACCCTGGCCCAATGCGGCCAGGGCACTCCCTCATAGGCCCATTCCCCCTCCCGGCAGGTGGGGCCACATTGGTCCCCCTCCGAAAGGTTCTAGAAGCTTCCGGTACAATACCGATTAACCCGAAACAATTCCGAACTCCAAAAACTACATTGCCTTATATGAATCTTATTCTCCAGACCATTCCGGAACCTCTCGTGATGTACCGGATCCCATCCGAGACTCCAAACAAAAAAACTCATAAAGCAATTATCCAATCTATCCTAGTGCCAAGACACGTTAAGTGTGTGACCCTTCGGGTTCGAGAATATGTAGACATGATCTTCTATCAATAATCAACAGCGGGGTCCGGAAACCCATATTGACTCCCACACATTCATCGATGATCATATCGGATGAACCACGATGCTAGGATTCAATCAATCCCATATATATTCCCTTCGTCTCGCGATATTTTACTTGCCCGAGATTTGATCGTCGGTACCGTCATACCTAGTTCAATCTCGTTCACAACAAGTACTTTACTCGTTCCACAATCCGATATCACTTTGTGATTAACTCCTTAACCACATGCTTGCAAGCGGTGTTGATATCGACACGAGTGGGCCCAAGTATATCTCTCCTACTTGGGAGGGATAATCCCATCTCGATACATACAACCCAATGTACTTTCCGATCACCTGAGAGACACCTTTATGATCACCCTCTCATAGGATGACGTTTGATGACCTCAAAGCTTTCTTCCGATACCAGGGAGTTGCATTATCTCATGGTCTAAGGAACACAATATTTGACATAATAAAAGCTTCGCAAAGATGAACACGATGACACGATCTAATTGCTCCGCTTAGTTTGGGTCTGTCCATCATATCATTCTCCCAATGATATGATCTCATTATTAATCGACAACTCATGTCTATGGTTAGGAAACCTTAACCATCATTAATCAATGAGCTAGTTCATAGAGGCATACTAGGGACACGGTGTTGTTCACAAACCACACAAGTATTAAAGTTTCCGCTTAACACAATTCTAGCATGGAATATAAACTTTATCATGAACAAGAATTATAATAATAACATCTTTATTATTGCCTCTAGGGCATAATTCCAACAGTCTCCCACTTGCACTAGAGTCAATAATCTAGTTTACATTTGGCAACAATCTCACACCCATGGCACTAAGGTGCTGATCATGTTTTGCACGTGGAAGAGGTTTAGTCAATGGATCTGCGACATTCAGATCTATATGTACTTTGCTAATCTTCAGATCTCCATCTGCTATATAATCTCGGATTATATGAAACTTGCGGTTGATATGCTTGGTCTTTGGATGATATCTTGGTTCCTTAGCGAGTGCTATGGCGCCAGTGTTGTCACAATATCTCGTGGGTCCAATGCACTTGAACCACACCAAGCTCGGATGAAGTTCTGATCCAAACTCCTTCACTTGACGCTGCGGCAGCCCATGTATTCTGCTTCTCATCAGAGATCCCGCGATCACGCTTTGCTTGCAGCTTCTCCAGCTCACAGCTCGTCCATTCAAAATATAAACGTATCCTGTCTGAGATTTAGAATCATCCTTGTCGGTGTCGAAACTAGCGTCAATGTAACCTTTTACGACGAGCTTTTCATCACCTCCATGGACTAAGAACATTTCTTTAGTCCTATTTAGGTACTTTAGGATGTTCTTCACGGCTGTCCAGTGTTCCACTCCAAGATCACTTTGATATCTGCTCGTCAAACTAAGAGCATTGGACACATCCGGTCTAGTACACAACATGGCATACATGATAGAACCTATGTCCGAGGCATAAGGCACTTTTCTCATAGATTTTCTATCATTTACCGTAGCTGGACACTGAGCCTTGCTCAATATCTTACCTGACAACATAGGCACTGAACCTTTCTTCGCCTTATCCATTCTGAACCTTTTCAGAACTTTGTCTAGGAATGTACTCTGGCTTAAAGCTATCAGGCGTCTTTGTCTATCTCTATAGATTTTGATGCCCAATATATAAGCAGCTTCACCTAGGTCTTTCATTGAAAAACACTTGTTCAAATAAATCTTCACATCGTTAAGCATGTTAATGTCATTTCCAATAATCAATATGTCATCCACATATAGTACCAGAAATGTCACCGAGCTCCCACTCACTTTCTTGTAGATACAAGCTCCGTAGAAATTTGGAACAAATCCAAAGCTCTTGATCACTTGATCAAAACGAAGGTTCCAACTCCGAGATGCTTGCGTCAGTCCATAAATGGAACGCTGAAGTTTGCATACTTTATCAGCATCCTTAGGATCGGCAAAACCTTCGGGTTGCATCATATACAACTCTTCATCAATGTTGCCATTGAGGAACGCAGTCTTGACATCCATCTGCCATATTTCATAATCATGAAATGCAGCAATTGCTAATAAAATCCGAATGGACTTAAACATCGCTACGGGATAGAAAGTCTCATCGTAGTCAACACCTTGAACTTGTCGAAAACCTTTTGCGACAAGTCGTGCTTTATAGACGGTAACATTACCATCCGCGTCCATTTTCTTCTTGAAGATCCATTTGCACTCAACGGCCTTTCGGTCGCTAGGAGGGTCCACCAAAGTCCATACTTGGTTTTCGCTCATGGATCCCAATTCGGATTTCATGGCCTCTAGCCATTTCTCAGAGTCTGGGCTCATCATCGCTTCCTCATAGTTCGTAGGTTCACTGTCTTCTACCAACAAGACAGTCAAGATAGGGTGCTGCACCACTCGAGGGGCACGCGACCTTGTCGACCATGACGTTCAAGAGCAAGATCGTCCAAGCTTCATGATCCTTGTCATTAGCTTTCTATTGTTGGTGCAGTGACCGAACAATTTCAGGTCTGCGCTACTCTCCAATTCAAGAGAAGGTTCAACAACCTCGTCTAGCTCTACTTTCCTCCCACTCACTTCTTTCGAGAGAAACTCCTTCTCAAGAAAGGAACCGTTCTTCACAAACACTTTGCCTTCGGTTCTGTGATAGAAGGTATACCCAATAGTTTCCTTAGGGTATCCTATGAAGACGCATTTCTCCGCTTTGGGTTCGAGCTTGTCTGGCATCAACTTCTTGACGTAGGCTTCGCATCCCCAAACTTTAAGAAACGACAACTTCGGTTTAGCACCAAACCACAGTTCATACGGTGTCGTCTCAACGGATTTAGATGGTGCCCTATTTAAAGTGAACGCAGCGGTTTCTAATGCATAACCCCAAAATGATAACGGCAAATCAGTAAGAGACATCATTGATCGGACCATATCTAATAGAGTTCGATTCCGGCGTTCAGACACACCATTGCGCTGTGGTGTTCCGGGTGGCGTGAGTTGCGAAACGATTCCGCTTGCTTTAAAATGCGTGAGAAAATCATAACTCAAATATTCACCTCCACTATCGGATCGTAGAAACTTAATCTTTCTGTTACGATGGTTCTCCACTTCATTCTGAAATTCCTTGAACTTTTAAAATGTTTCAGATTTATGTTTCATTAAATAGATATACCCATATCTACTTAAGTCATCGGTAAAAGTGAGAAAATAGCGATATCCACCGCGCGTCGAAACACTCATCGGTCCGCATACATCAGTATGTATGATTTCCAACAAGTCCGTTGCTCGCTCCATCATTCCGGAGAACGGGGTTTTGATCATATTGCCCATGAGGCATGGTTCGCATGTGTCAAATGATTCAAAATCAAGAGACTCCAAAAGTCCATCAGAATGGAGTTTCTTCATGCGCTTTACACCAATATGACCTAGACGACAGTGCCACAAATAAGTAGTATTATCACTATCTACTTTGCATCTCTTAGCCTCAATGTTATGGATGTGTGTTTCATCCCTTTCGAGATTCAGAAGAAATAAACCATTCACAACAGGTGCATGACCATAAAAGATGTTACTCATATAAATAGAACAACCATTATTCTCCGATTTAAATGAATAACCATCTTGCAATAAACACGATCCAGAAATAATGTTCATGCTCAACGCAGGCACATAATAACACTTATTAAGGTTTAAAACTAATCCCGAAGGTAAAACTAAGGAGAGTGTGCCGACGGCCATCACATCAAATCTTGATCCGTTGCCAACGTGTATCGTCACCTCATCCCTCGCAAGCCGCCGTCTATTCCGTAGCTCCTGTTTCGAGTTACAAATATTATCAACTGAACCAGTATCAAATACCCAGGCACTACAACGAGGGCTAGTAAGGAAAACATCAATAACATGTATATCAAATATACCTTTGATGGTGCCACCCTTCTTGTCCGCTAAGTACTTGGACGATTCGCCCAAAGGACCCTTGTCCTTGCAATAGAAGCACTCAGTGTCCGGCTTGGGTCCAGACTTGAGCTTCTTCTCAGCAGGGGCAACACGCTTGCCGTCGCCTTTCTTGAAGGGCTTCTTTGCACCCTTACCTTTCTTGAAGGTGGGGGGCTTGTTGACCATCAAGACATGATTATCCTTTTTGATGTCCACCTCCGCAGCCTTCAGCTTTGCGAAGATCTCGGTGATCGTATCAGTGGAACCAATCTGATTGTGAGTCACTACAAAACTTTTGTAGCTAGGAGGGAGTGATTGCAGAACCCTGTCAATCTTGAGATCCTCTGGAATCTTGCAGTCCAGTTGCTCAAGGCGTTGAGTGTAGCCCGACATCTTTATGGCGTGCTCACTAACGGAACTCCCTTCCTCCATCTTGCAGTTAAAGAATTTCTCAGAGATCTCATATCTCTCAGAATGGTCCTGAGTCTGAAACATGGTTTTCAGCTCCTCAAGAATCTCAAAGGGCCCGGGATAGTCTTCAAAACTATTTTGAAGGTCCGATTCCATAGCAAACAACATGGTGCTCTTAATCACACCATAATCATCTTTGCGCGACGATAGACAGCTTTCTCATCAGCCGGAGCATCTACAACAGGAGCGTCACCTAGCAAATTCTCAAGGACATAGTCCTTTTGACCGCCAGAGAGAATGATTCTCAGATTGCGGAACTAGTTGGTGAAGTTAGACCCATTGTTTCTAAGCTTTTCTTTCTCAGCGAAAACGTTGAAGTTGAAGTTGGACTTAGCCATTTGATCTACAATATTTGCAAGTACAAATTAGACTATGTTCATGATAACTAGTTCAACTTAATCAAATTACTAGATGAACTCCCACTAAATTCAACATCCCTCAAGTTGTTTAGTGAACACGATCCAAATTCACCACACCTAATCCGATCTTCACGAGAAGAGATGTGGCTTCAATGGTGGACAACGAAGTGTCGATCATATCATTCATATGACTCATGCTTAACCTTTCGGTTCATGTGTTCCGAGGCCATGTCTGTACATGCTAGGCTCGTCAAGTCAAACCCAAGTATTTCCGCGTGTGCAAAAACTGGCTTGCACCCGTTGTATGTGAACGTAGAGTCTATAGCACCCGATCATCACGTGATGCTTGGACACGATTTAACTTTCGAACGGTGCATACATGGGGAGAACACAGTTTTATCTTGATCTTTAAGTGAGGAATCATCTTATAATGCTACCGTCGCGATCTAAGCATAATAAGATACATAAAAGGATAAACATCACATGCATATAACTTTATGTGACATGGTATAGCCAATCTTTCGCGCAATGATCTTCATCTTGTGCGTGCTGGCATGATCTCCATCACTCCACCATGATTGCCTCCACCACGAATAGCAACTACAACTATTGCTAACTACTTAGCGATAAAGTGAAACTATTACATGGCGTATAAGAAGTTGACACACAGGTCATACACAGTTATAAATATAACCATATGGCTCCTGCCGGTTGTGTACTCATCGACATGCAAGTCGTGAAACATTACAAAACATGATCATTGCATACAACATACACATCACATCTCGGTCCATACCATATCACAGAAAACACTCCCTTCAAAAACAAGTTAGACGCCTCTACTTTGTTGTTGCATGTTTTACGTGGCTTATGGGAGTAGCAAGCTAAGAACGATTCTTATCTACGGAAAGCCACAACGGTGATATTATGGTTGCCAAACTCCGGTGTAAATCCCATGACAACTATAGTGAGAGAAACTGGCATCCACCAGCCGCATGTGTGGAACAAGCCACACGTCAAGTGCGGAGCCGGTCTCGCGAACGACGTCGCGTAAGGTTGGCCTGGACCGCTTCAATCTCACTACCCCGCGTCATAAGAATAACACAAACAAGAGGCTTGCAACATAAAACATCAACGCCCGCAACAACCATATTGCGTTCTACTCGTGAAACACATCTACGCATAGATCTTGCTCTGATACCACTGAAGGGTTTCGCAACATAGTAAATCAAAAAAAATTCTACGGATGCGAACGGGAAAGCCAAGATCTAATCTAGGAGATGCAAACAACGAGGGGGATTATATGAGATATTCATGGCCTTGAAGATTAGCACAGGGGAACGTTCGTCGGAACATGGGTGATGTAGTCGTACTCGCTTCTCCTCCTCGCGATCCGATCCGATCTAACACCGCAAGTGGCGATGCCTCCGAGAGATGCACACGTGCGGCACCTCGACGTCTCCTCCTTCCTCGGTCCAGAAAGTATGGTGGAGAGACGGATTGGATCTACAACGCGACGGTGCAAGTGGTGGAGAGTTTCTCAGCAGAGCCGCCACGTGCAATCGGGAGGAGAGAGAGAGGAGGCGAGGCGGCTAGGGTTGTGGAGGAGGTGTGGGGAGGTGCGCCCAGCCCTCTATATATAGAGGGGTGGGCGCCAGCCCTAGCCCCTCCCCCAAGCCCTAGGTCGGCGGCCAAGGAGGGAGGAGTGGGGGGCAAGTTCCCCCCCCTTCTAGAAGCTTTCCTAGGGTTTGCCCTAGATCTGGCCGGCTGGGCCCTATGGGTCCTTGTTCCCCTGGCCCAATGCGGACAGGGCACTCCCTCATAGGCCCATGCCCCCTCCCGGCAGGTGGGGCCACGTTGGTCCCCCTCCGAAAGGTTCTAGAAGCTTCCGGTATAATACCGATTAACCCGAAACAATTCCGAACTCCAAAAACTGCATTGCCTTATATGAATCTTGTTCTCCAGACCATTCCAGAACCTCTCGTGATGTCCCGGATCCCATCCGAGACTCCGAACAAAAAAACTCATAAACCAATTATCCAATCTATCCTAGCGTCGAGACACGTTAAGTGTGTGACCCTTCGGGTTCGAGAATATGTAGACATGATCTTCTATCAATAATCAACAGTGGGGTCTGGAAACCCATATTGACTCCCACACATTCATCGATGATCATATCGGATGAACCACGATGCTAGGATTCAATCAATCCCATATATATATTCCCTTCGTCTCGCGATATTTTACTTGCCCGAGATTTGATTGTCGGTACCGTCATACCTAGTTCAATCTCGTTCACAAGTACTTTACTCGTTCATAATCCGATATCACTTTGTGATTAACTCCTTAACCACATGCTTGCAAGCGGTGTTGATATCGACACCGAGTGGGCCCGTAGTATATCTCTCCTACTTGGGAGGGGATAATCCCATCTCGATACATACAACCCAATGTACTTTCCGATCACCTGAGAGACACCTTTATGATCACCCTCTCATAGGATGACGTTTGATGACCTCAAAGCTTTCTTCCGATACCAGGGAGTTGCATTATCTCATGGTCTAAGGAACACAATATTTGACATAAGAAAAGCTTCGCAAAGATGAACACGATGACACGATCTAATTGCTCCGCTTAGTTTGGGTCTGTCCATCATATCATTCTCCCAATGATATGATCTCATTATTAATCGACAACTCATGTCTATGGTTAGGAAACCTTAACCATCATTAATCAATGAGCTAGTTCATAGAGGCATACTAGGGACACGGTGTTGTTCACAAACCACATAAGTATTAAAGTTTCCGCTTAATACAATTCTAGCATGGAATATAAACTTTATCATGAACAAGAATTATAATAATAACATCTTTATTATTGCCTCTAGGGCATAATTCCAACAGCGTGCTACTGCTAGCTATTCGAGACTGAGTAAGTACTAGGGTGAGCTCACCAAAATAACTAGGGATTATATTTGAATCGTGAAAAAGCTCCTAAAATCTCTCGTATGTTTTTCGAGAACCCGCAATTTGTATTATACTAACAAGAACGCCAAAGAATGGCTACAACTCCACACTTACCTTTCAGTTTACAACACACTCCTACAACAACGACAAGCCCTCCTTGCCCAACCTCTAGCCAATAATGGTAAGGAGGCAGAGCACTGAGCATCCAAACCGCGTATAACCAACACCAAATACCACCATAACACGACCAAACCCCGAAGTTTCCCGAACCAACGTACCACTACATGCGCCTAGAAGATGAAGTGGGCGAGTGGTAGGGTCTGGACGAACATGAGAAGGATTTGACTAGAGAGTTCCGACGATGGCGTACATTACACCTACATTGTGCCCCGGAGACTCACCTTGAGTAATAGTGACATAGGTATGCCTAGTGGGTGTTCACATTTCGCCTATTTTGTCCGGCTCGACAGGAGGCCCATGTGAAAATCTACTAGTGATAGTGAAGCCCATGACGATTCGGATAAGGCCAAGCCCGTGAAGGTTTTGACTCCTTGGTGGATACGTCAAAGCTAGATAGGAAACCTTAGGGTTACGCCATCAAACATGTAACCGACCCGGACGTCTCCCGAGACCTGGCCTCCTCATAGAAAGGCCAGGAGGGAACGACGAGGAGGATCATCAAAACTCTCACACATGCACCCGTCATATCTAATATTGGCTCCATTGCGATATAGGCACCGGTTCATCAATCAATCAAGAACAAACAAGCAGGATAGGGTTTTCCCTCCGAAGGCCTGAACCTGTGTAGATCTTGTGTCCGTGTGTGTTTGTCTGTTAGCCTACGAAGTCTCCAGCGTGCCGCTCTTTCCAAAACACAAGTACATCAAGTATGGTAATTGACGTGATCACCCCACGTCAAGTAGCCAACACCAGCGAGGCTACCAGCTCCGAGTGCCACACTGGGGACACCCCTCATAGCCTAAGCAGCGCCTTCGTGAAGGGAAATGACATGGTTGCGCCGCCGCTCTCTGGTCCGACAAGGTAGACCAAGCGTTTCTCCACATGTTGAGGGGAGGAACAGTCAGACCCAAGATCACGCCTCCAAGGAGGGAAATGGCACCCATAGGTGTTACCGTGATCCGCACCAGACACGCCAAGTAGGGTTTTCGCCCGGGGGGAAACCGTTCCGCTTCGCTCCCTCACGGGGCGACTGGGACGCGATCTCTTCGACCTCCCCCCGTCTACACCTCTCCCCCCTCCCTTGCCGCCGCCAGAGAGCGTCGCCAGGAAAAGCCCGAGCGGTGCCGGCAGCGACGGGATTCTCCTCTAACTACGTGCTAGGCTGGAGGTGTGGGGCTCTCCCGACCAGCGGCGATGCGCTGCTGCACCCACCTCACCTTGGTGTGGCGGATATACATGGTGGCGGGGGTGATGGCGGATCTGGCGGTGGTGTAGGGTGGTGCAAGAAGGCGATCGAGGGTTGTGAACTATGGTGCAAGGAGGCTGGATCTCCATGGCTGCAGGAGCTTCGCAGGGCCGGATCTAGACCCTTCATGGCCCGATCTGGATCGGGCGGTCTTGTCCGGAGCGCGTCTTACCGATGTCCCCCATGAAGATGGATGGTCCAGAGCCCCTGGATGCGTGGTGGCTAGGGCGCCAGGTCTGGGCCAGGCAGGCCCAGATCCAACGGCGTGCCCTGCTCTCCACTGGTTGGACCTACATGTGTGACATGCAACAACATGGTGGGGCCGCGTCTGCGTGCCCGTCGCACCTAAGCTACCCGCACGTTGCCTTGTCGGCCTCTTGTCCTGGCTTGGAGGAAGCTGCCGCACCGATGGTTTTCCTCAGACCGACGATGGTCTGGCTTGCCCGGGTGGACATGGTGGTGACGGTGCTGCTACTTGGCGGCGGGGATCCACGATGGCGGTTATACTGGGGGATGGACGAGTAGGGTCTAGGCTAGGGTGGGCAAGGACGATGGCACCGTTTGATGGCAACAATCGTGGCCACTTATCATTAAGACTCCAAGTGCAGAGTGTTGTAGCAAGCTTTTTTTTCCCACAAGGGTGACTCGAGGGTTTTATATTGAACTCTCATGGAATTGGTTATGGAAATTTATTCGTGTTCTCCGTGTCAAGCAACCTATAAAGCAAAATAATTTGTCTTGTGTCCGCAAATCCACCAAATGGTTGTCAAGCACAAGGTTTCATATTAGTAATATGGAATATAAATAAAGTAAATAAATGCAAACTATATGATATGGAAGATAATAAAGTTGATTTTAGGTTTTTATGGATGATTGCAAGTAGGAAAAGTATTTTTGTATTTTCGAAATAATAAATTGCAGAAAACATAAAAGATAGTAATTGCAATGGAACCTGATAAGAAATCTGTGGGACATTGCCTTCTGCTAGCCTAGCAAACACCGGAGACTGCTACATCATATTGATGCCATTGTTTGATTCAGCCATGCCAAAAAAGAAGTGACAAATCAAGAGATCATATGATGCAACAAACTCTAGTATAACGGTACACCCCTCTGCATATCCTTTGAACCGCCATTGCCAACCAAAGGGACAGTTCTTTCACTGCCAATGCATGCAATCGATGCTGCCAAGCATACCAGTAAACCCCCTTCTCTCGTTGATGGACAAAGGGCGGGCAGTATTTTTGATGTTTGGCTCTCTCAGGTAAACTTTGCCAAACACTGCAATAACCGCGCTGCAAAACCGGTACATAGCCTCATGGCATCTGGACTCGCTCATGCGCATGTAGTCATCAAGGAGGTCACCAGACACTCCATATGCAAGCTGTCGAATGACAGTAGAACCTTTTAAATAAAAGAAGAAGCCAATCTTACCGGTACAATCGTACTTGGCCTCGAAGTAGTTATCATACTCCGTCGCCCCATTAAGAATTTGCAAGAACTCGACATCTGATAGCGGCAATGGAATGCCTTCTCTTTAAAGACTGAATCGGTTGGATGAAAGTAGTCCTTGTAAAGGCGTATGTGGCCTTCTTCTCGGTCGCGCTCCTGGTTGGCTTCGCACCGCTTAGACGAGCCACCTCTGCGCGGAGGCAGGAGGTAGTGGTCGTGCACCATCTGTGCAGCCGCTAGCAGAATCTCGGTCTCACCGTCGGACTCCTCCTTCGGCTGCTGCCCATCTACAAAGTATGCGGCCATCAATGGTGATGCCAACTCCCGCAGCGGGCCGGATAAAACCTAAAAAGGACCGGCGAACATACCTCGGACAAATGATCGAGCAGGTTGTGCGCCACGCAGAGGGTGTCGCTTGTCCAGTCCACAGGCGGAGGCCGGGGTGACGGGATTGCCTGCGGCGCGTACAGACAACTCCGGCAACGCGCGTGGCCTGCGGTGACGCTCGATATCGCGGGAGGCATCGGCGCAATGAGCATTGGCGACGGCAAAGATTACGCCTGCTCGAGTCACATGATATGGTGTGCGAGTGTTTGGGAGAGGAGCGTGGCTAGTGTGCCACTAGCGAGAGAGCTCGGACGAATTATTAGGAGGACACGTTTGGATAAATGCGCTGTCCGGACCGACACAACCGAGACCCAGATTATGGTCAGACCGCTGGGGCGTCACGCACCACACAAACGAGTTCGGACACGCTCGGATGAAATGCGTCGAGCAGTTAGAAATGCCCCAAGGATTCTAGAAAAGAGTTGCAACACAGCTAACTAGCGTATAGGGTGAAACGACCTCTACTAGCTACTGCCCAGGTTTTTGCTTCAGCCTTGATCTCATTGATTGATAAGTTTTTTGCTTCAAAGAGACGGTGGATATTTGTTCGGGCGCTACAAGTCAGGTGCATTTTCTTCACATCGTTCCGAATTCAGAGTGCCCAACACAGGTGGAAATTTCACGGAATGAGAGTACACCTGGACTTGCTACCGATTGGTAGACGTGATCACAGTGGAGATAACGACCTGTACCTCGATGGCCAAATCTGATCTGCCAGTCATTTCTCTTGACCTATGGTTGAGGCAGGGTAAGATCAGACAAGCACTCTGTTTCTACTTTCTGGAATTCTGGGGGAATTTTTCGCTCTTTCCTTCGCGCCATTTTTGAATACGGTTTCGTGTCTTCCAATCCCAACAAGCTCGTTGTATCAATTTAGGCACGCGGTTGGTACCTGTTACTGTCGACATATACATACATACGGGAGAATATACGTACAAACTTGAATAATCTGCACTCCCGTTCGAACTATACTCTATCGACAACGACGACTGTGACCAACTGAACAATACTCCATCCGTTTCAAAATATAAGATGTTTTAGGTTTGTGAAGAAGATGAATCTAAACTTGTTTTAGTATGTAGGTTCACTCAACTTTGGAATGAATCTACACACTAAAAGAAGTCTAGATTCATTTTCTTCAGAAATCTAAAACATCTTATATTTTAAAACGGAGTGAGTACCTCTGTTCGTAGAAACAGCCCGACAGACGTATCGCCACCGAATTAGACGAACGCCAAACAAAGAGACACGATCAGTCCAAACAAAGGGCAGAACAAAGCTGCAGGGAGCAGGAATTAATAACGGGATGCTGATTGCTGATGGTGGTTAGGGGAAGGACATCTCCGATTAGTTGGTGTTGGAAATATAAGCAATAATCCATATGATTTAATCCGAATAATAAACTTATAAATCATGATCATACAGATAGTAGTAAAACCAATCATGCAGATCAACAAAGTAGATGGACATATTACATCTATATAAGATAAACCTATCACATCTACACCAAACGCTAGAATAAAGTACTCTAGCATAATCAGAAAAATACAGTTGAGTATCACGTACAGAGTAGGCTGAATAGCAGCCGCAGCGGTTGCAGCAGCGTCGCCCATGTTGAGGTTGTCGAAGAGGTCGCTGACGTCCGGGAAGAAGTCGTCGTCAGGGAACTTGTCGTCGGACGACGTCGTGGTTGCCAGTAGTCGCGCTGAGCGCCTCCCCAAAACCTGATCGCCTCACCCGCAGGTTCACGAGAGGCGGGGTTCCGAGGCCCTCTTCCCGATCTGCGGTGCACGCAAGCCGGGATGGAGAAGACGAAAGCGGCGCAAGGTTCGGAGGTAGACACGTGAGTGGATTGATTTGCATCGATTAGGTTTAGCCGGACGCTTTATATAGTGCAGGTTAGGAGGATCGTGGGCTCACGTCCGAAGTCGATAACAGCCACGTCCATAAAACTGCTGTAATTAACGTCCGTTAATGACTCATAATCAGTTTTCCCAACCAGCAAAATAAAGCTCGGCTCGGCGAGATTCCGCAACCAGCAAGGCGTCGTGACGAGGCGAGGCGTGAGGCGGCGTCGGAGGAGGAGTGCGAGGGCTACTCTTCTTGTCACACCTTAGTGAGTGGTGCAACACTCTACTATAATGGTCCAACTCCCTTTAACTAGCAATGGGACTAAACTTTAGCACCACTAGCAGCCATATGCTGCCATATACAAGTGGGCCAAAGAGAATTTCAGAATTTGTCTAATGGGCCAATAGCCCAATATACACCAAATTCCAACAATCCCCCACAAAGTCTCATTGGCACATCACAACACTTTTCTTCCAGAACATTGTTTTATATACCGGTGTGTAGTGGAGACTGTTAAGTTGAACTTCCACGTTAAACTTCATGCTACACTAGCTTGCAACTTGAATAGTGGACTATGCCTTGAACTACAAGTTTTCTGCGCGCTAGTTTCACACAAAATCTAGACCGGTACAGGGCTACCGTCGGCTTCCCCGCGGTTTGGAGCTTATGCGTCATACTCCAGGGCCTTTCATGAGTTTATTAGAGAGCACCCAACTCTCACGGACTGCGACGTTTGACAGTCAGACTCATATAGGTGTGTTCCTCAAGAGATGTTCTGCAGGACAACATCTCCGCTTATAAAAGCCACTTGGAACACATTAAGATAAATATCAACCTGCCATGCGAATAAGAGAGTATTGCATCTTTATGGAGATGTAAATATAATATGGGAATACTCTCCTCTCGGTGACCAACAGCTTGTCTCCCAACTCTAATTCATGGGATCTCCGATCACATAGAGTGGGTTGCCAGGATCAACTCATAGCGTGGGTCTCAAACCCATCTCCTCGATGCATTATCTATCACATTACGTGATAAACCCTTTGTGAAGGGATCTGTGTTCTTAGATGTTTGGATATAATCCAACGCAATAACTCGGAGTTTCTCGGTTTCGACAGATTTCAATCTCCTCTTCACATGCCTTGATGACTTCATATTATCCTTAGAACTGTTTACTTTGACGATCACAGTTTGATTATCACAGTTCATCGGGATAGCGGGTATTGGTTTTTCAACCACAGGTAAGTCATCAAGAACTCACGAAGCCACTCTGCTTCAACAGTGGCTGTGTCTAATGCTGTGAGTTCTGCTTCCATTGTTGACCTCGTTAAGATGGTCTGCTTGCAAGACTTCCAGGAAACAGCGCCACCACCAAGTGTAAACAAATAACCACTTGTGGCCTTAATCTCATCGAGATCGATATCCAATTTGAATCACTATAACCCTCAAGTACCCGAGGATACCCAAAGATAGTGAATACCATAACTCATGATGCCTTTCAAATAGCGCAAAACTCTTTCAAGAGCATGCCAATGATCATCTCCGATTTGACACAAATCGACTCGGTTTGCTTACAAAGAAAGGAGATGTCAGTCTAGTAGCGCCGGCTAAATACATGAGCGAGCCAATAATTTGAGAATATCTCAATTGATCTTTAGCATCCTTCGATTCTTCAAGTAGCACGCTCGGATCATAAGGCGTTGGAGAAGAATTACAGTCGCTATACCCAAAGCGACTCAATATCTTTTCCACATAGTGAGACTGAAGCAATGTAATCCCACCATTGTCATCCTTTAGTAGCTTGATGTTTAAGATTACATCAGTCAGTCCCAAGTCCTTCATCTCAAAGCAACGAGATAGGAACTCTTTGACCTCCTCTATAACAGCGAGGTTGGTCCCGAATATCAATATGTCATCAACATAGAGACACATAATAACTCCCTCGCCCCCACCATGGCGATAGTACACACATTTGTCAGCTTCGTTTACAACAAAGCCTTCAGCAGTTAAAGTTCTTTCAAACTTCTCGTGCCACTGTTTAGGAGCTTGCTTAAGACCATATAAAGACTTCACTAACTTACACACCTTTCCTTCTTGACCATCTACTACAAATCCGTCAGGCTGCTCCATATAAATTTCCTCATCTAGCTCTCCATTTAGAAAAGCTGTCTTAACGTCCATTTGATGAACGAGAAGACTATGTGAGGCAACCAAGGATAGCAGTACTCGAATAGTGGTCAATCTGGCTACAGGTGAGTAGGTATCGAAGAAGTCTTCACCTTCCTTTTGGGTATAACCCTTAGCCACAAGACGTGCTTTGTACTTTTCAATAGTACCGTCAGGTCTAAGCTTTTTCTTGAACACCCACTTACATCCTACAGGTTTGCACCCATAAGGACGATCAGTGATTTCCCAAGTACCATTAGCTAAGATGGAATCTATCTCTCTTCGGACAGCTTCCTTCCAAAGAGTCAAGATCTTGAGATGCATAGCTCAAATAGAAGTGGGAGTATCATCCACAAGGTACACAATGAAATCATCACCAAATGACTTTGCGTCCTTTGTCTCTTGCTCCTTTGGGAGCTTCATTGTCATCCTCCAGGATCATCAGTGTTCTATCGGCATAGTGGGTTCAGGAATTATAGAAAATTCCTGACTAGATGAACTAGTCATCTCTTGATTTGATGAGCTAGACATGCCTTTCATAGGAAAGATGTCCTCAAAGAAAGTCGCATCATTCAACTCCTTAATTGTACCAACATGCATGTCGGATACCTCAGATTTTACTATCAAAAATCTATAGCCAATGCTATGAAAAGCATATCCCAGAAAAACACAATCAACGGTTTTTGGTCCAAGCTTTCGCTTCTTGGGTATTGGAATATTGACTTTCGCCAAACAACCCCAAGTTCGTAAGTAAGAGAGTTTAAGCCTTTTTTTTCCATTCCTCAAATGGAGTCATGGTTTTATCCTTTACAGGAACACGGTTTATGACATGACACGCGGTCATTAGCGCCTCCCCCCACCATTCCTTGGAAAGACCAGATGTATCTAACATGGCGTTAACCAAATCAGTTAGAGTGCGGTTCTTTCTTTCGGCCACCCCATTTGACTGAGGTGAGTAGGGAGGCGTCCTCTCATGTATAATACCATGTTCCGCACAGAATAAATCAAATTCATTTGAAAAGTACTCTCCACCACGATCCGACCTTAGCCGCTTGATTTTAAGATCAAGTTGGTTTTCTGCCTCAGCTTTATAGATTTTAAAGTAGTTCAAAGCTTCATCTTTAGATTTCAGAAGATAAACATAACAGTATCTAGTGGAGTCATCAATCAACGTCATAAAGGATCTTTTTCCACCTTTTGTCAACACACCATTCATCTCACAGAGATCTGAATGTATAAGTTCTAGCGGTGCTAAGTTTCTCGGTTCCGCAGTCGTATGAGACTTGCGGGGTTGCTTTGCTTGCACACAAACTTGGCACTTAGAACCTTTGACAGTGGTAAATTTCGGAATTAAACTCATATTAGCTAGCCGCGTCATGCAACCAAAGTTAATATGACAGAGTCGTGAATGCCAAACATTGGACTCATTATCATTGCAAACATGATTAATAACTTTAGTACATGAGTCTGACAGAGACAAGCGGAACAGACCTCCACACTCATAACCTTTTCCAACATTTTGTACATACTTAGAAATTACAACTTTATTGGACTCAAAAACCAACTTAAAGCCATCTCGACATAAAAGCAATCCACTGACGAGATTCTTATTGATGGAGGGAACGTGTTGCACATTCTTCAGCTGTACGGTCTTCCCCGAAGTAAACTTCAGATTTACCGTACCAACACCATGAACAGAAGCACGTGAGCCGTTTCCCATCAGCACGGAAGAGGTCCTTGAGACCTGATAAGAGGAAAACATGGAAATATCAGAACATACATGTGTATTAGCACCCGTGTCTATCCACCAATCAGGAGAATGACATACTGAAAGGATAGTAGGTAAAATACCGTACCCAGCATCCTTCATCTCAGTATTGCTAATAACAACATTCGCGGTCTTGCCGCTGTTCCCATGTTGACGCTTATCAAAGCGATTAGGGCAGCTAGGAGCCCAATGATCAGGATCACCACGCATGGCAAGAGCCTTTCCTCTTATCATTTTCTTCTTGAAGTTGGTTGAGTCGTGGCCTTGTTCTTGCCATCGAACTTTCCCTTTCCTTCGCTTTGTTCTTATTCTTGAACTTGTGGGATTGGAAGTTTTTCCTCTGCACTAAATTGGCGAGAACCTCCCTCAAGTCCTCGAGCAGTTTTGTCCTTTGCTATCGCCTTCTCTTCCACATGAAGAGACCCAATGAGATCCGTAACGGAAAACTCTTGTCTCTTATGTTTCAGAGAAGTAGCAAAGTTCCTCCACGAAGGAGGAAGCTTGGCAATAATGCCACCAGCCACAAATTTGTCCGGTAAGGAACACTTGAACTGCTCAAGTTCTTTGGCAAGTGATTGTATCTCATGAGCTTGCTCAACGACGGAGCGCTCATCAACCATCCTGTAGTCATAGAATTGCTCCATGACATACAACTCAGTGCCAGCATCCGAGACCCCAAACTTGGCCTCGAGCGCTTCCCACGCGTCCTTGCCATTATCAAATGACATATAAGGGTCAACAATGTTGTCCCCAAGAACACTGAACAAAGCCGCCATAAACATGGTATCGGCTTTCTTAAAGTTCGCCTCGTGAAAGATCTCCTTCAGGCTTGCCAAGAGTGGCGCTATAGCATTTTAGGTTTTCAAACCAGAGAACTGCTCTCTTGCGCCATCTCTTATAGTGCATGCCATCAAAAGGAGGCGGCCTAGTAGCCACGGCTACACCAGTGGAATTCAGTTGCCTATAATCAGGTTTTTGGATTGTTGGAAATATAAGCAATAATCCATATGATTTAATCCGAATAATAAACTTATAAATCATGATCATACAGATAGTAGTAAAACCAATCATGCAGATCAACAAAGTAGATGGACATATTACATCTATATAAGATAAACCTATCACATCTACACCAAACGCTAGAATAAAGTACTCTAGCATAATCAGAAAAAGACAGTTGAGTATCACATACAGAGTAGGCTGAATAGCAGCCATGTTGCAGCTGACGTCGCCCATGTTGAGGTTGTCGAAGAGGTCGCTGACGTTCGGGAAGAAGTCGTCGTCAGGGAACTCGTCGTCGGATGACGTCGTGGTTGCCAGTAGTCGCGCTTGAGCGCTCCCCAAAAACCTGATCGCCCCTCACCCGTACAGGTTCACGAGAGGCGGGGTTCCGGAGGCCTACTGTCCCGATCTGCGGTGCACGCCGCAAGCCGGGATTTCGTCGGCGCAAGGTTCTGGAGGTAGACACGTGAGTGGATTGATTTCGTACCGATTAGGTTTAGCCCGGACGCTTTATATAGTGCAGGTTAGGAGTCGGTAAATTAACGCGTCCGTTAATGACTCATAATCAGTTTTCCCAACCAGCAAAATAAAGCTCGGCTCGGCGAGATTCCCGCAACCCGCGGCGCGCGTCGTGACGAGGCGAGGCGAGGCGTGGCGAGGCGGGCGGCGTCGGAGGAGGAGTGCGCGAGGGCTACTCTTCTTGTCACACCTTAGTGAGTGGTGCAACACTCTACTATATAAGGTTGGACCAATAGCCTAATATACACCAAATTCTTCTTGCCAAAGAGAATTTCAGAATTTCTAATGGACCAATAGCCCAATATACACCAAATTCCAACAGTTGGTACTAGCTGCCTGCAGCTTTTTGTCTGGAAATTGCCTGAAGAGGCAGCACGCCTGACTAGTCAGTCACTGCCCGCTCTTCAGATTTAACAAACACCCCGCTGAGCATTGATCAGCAGCGGGGGTGTGACATACAGTATTGTATTGTATGTTTTACTATTCCTACAGGTTGCTGGTTATTATCTCTGTAATTATTACCTAAACCCTAGCGATTTTGTCCTCTGCCTCTGGTGACTTGAGCTTTGGATGAGTAGGAATCTTGGATAGTGCCTACCGTTTTGTGATTTCCCGTGGAGTGTTAGTTGTCTCCACCGTTTCTCGAAAATCTTCTCACTGCGTAGTAGAACATCACATGACCAATAGTACAAAAGAAACGAAGCTTATAGCAGATGAAATTTGGGGGTGTTATCCCTCCTCCCTCCTCCCTCCCTCCCCCCCCCGTTTTGAGAGTCTCCCGGAGAAGCCCGGCTCGACCCCTAGCCCTCTCCGCCGGCGTTGCCGGCCGGAGACGGCGAAGGGAAGACGCCGGAGTAGATAGGAGTAGTTGTAGGTTCGGCAGCTTGCCGTTTTGGGGCTGTTTCCCCGGTAGTTTGTGCGGAACTCTAGATCTAGCCACCCAGATCTATGTAGTTTTAGGGTTCCTTGTCTCTGCTTTTCTTCTCCGATGGATGGAGGCCCAAGTTGAGACGGGAACCGACGCACCTCTGAATAATTTCGTGGTGGTGGCCTGGCCTCCGTCTTGAGGTGTTGCACTCTCGGTTTCCTCTCGGCCGGCAGTGGTTGCGAGGAAGAGGAGATCGATGGTGGAGTTAGCTGTGCCGCGGAGCAGCTCCTGTCCGGCCATGGTGGCGAGGGGAGTCTTGGCGCGTGGCTTTGGCGGCGGGGGGGCGGCCTTGCCCTCCGCAGGTTGGTGTTTGCCTTGATGGAGAGGGGTGCTGCGTGGCGACGTTTTCTCCGGCCGGCCGTGGAGGCGAGGGGAGGAAGCGAAGCAACAAGTGCTTCCCGGCCCCATTGAGGTGGGACGTCAACCTGCTGCTGCAACGACGAGCAAATCCCGCGGCGGCTGCGATTGCCAACGCGAGCTTCGGCCAAGATGGTGGCCTTGTGTGGTGCCAAGACGGCGCCCTTTCCAACCTCCGCAGTGGAGGCCTTCTTCGGAGTCACTCGCCGGAGTTCCCCCTGTGTCAGCGCCAAGTGGTTCGTCCCCGGCGAAGTCATGGTGGCCGGCGCTCGTGGCTCAATCTCGGTGGCGAGAACCCTGGACTCGATTGCTTTTCTGTTTTTTCTATCAGGGTCCTCGGTGCAAATTTTCTGGCCTTTGTTGTAATTTCTTTTTCTGTTCTAGGCCCTGCTTGTATTGTGCACCCACCGTCGGTTAATTAAATGCAGCTTCGGGGCCCTTCGAGGCCCCTTATCCGTTCAAAAAAAAAAACAAAAGAAACGAGAGCGATGAGATTACACACGATAAGATATGATGTGGGTGTCAGAGTTTCATATAGTGACGGAAGTGGGTTAACAATAGGTACCCTCTTCTCTCTTTAGTTTAAAATGAACTAACTTTTGAATTAAATAGGATAAAGGGTACCCAAACGGTGATCCACTTCCATCTATAGTTTCATAGGTCGCCACTGCAAGACAGCAACAGCGTGGCTGGCCTGCATCGCGGTTCTACTTAGTTGATGATTTCACTCGCCACTACATAGACACGCCCTCTCTCTTAGCTCTAATTTACTGAAACTTATTTCTAAAATATTTCTGAATTGATTTTCTATATCGCATTACTAGAGTTTAGCTTTGTATATAATTTAAATTCCTTACTTCAATTCTAATATTGTATCCTCATTAAATTCCTGATTATATTCCACAATATACTATGCATATTCTCATTTTATATTTTTACAATGAATTCAACATTTAATCCAAGTTTTCATAATTCATCATATATGAAAAATCATTTTGACTCTATGAAACTCAGGAAATATATTCTACTCCTACATATTGTATTAAAAGGTATTGGGACCAATTTCTTCTTGTAATTGAAATCTAAATTTAAACTAGTTCAGTGGTAAACTAATATTTCATGATAAATTAGCTAGTGTGAATGAATCATGAATAGGTGCATGACATGTCAGTGAAAATCTAAAGAGAATCTCCACGAGGTTAAAGATAAGGTAGATTTTTGTGGCAAGGTGCATGAAAAGTAGTACTCCACCCGTCCTAGAAACAAACGACGCAGATTTGTCAAGATTTACATCTATATAGACGCGTTTTAGTATATAGATGTATTCGAATATAGACTAATTTGCGATATTATTTTCAGGACGGAGGGATTAGTATAATTTATATAGATCAAACAAATCGTCTAAAAACATAATTTCTCTGTCTAAAAATAAATGACTAAATAATTTGGATTTGTCTATATTCGCGTTTTAATGTGTAGATATATGTGAATTTGGAACAATCCACGTCACTTTATTTTTACGGAGCCAGGAAGCATAAGTATAAGAAACAGAGTCCTTCAAAATCCTCATGGAGCAAGCAGGAAACTCTATCCCGTTAAGATTATTAAGATTAGATACTACTCCCTTCGTTTTAAAATATAAGATGTTTTAGCTTTGTGAACCAAATGTATCTAAACTTGTTTTAGTGTGTAGATTCACTTTAAACTTAAATAAGCTTATACACTAAAATAAGTCTAGATACATTTTCTTCACAAACTAAATCATCTTATATTTTAAAACGGAGGGAGTTTCTTGTATGGCAGTGCAAGTACGACTTGTACTTGTGTTATTTCCATCTGACATACTCCTACTTTCTCCGTTTAGAAATATAAGACGTTTTAGGTTTGTGAATGGGATGTATCTAAACATCTTTTAGTGTATAGGTTCAAATGAATCTAGATACTAAAAGATGTCTAGATACATCTCATTCACAAACCTAAAACGTCTTATATTTCTAAATGGAGGGAGTAGTATACAGTAAGTCGCTTGGCCGATAGATTGGCCTGTACTGTACATATGTTGATCATACATCGGGGTATTAGTTGTAGTAGCTCGGAGGCTCGGAGCAGGTAGCGTATAATGTGTGCCCGTGAGGCCGAAATACATATAGAAGGTGCACGGGTCATTGTATTGGCGTGTGTTCACGTGCAGCTAGTTGTTGCCCTTGCGCGTGGCTCGACGCCCCCTACCCAGCACGCCTACAACTGCTATGATTACGAGGTGTGGCATGCGGTCACCCGTATACCGGTGCTTCTTTCTACGTAAGGAGTACAGTACGTACTCCTACTAGCGGAAAGCATCTGCTTATATACCGGAAACGGGTGGCATCAAACAAAAGGCAGTGGCCAGATTTGACCAAAACCGCTCTAGGCAATTGCGTGGCTGGAGCGCGCGCGCGCGCGGAACCACTCGTACTACTACTACGTAGGGCATCATGATCGATTGAAGGGATGGACACTTCGACAGGCAGATCTGGTGCCGATTCGACAGGCTCGAGCGCGCTGTCGTGCACCCATGGATTCCCGGCCGTCTCTCGTCGCGAGGCCGTGGGTGTGCTGCACGCGTGCAGCGGAAGCACGCATTGATCGATCATTTTGCTCCTCCTCCCGCACCCGCACGGCGGCGTTGCGTCGCGCCGGGCGGCCGCCCTCCCCGCCGAGCCCTCCCTCCCGACGGTTTTGCCGTCTTTCGGCGGATCCTGCTAGTTTTCGGCGGGTGGTGTGGGGCTGCTGGCTCGGTTTAAAAAAAGAGGTGATTCTAGATCCCTCTCAAGTCAAGACGATGATCCGTCGGATGTTGGTCTTCATTTGACGTGGTTATATCCCGCGGTTACATGATTTCAGCATACCTGATCCAGCCCAAGAAAGGCCTATAGCAAATATACGCCGGCCCATGAAGACTTTCGGGTGGCCAAGGCCCATGATGCATTCGGATTCTTGGAGAGCAAGTTTATAGTAGATAGGAAATTCAAAGTGGTAAACCCTAAAACCTGTAACCGACTAGGTCTGTGCCTGGGACCTGCCTAAGTCTATATAAAGGCTAGGAGGGCACGCCCTAGATCTGTCGACTCATACTTTCGCATACACACCTCCACACCAGATTGCATCTGCGCACCCTTGTAATCACCGGTTCCGCCGTAATCAAGAACAGACAAGCAGGAGTAGGGTTTTCCCTCCGGGGGCCTGAACCTGGGTAAACCTCGTGACCCGTGTTGCTTGTTTTCTAACCGTTCCGCGATCTCCAGCATCCCCATCTTCTCCAAAACCCAAGTCCATAAAAATGGGCATTGACAAGATTAAACCTCGTCAATTGGCGCCGTCTGTGGGAACTAGGGACGCTGATTGTGCGATCGTGACGGTCCCAACTCGAGCGATCTACAACTCCGCGGCGTCGGAGAGTCACCTCCTCTTCGGCGCTTTCGACTTCACCGCCCACTCACCGGCCACCATGAAGGACTTCGAGCCCGTAGGCGACGGACTCGAGATCCTATTCGGGAGCTTCGCTTCAGTGGGCAAACCGCACTCCGCCTCCCGTGGCGGGTGCCCCTGCCATTGATCAGGCCCGCTTCGTGGGCCCCACACCTTGTGCTACGCACATCATCATCAACAGATGAGTCCTATGACAGCAGCAACTGCAACTCCGATCTGTGCGATCCGCCATCGGATGAAGGGACCTACGGTTCCGGATCTGAAAGCTGCGGCAGCAGCGGGCCAATCTACGAGCGCTACCAATGCGCCGTAGTCATCCAGAGTGACGTGGATCAGCGAGCGCCCAACCCGCCGCCAAACCCGCCATCTAACCCGCAGAAAAGAAACGCTGAGAACTGAAGAAGCCAGTCCCCCCACCCGAAGGGGACGACCCTGGCCAGGTCATACGCCTTAGCAAAGAAGGATGGGCCCAGGCACGCGCCGCTGTGGCGGGTAACACGATCCTGCCTGCAGATGCCTCACGGGACCTGCTGATGGCATACCACTTACTCCTCATCGACGAGCACAAGGAGCAGGTCAAGATGCAAGAGGTGCTTGACAAACGCAAGCAAGCAGCCTCGGAGTCCAGCGCGCGACGAGCTGCGCTCTCCGCCATGGGCATCGGCTCCAGCTCGAACAGCAACCACGGCAACAAGCACCGCTCCCGGACGGAGAACATGGACCCCAAGGAGCGCCGCGAAGTGACCCAAACCCTCCACGCATCCTTCATGGAGATGGATGCCGATGGCAACATCGTCCCGAAAACGCCGCAAGCTGCGATCATGGCAGCCACCGCGTACCTCGCGTCCCACCCACCTCCGGAGGAGGATCCGAAAAGAGCCATGCACAAATCCGCACTTACCGGACTCGGACTCGGACTCGTCGGAGCCGCGCTCCTTCAGGAAGCTCCTACGGAGCCGAAGAAGAAAGCTACGCTCAGGTTCGAACGCAGCCCCACTCCTTCATCCGAAGAAGAGGATCATGACCTTCCTCGAAGGCACAAGAGCTCGCGTCATCACAGCCGCGATTGCGATGCCAGAGACGCGCTCACACAGCGCAAAATTGACAAAGCGCGAGCCAAGCGCGCATGCTCGTCTGAATCCGAGATGGACAAAGACGAAGGAGAACTCTGCGGGGCCCGGTGCTTCAGCAGATCTGTTTGACGAACACGTATGCCGCGAAATTTCAAGCTTCCTTCAGATACTCCGAAGTTCGACGGCACGCAAGACCCCAAGGCGTGGCTCAGCGACCACCTGTCGTCCGTCAAGCTGCACGGTGGAAACAAGGAAACCGCCATGCAATGCCTTCAGCTGCAGCTGATAGGCGCAACTCGGATATGGCTTAGCAACCTATCTTCAGGGTCCATTCGAAGCTGGGAGGAGCTGGCTTACAGCTTCATCCGAAACTTCAAGGGCACCAGCAAGAGGCCCGCCTCGATCGAGGAGTTGCGAGCCTGCACTCAACGAACGGGCGAATCCATTCGCTCGTACATACTACGCTGGTCCAACACCAAGAACTCCGCGGCGCATATCTCCGAAGAAAGGGCCATCGACGCCTTCAAGGACGGCGTAAAGCGCCAGGAATTCAAGGAGGAACTTGGGTGCGTCAAGCCCAAGACACTCGACCACCTCATGGACATCGCCAACAGGTGGGCTGACGGCGAAGATTCCGTCCACCGGGCGCACTCGGAGGAAGAAGACGACTACGGCCGACGACGGGAGCACCATAGCAAGAGGAGATCGCGCGTCTACGACGACCGCGATGGACCCGACATGGTCGCGGCCGGCTACGCCGACCGCCGCAACAACGCCAACCGCAATAGCGGAGGATACCGCGGAGGGAACTTCCACGATGGAGGACGCCCAGCACAGTCGTGGCAGCGCCGCGATCGCGATAACGGACCCTTAGCATACGAAAAACTGTCGGGTCCATGCACCATCCACTTCTACATCGATAAACAGGATGGTAAGAAGAAGGCAAGCCACATGCTCAAGGACTGCCGCGAGTTCCAGAAGCTCAGCGAAAGCATGGTTCAGATGAGGCAGCAAGCTCCACCCCATGGATTTGGGAACGCGCCCGCACTAGGAGAAATAGCGCACGGAGCTCCTCCACCGCCACCTATAGGAGGCCCGAACCAACCAGTCGCGCCAGCACAAAACAACGCTGGGCACAGGTATCCCCCGCCAAAAGGAGCACTGATGATCCAGAAGGGGTGCCCAACGAATAGGGTGCAGAAGAAAATCACCCGTCAGATCAACCTGGCCGTGACAACTCCACCTGCCATCCCTGAGTACCTAAGCGGATCGGAGTCCTGCATCACGTTCAGCCATTCGGATCACCCTTGCCAGGTCCCTCGCCCAGGTCATGCTGCCCTGGTGCTCGAGGCGCAGATCGGAGGTTTCGAGATGAGCCGTGTCTTCATGGACGGCGACGACGGCATCAACCTGATGTTTGCAAGCACTCCAGCGGCAATGCGGATCCCACTGTGCAGCCTGGAACAGTCAGACACAACGTTCCACGGCATCGTTCCAGGAAAAGGCATATTCCCCCCTGGGAAAGATATGGCTGGACGTCATCTTCGGCAAGCCAGACAACTTCCGATGCGAGCGTCTCGAGTTCGAAGTGGTGGACTGGCCATCACAATACCACGCCATACTCGGGCGTGTAGCATTCGCAAGGTTCCTGATAGTACCACACTACGCGTACCTGCTACTGAAGATGCCAGGACCCAGAGGCGTCATCACGGTTCACGGGAGCTTCACCCGATCGGACCACTGCGACAGGGACTTCAACAAAATCTCCCAATCATTCGGCATGCAAGAGGAGATCGTAAGGCTCCGCGAGGTGACGGACAATGGGGCACCCCCAGTCGCACGACAAAACGCACCTGATATGTCTTTCGACTCCACTGTCAACACAAAGAACGTGCAGGTCCACCCGACGGATGCCTCCAAGACAGCGCTGATTGCCAACGACCTCAGCCCCGCATAGGAAAGCACGCTCGTCGAATTCCTCCGTGAGCGCTGGGAAATCTTCGCCTGGTGTCCTGCGGACATGCCAGGAGTTCCCAGGGAATTCGCCGAGCACGCACTCAACGTCTTTCCAGACCCCAAGCCCGTCAAGCAGTCCATCCGGAGACTGTCCGATCCATGGGCCGAAGCCATTGGGATGGAAATCAACATACTACTCGTTGTAGACTTCATCAGGGAGATTAAAGAAAGCGATAGGCTCGCAAATACAGTGATGGTCCCCAAAAAGGACACGGACATCCTGCGGATGTGCGTGGACTTCACGTCGCTGAACAAGCACTGCCCAAAGGACCACTTCCCTCTTCCTTGGATCGATCAGATCATCGATTCGACTGCAGGATGCGAGAAACTCTCCTTCCTCGACCCCTACTCAGGATACAACCAGATTCGACTGAAGGTCGAAGATCAAGAGAAAACGGCGTTTATCACGCCGTTCGGAGTGTTCTGCTACAACATAATGCCCTTCAGGCTAAAGAACGCAGGTGCCACGTACCAGCGGTGCATGCAGGCATGCCTAAAAAACCAGATCGGTCGCAATGTCCGAGTCTATGTCGACGACAGTCATCAAAACCAGGGAGGCAAGAACGCTCATCGACGATCTCCGCGAGACGTTCGATAATCTCGACCGCTACAGGATCAAACTCAATCCTGAAAAGTGCGCCTTCGGCGTCCCATCGGGTCAGCTACTTGGCTACTTTATCTCCCAGCGAGGGATCGAGGCGAACCCGAAGAAAATCCCAGCCATCATGGCCATGGAGAAGCCGAAGAATCTCAAGGGTGTCCAGCAGCTCGCAGGACGCATAGCGGCATTGAGCAGGTTCATCAGCCGCATGGGCGAGAAAGCCCTGCCCTTCTACCAGCTGCTACGCAAGGCAGACAAATTCGAGTGGACGCCCGAGGCGGACGACGCATTCAAAGATCTAAAGCAGATGCTCTCCACCTCGCTCGTCTTGGTTACGCCAAAGGAGCGCGAGCCCCTACTGCTGTACAAAGCAGCCACACACCAGGTGGTAAGCACTATGCTGGTGGTCGAGCGACCCGAAGAAGGCAAGACCCATGGGGTCCAACGACCAATCTACTATCTCAGCGAGGTATTGATGCCAACAAAACAAAGGTACCCTCACTACCAAAAACTCGCCTACGGCGTGTTCATGACGACTCTCCGATTGAGCCACTACTTCCAGGAGCACCAGGTGATGGTCGTCAATGAGGAACCCCTGAACAGCATCCTGAATAACCTAGAGGCCACAGGACGCGTGGCCCTGTGGGGCATCGAGCTGTCACCTCTTGACATCATCTACGAGAAGTGCCACTCGATCAAGTATCAAGTCCTCCCAGACTTCCTTGTACACTGGATGGAGCTACAGCTGCCAGACACCCCAGACATGACGCAGTCATGGATGATGCACTTCGACGGCTCCAAGCGTGAAGCCGGAGCAGGAGCCGGGGTCATACTGACCTCCCCGCACGGCGATAAGATGAAGTACGTCCTCCGGATGAAGTTTCGAGCCTCCAACAACGAGTCATAATACGAGGCCCTCATCCACGGCATGAGGACGGAAAAAATCTGCGGCGCAACGCGCCTGGTTATCTACGGTGACTCCAACCTCGTCGTCCAATAGACGATGAACGAGTGCGACGCGCACGCCGCCAACATGATTGCGTACCGCGCACTCTACAACGCACTCGAAGGAGGCTTCGATGGATGCGAGCTTCGACACATTGGAAGAGAAAGCAACGAGGAGGCCGACAGACTCGCCAACATCGGCTCCACCTGCGCAAGTGTGCCGCCAGGTGTGTTCCTCGAACAGATCTGCGTGCCATCCATTAAGCGGAAATTCCCCAAGGGATCACCCGAAGAGGAAGAGCACTCGAGAGCCACGCTACCCGAAGGTCATGAAGGACCCAAAAAACGAGACACAGAGGTCGCGCCGTGGTCAACCTGATGCAGGTCATGGCAGTCGAAGAAACCTGGACACGACCGTACCTCCAGTACTTGATAGACGGAGAACTGCCTGATAGCCCGACGGATGCCCGGCGCATATCTTGCCAGTCAAAAGCCTTCACCATCATCAATGGCGAGCTGTACAAGCGCAACATTACGGGTGTACTACAAAGGTGCGTCACCATCGACGACGGGAAAACCATACTCCAAGACATCCACGAGGGCATCTGCGGCCATCACGCAGGCAGCCGCTCCCTTATCGCCAAAGCTCTACGAGCTGGATTCTACTGGCCAACGGCCATGAACGACGCAAAGGACATTGTCCGAAGATGCAAGGGGTGCCAAAGGTTCGCCGACAAACCACACGCACCCGGGTCAGAGCTCAGGCCCATACCTTTAGCCTGGCCCTTCGCTCAATGGGGCCTCGACATGATCGGCAAACTGCCAAGGTCCTCAAAAGGGGGGCACGTCTACCTCCTAGTCGCAGTCGACAAATTCACCAAGTGGATCGAGGCCATGCCGGTCACTAACCAAAAGGGCAAGACTGCCGCCAAGTTCTTTGAATCTATTGTATACAGGTTCGACGCACCGCATAGCATCATCACCGACAATGGATCGAACTTTATCTCCAAAGAATTCCAAGACTTCTGCGAAGGCCTCGGAATCAACATCGCATACGCCTTCGTGGTGCACCCGCAAACGAACGGGCAGGTGGAAAAGGCCAATGGCCTAATCGGCGCTGGCATCAAAAAAGCGCCTCATGAGCCCACTCGAGCTACTCGCCGGAGCCTGTACGAAAGAGATACTCTCCGTCCTATGGAGCCTGCGTACCACGCCAAACAGCTCAACAGTCTACACGCCATTCTTCATGGTGCACGGAGCCGAAGCCGTACTACCAGCCGAAGTACGCCACCAGGCCCCCTGGGTCGTCGCTTATAGCGAAGCCGAATCCAGGGCTGCACTCGAACACGCCGTCGACACACTCGACGAGGCCAGAGACATAGCAGCAGCTCAATCAGCGGTGTACTGTAACACCCTCAGAATCGGCCCTATGCAAGTTTTAGCGATTCCCTCCAAACCCGCATAGAAACGATTCAAAGGTGCCCACCAGGCACTTGCGTGCGGGTGGAAAACGAATTAATAACATTACACAACAGTCCTCGATGGGGCCCACAGAACAGATATATATACAACAGCGACTCAAAGAGTCAAGAATACAGATATACAATACAAAGATCCAAATCACCTTTAAAACGATATAGTGTCCGAGTACGAACAAGATGCAAATTGAGCTAAGAGCCCTGAAGAATAACCAATGGCGTCCATAACCCTGACCAGGCCAAGCCGGAAGGGTAACCCTGCTAACGACGTCGATCTCAAAACCTGCTTAAACAAAAGGGGTGCCGACAAAGGGCAAAGGAAAAAGAGAGCGGTCAAGATCGAGGCCGATTGCAGCGAGGCTAGAATTCGGCGGTCCTCGCCTACATAGGTATGGTGGACTGAAGCGGCAGCGGCAACATGCACTGAACACCCTATAGAGACTCAATACAACTGGCGACAATCAGAGAGGGATAAGAAAGACCTATTCGGAACCAACCTGATGCTACCATCAAACAAACCCATCCTGGTATTTCCCCCTCGAGACCAAACGAGGAAGTCCACCGAGGAACTCACACAGTTGGCAGTTTTTTTATCCAGTTATCGTTGCAGCAATTACTAGTCAGGTATAGATAGTCATCCTGATAAAATAAGCAGTGGGCACTTTTATTTAACCATTCCATTGTAGTTGCAACACTTACTAGTCAGATACAATTAGCATGAGATATCCCAAAACCCAGCAGTTGTTGGTACTTTTATTTAGCCATTCCATTGTAGTTGCAATAATTACTAGTCAGATACAATGGTCGCAAGCGACAATCCAAACAAGCAATTGTTGGCAGTTTTATTTAGCCATTCCATTATAGTGAAGCTGATTACTAGTCATTATAAAGTCAAATTTATAGCACTACTTTAGTTATAGTTGTCTATGATCGATATACTGTGCTCCAAGTCGTCCATAACCGCGGACACGGCTTTCAGAAAGTTTTACCCTGCAGGGGTGCACAAATAGCAACACACACTCGATCAACCTCGAAAAAACCAAATCAAAACCCAACGAGGCTTTCACGACAAAGCAATCACAGGATTCAGAAATATTTCAGGGCCACCCATTGAGTACACCATAGCGAAGTTAGTGACTCGAGACGGACCCAAGGTTTGGGTGGACGGTCATGAATGACTGGGAACCCAAAATCTGGGCTCGACACCGCAACGTGTCCGAACCTAAGCAGCAGTGTGCTCCTCGCACAATCGTAAATAAAAGGCATGGCATAAGTACAGGATAGTAAATAAAACCTCAAACTAGTTTGTGGCCCCAAGAAATAAGAATGAATCAAGCTCTGGCTCAGGGGGGTCCCATAATCCTCCCGGATGTGGATAGCGCGAATATTCAAGGAACAGGTATCAAGTACTCGGGGTCCTACGGGACACAAGTGGACGGTTAACAACCAAATAACATCTATTGCCCACCTGTGCCTCTGCTTACCTACTTCAATTTTAGTTGTTAAACAGTAAGTAAAGTTATGATCATCTCCAACAATAAACACACGGCAATACTCCAACAACTGTGGTACTTGGCGACACGCAACAGCACTTGAGCAAGCGACTACGGCGCGCAAGTCCAACTATCTACCAAACAACAGGTAATAGGAGGTGTCCAAGGCAATATAAGGCTGCAAGGGATATCACAGGTACGGAAACTAGAGCATCGCAACACAGATAGCAATAGATCAACATGAGGGAATAAATACTATAAAAGTAAGATAGGTAGAAAGGGGAAGATGCTCGCCTGAAAACATTGTCGAAGGTTCATCCGAAGATCGGGTCGACACTCGCATCAACTCAACGGCCTTATCCGCGAAGAAGCAAAACACTAGAATAAGCACCGGATGCAAAATTTAATACTACGGCAAAAGATCGGGCATGATGCATGTATGATGCATGACATGGCAAAGGTGCAATGCAATTAGGTCATATTAAGCGGAACCGGGGTCCCGACAATTAATTAGGTGGTTCATGTTATTTATCTACCCCGCAAATTAGATGTTGTAATAACAAGGCAAGATATAGTATCGGTTTGATGCACAAATTTAAATGAGGCCAATATAAGACTAGATTTGCCCGCATATGGGCCCCATATTTAAGTATGAGGTGAATCGGCATAAGGCCCCCAAACCACAGACAAGTATGCATGCGTGAATGATTTAATATGCAACAATTTGATATTTTACATTTATAAAATAGGGCTCAAGAAAAGTTTCACACATTAGGGGTCGAAGATCTTGGTCCGGGGGTTCGGGGTCGGTCTCAGGGTTTGACGGAAGAACGACTCGACGAGATCAGATACAAGATGGAGAAATTGTCGTGTCGGAGAACTTGGGTCCAAGCGGCCGATCTTGCCGTCGCACAGATCTTGTCGGGTCCGTGTAGAAGAACTTGTCGTCCTGGGATTCTCTAGGTCCGGCGCCGTCGAGTCGGTCTTGGCATTCGAGGCGAAGAACTTGACGTATCCGTGTCGGCGATCTTGGCGTTCTTCAGGTTCGGGTCCTGGCGCTTCGGATCGGTCTTCAGGGGTCCGGGAAGGCGACCTTGGCGCTCGGGTTCGGCGGTATCGGTCTTCGGACTCCGTGAACGGGGCATCGGATCCGCATCTATGAAGGAGATCTTGGCGTCTGGGATTCCGACGAGCTTGGAGTCCTTGTCGGAGTTCTCGGTTGACGATGTCGGTCTTGGGGTCCGGGGATTCTTCCGGGTCCATGACGGCATCCTCAATGCCCTGTGTCGAAGGCATCGGAGTTCCGTGATGGAGATCTTGTCGGGGGTTCATACTTGCTACTGGGTTCGGTACGGTCTTCAGATCGCACGGGTTCTCGCCAGGGTCCTCTCGGATCAAGCACCGGACAAACACCGCAAGAACGGCTCAGGGACGAGGACCTTGAGGTCGCGGACGCCTGCAGCAAACGACGGAGCGCGGCCGGGTGAAGGAACAGAGGAGGGCAGCCTCACCGGCTCAGCACGCACGCCACGGCAGAGCTTGGCGGAGAAGGATCGGCGCAGAGGCGACGGCGCTGAGACGGCAGTCGGGCGGCTAGCAGATGGACGAGGGAGGCGGTCGCGGGGCGGAACAGGTTCGCCGGCGGCTCGGGCTTGCAAGAGCGGCCGAGGGGGAGGCTTCGGGGAGGCGACGACGGGCGTCTGCGGCCACGGCGGTCGCGGGAGGAGGCACCGGGAGGGGACGCGAGAGGAAGGCCGAAGGGAAGCACCGAGGGAGCTCACGCAGAGGCGACGGGAGATGGCCGAGCGGAGGTGGCGGCGTGGCGAGCGCCGGTGGGCGGGCGAGGCGGAGAGACGGCGGTCGGCGGCGGGCATGCGATCACAAGCGGAGGTGGTCGAGACCGGCCGGAGCGGGGAGGTGGGAAGCCCAGGCGGAGGCCGACGGGGAGGTCCGGAGGTAGGCATACGCGGGAGGAGGAGCCGGGCGGGCGCGGGAGGCGGCCGGAGGAAGGGCGGCGGAGAAAGAGGCGGGGGCACTGAGACAGGCGGCAGCGGGGTGGGGATGGTTGTCGAGTAGAGGAGAGGGAGGAAGGCGAGGCCAGGGTGGCGGTGGCCGGCGCCGGAGAGGAAGACAGGCGAAAGGTTGCCAGTGGGGAGAGAAGCGGGGTCGGGGGAGAGAGAGGAAGAGGTGGGCGCGCGGGCGTGGGCGGGTGTGCTGGGGCCAGGGAGGGAGAGAGAGAGAGGGGGGTTGGCCAGGGAGTGGGGCCGGGCGCAGGAGGTGGGGCCGGGCTGTCGGGGAGAGAGAGAGAGGGGGTAGGTGGGGGCTGTGTGAGAGAGGGAGGTGGCGTGTGTGGATGGCTGGTTGGGGAGAGAGGGAGGGAGTGGGGTGGATTGATGAGGTGGCAAGGTGGGGGGGGTTGGGGGTTCGGGGGGGGGAGGTGGTCTAGGGAGGTGAGGTGGAGGGCTGGGAGTGGCTGGGTAGGTTAGGATAGGGTAGAAAAGGGTTTGGGTTTCCGGTGGGACTGGTTTGGTCCGATCGGGGTGGTAGGTGGCCTGGCTTTTGGGCCGGGCTGCCTCCCCCGATCAAAACAATTTTATTTAAAATATTGTTTGTTTTAGTTTTAGTAAAAGATTTTGTAATTAGTTTTAGCAAATAAAATACCACGAAGCATCGGGAGTTTGATCTGAAATAAGACGAGGTGATTAATATAGAAAACAAAAATGGGTTTTTAGCAAAATAGTTTTAAACATATAGATGCATGCTGATGTTATGATGATGCACAGGGACAAGACATGCGATTATGATGATGCAATGCACAAAAATAACGCGATTTTGTAGTAGTGGTTTTGCGGGATGCAACAATTCGACACCACTAACAATGGATCTCGCCCTCGAGATCCGCCTCATGGTACCGGAAGAAGGGCGGCGATCTGAATCTTCTCGCTTCGTGTAGATCCTCGCGACACCACTAACAAGAGGTCGTTGTCCGTGATCTTCGAGAGAACACTCCGGGAACAAAAGGTCGAAGGTAGAGGTATCAACAAATAAAGCCACCTCTAGCTTCCGTGAACGGAGTAAAATCACTGGATCCACTGATTCGATGTACAAGAGCGAATGATAAGAGTAGTCGGATGGTGATCAGTCCATCGCGCACCCAAACCATTACTCTGCACACGAATAGGCGAATTATGCAACCAACTCTCGGAATTAGACTGAAGATCTCGACAAACGAGGTTCAGAAACAAAGGAGTGATGCAGACTCTGCATCGGATCTGGCGTAGATGATGTCGTCGTGTCGGAAAACACCGGAAGGCACAAACAAGGAACAAAGAGAGTCCACCAGACGAAGGCTTCCTCGGATAGCATGAAGACCAGATGTAGCAACACCGTTACCAAAGGAGGAAGCAAAACCCTGAAGGTACGATGGAACCCAACCACGAGAAATCCTGGACTCGAAGAGAGAGAAGAGAGCGGATTCAAAACACGTCGAGATAACAGGAGAATAGCAGAGGGGTAAGAAGTAAAATCAGACCTAATCAGAACTATCCAACCGATTTTTCAAAAATAGTTTTGACACTCTACTTCGGCCGTTAGCTAGGTTATCCTACAGGCTGGACTTGTGGGGTATCGCAACTCGAGCTCGATACCACTCAGAACACCCTCGAATCGGCCCTATGCAAGTTTTAGCGATTCCGCCAAACCCGCATAGAAACGATTCAAAGGTGCCACCAGCACTTGCGGGTGGAAAAGCGGTAATAACATTACACAACAGTCCTCGATGGGGCCTGAGCAGATATATATACAACGACTCAAAGAGTCAAGAATACAGATATACAATACAAAGATCCAAATCACCTTTAAAATGATATAGCGTCCGAAACGGACAAGATGCAAATTGAGCTAAGAGCCACGAAGAATAACCAATGGCGTCCATAACCCCCTGTGCCAAGCGGAAGGGTAACCCCGCTAACGACGCCGATCTCAAAACACTTAAACAAAGGGTGCCGACAAAGGGCAAAGGAAAAGAGAGAGCGGTCAAGATCGAGGCCGACACGGCGAGGCTATAATTCGCGGTCCTCGCCTACATAGGTATGGTGGATCAAGCGGCGTGGCAAGATGCAATCAACACCCTATAGATACTCAATACAACTGGCGACAATCAGAGAGGGATAAGAAAGACCTATTCGGAACCAACCTGATGCTACCATCAAACAAACCCATCCTGGTATTTCCCCCTCGAGACCAAACGAGGAAGTCCACCGAGGAACTCACGGTTGGCGCTTTTTATCCGATTATCGTTAGCAATTACTAGTCGGTATAGATAGTCATCCTGATAAAATAAGCAGTGGGCACTTTTATTTAACCATTCCATTGTAGTTGCAACACTTACTAGTCAGATACAATTAGCATGAGATATCCCAAAACCCAGCAGTTGTTGGTACTTTTATTTAGCCATTCCATTGTAGTTGCAATAATTACTAGTCAGATACAATGGTATGGCGACAATCCAAACAAGCAATTGTTGGCAGTTTTATTTAGCCATTCCATTATAGTGAAGCTGATTACTAGTCATTATAAAGTCAAATTTATAGCACTACTTTAGTTATAGTTGTCTATGATCGATATCGTGCTCCAAGTCGCCCATAACCATGACACGGCTTTCAGAAAGTTTTACCTGCAGGGTGCACAAATAGCAACACACACTCGATCAACCTCGAAAAACCAAATCAAAACCCAACGAGGCTTTCACGACAAAGCAATCACAGGATTCAGAAATATTTGGGGCCACCCATTGAGTACACCATAGCGAAGTTAGCTGACTCCGAGACGGACCCAAGGTTTGGGTGGACGGCTGTGAATGACTGGGAACCCAAAACTGGGCTTGTCGACACCGTGAAAACGTGTCCCGAACCTAAACAGTACAGTGTGATCCTCGCACAATCGTAAATAAAGCAGTAGCATGGCATAAGTACAGGATAGTAAATAAAACCTCAAACTAGTTTGTGGCCCCAAGAAATAAGAATGAATCAAGCTCTGGCTCAGGGGGGGTCCCATAATCCTCCCGGATGTGGATAGCGCGAATATTCAAGGAACAGGTATCAAGTACTCGGGTCCCAGGACACAAGTGGACGGTTAACAACCAAATAACATCTATTGCCCACCTGTGCCTCTGCTTACCTACTTCAATTTTAGTTGTTAAACAGTAAGTAAAGTTATGATCATCTCCAACAATAAACACACGGAAATACTCCAACAACTGTGGTACTTAGCGACACGCAACAGCACTTGAGCAAGCGACTACGGCGCGCAAGTCCAACTATCTACCAAACAACAGGTAATAGGAGGTGTCCAAGGCAATATAAGGCTGCAAGGGATATCACAGGTACGGAAACTAGAGCATCGCAACACAGATAGCAATAGATCAACATGAGGGAATAAATACTATAAAAGTAAGATAGGTAGAAAGGGGAAGATGCTCGCCTGAAAACATTGTCGAAGGTTCATCCGAAGATCGGGTCGACACTCGCATCAACTCAACGGTCTTATCCGCGAAGAAGCAAAACACTAGAATAAGCACCGGATGCAAAATTTAATACTACGGCAAAAGATCGGGCATGATGCATGTATGATGCATGACATGGAAAAGGTGCAATGCAATTAGGTCATATTAAGCGGAACCGGGGTCCCGACAATTAATTAGGTGGTTCATGTTATTTATCTACCCCGCAAATTAGATGTTGTAATAACAAGGCAAGATATAGTATCGGTTTGATGCACAAATTTAAATGAGGCCAATATAAGACTAGATTTGCCCGCATATGGGCCCCATATTTAATTATGAGGTGAATCGGCATAAGGCCCCCAAACCACAGACAAGTATGCATGCGTGAATGATTTAATATGCAACAATTTGATATTTTACATTTATAAAATAGGGCTCGAGAAAAGGTTCACACATTAGGGGTCGAAGATCTTGGTCCGGGGGTTCGGGGTCGGTCTCAGGGTTTGACGGAAGAACGGCTCGACGCGGATACAAGATGGAGAAATTGTCGTGTCGGAGAACTTGGGTCCAAGCGGCCGATCTTGCCGTCGCACAGATCTTGTCGGGTCCGTGTAGAAGAACTTGTCGTCCTGGGATTCTCTGGGTCCGGCGCCGTCGAGTCGGTCTTGGCATTCGAGGCGAAGAACTTGACGTATCCGTGTCGGCGATCTTAGCGTTCTTCAGGTTCGGGTCCTGGTGCTTCGTATCGGTCTTCAGGGGTCCGGGAAGGCGACCTTGGCGCTCGGGTTCGGCGGTATCGGTCTTCGGACTCCGTGAACGGGGCATCGGATCCGCATCTATGAAGGAGATCTTGGCGTCTGGGATTCCGACGAGCTTGGCGTCCTTGTCGGAGTTCTCGGTTGACGATGTCGGTCTTGGGGTCCGGGGATTCTTCTGGGTCCATGACGGCATCCTCAATGCCTGTGTCGAAGGCATCGGAGTTCCGTGATGGAGATCTTGTCGGGGGTTCATACTTGCTACTGGGTTCGATACGGTCTTCAGATCGCACGGGTTCTCGACAGGGTCCTCTCGGATCAAGCACCGGACAAACACCGCGAGAACGGCTCAGGGACGAGTACCTTGAGGTCGCGGACGCCTGCAGCGAACGACGGAGCGCGGCCGGGTGAAGGAACAGAGGAGGGCAGCCTCACAGGCTCAGCACGCACGCCACGGCAGAGCTTGGCGGAGAGGGACGCCTTGGCGCCGAGGCGCAGAGCCCAGAAGCCGGCGGCTAGCGAGAGGGGAGGCGGTCATGAGGCGGAGCAGGGTCCCCGGCTCGGGCTTGCAAGGGCGGCGAGGGGAGGCTTCGGAGGCGAGACAGGCGTCTACGGCCACGGTCGTGGGAGGAGGCACCCAGGGACGCGAGAGGAAGGCGGAGGCAGCGCCGAGGGAGCTCAGAGGCGACGGGAGATGGCCGAGCGAGGTGTGGCCTTGGCCGCGGCGGGATGGAGCCGGAGGTGGGCGAGCGGAGAAGGGCCTTGATCGTGGCCACGCGACTGCCTTGAGGTGGTCGAGACCCGGCGGGAGGAGGTGGGAAGCCCAGGCGGAGGCCGACGGGGAGGTCCGGAGGTAGGCATCTGTGAGGAGGAGCCGGGCAGGCGTGAGGCGGGCTCACGGAGAGGCGGCGGAAGGAGGAGAAGGGCGGGGCACCGAGGCAGGCGGCGGCGGGGTGGGGATGGTTGTCGAGTAGAGGAGAGGGAGGGAAGGCCGGAGGCTGGTGGCGGTGGCAGCGCGAGAGGAAGACAGAGGCGGCGTGGTTGCAGTGGGGAGAGAAAGCGGGTCGAGAGAGAGGAAGAGGTGGTGCGGCGTGGGCGGGTGTCTTTGCCAGGAGAGAGAGAGAGGGGGGTTGGCCAGGGAGTGGGGCCGGGCGCAGGAGGTGGGGCCGGGCTGTCGGGGAGAGAGAGAGAGGGGGTAGGTGAGGGCTGTGTGAGAGAGGGAGGTGGCGTGTGTGGATGGCTGGTTGGGGAGAGAGGGAGGGAGGGAGTGGGGGTGGATTGATGAGGTGGCAAGGTGGGTGGGGATTGGGGTTCAGGGGGGTGAGGTGGTCTAGGGAGGTGAGGTGGAGGGCTGGGAGTGGCTGGGTAGGTTAGGATAGGGTAGAAAAGGGTTTGGGTTTCCGGTGGGACTGGTTTGGGCCGATCGGGGTGGTAGGTGGCCTGGCTTTTGGGCCGGGCTGCCTCCCCCGATCAAAACAATTTTATTTAAAATATTGTTTGTTTTAGTTTTAGTAAAAGATTTTGTAATTAGTTTTAGCAAATAAAATACCACGAAGCGTCGGGAGTTTGATCTGAAATAAGACGAGGTGATTAATATAGAAAACAAAAATGGGTTTTTAGCAAAATAGTTTTAAACATATAGATGCATGCTGATGTTATGATGATGCACAGGGACAAGACATGCGATTATGATGATGCAATGCACAAAAACAACGCGATTTTCTAGTAGTGGTTTTGTGGGATGCCATATGTACCAGCAGAGTCTCCACAACTACCACATCCGACGGCTACGCCCAAGGTCCTTCGTCGAAGGAGACCTAGTCTTGCGACTCAAGCAAGAGCGACCGAAGAAATTCGATTCGCCATGGGAAGGACCCTACATCATCACCGAAGTCATCCCAGGTGGCGCCTATCGCCTCAAACACGTGGAGTCTGGAGTCGCGTACTCCAACCCATGGAACGTCACACAGCTGCGACGATTCTACCCCTAGATACCTTCCCCTTTACTTTCAATAAGGTTATTCAGCCAAGGCCACTCAGCCGAACAATATAACTCCTCCATTACGATATAAATAAAGCTAAGTGTCTCGCCCCAAAAATTCTTTGATTACTATTCGCACTCTTATGCTACAAACGCACTCGGGGGCTCCCCCCACCTCACGATTTCGTCGGCTGAGGATAACACGTGTACACCTGAGTAGCTGACCATGTCAGGCTAACGAAAAGGACACGTATGCGAACAAAGCACTACGTGCTCAAACAAAAACCAAACCTTTATAACAAAGGGCAAAACACGCCCAGTCAATATATACAAATTTTACATCTATCTTTTTTACAGGTACTACCTATTCTGAAGAATAACTTGAGCACGCTGCTCAAACAGATCTACAATATGTTCGGCATACTGCCTTACAGCCGCATAATGTGGACGCATATCCCACTCGCCACCATCCGGCCGAAGAGGCGGCCCAGCCGCCACAACAGACAGATCTAAATCAGGGCGATATAGCCTCACAAGGGACAGCGTAGCCTTCACCCCTGCGACGAGCTGATAGCGCACCAATTCCTTGACATGATGCACATTCCGAAACTTCGACAGAAGACCAGAGAGGGTTGACGGCGCCGCATCCAGCGGAAACATCACATGCAGCACCGACGCGAGTGAAGTCTGCACCTGACGAAGCACCCGCGAAACTTGGTGAACGCGATCTTGCACCGTCGCCAGGACCATGGCACGGTCACGGTCCATCCAGAAGAACCCGCCGGCCTCCATGTCTTGCTGAGTCAGACAGTTGATCCGAACAACAACGCACTCTTTCTCCTCCCTTGGAGCAATGTTAGCACCTGAAGTACTTACAAAAAAAGTAAGATGAAATGCCAACAGGCGCATCCGAAGTAACGGGCAACAGCTCGAAAAACTCACACTGAAGCTGCTCAGACAAGCGAAGCAACTCCGCCATCAAGTACTCCTCTCTGGCACCGCCTCGATCCGCCTTGGATTTATAAACGTCAGCATGCCCACGCACCGCTAGCAACTCTTTCTCGAGGCTACGGATACGGTCTCGAAGAAACACAAGTTGCGACGCATCATCCAAGGATGGCCGCAGCTGCGCCGGAGACGAAGTGTCAACAGGATCATCATTTGAAGGACCCTAGAGTAACAGAAAGACAAGGACATGAACACGCAGATAAAGGAGCACATAACTCAGCAAATTCATTAAGTGCAGCAAAGCCACTACGTGGCACAAGGATTGTTCATCTAAATATTTACAACAAAAGAAGCTACAACTATCCTACAGCTACAGCGCCTACGACGCGTCACTCTGAGTCGCCTCGGAGCCAGACTGCCTCGCCTTGGCTTCCCCCTGCTGCCTTAGCGCGTACTCAGCCAGCAGATCAATCAGCTTTGGCCTGTAACTCTTACAACGAGCAGCATAGGTGTAAAAGGCTACCTCGGACCCGTCAGCAGTCGTCGGGATCCGGGAAGTGACCTGATGAAGGTCCACCTCTGCTCCAGCCGCCAAGGCCATTGCCAGCCCGACGGATACGCCAATGCCCTTCTGCTTGCGTTTATGCGCCCACAGTGACAGTAGCCTCCGCCTCGAGCATCAACATCATCAAGGGTCACGCCCTTGGGGATAAGCTCCTTGTAGAAGCGCCCAAGGACTTCCTTGGCCTTAGCAAGCGAGTTGACGACGGTGCTGCAGCGATCTTCGACCGTCGCAGTGGCATCATCCAGAGCACTCCCGTGCTCTAGAGCACCACGATCAAACTCGATGCCCGCGGCATCTAAGACAAAAAGGAAGAATAATGAACGAAAGCACCGCGAAAGAAAGACAAGAAAACCAAAAAAGACGAAGGTGAAGATACTCACCCGAAACAGCCTTGGCAGCCGCCATAAGCTTGCCAGCCACCTCTTTTTCACGCGCAGCCGCGGTGGTGGCGAGCTGCTCCTCGCTGTCCGTAGACTCCTGCTGCAGGCGCTCTTTCACCTCGACTGCATGAGCCAACTCCAGCTCGAGGCGCTCCCTGGCACCAACGGCGACCTCGGACTTCTTCTCCGCTTGACCGAGGCTCTTTTTGAGAGCATCAATCTCACGAGGAGAGGTGTTGCGATCCTCTACAATAAACCAATACAAGCGTCGGATAACAGGACAGGAATACAAGAGGAAACAAAGACCAAGGCATAAAAAGTACCTTGAAGCTGTTTGAGGCTGGCCTCCAGTGCCAGGTGCTTCTGCACCAGTTGATTGGCGTCTTGCACAAAAGGCTGCATGAAGAAGAACTACTAGTCAAAAGAAGGGCTTGGGGGCTATGCCCAAAATAACGAGCAGAAGCAAGTTCCACATACGAAAGTGCTCGGGGGCTCCCCTCGAGACTCGAAAGAAACAAACTACCCTACAGAGGCCCGGGGGCTCCCCCCGAGGTAAGGACAAAATAGATAAGCACAAGATCATCCAAAAAAAGGCTCGGGGGCTCCCCCCATGGCAGGAAGCAGAGTTACTTACATGATTCGACGGCGAATCCGAAGGTCCGCTTGCAGCCTTCTGAGGCGCAACCACCCGAACCTCCTGCGGAGAAGGATCTGGAGCAGCGCCTTCAGAAGTGGTCACCGTCTGAGGAGGAGGAAACACGAATTTCGACTCCCGCATCTGACGAGGTTTAATCTCGTCAATGCCCATTGTTATGGACTTGGGTTTTGGAGAAGATGGGGATGCTGGAGATCGTGGCACGGTTAACAGACAAGCAACCAGGGGACACAAGATTTACCCAGGTTCAGGCCCCCGGAGGGAAAACCCTACTCCTGCTTGTCTGCTCTTTGATTACGGCGGAACCGAAGGTTACAGGGTGCGCAGATTCGATCTGGCGTGGATGCGTATGCGAAAGTATGAGTCGAGGTTGGGTGAGTTGCCCTAGGACGTACCCTCCTGGCCTTTATATAGACTTAGGCAGGTCCCGGGTATAGTCCTAGTCGGTTACAAGTTCTTAGGGTTTTTCCCCTTTGAGTTTCCTATCTCCTCTAGTCTTGTTCTCCAAGGATCCGAGGACGTCATGGGCCTTGGCCACCCGAAAATCTCCATGGGCCAGCGTATGTTTGCCGTGGGCCTTCCTTGGGCTGGACTAGGTATGCTGAAGTTACGCCAGATAACCATGTCAAGAGCCCGAGTGATCAGTCGAATCGTAGATTCGGCTGAGGACTCTTCAATCCTTCGGGTGCAACTCTGTCTTTCAAGAGAATGTGTAGGGATTGTTGATACATGTGTCTGACTCACCCGACGGATCAGGGTCAGTTAACTGTCTTAGGACGAAACAACACGATCTTCTTCAGATTCGGGTCCCTTAACCCGGCTGGAACATATGCCGTGTAATTCAACTCGTGCCGCGGAGGACTTACGGGAGAGAATTCAGTGATTTTAATTGGTGTACCCAATGCGTCCGTCAGATTTTTCATCGCACTGCTGCAGATTCATGCTAGCGAGCCTTGATCGGTGCGTTGCCGAGCCATCGATGATATCTGTAGGTCTTATCTTTGCGTCGCAGACGCAGCATCCGAACATTTATCACCTCGGAGGTGCTTCGGGTGGCCAAGGAGATTGTTGCTCACTTAGCGTTCTGTTGGGGCAGAGTTGCCAAAAAGTTTTTTGCGTGCTGATCCGAAATATCGCAGTCGAAGAATTCATAGGGTGCGTGACCAGCGCTCCCTATGGGAGTAGCCCCCAAGTGTTTGTTCGAGTCGAAGACTCGAACGGAGACTTTTAGTTCAAGCATTGTTTCAATCATTAGGTCCGCATGACTCGAAAATTTTCGGATGCTTAAATCCATCCTCCCTATGGGAGCAGCCCCCGAGTCCGTAGTGGAGTCGTAGAATCGACGTAGGACTTAGAGAAGTAATTTTTTTCTCATTTGTCTGTCGGGTGCGCGGCCAGCGCTCCTGATAGGAGTAGCCCCCAAGTATTTAGTCGAATCGCAGATTCGAGTGAGTACTTTTAGCTGTGGAGCCGAAGTGGTGCTAGTATAGCTTTTGATGACGTCAGTGCTTACGATTGATGACCTCAAGCGTCTGCTGCGCCAGAGATGACTTGACAGGACGAAACGTGGGTCCCACTTGCTGACTTTGAATTGACCGGTCACGCGGGGCGTGGAGATGATTACGGCGCCTCCTCGATTTCCACGCGTAGTGGGCGGCGTGGTAACGACGGTTCGTTGTGGTGTTGACACGTGTACGGTCAGATCTACCATTGGCGTTAGGTCTTCTCGATGGACGGCTGGTGTGCGTCGTCTTCGCTGTTATAATCCTGGGTGAAATCGTGGTTTGTTTTTCACCGCACCATCATCTGCTTGCCTTCTTGTTCTTGAGCGATTCTTGCTATGCGCGAGCTTTCCTTCCTCATTTCTTCGCTCTTCGCGTTGTCATCGCCACCACCGCTGGCGCCATGGGGAAAACAAAGAAGTCCTCATCTGCGGTTGGGACCAGCGCCGAGGCAAGAAGGGCACCGCCGCGTCACACCGATGGTGGCCGGCAGCGATCGGAGACGCGGAGAGCAATCTCGCAAATTGCGGCGAGTCTAATCCGCAAGATGCGACGGCCGTGAGACTCCCGCAATGAGGTAATCCCCGCCCCCAGTGGGTACCGGGTTATGTTTCTTGCCTTTGTCTTGTGGGTTCGTATCCATCCATGACTTCCTTCGTGGACTGCTCTTCTTCTATGGGGTTCATTGCATCATCTGTCTCCCAAATCCCTTCTCCACATTGCGTGTTTTATCACGCTGCAGTGTTGGCTTGGCATTGAGTCGCACTTTGGCCTCTTCCTAAGCTTTATTCCGTGAAGAGGCAATCTGGTTCGATGGTGTGTATCCTATTGGGGTTTCATCATCTCTCTCAGTCCCAATGTCCAATTCTTTTCCTTTTCCATGTAATGATCTGTCAAGATCTTGGCGAGGAAATGGTTTTACATCCGTGACTCCGTCTTGCTGGGCAAGATTTTGGTCTCATTCCTTTGACCCTTCCGGTTGATTGAGAAGAAAAGATCTGGAAAAACCAAATCTTAGATGGTGAGGTGGCGAGATTGAGGCCTGCATCCGAGTGGAGGATCTCCAACCGATTCACGAGAAGGAGGTGAACGGTGTCGGCGTCATCCGAACGTTTCTTGAGCGTCGGTGCAGCCTCTCCAAGCGAGGCGCATCCGATGTTCTGTACTGGGCGCCGTGATCCGACGAGGGTTTCGAGTGAGAAAATCTCCGAGGCGGAACTTGACAAGACTCTTCGCGCGCTGTTGAAGTTCAAGGCAGACGAAGAAATTCCGGGGAAGTCGCAGACTCCTCCCTTTTCTTCGACGTTGGTCGTACCGAAGGTGTAGATTTGCGCACTTAGTGCTTCTTTTTGTTTTGTCAGCTGTGTACTTTTTCCGTTTTTTGCTAACAAAGTTCCTTTTCCTTTTGCAGAGCTTCAAAGTCCCGGGCATGGCACCACCGTTGCCCAAAAGGTATCCGAATGCCCCGGATAATGAATTCGTGGACTCCGTGTCCGAGCTACCGTCAGCGCGATCTCCAGCGGAGGATGCCGACGAGTCGAGTGAGGAACATTCGCGCAAGCGATCACGGAGCTCCAGCGAGTCTTCGGATGCCTCGACTCCTCCGACTCCCAGAAATCCGCTGGGCCTTGAGCGTCATGATGATGTTCAGGGGGGTTCTTCCTCCCCCCTTCCCGCCATTCCTGTGCGGGCTGTTGCTCCGCAGCCGCCAGCAAAGCGGAAGAAGGAAGAAAAGAAGGAGTAGAAGAAGGAAGAAAAGAAGGAAGAGAAGAGGGCCCGAAGGGCCTCTCCTATCTTCGACCTGAGCGCGTTGGGCTCGTAAGTTTTCTTCATGCCACTGTTTTCCTTTGTTTCCTTGATGGTGTTTGCTCCTGTGTTGATTGTCTTTGTGTGCAGGCAATCCTCCGACGGCTCTAGTGATGGAGCGCACAAGATGATGGGGGAGTCGAACATTGCGTCGCCTCCTCCTCAGACTGTGGCGACTTCTGGCGACGTTGCGCCAGTTCCTCCTGTGCAAGAGAGGCTGGTGGTTGCGCCCCAGAATTTCGGAGGCGGGCCTTCGGGTTCGCCTTCGGAGCACGTAAGTTTTCTTGTACTTGATCTTACGGGGGGAGCCCCTGAGTATATTCGAGTGCTGATGTTGCTGTTGCTTCTTTGTGTGTGTGTGGAGTAGCCCCCGAGTCATGTTCTTACTGTTGTTGCCTGTTCCTGCAGCCTTTTGTCCAAGAGGCCAAGCGGCTGGTGGAGGAGCGCCTGACACTGGAGGCAAAACTGCGGCAGCTGCAAGGTATTCGTCTGTCTTGTAGTATTTTTCTTGCGTATCCTGGTCCTTTTCTTTGACACTTGCTTGTTGTAAATGCAGAGGAACATAACAACTCTCTCCGCGAAGTGGATGCTCTGAAGAAGAGCCTTGGCCAGTGAAGCGTAAAGGCTGCTTGGTCTTGAGAGCGCCTGAGCTGGGAGACGAAGGCTGAAGCGAAAAACTTCTTCAGCGAGGCCGCCGATCGTGAGGAGCTGGCCACCGTTAAATGTCTGCCGTGAAAAAGTGGCGAGATAAGCTCGTGGCTGCTGCCAAGGCCGTTTCGGGTGAGTACAAGCTTTTGGACTTGTTTATTTTTCTGCGGGTCTTCTTCTATGCTCCCGTTCTTCATGTTTTCTTCTCTTTTGTCTCAGATGCCGCGGGCATTGAGTTCGACCGCGGTGCTCTGGAGCACGGGAGTGCTCTAGATGATGCCTTGTGTCGAAGACCGCTGCAGCACCGTCGTCAACTCCCTTGCCAAGGCGAAGGAGGTCCTTGGTCGCTTCTACCAGGAGCTCTTCCCGAAGGGTGCGTCTCTTGAAGATGTGGATGCCCTGGCGGAGGCTCTGTCGGATGAAGCGCCTGCAGCGTACAAGCGCAAGCAGAAGGGGCCATGGCCATGGCGTCTGGGACGGAGCTGGACCTGCCCCAGATTACTTCTCGGATGCCTACGGCTGCTGATGGATCCGAGGTAGCTTTCGCCGCCTACTCCGCTCGCTGCCGACGATTTGGGCCTAAGCTCATTGACTTGTTGTCTGAGTACGCACTGCGGCAGCAGGATGAGGCCAAAGCTAGGCAGTCTGGTTCTGAGGCGACTCAGTGTCCTGCACCTGAGGCTTAGTAGACGTAGGATAGTTTGTAGTCTCCTTCTCTTGTAAATATCTTTTGTAGTACCATCCTTGTGCTACGTAGTGGCCTTATTTTAATGAATTCCTCCGTGTCGTGCTTTTATCCTTGGCTAAATGTCTGTGTGCCTTTCTGCTGCTATAGGTTCCTTCGGGTGTTGACCCAGTTGGCACTTCATCCGAAAGGCCCTTGCGAGCATCATTGGATGATTCCTCGCAGCTCACTTTTCTTCGGGATCGCGTGCGTAGATTGGAGAGGGATTTGCTTGGTTCTGTGGTCGTCGACGTTTGGAAATCCAAAGCAGACCGTGGTGCAGCCAGAGAGGAGTATTTGATGGCGGAGCTGGGTCGACTGTCCGAGCAGATGCAATGTAAGTTGACCCTTCCTTCGGGCTATAGTCCAGTTCTTCGGGTGAGCCTGCTGGCCTTACTCTTGTTTTGTGTGTTTGTCGCAGGTGCCAATATTGCTCCGAGGGAAGAAAAGGAGCGTATTGATGTTTGAGTCAATTGTTTGACTCAACAGGACATGGAGGCCGGCGACTTCTTCTGGATGGACCGTGATCGCGCCATTGTTCTAGCAACGGTGCAGGATCGCGTCTACCAGGTGTCGCGGGTGCTCCGCCAGGTGCAGACATCACTGTCTTCGGTGCTGCACGTTATGTTTCCGTTGGATGTCGTGCCAACGACCCTTGCAGGTCTTCTGACGAAGTTTCGGAATGCCGGCAATGTCAAGGAGCTGGTGCGGCAATTCGTTCTTGAGGTGAAGGCTGCCTTGTCTCTTGTGAGGTGCACGCCGACATAGATTTGGGCTCTTTGTGGCGAATGGGCCACCTCCTCGACCAGATGGTGGCGAGTGGAACATGTGTCCGTACTATGCGGCTGTGAGGCAGTATGCCGAACAGATTGAAGACTTATTTGAGCAGCGTGCTCAGGCTATTCTTCATAGTAGATAGGACCTGAAAATAAACAGATAGATGTAAAATTTGTATATTGCGGCTGGGCGTGTATGTGCCCCTTGTTGTAAAGGTTTGCATGTGTGTGAGCACGCAGTGCTTTGATTGAGTACGTGTCCTTTTCGTTTTCCTGACGTAGTCAGCTACTCAGGTGTACACGTTTGGTCCTCAGTCGATGAAATCGTGAGGTGGGGGGAGCCCCCGAGTGCGTTTGTAGCATGTAGTAAAGTTGCATAAAAATAGTCAACCGAAGGTTGGGAGCGAGACACTTAGCTTTATTTATATCGTAATGGAGGAGGTACATGGTTCATTTGAATAGCCTTGGCTGAAAGCCTTATTGAAAGTAAAGATAAGGGTAGGTTTGCTGGTAGAATCGTCGCAGTGCGAGACGTTCCATGGGTTGGAGTATGCGACTCGGACTCCACATGCTTGAGGTGATAGGCGCCACAGGATGACCTCGGTGATGGCGTAGGGTCCTTCCCATGGTGAATCGAGCTTGTTCGGGCGCTTTTGCTTGAGTCAAGGCAGAAGGCTCCTTCGACGAAGGACCTTGGGCGCAAACGGCTGTGGTAGTTGCGGAGACTTTGCCGGTACACGCTGATCTAGCTGCTGCTATATCCGTGCTTCGTCGAGTGTGTCGACGGCATCTTCGGCCGATCGTGGACTCGGCTTATGCCGACTCGTGGAGCCCGATGGCGTGCCGGTGGTAGCCGCCTCGGCTCCGTGAACCATGAAGAACGGTGTGTAGCCGGTGGAGCTGTTTGGCGTAGTACGTAAGCTCCACAGGACAAACGGTAGCTCTATCGTCCAGTTTCCAGCTTTGTGCTCGAGTGAGCTCATGAGGCGCTTCTTGATGCCGGCGCCGATTAGGCCGTTGGCCTTTTCCTCCTGCCCGTTTGTTTGCGGGTGTGCCCTTGAGGAACGTGATATTGATCCGAGGCCTTGGAAGTCACGGAATTCTTCGGAGATGAAGTTTGATCCATTGTCGGTGATGATCTTGTCAGCATGCCAAATCTGTAGACAATGGATTCGAAGAACTTGACAGCGGTTGTGCCTTTCTGGTTGGTGACTGGCATGGCTTCGATCCACTTGGTGAATTTGTCGACTGCTACCAGGAGGAAAACGTGTCCTCCGTTTGAGGATTTTGGCAGTTTGCCGATCATGTCGAGGCCCCATTGGGCGAAAGGCCAGGCTATGGGTATGGGTCGAAGTTCGGACCCAGGTGCGTGCGGTTTGTCGGCAAACCGTTGGCACCCGTTGCATTTTCGGACGATGTCCTTCGCGTCGCTCATGGACGTTGGCCAGTAGAATCCTGCTCGCAGAGCTTTGGCGACCAGGGAGCGGCTGCCTGCGTGGTGGCCGCATATGCCTTCATGTATATCTTGGAGTATGGCCTTGCCGTCGTCGATGGTGGCCTTTGCCGTTGTAATCGCCGTGATGCTGCGTTTGTACAGTTCGCCGTTGATTATGGTGAAGGCTTTTGACCGACGAGATATGCGTCGGGCATCCGTCGGGCTATCAGGCAATTCTCCGTTTGTCAGGAACTGGAGGTATGGGCGTGTCCAAGTTTCTTCGACTGCCATGACCTGCATCAGGTTGACCATGGAAACTTCGGTATCCAACTTTTTGGGTCCTTCCTGACCTTCGGTAGTGTAGCCCCCGAGTGCTCTGCTTCTTCGGGTGATCCTTTAGGGAATTTCCGCTTAATCGATGGCACGCAGATCTGTTCGAGGAACACACCTGGTGGTACCTTGGCACAAGTGGAGCCGATGTTGGCGAGTCTATCGGCCTCCTCGTTGCTCTCTCTTCTAACGTGCCGAAGTTCGCAGCCGTCAAATTCTTCGGGTGCGTTGTATAGCGCCCGGTACGCGATCATGTTTTCGGCGTGTGCGTCGCACTCATTCATCGTCTACTGTACGACAAGGTTGGAGTCGCCGTAGATAACCAGGCGCGTTGCACCGCATATTTTTGCCATCTTCATGCCATGGATGAGGGCTTCATATTCGGCCTCGTTGTTGGAGGCTCTGAATTTCATCCGGAGGACGTACTTCATCTTGTCACCTTGCGGGGAGGTCAGTATGACTCCTGCTCCGGCTTCACGTTTGGAGCCGTCGAAATGCATTGTCCAAGACTGCGACATGTCTGGGGTGTCCGGCAGCTGCAGCTCCATCCAGTGCACCAGGAAATCCGGAAGGACTTGGGATTTGATTGCGTGTCGCTTCTCGTAGACGATGTCCAAGGGTGATAGTTCGATGCCCCACAGGTCCACACATCCTGTAGCCTCTGGGTTATTCAGGATGCTATTCAGGGGCGCTTCATTGACGACCATCACCTGGTGCTCCTGGAAGTAGTGGCTCAGTCGTCGAGCCGTCATGAACACGCCGTAGGACAGCTTCTGTGTAACACCCTCAGAATCGGGCCTATGCAAGTTTGAGCAAAATTCGCCAAACCCGCATAGAAACGATTCAAAGGTGCCCACCAGGCACTTTCGTGCGGGTGGAAAACGAAGTAATAACATTACACAACAGTCCTCGATGGGACCCACGAGCAGATATATAGCAGCGACTCAAGGAGCCAAGAATACTGATATAATATACAAAGATCCAAATCACCTTGAAAGCGATAGGGCGTCCAGCTACGGACAAGATGCAAATGGGGCTAGAGCCACGAAGAATAACCAATGGCGTCCATAACCCTGCCCGAGCCAAGCGGAAGGTAACCACCTAACGACGTCGATCTCAAAACCTGCTTAAACAAAGGGGTGCCGACAAAGGGCAAAGGAAAAGAAGGAGCGTCGATCTTTGAGGCGATGCAGCGAGGCTAGAATTCGGCGGTCTCGCCTACATAGGTATGGTGGGTGAAGCGGCGCGGCAGCATACCTAACAACCTATAGAGACTCGATACAACGGCGGTTATCGAGGAGGGTGAGAATGACCTATTCGGATCAACGAAGCTAACACCAAACAAACCCATCCGTGTTTCCCCTCGAGACCGCAGGAAGTCATCGAGGAACTCACACCGTTAGCGGTTTATTTATTCAGTTATCGTTGCAGCAATTACTAGTCAGGTTTAGATAATCGTCCTGATAAAGTAAACAGTGTGCACTTTTAGTTAACCATTCCGTTATAGTTGCAGCAATTACTAATCAGATACAGATAGCATGATATAAATCCAAAACCCAGCAGTTGTTGGTACTTTTATTCAGCCAATTCGTTGTAGTTGCAATACTTACTAGTCAGATACATTTGTCGCAAGCGACAACCAACAAGCAATGGTGGGCAGTATTAATTAGCCATTCCATTATAGTAGAGCTGATTACTAGTCATTATAAGTCAAATTTATAGCAGTAAACTTTAGTTATGCTTGTCTATGATCGAGATACTGTGCTCCAAGTCGTCCATATCCGCGGACACGGCTTTCAGAAAGTTTTACCCGGCCGGGGTGCACCAATAGCAACACGCTCGATCAACCTCGGAAAAACCAAATCAAAACCCAACGAGGCTTTCACGTGAACAATCACAGGATTCAGAAATATTTGGGGCCACCTTAAGTAGAACCATAGCGGAGTAAGCAAGCTCGAGACGGCCTCAAGGTTTAAGGGCGGCTGTGAGCAGTAGGAACCCCAGCGGGGCTTGTCGACACATGAAATCGTGGTCCGAACCTAAGCAAGATGCGATGTCTACCTCGCATAAATAAAGCGATAAAACATGGCATAAATGCAGGATCGTAAATAAAACCTCAAACTAGTTTGTGGCCCCAAGAAATAAGAATGAATCAAGCTCGCTCAGGGGGTCCCATATACCTCCGGATGTGGATAGCGCAAAATCAAGGACAATTATCAAGTACTCGGGGTCTTACGGGACACAAGTGGGCGTTCGGAAACCAAATATTATCTATCACCCACCGATGCCTCTGCTTATTCAATTTTAGTTGTTAAACAGAAAGTAAAGTGGACAATAAGTAAAACTAGGATCATCTCCAACATCAACATGCGGCAATACATCAGCAACTGTGGCATAAGGCGACACACATCAGCACTTGAGCAAGCAACTACGACGCGCAAGTCCAACTATCTACCAAACAACAGGTAATAGGATGTGTCCAAGGCAATATAGGGCTGCACGGTATATCACAGGTACGGAAACTAAAGCATCGCAACACAGATAGCAATAGATCAACAGGAGGGAAATAAAGACTATAAAAGTAAGATAGGTAGAAAGAGGGAGATGCTCGCCTGAAAACATTGTCGAAGGGTTAACCGAAGAACGGGGCGAGGCTCACATCAACTCAACGGCCTTATCCGCGAAGAAGCAAAACACTAGAATAAACACCGGATGCAATATTTAAGATCGGCAGAAGATCGGCATGATGCATGTATGATGTATGTCATGGCAAAAGTGCGATGCAATTAGGTCAATATTAAGTGGAACCGGGGTCCCGACAATTGATTAGGTGGTTCAAGTTGTTTAGATACCCCGCAATTTAAATGTTGTTTTAACATGGCCAAAAGATAGTATCGGGTTCACTACACCAATTTAAATGAGGCCAATATAAGGCTAGATTTGCCCGCATATGGGCCCCATGTTTAATTATTAGGTGAATCGGCATAAGGCCCCCAAACCAATGCTATGCATGCGGGAAGGACAATTATTATGCAACAAATTGTTATGATATTATAAAATAGGGTTCGAGGAAAAGGGTCACACATTTGGGGTCTCACGGTCTTGGGGTTCGGGTTCGGGTTCGACAGGTCGAGTCGGCCTCGGGGTCGGTTACGGTTCCGTTCGGGTATCGGGGTAGTTCTTGGCGTTAGAAGCGGACTTGGTTCGCGTCGGGCGACGGATACTCCGGTCATTGCTCGTTCTCGTCGCAAGAGGATCTTGTCGCATTCCGATCCTGGTCATGTTGTCGGTCATGGCGTTGGGACGGTACTTATCGTATCGGTGGCACACTTGTCGTATCCATAAACTCGACGAGCTTAGCGTCCCTTAGTTGACCTTTGGCTTGGTCTTGAGGTCTCGATGTACTTAGTTAGGGTCCGGGAGTTTGGTCTTGAGCACCCGACAGGCTTCTCGAATTCCGTGAAGGAGAGCTTGTCGATTCGGCGTCATCGAGGGAGTACTTGGCGTGCGGTTCGGTCTTGCCGTGAGGAGATCTTGGAGGAGTCGAAGATCTTATTACGGTCGGTCTCGCACTGCCGAGTGTAGCTGAAGATCTTGTCGAAAAAAATGTTTGGTCTTGAGGTAGCACTCAAGTTCACAAACGGCCGACTTAGCGAGGTCGAACACCACTGATGGCCAACATCGCAGTTTACTAACCGCAGTGTGCTAGCAGACACGAAACCGAGCAGCAGCGGCCGAACAGGAGCAAGGGAGACGATCGGCGGAACTCCTAAGGCGAACGACGGTCAACGGCAGCTCAGCGGCACGCGGAGCTCGACGAGAAAGCCCGGGAGGCAGGGCCGCGACGGAGGCCGGCGGAGGGAGACGGAGGTGCTCGAGAGGAGGGAGGCAGCCGGGCGCGGCGGTGGACAGGCGGGCTCGGCCGGGTCGCGAGCTGCAGCCCGTGGCCCGAGCTGCGAAGCGGAGGCGGTATCTGGCGATGGCGGTCGCGCCGTGGCGAGGCAACCCGTGGCGGCTTCGGGGAAGGAGCAGCGTGGCAAGGCTGTGAGCCGAGCCGCGGAGAGCGGCGGGCGGTTGGCGGAGGTGGAGGCTGGGCCGAGGCGCAGGCGGGCAGGAAGCGGGCGAGGCCACGCGGGCCGAGGCGACGGAGGGCGGGCGGTCAGCGGAGCGGCGAGCGGGCGGCTTCAGTGGAGGGTCCGAGGCGGGCAGGCAGCGGCAATGGCGGTGCAGGCTAGAGGGTGACAGGCCGAGGCGTCGGAGCGGCGGCGCCGGCGCCGAGAAGGAAGGAAGGCGCTGGGAGGCCTTGGGCCGAGAAGGAGGAGGGAGCCGGGCGGCGAGTGAGGGAGACAGCCCGGCGCCTGGCGAGCGGGCCGAGGGGCAAGGAGGAGGAGCGTCGGCGTCAAGGGCGGGAGGCGGTTCTGGGAGCAATGAGCAGGGTGCGAGGATGAGGAAGGAGGGAGAAGAGGGAGCTGGGCGGGGGTGGGGCCAGTGGCCAGCGGGTGGAGTGGGATCTGGGCTGACCCGGTGGAGCCTGGTGGGGCTCTTGGCGTGAGTGTGTGCTGTGCTGGGAGTGGGGGTGGGAGGGTGGGAGGGGGGGGGTGTAGGTGGAGGGCTAGGATTGGTTGGGGGAGGAGATGGGCTGATGTGGCGTGTCTGGATTGGTGGGAGTGATGTGGCCAGGTAGGGTGGGTAGATTTTTAGGTATCTCTAGGATTTAGGGTGGGACAGGTTGGGCCGTTTTATGTTATCTTGAGGGTGGTCGTTGAATTCGGTTGGCCCGTTCGACTGCCTCCACTAAAAATTAATAAAAAGTTTTATTTAATTAACGGACCGTTTGCAAAACAATGTTAACAAAACAAAATATTCCGGCGAACCGGTTTACGATGTTGAAACAAGAGGGGGCGTTTTAGAAAACAACGCGGGCTTTGCAAACATAGTTTTGGGAAACAATGCATGATGATGACGATGCAATGCACAAATTCAACGCGATTTTCTAGTAGTGGTTTTGCGGGATGCCACAATTCGACACCACTAACAAAGGATCTCGCCCTCGAGATCCGCCTCATGGTACCGGAAGGAAGGTCGGCGATCTGCGTCTTCTCACTTCGTGTAGATCCTCGCGACACCACTAACGAGGGTCCCTTCTTCATCTGGAGATCGGCGACTCCACCAACAAAGGTTCGTTGTTCCTGATCGTCGAGAGAACACTCCGGAGAAACAAAGGACGAAGGTAGAGGTATCAACAAATAAAGCCACCCCTAACTTCGATGGAAAGAGGGAACCGATGCATTCTCATCCACTTCAATGTACCAAAGCGAATAGAAGGGGTAGTCGGCATGGGGGCCAATCCATCACGCACCCAAACTATTACTCTGCACATTCGGTAGAAAAGAGTGCAACCATTCTCGGAATCAGACTGAAGATCTCGACAAGCGAGGTTCGGAAACAAAGGAGTGATGCAGACTCTGCATCGGATCTGGCGTAGATGATGTCGTCACGTCAGAAAACACCGGAATGCACAAACAAGGAACAAAGAATGGTACCACAGCGGACGGATTCCTCAGGCAGCTTGATCACCGGATTGTAGAACACCGTTATCTGAGGGGGAAGCGAAATCCCGAAGGTACGACGGAAACCCAACCACGAGAATTCCTGGACTCGAAGAAAGAGAAGAGAGCGGATTCAAAACACGTAGAGGTAAGAGGAGAACAGCAGAGGGGTAAGGAGTAAAATCAGACCTAATCAGAACTATCCAACCGATTTTGCAAAATAGTTTTGACACTCTACTTCGGCCGTTAGCTAGGTGATCCTACAGGCTGGACTTGTGGGGTATCGCTTCCGAGCTCGATACCACTCTGTAACACCCTCGAATCGGGCCTATGCAAGTTTGAGCAAAATTCGCCAAACCCGCATAGAAAGCGATTCAAAGGTGCCCAGGCACTTTCGTGCGGGTGGAAAAGCGAAGTAATAACATTACACAACAGTCCTCGATGGGACCCACGAGCAGATATATATATAGCGACTCAAGGAGCCAAGAATACAGATATAATATACAAAGATCCAAATCACCTTGAAAAGCGATAGGCGTCCAGCTACGGACAAGATGCAAATGGGGCTAAGAGCCACGAAGAATAACCAATGGCGTCCATAACCTGCCTGTGCCAAGCGGAAGGGTAACCACCTAACGACGTCGATCTCAAAACCTGCTTAAACAAAGGGGTGCCGACAAAGGGCAAAGGAAAAATAGGCGTCGATCGAGGCCGATTGCAGCGAGGCTAGAATTCGCGGTCCTCGCCTACATAGGTATGGTGGAAGCGGCAGCGGCGGCATGCAATGAACAACCTATAGAGACTCGATACAACCGCGGTTATCGAGAGAGGGTGAGAATGACCTATTCGGATCCAACTGAAGCTAACACCAAACAAACCCATCTGGTGTTTCCCCTCGAGACCGAACGAGGAAGTCATCGAGGAACTCACACGTTGGCGTTTATTTATTCGATTATCGTTGGCAATTACTAGTCAGGTTTAGATAATCGTCGATAAAGTAAGCAGTAGGCACTTTTAGTTGACCATTCCGTTATAGTTGCAGCAATTACTAATCAGATACAGATAGCATGACATAAATCCAAAACCCAGCAGTTGTTGGTACTTTTATTCAGCCAGTTCGTTGTAGTTGCAATACTTACTAGTCAGATACATTTATCGCATGGCGACAACCAACAAGCAATGGTGGGCGTATTAATTAGCCATTCCATTATAGTAGATCTGATTACTAGTCATTATAAGTCAAATTTATAGCAATAAACTTTAGTTATGCTTGTCTATGATCGAGATCATCGTGCTCCAAGTCGTCCATATCCGCGGACACGGCTTTTCGAAAGTTTTACCGGCCGGGTGCACCAATAGCAACACGCTCGATCAACCTCGGAAAAACCAAATCAAAACCCAACGAGGCTTTCACGGTGAACAATCACAGGATTCAGAAATATTTCAGGGGCCACCCTTAAGTAGAACCATAGCAGTAAGCAAGCTCAAGACGGCCTCAAGGTTTGGCGGACGGTGTGAACATCGGGAACCCCAAGCGGGCTTGTCGACACCGCGAAATCGTGGTCGAACCTAAGCGATGCGATGTGCATTACCTGCTGTCGTAAATAAAGCAGTAAAACATGGCATAAGTACAGGATCGTAAATAAAACCTCAAACTAGTTTGTGGCCCCAAGAAATAAGAATGAATCAAGCTCTGGCTCAGGGGGGTCCCATATACCTCCCGGATGTGGATAGCGCGCAAAATCAAGGAACAGGTATCAAGTACTCGGGGTCTTACGGGACACAAGTGGGCGTTCGGAAACCAAATATTATCTATCACCCACCGATGCCTCTGCTTATTCAATTTTAGTTGTTAAACAGAAAGTAAAGTGGACAATAAGTAAAACTAGGATCATCTCCAACATCAACATGCGGCAATACATCAGCAACTGTGGCATATGACGACACACACCAGCACTTGAGCAAGCAACTACGACGCGCAAGTCCATCTATCTACCAAACAACAGGCAATAGGGTGTGTCCAAGGCAATATAGGGCTGCACGGTATATCACAGGTACGGAAACTAAAGCATCATAACGTATAGCAATAGATCAACAGGAGGAAATAAAACTATAAAAGTAAGATAGGTAGAAAGAGGAGATGCTGCTTTGAAAACATTGTCGAAGGTTAACGAAGAGCGGGCGAAGCTCACATCAACTCAACGGCCTTATCCGCGAAGAAGCAAAACACTAGAATAAACACCGGATGCAATATTTAAGATCGGCAGAAGATCGGCATGATGCATGTATGATGTATGTCATGGCAAAAGTGCGATGCAATTAGGTCAATATTAAGTGGAACCGGGGTCCCGACAATTGATTAGGTGGTTCAAGTTGTTTAGATACCCCGCAATTTAAATGTTGTTTTAACATGGCCAAAAGATAGTATCGGGTTCACTACACCAATTTAAATGAGGCCAATATAAGGCTAGATTTGCCCGCATATGGGCCCCATGTTTAATTATTAGGTGAATCGGCATAAGGCCCCCAAACCAATGCTATGCATGCGGGAAGGACAATTATTATGCAACAAATTGTTATGATATTATAAAATAGGGTTCGAGGAAAAGGGTCACACATTTGGGGTCTCGACGGTCTTGGGGTTCCGGGGTTCGGGGTTCGACAGGGTCCAGGGTCGGCCTCAGGGTCCAGGGTTCGACGGTTCCGTTCTCGGGTATCGGGGGTAGTTCTTGGCGTTCCGGGAAGCCGGACTTGGTTCGGCGTCGGGGCGCATCGGATACTCCCGGTCGCTGTCGTTCTCGTCGCAAGCGGATCTTGTCGCATTCGCGGTCCTCTGGTCATGTTGTCGGTCATGGCGTTCGGGACGGGGTACTTATCGTATCGGTGGCGCACTTGTCGTATCCGCAAACTCGACGAGCTTGACGTCCCTTGTAGTTGACCTTTGGCTTCGGGGTCTTCAGGGTCTCGATGTACTTAGTTAGGGTCCGACGGAGTTTGGTCTTGAGCACCGAGCAGGCTTCGAATTCCGTGAAGGAGAGCTTGTCGATTCGCGTCATCGAGGAGTACTTGGCGTGCGGGTTCGGTCTTGCCGTGAGGAGATCTTGGAGGAGTCGAAGATCTTATTACTGGTCGGTCTCGCCGAGTGTAGTGAAGATCTTGTCGAAAAAAATGTTTGGTCTTGAGGTAGCACTCAAGTTCACAAACAACGGCCGACTTAAGCGAGGTCGAACACCACGATGGCCAACATCGCAGTTTTACTAACCGCCGAGTGTGCTAGCAGACACGAGCCTGTGCAGCAATGAGAAGCAGGAGCAAGGGAGACGATCGGCGGAACTCGGAAGGCGAGGAACGCAGTCAGCGGCTCGGCAGCCTGTGAGCTCGACGAAAGCCAGGAGGGACGGGGCGCGGCGGAGGCCGGCGGAGGGAGACGGAGGTGCTCGGGAGAGGAGACGACGGCAGCGGGGCGGCGGTGGACACTGGCAGCTCGGGTCGCGGAGGCGCGGCCGCGAATCGGCAGGAGGCGAGCGGAGGCCGGTCTTGGCGATGGCGGTCAGCACAGCGGCGAGCGCCCGTGTGGCTTCGGGGAAGGAGGCGCCTTGGCGCGGCGTCTGCTGGAGCGGGAGACGCTGAGCGGCGGCGGGCGGTTGGCCGGAGGTGGAGGCCGGGCTGGAGCCAGGCGGGCAGACGGAAGCGGCGAAAGGCAGCGGCCAGGCGAAGCAGCGGGCGGCGAGCTTCGAGTGGAGGTCCTGAGGCGAGGCCCAACAGCGGCGGCGTGAGCTAGAGTGACGGCAGAGCGCGGGAGGCGGCGCCCAGGCCGGAGAAGGAGGAGAGGAGGCGCCTGGAGGGGAGACTGGCGGCGCAGGTGGCAGGCGAGGAGCAAGGAGGAGGAGCGTCGGCGTCATGGCGGGAGGCGGTTGCGGGGGGAGCAGCAGGCAGCGAGGATGAGGAAGGAGGGAAGGAGGCTGCGGGGCGGGGTGGGGCCAGGGGCGTGGGAGTGGGATCTGGGGTGAGCTGACGGTGGAGCCACGCGGGTGGGCTCTTGTGGCGTGAGTGTGTCTTTGTCTTTGGAGTGGGGTGGGAAGGTGAGAGAGAGGGGTCTAGGTGGAGGGCTAGGATTGGTTGGGGGAGGAGATGGGCTGATGTGGCGATATGGATTGGTGGGAGTGATGTGGGGTAGGGTGGGTAGATTTTTAGGTATCTCTAGGATTTAGGGTGGGACAGGTTGGGCCGTTTTATGTTATGCGGGGGTGGTCGTTCGGGTCGGTTGGCCCGTTCGACTGCCTCCACTAAAAATTAATAAAAAGTTTTATTTAATTAACGGACCGTTTGCAAAACAATGTTAACAAAACAAAATATTCCGGCGAACCGGTTTACGATGTTGAAACAAGAGGGGGCGTTTTAGAAAACAACGCGGGCTTTGCAAACATAGTTTTGGCAAACAATGCATGATGATGACGATGCAATGCACAAATTCAACGCGATTTTCTAGTAGTGGTTTTGCGGGATGCCACATTCTGGTAGTGCGGGTACCGTTGTTTTGTTGGAGTGAGGACCTCACTGAGGTAGTAAATTGGGCGTTGTACCCCGTGGGTCTTGCCTTCTTCGGGTCGTTCGACCACGAGTACTGTGCTAACCACCTGGTGCGTTGCTGCTATGTACAGCAGCAGGGGCTCGCGCTCTTTTGGCGTGACCAAAACGGGCGAGGTAGAGAGGAGCAGCAGGGCTTTCGAATCGTCGTTGGCCACGGTGTCCACTCGAACTTATGCGCCTTGCGTAGCGCTGGTAGAATGGTAGGGCTTTTTCACCCATGCGGTGATGAACACCTTAGTGCCGCTACTCACTGCGAGTCTGAACGCCCTTGAGTTTTTTCGGCTTTTCCATTGTCATGATAGCTTTGATTTTCTTCGGGTTCGCTTCGATCCCTCGTTGAGAGATGAAGTATCCGAGCAGCTGACCCGAGGGGACGCCGAAGGCGCACTTTTCTGGATTGAGCTTGATCCTGTAGCGATCAAGATTGTCGAATGTCTCGCGGAGATCGTCGATAAGTGTTCTTGCCTCCCTGGTTTTTATGACTATGTCGTCGACATAGACTTGGACGTTGCGACCGATCTGGTCCTTGAGGCAGGCTTGCATGCATCGCTGGTACGTGGCGCCCGCGTTCTTTAGCCCGAAAGGCATTGTGTTGTAGCAGTATACTCCGAACGGTGTGATGAACGTCGTTTTCTCTTGATCTTCGACCTTGAGTTGAATCTGGTTTTAGCCTGAGTAGGCGTCGAGGAAGGAGAGTTTCTCACAACCTGCAGTCGAATCGATGATCTGGTCGATCCGAGGAAGAGGGAAGTGGTCCTTGGGGCAGTGTTTATTTAGTGACGTGAAATCTACGCACATCCGCAGGATGTCCGTGTCCTTCTTCGGGACCATCACTGTATTCGCAAGCCACTCACTTTCCTTGATTTCCTGGATGAAGTCTGCTGCGAGTAATCTGTTGATCTCCTTGCCGATAGCTTCGGCTCGTGGCTCCGACAATCTTCGGATAGGCCTTGGTGGCTTGGTGTGCAGGAAGACATTGAGTGCGTGCTCGGCGAATTCCACAGGAACTCTGGCATGTCCGGGACACCGTGCGAATATTTCCAGCTCACGGAGGAATTCGGCGCGCCTTCCTTGCGCGGTGAGGTCGTTGGCGATCAGCGCCGTCTTGGAGGCATTTGTCGGATGGACCTGTACTTTCTTGGTGTTGACGGTGGAGTCGAAGGACATGTCGGGTGCGTTCTGTCTAGTGACCGGGGTAGCCATTGTCAAATCTCCTCATGAGCCTTAGGAGCTCATCTTGCATGCCGAAAGACTGGGAGATTTTGTTGAAATCCCTGTCGCATTGGTCCGATCGGGTGAAGCTCCCGTGGATTGTGATGACGCCCCTGGGTCCTGGCATCTTGAGTAGTAGGTATGCGTAGTGTGGGGCCGGGAACCTTGAAAGCTTCTGTCCCAGATGGCATGGTATTGCGACGGCCAGTCCACCACTTCGAATTCTAGGCGTTCCTGCCGAAAGTTGTCCGGCTTCCCGAAGATGACGTCGAGCCCTATTTTGCCTAGAGGGAAGATGCCCTTCCTTGGGACAATGCCGTGGAACGTTGTGTCTGATTGTTCCAGGCTGCATTGCGGGATCCGCATAGATGCTAGAGTGCTTGCGAACATTAGGTTGATGCCGCTGCCACCGTCCATGAAGACGCGTGTGGCATCCCGTAAAAACCACTACTAGAAAATCGCGTTAAATTTGTGCATTGCATCGTCATCATCATGCATTGTTTGCATAAAACTGTTTTCGCAACGCCCGATTTGTTTTCCGAACGCCTCATCTTAATTCAAACGCAAAACCCCGGGTCTCCGGATTATTTTGTTTTGTTGCTATCGGGTTGCAAACGGTCCAATTAAAGTAAATAAAATATTAAATTATTCTGGGCGGGGCAGTCGAACGGGCCGATTGACCCGAACGACCGCCCCAGAAATTAAAACGGTCCAACTACACCGTCAAATCCTAAACCTACCAATCTACCTACCCAGCCCAACCTCCACCTCACCTCCAATCCTGAACGCCACATCAAGACACCTCTCTCCCTCAATCGCCACCGCCACCTCACCCCAATCACTCCCTCTCTCCTCTCTCTCTCACCCCCACTCCCCAGCCAACTCACTTGCGCACCTTTTGGCTCCTGCCCCACCGGTCCCACCCTGTCCCCACAGCCCGCACCTCTCCTCTCCATCCTTCCTTCCCGACCCCCCTCCTGGCTCGCTTCCTCTGCCTGCAGCCAGCCTCCTCGCTCTCACCCATGAAACCACTCCGCGCCTCAGCTCCATCACCACCCGACCTTCCCTGGCGCCCTCCCGAGCCAGCCACGCCGTCTGCCGGCCCCCTCGCCCCACCAGAGCCCACTCCTTGCGCCCGCCCGGCCGCAGCATCCTCCAGCGTCGCCGCTTGCTCCAGCTCGCCCCGACCCGCTGGTTCCTCCCTCGGCCGCTGCCCGCCGCGCCCTCTGTGCTTGCCCGGCGCGCCCGCTCACCACTCCTCCTCCATGCGCCGCGCTGCCTCACGGTTCTCCTCCTCCTGCGCGCCTCTCTCCGAAGACCGCCGCCCGCCGTCTCCGGCGTCCACCGCCGTCGACCTCGCCTCCCTGCCTCCGTCCCGCCTCGGCGCACCCATAAGCCCCCTCGGCCCAGCGGCGAGCCAGCGACCCCGCCTCGAGCCTCGCGCGCCGGCTCCCCGTCGGCGTCGCCGGCCTCGCACCTCGTCGGGCCGCCCTCGTCGGCGTCCGCCGCCGCGCGGGCTCCCGCCGTCGGCGTCGAGCTCGCCAGCCCCCAGCGTCCGCCTCCAGCGTGGGCCCGCCGCCTGCGGTGTTCATCGCCCGCCCTGCGTTGGTGCTTGTGTGTGTTGTACCAGAACCGTCCCAAAGGCCTCCGGCGAGACCCACAAGATCTGCTTCACGGACGCGCCATGGTTTCGGTGGAACCCTCAAACGCCAAGTCCGCCTCACGAACCCCGAAGACCAAGCCTCGACACCCCGAACCCGGTGTCGCGCCAAGATCTACGGACGCCGAGACCCCCGAACCCGAAGGCCGATCCCGTACCCGGTGCCGCGTCAAGATCGCCTTCTCGGACCCCGTTGACGCTAAGCTCTTCGCCGTAGAGCAACAAGGCCTTCGACAAGACAAGGAACGCCAAGTGTTTCACCCCGGACACCGAGTCCACCGAGAACCCCGATGCGACAAGTGCTTCGTCCCGAACGCCATGACCGACAACGTGACCCGAAGACCCCGGATGCGCCAAGACCTACCCCTGAGTCCGAGAACGACCTCGCCGAACCCTGAACCCTGAGACCGACCCCGAACCCCGGAACCCAAGATCGTCGAGCCCCCTCTGATGTGTGACCCCTTTTCCTCGAACCCTATTTTATAATATATCAACTTGTTGCTTACTTAATTGTCATCTCGCATGCATATCATTGGTTGGGGGCCTTATGCCGATTCACCTCTTAATTAAATATGGGGCCCATATGCGGGCAAATCTAGCCTTATATTGGCCTCATTTAAATTGGTGTAGCGAACCCGGTACTATCTTCTGCCATGTTAAACGACATTTAAATTGCGGGGTAGTTAAACAACTTGAACCATATAATCATTTGTCGGGACCCCGGTTCCGCTTAATCTGACCTAAATGCATCGCACCCTTGCCATGTCATGCACCATACATGCATCATGCCGATCTTCTGCCGTTGTATTAAATCTTGCATCCGGTGTTTCTTCTAGTGTTTTGCTTCTTCGCGGATAAGGCCGTTGAGTTGATGTGAGCTTACCGATCTTGGTTGAACCCTTCGACAATGTTTTCAAAGAGCATCTCCCCTTTCTACCTATCTTACTTTTATAGTATTTACTTCCCTCCTGTTGATCTATTGCTATCTGTGTTGCGATGCTCTAGTTTTCGTTCCCTGTGACATCCCTTGCAGCCATATATAGCCTTGGACACATCCTATTACCTGTTGTTTGGTATATAGTTGGGCCCGTGTCGTGATCGCTTGCTCAAGTGTTTGTGTGTCGACAAGTACCACAATTGTTGGAGGATTGCCGCATGTTGGCGTTGGAGATGATCATGGCTTTACTTATCGTTCACTTTAATTACTGTTTAACAACTAAAAGTGAATTAAGCGAGAGGCATCGGTGGGTGATAGGTAAGATTGGTTTCCCGCCCACTTGTGTCCCGTGGGACCGAGTTCTTGACACCTGTTAGAGATCGAGCGCTAACCACAATTGGGGAGATATGGGCCCCATTGATTATTACCTGATTTCAAAGTATTGTCTTGGGGCCACAACTAGTTTGAGGTTTTATTTACTATCCCTGCTTATGCCATGCTACTTATGTATTTACGATTGTGCGAGAGCACACTGTCGTTAGGAATTGTGACCCGTTTACGTGGTATCGGATCCCGTTTGGGGACTTCTGTCGTTACCCGCCCCACAAACCCTAAGTCCGTCTCGAGACCGCCGACTTCGTTGGGTGTACTTAGTGGGGTGGCCCCGTGCTTTGGGTGCAGGAACGTCGTGACTTAGGCCCGCCGACATACCGATGGGTGTATGTTAACCGATCCGCAAAAGGGTCGAAGTGCTGTGGATACTTTGGTGCACCCTGCGGTTAAATCTTTTCGAAGCCGTGTCGCGGTTATGGACGACTTGGAGCACGCTTGATCATAGACAACTATAACTAAAGTTTATTGTTATAAATTGACTTGTATCCGATATGACTAGTAATCGCTTCACTACGGAAGGGCTAAGTAAAAGTACCAACAACTGCTGGGTTTTGGGTTATCTCATGCTAATTGAACCTGACTAGTAAGTGATGCCACTATAACGGAATGATTAACTAAAAGTGCCCACTGTTTACTTTATCAGGAGGAATATCTAAACCTGACTAGTAATTGCTTTAGCGATATGAATAAGTAAAAGCGCCAGCGTGTGAGTTCCTCGGTTGACTTCCTCGTTTGGTCTCGAGGGGTAAACGCCAGGATGGGTTTGTTTGATGATAGTATCAGGTTGGATCCGAATAGGTCTTTCTCACCCCTCTCTGATAGCCGCCAGTTGTATCGAGTCTCTATAGGTTGTTTAGTGCTTCCTGCCGCTCGATCCACCATACCTATGTGGCGAGGACCTTGAATTCTAGTCTCGCCGTGTCTTGGCCTCGATCGACGCTCCTCTTTTCCTTTGCCCTTGTAGGCACCCCTTTGTTTAGCAGGTTTGAGATCGGCCGTTAGCGGGGTTACCCTTCCGGGGCACAGGCGGGGTTATGGACGCCATTGGTTATTCTTGGGCTCTTAGCCCCATTTGCATCTTGTCCGTAGTCGGACCTTGTATCATTTTCAAGGTGATTTGGATCTTTGTACATTATATCGTATTCTTGACTCTTTGAGTCATTTGTTGTATATATATTACTGTGGGTCCCATCGAGGACTGTTGTGTAATGTTATTACTTCGTTTTCCACCCGCACGAAAGTGCCTGGTGGGCACCTTTGAATCGTTTCTATGCGGGTTTGGCGAGTTTCGCTAAAACTTGCATAGGGCCGATTCTGAGGGTGTTACAACGCGACTCATCTCGAAGCCTCCGATCTGCGCCTCCAAAGAGGCGGCATGACTGGGTGAGGATCCGCAAGGGTGATCCATGGCAGTGAATGTGATGCAGGACTCCGATCCACTGAGGTACTCAAGGATTGCAGGCGGAGATGCTATGGCCAAGTTGATTTGTCGGGTGATTTTCTTCTGCACCCTGTTTGTTGGGCGTCCCTTTTGGATCATATTGAGTGCTCCTTTTGATGGGGGATATGGGACCCCGGCGTTGTTTCTTGTTGTGCGGGGTTGGTTTTGGCCTCCAATAGGCGGCGGTGGAGGAGCTCCGTGTGCTATTTCACCTGGCGCAGGTGCGTTTCCGAACGCAGGAATTGGAGCTTGTTGCCTCATCTGCATCATGCCTTCGCTGAGTTTCTGGAACTCACGGCAGTCCTTGAGCATGTGGCTGGCTTTCTTTTTGCCATCCTGTTTGTCGATGTAGAAGTGAATGGTGCATGGACCCGAAAGTTTGTCGAATGCTGATGGTCCGTTGTCGCGGTCGCGGCGTTGCCACGACTGCGCTGGTCGTCCGTTGTCGCGGAAGTTTCCGCTGCGATATCCTCCGCTGTTGCGGCTGTTGTCGTTGCGGCGGTCGGCGTAGCCGGCTGCGACCATGTCGGGTCCGTCGCGGTCCTCGTAGACGCGCGATCTCCTCTTGCTGCGGCGTTCGCGTCTTCGGCCGTAGTCGTCCTCTCCATCTGATTGCGTTCGCTGGATGCAATCTTCGCCGTCTGCCCAACTGTTGGTGATTTCCATGAGGTGATCGAGTGTCTTGGGCTTTACACGTCCAAGTTCCTCCTTGAAGAATGGGCGCTTGACGCCGTCCCTGAAGGCGTCGATGGCCCTCTCTTCGGAGATATGTGCTGCGGAGTTCTTGGTCGTAGACGAGCGTAGTATGTATGAGCGAATAGATTCACCCGTTCTTTGAGTGCAGGCTCGCAATTCTTCGATTGAGGCGGGCCTCTTGCTGGTGCCTTTGAAATTTCGGATGAAGCTGTAGGCGAGCTCCTCCCAGCTTCGGATGGATCCTGATGATAGGCTCTTGAGCGGACCAGCATCTATCAGTTCGGTGAAGGCATTGCATGGCAGTTTCTTTGTTGCCTCCGTGAAGCTTGACGGATGACAGGTGGTCACTGAGCCAGGACTTTGTATCTTGTGTACCGTTGGACTTCGGAGTATGCGAAGGAAGCTTGAAGTTGCGTGGCATCTGTGTTCGCCGAAAAGATCTGCTGAAGCATGGGGCTCCGCAGAGTTCTCCCTCGTCTTCATCCATCTCAGATTCAGACGAGCATGCGCGTTTGGCGCGTGCTTTGTCGATCTTGCGCTGTGTAAGCTTGTCTCTGGCGTCGTAGTCGCGTTTGTGGCGGTTGGAGCTCTTCTTCCTTCGAGGAAGATCGTGCTCCTCTTCCTCTTCAGATGAGGGTGTGGGGCTCCGGTCGCGCCTGGCCGGAGCTTTCTTCTTTGGCTCCGCAGGAGCATCTTCGTGGAGCGCAGCTCCGATTAGTCCTAGTCCGGTGAGTGCGGACTTATGCATGGCCCTTTTCGGGTCCCCCTCCGGAGGTGGGTGAGCCGCGAGATATGTAGTGGCTTCCATGATCGCAGCTTGTGGCGTCTTCGGGGTGATGTTGCCGTCAGCGTCCATATCCATGAACGTTGTATGGAGAGTTCGGGTCACGTCACGCCGCTCCTTGGGGTCCATGTTTTCCATCCGAGAGCGTTGCTTGTTTCCCTGATTCCTGTTTGTGCTAGAGTCAGGTTCCATGCTGGAGAGCTCAGGTCGTCGCGCACTGGACTCAGCGGCTGCTTGCTTGCGTTTGTCGAGCGCCTTTTGCATCTCGACTTGTTTCTTGTGCTCCTCGATGAGGAGGTAGTGGTATGCCCTCAGCAGATCACGTGGGGAGTCCAGAGGTAGGACTATTTCGCCTGCGACGGCGCGGCGTGCTTCGACCCATCCTTCTTTGCTAAGTTGGATGAGGACGCCGCCGTTTTCCCCGTTGTCGCCGTTTCCACCGTTTTCGCCGTTCCTGTCCTGCGGGTTGGGGTTGGGCGGCGGGTTAGGCGTTTCCTCATTGTTTTGGATGACTGCGGCGCACAGATAGCGCCTGCAGATTGGTTGGCTGCTGCCGCAACTTTCGGATCCGGAACCGTAGGTCCCTTCATCCAAAGGTGGATCGCACAGATCGGAGTTGCAGTTGCTGCTGCTGTAGAACTCATCTGTTGATGGTGATGTGCGTAGCACGGGGTGTGGAGCCCATGAAGCGGGCCTGATTGGCCAGACGGGCACCTCCGGAGGCGGAGGTGCCGGTTGTCCCACACAAGCAGAAGCTCCTGAACAAAATTTCGAGTCCGTCGCCTACGGGCTCGAAATCCTTCATGGTGGCCGGCGAGTGGGCGGTGAAGTCGAAAGCACCGAAGAGGAGGTGATTTTCCGTTGTTGCGGAGTTGTAGATCGATCGGGTCGGAACCGTCACGACCGCACAATCAGCAGCCCCAATTCCCACAGACGGCGCCAATTGACGAGGTTTAATCTCGTCAATGCCCATTGTTATGGACTTGGGTTTTGGAGAAGATGGGGATGCTGGAGATCGTGGCACGGTTAACAGACAAGCAACCAGGGACACAAGATTTACCCAGGTTCAGGCCCCCGGAGGGAAAACCCTACTCCTGCTTGTCTGCTCTTTGATTACGGCGGAACCGAAGGTTACAGGGTGCGCAGATTCGATCTGGCGTGGATGCGTATGCGAAAGTATGAGTCGAGGTTGGGTGAGTTGCCCTAGGACGTACCCTCCTGGCCTTTATATAGACTTAGGCAGGTCCCGGGTATAGTCCTAGTCGGTTACAAGTTCTTAGGGTTTTTCCCCTTTGAGTTTCCTATCTCCTCTAGTCTTGTTCTCCAAGGATCCGAGGACGTCATGGGCCTTGGCCACCCGAAAATATCCATGGGCCAGCGTATGTTTGCCGTGGGCCTTCCTTGGGCTGGACTAGGTATGCTCAAGTTACGTACCCGTAGGGTATAACCATGTCAGCATCATCTCCCGAGCACCATCACTGGAAGAATCGTTGGAAGAGTGGCTGCACAAAGACAAATTAGCACAAGTACAAAGGAAACAAGCGAAAAAGACAATACAGGACTAAAGAAACTTACGAGTCAAGCTCGCTCAAGTTGAAGACGGGAGGGGTCCTCCGGACCTTCTTCTCCTCTTTCTTCTCTTCCTTCTTCTCTTCCTTCTTCCGCTTCGCCGGCGGGTGTGGCTCCACAGCCCGCACAGGAACGGCAGGAATCGGAGAGGAAGAGCCCCCATGCTCATCACTATGACGGTCAAGGCACAATGGGTTCCTAGGAGTCAGAGGATTCGAAGCATCCGAAGACTCGCTAGAGCTCCGTGTCCGCTTGCGAGTGTGGTCCTCGCTCGACTCGTTGGCCTCTTCAGCCGGAGATCGCGCCGATGGCAGCTTGGACATGGAATCCACTACCTCATTGTCCAGTGCGGCCGGAAACAATTCGGGAAGCGGTGGCGACATGCCCGACACCTTGAACTCCTGCACAGAAGAAGAAAATTTGTTAGCAAACAAATACAAAAATAATGCAGTCGAAAATAGCGCTTCGTGCATGACCCGGATCTACACCTGTGGAACAGGACGCTAAGCAGAGAACAGAGAAGTCAGCGACTTCCCCGGGATATCCTCTCCAGCCTTGAACTTCAGCAGCGGGCGAAGGACACCGTCGAGATCTTCCCTGGAGAATTCTTCAGCCGAAACCCTCATCGGGTCACGACGCCCAGCGTAAAGATACATCGGGTGCGCCCTAGCCTGGAGCGGTTGCACCCGATGTTTCAGGAAGGTGCGGACGATATCCACACCGTTCACCTCCTTATCAGGAATCAGCTGGAGATCCTCCACCCGACGATAGAGAGACTCTATCTCCGCTACCTCGTCATCCAAGATCTGGTTTTTCCAGGACCTCTTCGGCTCAATCTTTTGGGAGGGGTCGAAAGGAACAAGACCAAAATCTTGCCCAGCCACCGTGGAGTCGCGGATGTAAAACCATCGCCTCCGCCAGTACTGGACATATTCAGACATGGAAAAAGAGAAGAAAATAAGATTGGGTTTGAGAGAGATGATGCAACCCCCAATGGGATAAACACCATCAGAACCAGACAACCTCTTCACAGAATAGAGTTTCCGGAAGAGGCCAAAGTGCGGCCCGATACCGAGCCAGCACTCGCAGAAAGTGACGAAACAGTCAATGTGCAGAAGAGAATTGGGGGAAAGATGGTGCAGCTGAATGCCATAAAGAAAAGGCAATCCACGAAGGAAGTCGTGGACTGGGAAGGAGAAGCCCCGAAGAACAAAAGCAACAAACATAACCCGAAACCCAACGGGGGGACGGGGAATTACCTCGTTGCCTAGGAGTTGGACGGCCTCCCTATCTTGAGGGATCAAGCCCCGCTCACGAAGCTTGCGGATATCACTCTCCCACGTCTCCGATCGCCGCCAGCCACCGTCGGTGACACGGGTGGCGGCAGCACTTTTCTTGCCTCCAGCAGCGCTGGTACCAACTGCATATGAAGACTTCTTGGGCTTTCCCATTGCGGTGTGGCGGCGCCGGCGTTGAGAACGTAGGATTGAGGATGGAAATGCCCGAGGATATTCCAGTGCGCATCGAGACAATCTCAGAGAACAATGGAGCAGTGAAACGAGAATGGCTGCGGTGAAAAAGATTAAGTTTTTCCCAAACGATTATAAGGGCAAAGACGACGCACGATCACCGTCCATCAACAAGACCTAACGCCAATGACAAGATCTGACCATACACGTGCCAGCATCGCAACGAACCGTCGCCTACACGCCATCCACTACGCGCGGAAATCGAGAAGACACCGTAATTATCTCCACGTCGCGCGTGACCGGTCAATTCAAGGTCAGAAGGTGGGACCCATGTTCGTCCACTCACGTCATCGCTGGCGCAGCAGACGCTTGAGGTCACTGATCGTAAGCAATGACGTCATCAATGGCTATACTAGCGACAACCACAATTTCTTCGGCTTCAAATCAAAGAGTACTCACTCGAATCTCCGATTCGACTAACTACTCGGGGGCTACTCCTATCAGGAGCGCTGGCCGCGCACCCAAAAAATGAACAGCACATTACAGCACTGAACTGTTTCTTCGAGTCCTACGTTGAGTCTGCGACTCCACTACGGACTCGGGGGATATTCCCATAGGGAGGACGGATTCAAGCATCCGAAAAATTTGTGTCCTACGGACCTGACTGTTGGAGATATGCCCTAGAGGCAATAATAAATGTTGTTATTATTATATATTTGCGTTTATGATAAATGTTTACATTCATGTTATAATAGTATTAACAAGGAAACATTAATACTTGTGTGATTTGTAAACTTAATTTGAAGTCCCTAGTAAAGCCTCTTTATAATACTAGCTTGTTGGTTAATAAATGATTGTGGTTTCCCTATCATGAACATTGAGATGTTATTAACAACAAGATCATATCGTTAGGAGAATGATATGGTGGACATACTCCTATAGAAAAGCGTAGCATACAGATCAAGTCATTTTAATAGTTCAATTGCTATATGCTTTCTGATACATAGTAACCTAATTACTTCGACCATGAGATCATGCATATCACCTTTACCGGATGGATGCTTTGATGACATCAAACACCACACCGTAACTGGGTGGCTATAAAGGTGGCATTGAATGTTCGGAAAGTATTGGTTGAGACACATGGATCAAGAGTGGGATTTGTCCATCCATATGATGGATAGATATACTCTGGGCCCTCTCGGTGGAATGTCATACAATTAGCTTGCAAGCATGTGACTGGATCACAAGGTATCACATATCACGGGAACGAGAAAAGAGTACTTATCGGTAACGAGGTTGAACTAGGTATGCAGAGATACCGACGATCATAACCTCAGATAAGTAAACTATCGTGAGACAAAGGGAAATTGGTATCGTATGTAAGTGGTTCATTCGATCGCAAAGTAATCGTAGAAATATGTGGGAGCCATATGAATTTCCAGATTCCTCTATTGGTTATTGTTCGGAGAAGTGTCTCGATCATGTTCGCATAATTCATGAACCGTAGGGAGACACACTTAAGGATTCGACGTTGTTTGAGTAGTTATGGAATGATGATAAAGAGACCGAATGTTGTTAGGAGTCTAGGATGGGATCCGGGATATCACGAGGAGATCTGGAATGGTCCGGAGAATAAGATTCATATAAGGAAAGTCCTATTTCGGAGTTGGGGAATGGTTCTGGTGTTTTCATCGGGAATGTTCTAGAAGGTTCTGGAATGTCCGGCACTCCGAAGGGGAAGGGTACATGAATGTGTTATATCAAGTTGGTATTATTGCATCATGTACTAGGTGTCATCGCTGAACAAAATAAAGGGTTTAGTCAAATCCTAGTTTGAAAAAGTCAAACGCCAATTTGAAAGTCAAACGGCTATTTTGGGAAGTGGAGAGGGAGGTGGAAACCGAGTTGGGGGAGGAGTTCCTCCCTCCACCGACATCCCACCTTGAAGCCGAGTTGGGGAGGGACTCCCCTCCCCTTGGCCGCGCCTCCCACCTATAAAGGGAGGGGCAGGGCTGCCCCTCCTAGCACACAAGTTCCCTACCTCTAAACCCTAACCCTAGCCGCCGCGCCCTCCATAGCCGCCGCCGGCCTAGGGCATCTCGCCGCCGCCGCCTAGGTCAAACCCTAGCCACCGTCCTAGCCCCTCCTTGGTGTGTCTAAACCCTAGAACACCGAGGGCTCTCTCATAGTCCACCATACTCGCTCCGGCTTAAGGCGAAGCCCTGCGAGATCTCCCCTCTACTTAGGTACCACGCCAGTTGTCTTTGGAATTGCGAGAGAGTGCTACAACCTCCATTTTCTGGAACAAGGGACAGAAGGTCTTCGTCAGTACCGAACGTGTGACCGATTGAGCGCCTTAACGCACTTGGAAGGATCGTCTACGCAATCTTGAGATCGGGAAGAGTACGACTACATCACCCACGAGAATCTGCTCTCGTTAAACACTTTGGAATCTTCGAGGGTGAGTTATTGTATCGACTCGTTGCTATAATCTAGTAGATAGATCTTGGCTTGTTTGTTTGTATGCGATAGGAAATTTTTGTTTTCCATGCTACGAAACCCTACAGTGGTATCAGAGCCGTGTCTATATGTAGATCTGTTGCACGAGTAGAACACAATGGTCACTGTGGGCGTTGATGCTTTTATTATCGATTGCTTCTTGTGTACTTTGCATCTTGCGGGATGTTGGGATGAAGCGGCCCGGGCTAACCTTACATGACATCGTTCATGAGACTTGCTCCACGCTTGACATGCAACTTGTATTGCATATGTGGCTTTGCGGGTGCCTGTCTCTCCCAGCATAGTTAAGATTCAATTTACAACGGGTCATTGTCAATACTAGTATCAATGTTGTGGTTCTTGTTCATAAGTTAGAACGACACTTATTGAAATCCCCAAACCACGTAAAACATGCAAAGAAAGTATAGGCGTCTAACTTTGTTTTGCAGGGGTGTGCCGTGATGTGATATGGCCATGATTGTGATTATATTCGATGTATGCAATGTTCCTTATTGTAAGTTGGCAACCGGCAGGAGCCATATGGTTGTCTTTAATTTATGTTAAGACCCGCGTGTCTATTCAAAGAAGTTGTAATAGTTGAAGCCGGTGGACGACAACCATGGAGAAGCGTCATTGACCTTGATGCAATGCTGGTGATGATGGAGATCATGTTCGTGCTTGAAGATGGAGATCGGAAGCACAAAGAAGAAAGGCCATATCGTATCACATATTATGAATTGCATGTGATGTTAATCCTTTATGCATCTTGTATTGCTTAGTAGACAACGATAGCATTATAAGATGATACCTCATGCACATAAATTTCAAGTCATAAAGTGTTCACCCTTAGTTAGCACCGTTGCTAAAGCTTGTTGTTTCGAAGAACCACGTGATGATCGGGTGTGTTAGATTCCGCAAGTGTATACAACGTGAACAAGCCAGATTTGCTCATGCGAAAGCTAAGGTTTGATCTTGACGAGCCTAGCATGTATAGACATGGTCTCGGAACACGGATCACCGAAAGGTAAAGCATGAATCATATAGTAGATATGATGAACATGTCGATTGTTCGCCATTGAAACTATATCAACTCTCGTGATGATCGGTGTTGATGTGGTGGATTTGGTTCGTGTGATCACTAAAACAATGTGAGGGATATTTTTTTGAGTGGGAGTTCACCTAGATTAATTTAACTATTAATTAGAACTCAATTTGTCATAAAATTAGTCTAAACTATTGCAAATATGTTGTAGATCAATGGCAGCCCCTACCATCAATTTTAATGCGTTCCTAGAGAAATAAAAGTTGAAAAACAATGGAAGCAACTTCGCGGATTGGTTCCGCAATTTGAGGATTGTCCTCACAGCTGGTAATTTGACCTATGTCTTTGGATGCACATTGGGTGACCGCTGCGGTGATCTTTGCCGCCAAGTAAAGAATGTTTACCTCGCTCGGAAGACTCGAGACTCCACGATTCGATGTGCTATCTTGTATGGTTTAGAATCGAGCTTGAGAAAAGGTTTGAGAATTCAGACCCACATGATATTGTCCGTGATCTAAAATTGATCTTTGAGACTCATGCGCAATTGAGAGCTATGAGGCTTCCAAAAGTTCTTTAACGCAAGATGGAAGAGGGCAGCTCGTCGGTGAGAATGTGCTTAAGATGTCCAGGCACGCAAACAAACTTCAAAGCTTGGGTATAGTGATTCCTAATGCTTTGAGGGATTTACCGTGTCCTCCAATCACTACCACCAAGTTACAAGAACTTTGTGATGAACTACAATATGCAAAACATGAACAAGCAAGTTGCGAACTGTTTGCTATGTTGAAATCTGCGAAGTGGAGATCAAGAAAGAGCACCAAGTGTTGATGGTCAATAAGACCACCAAATTCAAGAAAGGCAAGTCTAAGCAAAGGACACTTCAAGAAGGGTGGTAAGAAAGTTACTGGCCGACGAAGAAGACCAGGCTGGACCTAAGCACGATCTTGAGTGCTTTCTTGCAATGGAGAAGGTCCTTTGGGCGGAATTGCCCAAAGTACTTGGCGGATTTGAAGAACGGCAACATCAAGAAGAAAGGTATATCCGATATACATGTTATTGATGTGTATCTCACTAGTACTCGTAGTAGTGCTTGGGTATTTGATACTGGTTCGGTTGCTCATATTTGTAACTCGAAACAGGTGCTGCAGAATAAACGGAAGCTAGCGAAGAACGAGGTGACGATGCGCGTGGAAACGGATCAAAGGTTGATGTGATCGGGGTCGGCACGCTACCCCTTCATCTACCATCGGGATTAGTTTTATACTTAAATAATTGTTATTTGGTGCCTGCGTTAAGCATGAACATTATATCGGGATCTTGTTTATTGCGGGACGGTTACTTGTTTAAGTCCGAGAATAATGGTTGTTCGATTTATATGAGTAATATGTTTTATGCACATGCACCTTTGATAGATGGTCTATTCTTATTGAATCTCGATAGTGGAAATATACATATTAATAACATTGAGGCTAAACGTTTGAAATCGAGCGATAACTTGACCTATATGTGGCACTGTCGTCTTGGTCACATTGGAGTGAAGCGTATGCAGAAACTCCATTCCGATGGACTTCTTGAATCACTTGATTTCGAATCACTTGATAGATGCGAAGCATGTCTGATGGGAAAAATGACTAAGACTCCATTTTCTGGTATGATGGAGCGAGCTACGGACTTATTGGAAATCATACATACCGATGTGTGTGGTCCAATGAGTGTAGCATCGCGCGATGGTTATCGTTATTTTCTTACCTTCACGAATGACTTGAGTAGATATGGGTATATCTATTTCATGAAACATAAGTCCGAAACTTTCGAGAAGTTTAAGGAATTTCAAAGTGTGGTTGAGAATCAACGTAACAAGAAGATTAAATTTCTGCGTTCTGATCGTGGAGGTGAGTATCTAAGTTACGAGTTTGGCGAGCATTTGAAGAAATGCGGAATACTTTCACAATTGACACCGCCGGGAACACCACAGCGTAATGGCGTGTCTGAACGTCGTAATCGAACTCTCTTAGATATGGTTCGTTATATGATGTCACTTACAGATTTACCGCTATCATTTTGGGGTTATGCATTAGAAACAGCCGCATTCACTTTAAATAGGGCACCATCTAAATCCGTTGAAACGACACCGTATGAATTATGGTTTGGGAAGAAACCTAGATTGTCGTTCCTTAAAGTTTGGGGATGCGAAGCCTATGTAAAGAAGTTACAGCCGGACAAGATTGAACCCAAAGCGGTAAAATGCGTCTTCATAGGATACCCAAAGGAAACTATTGGGTATACCTTCTATCATAGATCCGAGGGAAAAATCTTCGTTGCCAAGAATGGATCCTTTATAGAGAAGGAATTTCTCTCGAAAGAAGTGACTGGAAGGAAAGTAGAACTCGACGAGGTTGTCGAACCTTCTCTCGAAATTGCAAGTAGCGCAGCACCGAAAGAAGTTCCTGTGGTGCCTGCACCAATAAGAGAGGAAGCTAATGATGATGATCATGAAACTTCGGTTGTAGTTGCTACAGAGCCTCGCAGGTCAACGAGAACTCGTACCACTCCTGATTGGTATGATCCCGTTATGAATGTCATGTTGGTGGACAACACCGATGTCCCTGCGACATATGAGGAAGCGATGATGAACCCAGATTCCAACAAATGGCAAGGAGCCATGAAATCCGAGATCGGATCCATGTACGAAAACCAAGTATGGACTTTGGTGGACTTATCGGATGGCCAGAAGGCTGTCGAGAACAAATGGATTTTCAAGAAGAAAACAGATGCTGATGGTAATGTTACTGTCTATAAAGCTCGACTTGTCGCAAAGGGTTTTCGACAAATTCAAGGAGTTGACTACGATGAGACTTTCTCACCTGTAGCGAAGCTAAAGTCTGTGAGGATTATGTTAGCAATCGCTGCATATTATGATTATGAGATATGGCAGATGGATGTCAAAACAACATTCCTCCATGGAGACATTGATGAAGAGTTGTATATGATGCAACCCAAAGGTTTTGTCGATCCTAAAGATGCTAACAAGGTATGCAAACTTCAACGGTCCATCTATGGATTGAAGCAAGCATCCCGAAGTTGGAATCAACGTTTTGATAATGTGATCAAAATTTTTGGTTTTATACAAACTTATGGAGAAGCTTGTATTTACAAAAAAGTGAGTGGGAGCTCTGTAGCATTCTTAATACTATATGTAGATGACATATTGTTGATTGGGAATGATGTAGACCTTCTTAATAGTGTCAAGGAATATTTGAATAATAGTTTTTCAATGAAGGATCTTGGCGAAGAAGCTTACATATTGGGCATAAAGATTTATAGAGATAGATCGAGACGCCTAATATCATTGTCATAAAGTACATATTTGGACAAAGTTCTAAAGAGGTTTGGAATGGAAGAAAGCAAGAAAGGGTTCTTGCCCATGTTTCCCAATAAGACCTTGAGTAAAACTCAAAGTCCGACATCGGCAGAAGATAGAGAAAGGATGAGTAAGACTCCCTATGCCTCAGCCATAGGATCTCTAATGTATGCCATGCTATGTACTAGACCCGACATTGCATATGCTGTTAGTTTAACTAGCAGATATCAAAGTGATCCAGGAGTGGATCATTGGACAGCGGTCAAAAACATCCTTAAGTACTTGAGAAGAACTAAGGATATGGTTCTTTCTTATGAAGGTGATGAACACCTCGTTGTTAATGGTTACACCGATGCTAGTTGGAACACCGATCCGGATGATTCTAAATCACAATCTGGATACGTATTTACTTTGAATGGTGCAACAGTTAGCTGGAGGAGTGCAAAGCAAAGCGTTGTGGCGAGATATTCAACTGAATCAGAATACATGGCTGCTTCAGAGGCTTCACAAGAAGCGATATGGATGAAAGAGTTCATTACAGAGCTGGGTGTGGTTCCTAGTGCGCTGGACCCAATGTCTATCTACTATGATAACATGAGCGCCATAGCCAATGCGCAAGAACCAAGGTCATACAAGAAGCTGAAGCATATCAAGCTACGTTTTCACGCTATTCGAGAACATGTCCAAGATGGGGACATAAAGATTTGCAAAGTACACACAGATCTGAATGTGGCGGATCCGTTGACTAAACCTCTCCCGAGGGAAAAACATGACCAGCACCAAACTGCCATGGGTGTTCGGTATATTCCCATGTAATCTAGATTAGATGACTCTAGTGCAAGTGGGAGACTGTTGGAGATATGCCCTAGAGGCAATAATAAATGTAGTTATTATTATATCTTTGTGTTTATGATAAATGTTTACATTCATGCTATAATAGTATTAACAAGGAAACATTAATACTTATGTGATTTGTAAACTTAATTTGAAGTCCCTAGTAAAGCCTCTTTATAATACTAGCTTGTTGGTTAATAAATGATTGTGGTTTCCCTATCATGAACATTGAGATGTTATTAACAACAAGATCATATCGTTAGGAGAATGATATGGTGGACATACTCCTATAGATAAGCGTAGCATAAAGATCAAGTCATTTTAATAGTTCAATTGCTATATGCTTTATGATACATAGTAACCTAATTCCTTCGACCATGAGATCATGCATATCACCTTTACGGATGGATGCTTTGATGACATCAAACACCACACCGTAACTGGGTGGCTATAAAGGTGGCATTGAATGTTCGGAAAGTATTGGTGGAGACACATGGATCAAGAGTGGGATTTGTCCATCCATATGACAGATAGATATACTCTGGGCCCTCTCGGTGGAATGTCATCCAATTAGCTTGCAAGCATGTGACTGTCTCACAAGGGATCACATATCACGGGAACGAGAAAAGAGTACTTATCGGTAACGAGGTTGAACTAGGTATGCAGAGATACCGACGATCATAACCTCAGATAAGTAAACTATCGTGAGACAAAGGGAAATTGGTATCGTATGTAAGTGGTTCGTTCGATCGCAAAGTAATCATAGAAATATGTGGGAGCCATATGAATTTCCAGATTCCTCTATTGGTTATTGTTCGGAGAAGTGTCTCGATCAGGTCCGTTGAATTCACGAACTGTAGGGAGACACACTAAAGGATTCGACGTTGTCTGAGTAGTTATGGAATGATGAGAAAGAGACCGAATGTTGTTCGGAGTCTCGGATGGGATCCGGGATATCACGAAGAGATCCGGAATTGTCCGGAGAATAAGATTCATATAAGAAAAGTCCTATTTAGGAGTTGGGGAATGGTTCCGGTGTTTTCATCGGGAATATTCTAGAAGGTTCCGGAATGTCCGCACTCGAAGGAAGGGTACATGAATGTGTTATATCAAGTTGGTATGATTGCATCATGTACTAGGTGTCATCGCTGAACAAAATAAAGGGTTTAATCAAATCCTAGTTTGAAAAAGTCAAACGCCAATTTGAAAGTCAAACGGCTATTTTGGGAAGTGGAGAGGGAGGTGGAAACCGAGTTAGGGGAGGAGTTCCTCCCTCCACCTCCGGCCCACCTTGAAGCCGAGTTGGGGAGGGACTCCCCTCCCCTTTGCCGCGAAACCCTACACTGACCCTCACAAGAGAAATTTTTGTTTTCCATGCTACGAAACCCTACACTGACGCTGAACAACGACTGAATAAAAGTCTCTGCTCGAGTCTAAGACTCGAACAGACACTCGGGGGCTACTCCCATAGGGAGCACTGGTCGCGCACCCTATGAATTTTCGACTGCGATCCTTCAGATCAGCATGCAACATTTTTTCGGCAACTTTGCCCCAATTAAACGCTAAGTGAGCATCATTATCCTTGGCCACCCGAAACACCTCCTCGGTGATAGAAATTCGGATGTTGTGTTTGCGACGCAAAGATAAGACCTACAGATAACATCTGATGGCCTGGTAACACACATGACTGCGCTCTGCTAGTATAAATTCGTGCCAACATGCGCGATGAAAAATCCCGACGAACACGTTGGGTACATCAATTAAATTCACTAGAATTCCACTCCTGTAAGTCCTCCGCGGCCTGAGTCGAATTACGCCAGCATACGTTCCGGGTTCAAGTCGAGGGACTCGAACCTGAAGAAGATCGTGTTGTTTCGTCCTAAGACAGTTAACTGACCCTGATCCGTCGAGCGAGTCAGGCACACGCATCAACAATCCCTACACATGAACTCTTGAAAGACAGAGTTGCACCCGAAGGATTGAAGAGTCCTCGGTAGAATCTCGATTCGGCGGTGATCACTCGAAACTCTTGGCGTGGTTATACCCCGCGGGTACATGATCTTAGCATACCCGGTCCAGCCCAAGGAAGGCCCACATCAAATATACGCCGGCCCATGAAGACTTTCGGGTGGCCAAGGCCCATGACGCCTTCGGATCCTTGGAGAGCAAGACTAGAGTAGATAGGAAATTCAAAGGGATAAACCGTAAAACCTGTAACCGACTAGGTCTGTGCTTGGGACCTGCCTAAGTTTATATAAAGGCTAGGAGGGCACAACCTAGATCTGTCGACTCATACTTTCGCATACACACCTCCACGCCAGATTGCATCTGCGCACCCCTATAATCACCGGTTCCGCCGTAATCAAGAGCAGACAAGCAGGAGTAGGGTTTTCCCTCCGGGGGCCTGAACCTGGGTAAACCTCGTGTCCCGTGTTGCTTGTTTGCTAACCGTTCCGCGATCTCCAGCATCCCCATCTTCTCCAAAACCCAAGTCCATAACAATGGGCATTGACGAGATTAAACCTCGTCACCATTGATCTAGTTTTTGTGTCATGTTCCGAAAGGCTCCGCCGACAAACTCCATAAGTGCTATCATGTCGTGAGTTTGCTGAAAGGATTGAATTCGGTCGTACACACCCATGTTTTATCCTGACCGTTTGGTTTCATAGGGTGTGCTTCAAAGCTTTGTTGGCTGTTATTATCATGGGGCATGTTCTCGTTCCATGGTGCTAACGGAGAAAGTCATGAAGACCGAGATCTGATGACAAACAATGGTGGTTCGACTCTGGGTGGTGATGAGGAATTGGCTAAGTGACTTGTGAATTGGAGCAGTGGCATGCAAGTGGGGCGACTGCACAGGAGAGGTTTATGGTCCTATCTCTCAGGGTAAAAAACCCAGGGTCTGGGCTTAATTGGTTGTGTCTGGCAATGGCCTTGTTGAAGGTATTGTTTTGAGAGCGCGGACTTTCTTCAGGATAAAAACCTAGATCTTTGATCGTGCGATGACAGTGTTTGTACACTGCTTCCTTCTTAAAGACGCCGTTTTTGGAGAAGCTGGACTTCTGCTGTCTTGGTAGTGGTAGTACTGCTGTTTCAATAAATGAGTCACTGTAGCGGAACTTTTATTTTTTGTAATTCCGCTTTCTTTTTTTTGGCTGTGTGCATCCGTGTGGCCGCTAGGACAATGGTTGCAGAGGCTGGGTGTAATTGGTATCGTCTGATATTAATGTATGCTCCTTTTCCAAAAAAAGACAGAAATTTGACCCGTTTAATTGTCTGTACTACCTCCATTCCGATTTATAAGACAAATACGTATTTCGATAAAATAGTTTGACTATAAATTTGATTAACAACATATAAACTATATTTAACAAAAATTATACCATTAGATTCATATTTAAAATACGCTTCCGATTGTACAATTTTTATGACATATAATTTATAAATTATTGATCAAATTTACGGTTAAACTATTTTTTTAAAAGTACGTATTAGTCCTATAATCCGGAATGGAGGGAGTAGCATCTTACTTTGTGGACCACTCCGGTTTTAAAGTAGATCGGAGCCGGATCCAGGAATAACGGTCGGCTACGAGTCAAGCAAGCGCAAAGCTGCGTGAATGCGTGCAACCGTGTCTTCTCCTCCCTTTTTTGTCTAATAGCACATACAAGTTTCAAATCGAATTGAGCTATATATATATAAAAGATGCACATCGATAATGGGGTTCTATTTTAACCATCGGCTTCGAGGTTGGTGAATTGTATCTCCTCAGATTCATGGTCAAAGTTGTTTTATACTTGTTTGTTTAGATTCGTTGCACACAAGCAACCGCTCGAAGTGTCCTTTGAGGAGTAGCTTGATCTTGTTGTTCCCTATGATTTTCGTGTCGCAAGTTTTGCATTTTGATTCAAGTATAGAGATCTCTCTATAGATGGTAGTGTTCTATGTACATACATGTGAGGAAGATGGGGTTGAAAATGAGGTTCAGGAACAAGTCGTCGTCGTCCATCGCCATCGCTGGCAGTTGCCTGCCGTTGCAGCCCTCCAGCAAGAAAAACAAGATCACTGTTAATGACAGTCTTAGTGTGTGTCAATGTGACAGTAAAACAAGTGCAGACAACCAAACACCCGAGATCCGTATCTATCCTCATGTAAAAAATCTCTATGTAGGCTACCAAATGGAATGTGAATGTGGCTCAGCGCCCGTATGTGCGTGACAGTGTTGGCCGTGGACATGCTACAGTGAGCCCCAAAATTCATGCAGCCTACCAAACACCCTCTATGTATTTGTGTAACTTCTTTTTGTCTATTTGAGTGTTTGTTTGACCATTTTTTTCTACTTTCATCAGATTTTTTCGAAGCAGATTACTAAATAAGCACAACAAAACCTAAGAATCATATAAATCCCAATCCTACAGACTGAACTAGCTGGCATAGGAAAAAATTCGTAAGAATTGAAGTCGTCCAAAATTACCATGGAAATTCTGTGAACAAAAGAAACACTAAAATATGTCGTATCCAGACTAACCTGATTTGTATGAACGCCAAGGGAGATTTTCGCACAAAGTTGCATAAAAAGTATAGATAACAGAAACAATGTATATATAAATTCCAATACAAACCTAAAGAACTACCCGCAAAAGAAAGAACCCTACAAAAAAAAATTCTCTCCGTCTTGAAATAGATGTCGAAGATTTGTCTGGATATATGTGAATCTAGACAAATCTCCGACATCTATTTCGAGACAATCTCGGGAGTGCTATGATAAGTTTACCGAAATACCTAGGGAATACATTTGAATCCCCTCAAAAACCTAAAATGTCGTGTGTTCAAAGTAACCCGACCTCACTCCATCTGCCAATAAATGTATTTCTAGCTTTTGCTTAAGTTAAATTTTATTAAATTTGACCAACTCTATAGATAAATATAACAACGTATATTACATCAAATTAATGTGTTATATAATTAAATTTAAAAACATATCTATTAGTATCAATTTAGAGTCATAAATATTATTACTCCCTCCGATCCATAATATTGTCGTTGAAATGGATGTATCTATTACTAAAACATGTCTAGATACATCTATTTCAGTGACAAATAATATGGATCGGAGGGAGTACATTTTTCTATAAAATTAGTCAAACTTTATTAACCTCGACTTATAACAATGATAGAAAGTATACTGTTCTCGGAAGGGAGGGAGTACAGTAGATTAGATACCTGGTACAGTAGTAGAAGTACGACTTGTACTGGTCCCTCTTTGACATGCATGGTTTTCTTCGCCTGCCGCGCTCCAATTTTGTCCATGGGACCAGCTTTGGCATGTTATCCGACATGGAATCTCGCACGCTCGTGTCGATCGGCCGATTGATTGGCTTGTACTAGTATTGATCATATAGCGGATGACATTCTTTGTTGTTGCCAAAATAGCGGATTACAATATTTGTTGTAGGAGCAGCGGAGCATATGTGTGCCCGTGAGGCGTGAGCACACGCTCGAGCCGAGACAGACCGATGCAGTAGTGGTGTAGAACTAGCTATAGGTGCACGGGGTCATCGTATAGGTGTGTTCTATCACTGCTATGGTCACGAGGCTGTGGCATGTGCTATCGGCTATCCCCGTATATTCCGAACATACAACTGGGCAAGAGCTGTTTTAATTTCTGCGACTACTTGTACTAGGGCGTAGATCAACAAACATAGACGCTACAATCATCCGCTAGGCAAAAGTTAGGTTCTTGGCATGATTTTGCATGTACGGCTCTCTACATGATTACTGGTACACTCCTTAATTTGAACGAACTAGCAGTCTAGCAGTAAACTTCAGGATAGTACCCCAAACCGGGTGGCATCCAACAAAAGCCAGTAGCCAGATTTGATCAAAGGCGCTTTATAGACAAATGCGTGGCTGGGGCGCGCGCGCGGAACCAACCTAGGAGTACGTACGTAGGGCATGACCGATGGATGTACAGAGGCTTCGACAGGCAGATCTGGTGCCGATCCGACAGGCTCGAGCGCGCTGTCGTGCACCCATGGATTGGATGGATCGATTCCCGGACGCCTCATCGCGAGGCCGTGCGTGCAGCGGAAGCACTCTCCCCATGATGCATGCCACCCGACCCCGTTGGATCATGCACGCGCGCTCGCTCGCTGGCCGCATGGCCCAGTCCCGTTGCCAGAGGAACCGCGAGCCCACATGCCCGGAGATCTCGTCCTCCCAGGAAATAAGCCTTTTTGCAGACGCAGCCGCGAGCGACCGACCAAAAGGCAAAGCGGGGGGAAGCAGCAGCAGCAAAAGCGATGGCGCGTGTGGTGTGGTGTGCCTGCAGTTGAGGGGCCACGCGCCCAACCCGCACAGAGACCGCACCAGTCCCCCGACCGGGCCCCCACCATGTGCCGCGCGACGCAGCACGCTTTGCGCTTTGCCCGCCGGGCCCACCCACGCACGGCGGCCCCGCACAGCACGCACCAACCCAAACCCAGACCCAGAGGGGAGGCTGGACTGGCTGGTCTCGCCGTCGTTATATAACGGCCCGCGCCCCCGCTCCTGCCACCTCTTAGCAAAAGCGCCGGCCAGAACAAGCAGAGTGCAAAACTATACTCTACTCCAGCGCCTTTCTCGGCCGTCGGCGAGCGGGCCAGCGCGCGCGAGCCATGGGCAACTGCCTGAACACGGCGTCCAAGCAGCAGGAGGCGCTGCGGCGGCGCGGCGAGAGGGTGGTGCCGGAGGAGGCAAGAAGTATAGGCGAGGTGCTGCTGCACGATGACGAAGCAGAGGAAGAGGCGCCGTCCACGGCGGCTGCGGCGGGCATGAAGGTGAAGGTGGTGCTGACGAGGGCGGAGCTGGAGTGGCTCATGGCGCAGCTCAAGAGCGGGGAGCAGCGCCTCGAGGACGTGCTCCGCCAGATGGGAACCGCGCGCACCGGCGCGGCGGCAGACGACGGTAGCAAGCCGCCTCCGCTGTCGTCGCGCGCCGTCGACGGGTGGCGCCCGAGGCTCGAGCGCATCCTCGAGTGCCCCGAGCCCGTCGACGCCACCTGCTAGCAAAGCGTGCGCAAGGCGCGCGCGCGGCCGTTCTCTCTTCACCGGTTAAAGCAAATCAATCAGTGCCTGATGGATCTCCTCCGCCCCTTGTGCCGGCTAGCGTTTTTCGTGCTTAGATCCGCCCGTGTATACGCATGGTGTGTGATCGATCCGTGGAGATGCTTCTTGTTTTTTGTTTCTCTCCATGGAATCGAGTCGAGTGGCCTGATTTAGGGTGTGCACCAACCTCCATGGAATGCGTAGTATGTTTGTACTGTAACTGTAGTAGCCTGTTAATTAGTTAGAGTGGCAGTTTAATCTCTTACTACTGGTGTTGTACGATGTCGTTTGGTATTTTGATCTTTCCTTTTGTTTTCTCCTTCCTCCCTGTTTTGTAAATAGCTAGCGTGATCTCAAGTGCCAATGTACGCCGAGCGTGCTACAGTGTTTTGCATCGGAGATAGGGTGTGCCCGATTTCAGCTCAGTTGATTTGGTGGAGCAATCTACTCCATCTTTTCGAAAATAGGTGGCTCAAATTTGTATTTCATATGTATCTAGACATCTTCAGAAAAAAAAATGTATCTAACATATTTTAATGTAGATATGTATGGATCTAGAAAACCTAAGAACTCCCTCGACCCATATTATTTGACTTGGATTTATCAAAATTTGAACAAACTTATATACTAAATAATTTCTAAATTCATCAAATCTAGATAAATTTGAATTAATTAATATGAGGAGTAACTTATTTAAAAACTGAGGCAGTATCGTGTTTCTCCTTTGCCGGATATATACTCGATGCTCCGTTAAATGGCTAAATAAACTGTCAGCGTTACCGTACTTGAGTCGACACTCCGGAAGCTGAACATGCACAAGCAGAGCAAGTTCGATCTAACCACCAGCGGAGCTAGCAGGGAGGAAAAGCAAACACGAAACTGCCATGCTACGTTCTCGCCGAAGCGAAAGCAACCTCTGGTCAACTTTTGGCCCCTCCTCCCGATTATCGATGCATGTGCATACATGGCTAACATTCAAAGCGGGTCAAAGTTCCCGCACATGCTGTCCTTATCGCAAGCGTAAACCTCGAGTAGTCGAGTCGATCGATAGATTATACTGTTGGGTTTACGTCCTCGTCCGTCCGGCCGGGGAAGCCGGCCGTGGTGGACGTGATGTTTACGGCTCACCGGCTTTTTCAACCACGGGCGTGACGCCTGTTTCCCGGGTCGCTGCTCCGAATAGTTTAATTAATTAATTAATTAATTATAAGCCACGTATGAATGGAAACAAATTGAGGCACGCTTTTTTATTTGCAGGCAAGTTTGTCGCTTACCACGTTTGATTGGGTGGTCATATTAATTTTGGGTACAGTGCTACGACGACCGTAAGGGTACGCAGGGTTTTTGCAGAATTCCTTGGGAACTTTTCTTTTGGATTGCTTTTGGATCGAATAAATTGTGATATTATGTAAATTCACGTGGGATGGGTTTCTATGCTTAATTTCAAGGAATTTGAACATCTATTTCAGCCTCTTTATTAGATCCAAGTTATTTTTTTGACCAAATCCAATGCAGAGTTCAAACCAAGAAAATCCAAATTAAAGAAAAATATAATTTCATGGCAGGGAATATACTACAAGTTCCCACAATACATACAATACACTGGCCAAAAAGGCATCACATGGTTAATCTGGCACCTTGTTGACGCCCATTCTGGCAAAATTTCTCTAACCACCATCTTGATCTTTTCCAGTCCAGCTTCAACTTCTCTTCGCCCTTGATTTTTTTGCAGTATTGCCCAAGTATTAACAATGTTACACAGCCTAAAAAATAACACTAGATGGGTCGTCGGATTTTTTTTGATTGAAACAGACATCATTCTTAGACTTCCACATCATCCAACACACAGCTCAAGCACGAACAAGTACCAAACATTCATGAACATAATCCCCAACCAAATCATCAGCATTTTCAGGAACCTGTTACAGTAATAAAATTCAGCGCACATAGCACCACCTGAACTTCCACAACATCGAACGCACAGCTGAAGCACCAAGTACCAGATGTGTTTATGGTCCCCTGCAAAAAAAAGATGTGTTCATGGTCACTAGGAAAGGAATTTAACCAGACCGCAACCTAATCATCAGCACCGTCAGGAACCTGTTAAAATTTCAGAGCACATGGCACCACCTCCCAGCTCAATCTAGCAAGAGAGCATCTGAACAAAAGATGATCCACAGTCTCATTCTGACAACACTAGTAACATTGGTCACTTCCAGGCCACCCACTTCTCCGAAGGTTATCTTCTGTCAGAATACTATTGATCAACACTAGCCAAATAAGAACTTTTATTTTCGAAGGCATCTTGGATTATCCATAGAAACTTATTACATGGAAACATATTGTTAGATTCAAGTGTGTATTTCACTCAAACAACTATTCATGTATCTTTTTTTTTACTATTTTTCAGTCATCAGTTCTACACATGCAAAGAACTACCACGGGCAAATAGTGCTTGGAGATTGCCGGATTAGAGGGTTTCGGTCGTGCGCATCCATATTTTACTCTAACCGTTTGGGTTCAGAGGGAGCGCTTCAAAACTCTGTTGGCTGTTAATATCATGGGGCATGTTCTTGTTTCATGGTGCTGACGGAGAATGTCATGGAGACTGAGATCTAAGGACTGATAATGGTGGTTCAAGTATGGATGGTGATGAGGAATTGGCTTGATGACTCATGACTTGTAGCAGTGGCATGCAAGTGGAGACAAGTGCATAGCCAACAGGGTGAAAACTCTAGGTCTGGCCTTAATTGATTGTGTTGAAGGTATTATTTTGAGAGCGTAGACTTTTTTTTAGGGTGAAACCTAAGAACTATGATCGGGCGGCGACGGTGTTTGTGCATTGTTTCCTCTTGGATGCGTCGCTTTTGAGGAAACTGAACTTTCGGTGTTGTCTTGGTGATGGTAGTACCGCTGTTTTAACGAATAGAACACCATAGCTCAATTTTTTTACTTTTTCGTAATTCTTTTTTTTTCTTTTTTTGGCTGTGTGTATCCGTATTTCCTTTAAGACAATGTGTTGTTGCAAATGCTGGATGTAACCGGTATCTTGTAATATTAATATATACTCATTTCCAAAAAAAAAATCATGCAAAGAAATTGGATTGCTGTGTTTTGTGAACCATGCATCCAAAGAGTCCCTAAAATAGGTCCCCGAGCAGCGAAGCCATGAGTCAAGTACGTGGCGTAGAGACTGCTGGTCGTAGCAGTTGCTGTCGAGAAGTAGTGTATGCTTCTGTTGTTCTGTTGCTTCCACCTCCACTACGGCACCCGACCTGCAGGAACCAACGACCGAAATAGTAGTAGGCACGATTGTATGTGCGTGCGTGCGTGCGTGCGTAGGGGCGCGTCGCTTTCGATATCGATATGTAGACAGAAAAGAGTCCGGCTGCTACACTATAGCTTGGGAAATGGGAATCGATCGATTCAGCAGGCACTGATATGGTATGAAAGAATTCCAACTTGTCGTTTGATGCAGGCTGCGGCGCTGGCGCCTGCGCGGAATTCCATTCAACTTTTTTCTCAAAAGAAGAAAAAATCCATTCAACTGAATTTGCGTAAGCACGATTACGCGAGCGCGCCCGCCATTTCCCTACGGGAATTCGGAGGCTGGGCAAACCAACTCTGACACGAAATCCCAGCCCAAAACTTCTCGTACGTCCAGGCCTACGCACGTCCCTGGTAGGCTGTGTGTGACAGACGGATGGATATATGTTTCTGATGGCCGTCCGTTGCTATCGCGGTTCGCTGCGAACATGAAACGGAGAGACATCCGTATACGTCGGTCTTGGCGTCGGAAGGCACATGACCTCGAAAGCACGTGGCAATTCAACGCATAAAGTTCCTTGGCAGATGCAGAACATGCACGTATCTTCACCACTACTTTTCTCTTCTTCATTCAATTCAACCTGCGTGGCAATGCATGTTCCTTTCTCCAGCCCACTCCCACGTCTCTTTACTTTTTACAGTTATATAATTTAATTAGCCTTTCCGATCGGGAAAATGATGTGTTTACCCCGGACGATCGCGTCGTCCTGTCGCGCCGATTGGATCGGATGCGATCCAACCGTCCAGCACGCGCCACGTCCACAACTCCCGAACATCCCGGAATCATGCCGAAACCGCCGCCCCGCACCCATTCGGGCAGGTTTCCGCGGAGACGGAGGCGACCGCGGAGCGAGGCCCCTCGTCGACGACGAGTGCTGGCCGGGGATGGCGCCGCCGGCGGTCAGATCTTCCGATTCGTATCCCTCTCCTTCGTCTCGATTTCCCCTTCTGGCTTTCTCCCCCAGCACGCGCGCTCGATTTCCCCTTCGGATCTCGAACCATTAGGTAGCCATCGTGTGTTGCAGGGCAAAAATCTCGGATGGTGCCGTTGAAGAAGAAGACCGGTCGGAAGGGAAGCTAACCGGCGCGGCCTTAGCCATGGAGGTGAGTTCATCTTCGTTTTCGCCAGTTAGGGTTTCCCTCGATTTTTGTTGCGTTCCCCTTCGTGATGTTTCCTGTGTTGTTGTTGCGGTAGGATTGATGTTCTAGTGTCTGTAAGGAATTGCTCCTGCAGCTTCTAAATCTGTAATTTCCTAGGTTTTGCTCCTGCGGCTACTAAATATGTAAGGAATCTTCGATTGATTTTTGATTTTGATGCAATGTTTGCTTGATGTGGTGCCCCATACAACTACTTATGCAACAAATTATAGATTTGGTACAGTAGATTTTATAGGCACACTTGTCCTTAGTTTTACTTTTTTGCTACAATGTTGCTTGTTATGGTGCCCCATTTCAAATAGTTTGCTACATTATTCATGTGCACTCCCCTTTTAATTGTTTCAGTAGCTTTTCTAGGAAAATTTGTCCTTCGTTAGTTTTTTATTTTGGCACGTATTTTTGCTACAATGTTTCTTTATGTGGTGCCCCATAAAACTACTTTTGCTACATTATGCATGTGTCCTACCCTTTTAATTATTTCATTAGCTTTTCTAGGCAGTTTTTGTCCTTACTTTTTGTTTTTGCTATTGTGCATCTATCTATTTTAGATTTTTTGCTTTAATGTAGCTGCTACATTGTCAATTAGTTTTGCTGCACTGAGTTTAGTTTTTCGTGTTTGATGTTGTGCAGGAGGATAGGGCGAAGACATGGATGTCTAAAAACCTCCTATCTGCGAAGCGTTTGCTCACCCTGGCAAAAGGTCTTAATCCCGAAAAGCAGGCAGTTATTGCTGCGAAGAATGCGTTCAGATCGTATTTAGATGTGTCGCCATTCAGGATTCCTAGTGGGTTGATAGATTACATTGCATTGCACACTGATCCGAATCTGCGCGAGTATAAAACACGGAAAAACATTATGGCTTTCATAAGAGATATGTTGAACAAGGTGTTCGGAATTCACCGCGGCAACAAACCTGTAGAGCTCCTGAATAAAAATGACCCCTGTGAGCTTCAGGACATTTACAAAGCTGGCAGCACCAAGTCTGAGGTAGCTACTGCAGTAGCTTTGCTCGAATCGTGCGCCAACACGGATGAGGCAACGATAATCCGGACATTGGACCTTCTTTGCTTGGTTCTCGTGGTTGCTCCTAAGAGCTCCAACAACATTAGCATTGGATATCTTTCCTCCATGGTTAACCCCACCAAGATCGATGAGTATGCTTGGGATGAACACCTTCTGGATTTAGCTATAGCACAAGTGGATCATATTTGGAAGCAAAAGGCGATGCCACTGAAGCTCACTGAGGAAGAGACCAAATATGAGTTCTGGATCACTGGCTATTTTGCTTTGCTTGGTGTACGTTACTCCTCTTCATACTTTTTTTAGTTTGTTTTTTTGCTTCATTCAACTTCGGATTTCTGTCCCTTACTAGTTTGTTGTTCCATTGCCTATAACAGATTTCATACATGGACCATTTGAGCTTCCCACGAGATTGCGGCCATGTATTCAACAAGTCTCTGCCAAGAGTATGCTTCGTGACAAACAGTGACTTTGAATTTGTTGTGAAACACGACCTTGAGCTTAAGATATTGAACAATACTATAGTTTTAGGTTGGCGCCTGGTATGGCATTTCTGACAGCATTGAATGGGGTACCTTGTTTGTGTTTTTTGTGTTTGGTTTGTCATCTGACTATATCCTCATTGTGTGCAGTTTCTCCCCCTATCGGAAACTCCGTACCATACTGGTCTTGGTAATGAGCAAGTAAACCAAGCTCCTCCAGCTCCTGCTTTAGATGAATCTGAAGTCAATCTTTCTGCCTCATTGAATGAATGGCTAGTATTTCCCAGTAGCAAAGAACTGGAGGTATAGAATCTGCTGCATTAATGTTTCAGTATTTCTACATTGCCTTAGATAGGTTGCTTACTTATCTAAAATATTTTGCTACCTTGTATGCATCATATTGCTGCAAGATTCTGTTTTCCTTGCAAAACTATAACATTCTTGCTACATTAGGTTTTATAGTTTGCTTCATTAGTTTTCTATAGTTGCTACCTTGGTGTACATATTTTGCTGCCATGCTTATGTTTAGTTTTTGATGTTTTTGTTTCTTTTGTTTCCTTTTTCTTACCAACAGGTACCTGCTCGCTTCAAGCACTTGGCCGAGAAGCATAAGGCCTTTTGGGCGTCTGATGTTGAAACTACAATGAAGAATCTTGCTGTTGGGTTGAAACAGATGCATTCCCAACACATGGTTGCGCTTTTGGTTGACATTGATGCAAAATTGAAAGACGGAGCTGGTCCTAGCGTCGTGTTTCCATCTGAAGAAGGACTGGACAATGAAGAAGAACATGAAAAAGTTTTCGAGGAGCAAGAACCATTCGACGGTTTGAACAAGTCTGATGATGTGGAAGCAAGTGTGTATGCAGCAAAAGAGGATGTTACTGAAGCAAGAAGGGATGAAGCAAAAGAGGACGATACAGAAGCAATAGAGGATGAAGCAAAAGAGAACGAGATAGCAGCTAGAGGTGAGAAGCAGTAAGAGTATGAGTTGCAAACACATGTTCACATACTAGATATGCCACAGTCTGCTGTAGTTTTGGATTCATCACCCATGGTAGGAATTGATGTGCCAGAGCAGCAACCTGTTGATATCCCGGTCAGGTCACTGTGGCGCCGTGACCCGTCCCCTTGTCCTGCACATATAGACCCTGAAGCATGGAATCGTGATCCTGAAGCTCCATGTTTTGAGCTGTTTTCGCAAGATTGAAGGGAATATGCCCTGAGAGGCAATAATAAATTGTTTATTATGTGTATTCCAAGTATATGATAGATGTTTATTTTGCATGCTATAATTGTATTAATACGGAAACGTTAATACATGTGTGTTTAATAAACAAACAGAAAGTTCCTAGTTAAGCCTCTCTCATAAACTAGCTCGTTGATTAACAAGATGATCAAGGTTTCGATCATGGACATTGGATGTTAATAACGGGATCACAACATTAGTGTAATGATGTGATGAACATTCATCCAAGTATAGCATTACGATCAAAGTCATTGAGTTTATATTGCTATAACAACTTACGGTGATCCTAATCCTTAGACCATGAGATCATGTCAATCACTAACACGGAAGAGTTTCTTGATAACATCAAACGCGTCACCGTAACAGGTGATTATAAAGATGGGTTCGTAACTAATAAAGTGTTATGTTGAGGCTCATGGATCAAGAGTGGAATTTGTTCATCCCGATGACGATAGATATACTGGGCCCTCTCGGTGATATCACATTGATTAGCTTGCAAGCAAGTGATTTGATCACTAGAATGTTATATCACGGAACGAGAAAAGAGTGCATGTCGAACGAGATCAAACTAGGTATGGAGATACCGATGATCGAATCTCGGACATGTAATATATCGTGAGACAAAGGGATTAAGATACTAGCGTAAAAGGTTCCGACGATCACAAGAAAGTCATCGTTGAATGTGTGGGAGTCAAGATGGGTCTCCGGATCCCGCTCGATTATTGATCCGAGAGGGTCTCGATCATGTCCGCATTATTCACGAACCGTAGGGTGACACACTTAAGAGACACCGACATCCAATTGGAGCAAAAGTTTCATGCCGAAAGAATAAACAAGCGAGGAATTTATTTCACTAGATCGAAACAAAGGTTTTCGGGTGAAATTGCATAAAGTGGTTATGCATGTGAAATAGAATTCTAGCAAGGGTTATTTGTGAATGTTTGTCATTAAAGTAATTGACAAAATTCTGAATAAAATAAAAGAGTTTTATTTAATGAGAGTTTGCATTAAATTTGGTGGAAATTTAATGGGATTTTTGAGTGGGATTTTGAGTGGACTTTTGAAGGGTCATTTTGTGAGTGGAGTGTCCACCCACATGATGAGGGAGGGCAAGGGCAGCCCCATGCGCTGCCACCCCCTTGGGGTTCCCCCTCCTCCTATAAAAGGAGCCCTCCTCTCACTTCTCACTCACACCTCCTCGTGAAGGATCTCTCTCCTCTAGAATTTATCCCCATGGTCTCGGACTAGCGAGATACATGTTCCCGGTGGCTTTTCGGCAAGAAAGAGTTGTGCTTCCGCTGCATCGCTGGAGCGAGGAGGCGGAGGTTGCTCGGTGCCTCGAACGTGTGCGAGCACGGATGCTGGCTGATTTGGGCGCTAGGACTTCCTCTCGATCTTGAGATCGGCAAGAGATCGTCTACATCAACCACGAGTTTGGACTCGTTAAGCTTTGTCGGTCTTCAAGGGTATGTTCTCTACGGATATACATCCCCGTTGTTTGTATCTAGTATAAATAGATCTTGGTATATAGTTCACATCGTAGGAAAATTTTTGTTTTCTATGCGAACCCTTCAAAGGGTATCGAGCCGGATCTATGCGTAGATACTTTACACGGTAGTACACATATGAGTATGTGGGCGATGATGATCATGTTGTTGCTCCTTTCTTGTGATTTTGGATATTGGTGGCATAGTGGGATGAAGCGGCCGGACAAACTTTACATGTCCTCGCACATGAGACCTGTTCCACGCTTGACATGCAACTAGTTTGCATAAGTGGCTAGGGTGTCTCTCCTACTATAGTCAATATCTATTTTGCAAGCGAGTTGTCAACAATTTGATTATCCTCGTTAGGTTCATGTTCGTAGGTAAGAACGGTTCTATCTCGAAAGCCCTCACCACGTAAAACTTGCAATGGATAAATTAGAAGCGTCTAGTTTAGATTGTTCTTTGGGCTAGTGTTATGATATGGTAGTGTTGTAAGTAGAAGTATGAGATGATACTCTTACAACACACATAGCGTAAAACCCATAGATTGTGGATTTACACATATAGGTATGATAGTGATCATACCACGATGCACATGATAGAGATCATCTGCGGAACCATATAATTTCACTATTAAACATATGATGTTTGATTGCATCTTATATTGCTTGTTTAGCGCTTTGTTAAGCATAATAAGATGATCCTCATTTTAAATATCAAGATAAGAATGTGTTCTCCTTTAGTATGCACCGATTATGTTTTCCGCTCCAAGACATCACGTGATGATCGGGTGTACTTGGATCCTCGACCATACTGGTGTAAGACAGCTTACACGCAAAAATACTAAGGTTCTAACTTGGCGAGCCTAGCATGTATGCACATGGCCTCGAACACGTAATCAAAGGTTAAGCATGAGTCATATAGTTGATATGATGCCCATTTGATGCTCGCTTTGAAGCTATACCGACTCACGTGATGATCGGACTTGGTGTAGTGGATTTGGTTCATGTAATCACCAAAAGGACACGAGGATGTCGCTTTTGAGTGGGAGTTCATTCGTAATATAGATTAGTTGAACTCAATCTATCATACACTTAGTCTAAACTTTACAAATTCTGTTGTAGATGGCACCACCGCTTTTAATTTCAATGCGTTCATGGAGAAAGAGAAACTAGCAACGAACGGTAGCAACTTTACGAATGGGCCATGAATTTGAGGATTCTCCTCTCACGCACAAAAGCAATATGTGCTAGAAGCGCCGTTAGGCCCCCACCTTGACGATGCCCCGACGAGGAGAAGAATGTCTATCTGTCTCGTCGGGAGGACCACAACTTAGTTCATTGCGGCATATTGTATGGGCTAGAGCCGAACTTCAAAGCGTTCAAAACGGCAATGCTTTTGATACAATGGGTGAGTTGAAAATGATTTTCACACACACATGCTGTCAGAGAGCTACAATGCTTGAAAAGTTCTTTAGTCGCATGATGGAAGAGAACAGCTCGTTAGTGAGCATGTACTCAAGATGTCGGTTACGCCGATAAGCTTGTGTCCTTGGGAATAACGATTCCCATTGACTTAGGCATCCATCGTGTTCTGCGGTCTACGCCACCTAGCTATAAGAGCTTCGTGATGAACTATAATATGCAAGGCATGAAGAAGTCTCTCCCGAGCTTCACAATGCTTAAAACCGCAAGTGGAGATCAAAAGGAACATCAAGTGTTGATGATCAATAGGAACACTGGTTTCAAGAAAGACAAGAAGGAAAACGGAAGGAAGTAAGGCGGCAAGCCTGCTGAAAAAGAAACCCGAGTTGGACCTAAGTCCGATACCGAGTGCTACTATTGTAAGGGGATCGCCATCGAAGCGCAATCGCCCCAAGTATCTGGCGGCATAAGAAGGCCGCAAGGCAAACAAAGGTATATATGATATACATGTTATTGATGTGTACTTGACTAGTGCTCGCAGAGCACCGGGTATTTGATACCGGTTCGGTTGCTAATATTTGTAACTCGAATCGTGGTCAGAACAGCGACCGCTAGCAAGGGTGAGGTCAAGATGCGTGTCGGCAATGGATCAAACGTTGATGTGATCGCCGTCGAACGCTACCTCTCCACTTACCGGGATTAGTTATAAACTTAAATAACTGTTATTTGGTGCCCGACCGAGCATGAACATTGTATCTGGATCATGTTTGATGCAAAGTGGTTTTCATTCAAATCGAGAACAATGGTTGTTCCATTTATATGAATGAAATCTTTTATGGTCATGCACCAATGTTGAATGGTTTATTTCGTTGGATCTCGATGATAATGTTACACATATTCATAATATTGATGCTAAAAGGATTAAACTTAGTGATGATATATCCGCATATATGTGGCAATCGCCGTCTAGGTCATATTGGCATTAAACGCATGAAGAAGCTCCATTCGGATGGACTTTTGGAATCACTTGATTATGAATCATTTGATACATGTGAGCCATGCCTTATGGGCAAGATGACTAGAACGCCGTTTTCGGTTCAATGGAACAGGCGATTTATTGGAAATCATACATTCGATGTATGTGGTCCAATGAGTGTGTCGTGAGGTGGATATCGTTATTTTGTTACTTTCACGGATGATTTGAGTAGATACGGTTATATCTACTTGATGAAACACAAGTCTGAAACCTTTGAAAAGTTCAAGGAATTTCGAATGAAGTGGAAAATCATCGTAATAGGAAGATCAAATTTCTACGGCGACCGTGGAGGTGAGTATCTAAGTTACGAGTTTAGCACTCACATGAAAGAGTGTGGAATTGTTTCACAACTCACACCTGCCGAACACCACATGAAATGGTGTGTCGAACGTCGTAATCGTTTTATTAGATATGGTTCGATCTATGATGTCTCCGACGGACTTGCCGTTGTCATTTTGGGGTTATGCACTAGAAACTGCTGCATTCACTTTAAATCGGGCACCATCTAAATCCGTTGAAACGACAGTATGAATTGTGGTTTGGAAACAAACCTATGCTGTCATTTCTTAAAGTTTGGGGTTGCGATGTTTATGTGAAGAAACTTCAACCGGATAAACTCGAACCCAAAGCGGAAAAATGCGTCTTCATAGGATACCCTAAAGAAACTATTGGGTATTCCTTCTATCACAGATCCGAGGGCAAGGTTTTTGTTGTCAAGAATGGATCCTTTCTAGAGAAAGAGTTTCTCGAAAGGTGTGAGTAGTCGGAAAGTAGAACTCAAGAGGTTATGGAACCTTCTCTTCAAAGTATGGCGAGTAGCGCAATGGAAGTCGTCCGGAGTTGGCTCCACCATTGAAGAAGGAACTAATGATAATGATCATGAAACTCCGAAGAGAGTACTACCGAACCTCGCAGTCAACAGACGCGGCAGCCCGACAGACGGAAATCTGTCATAAATTTCATGGTTGATGAAAATAATGACCTGCGACGTATGAAGAAGCGATGATGAGCCCGGATTCCAACAAATGGTTAGAAGCCATGAACCGAGATGGAATCCATGTATGAAAATCAAGTTTGGAACTTGGTGGAATTACCTCACCGAAAGGCCGTGGAGAACAAATGGATTTTCAAAAGGAAAACGATGTTGATGGTAATGTGACCATCTATAAAGCTCGACTTGTCGCAAAGGGTTTCGACAAATTCAAGGAGTTGACTACGATGAGACTTTCTCTCCGTAGCGATGCTAAAGTCGATTAGGATTATGTTAGCAATTGCTGCATATTTCGATTATGAAATATGGCGGATGGATGTCAAAACCGCGTTTCTCAATGGTAATATTGAAGAAGAGTTGTATATGATACAACCAAAGGGTTTTGTCGATCCTAAGGATGCTAACAAGGTGTGCAAGCTTCATGATCCATCTATGGATTGAAGCAAGCATCACGGTTGGAATCTCCGCTTTGATGAGGTGATCAAAGAGTTTGGATTTGTCCAAACTTATGGAGAAGCTTGTATTTACAAGAAAGTGAGTGGGAGCAATGTGGCATTTCGATACTATATGTGGATGACATATTATTGATCGGAATGATATAGAACTTTAAACAGTGTTAAAAGTTATCTAAACAAAGAAATTTTCAATGAAGGACCTAGGTGAAGCATCTTACATATTAGGCATAAAGATCTATAGAGATAGATCTAGGCGCCTAATAGGGCTATCGCAAAGTACATACCTTGATAAGATTTTAAAGAAATATAAAATGGACGGAAGTAAGAAGGGTTCTTACCTATGTTGCAAGGCAAGACATTGAGTAAGACTCAAAGTCCGGTTTATTGGAAGAAAGAGAGATAATGGACAAAGTCCCTATGCTTCAGCCATAGGCTCTATAATGTACGCCATGCTATGTACAAGACCGGATGTGGCACACGCTATTAGTTTGACTAGTAGGTACCAATCGGATCCAGGTTCGGAACACTGGATAGCGGTCAAGAATATCCTTAAGTACTTGAGAAGAACTAAGGATATGTTTCTTGTATACGGAGGTGAAGAAGAGCTCGTCGCTAAGTGTTATGTCGACGCTAGCTTTGACACCGATCCGGATGACTCTAAGTCTCAATCCGGATACGTATTTCTCATGAATGGCGGAGCGTTAGTTGGAGGAGCTCCAAACAACCTGTGGTAGCGGGATCAACAACGGAGGCCGAATATGTTGCTGCTTCGGAAGCGGCTCAGGAAGCAGTTTGGATGAAGGAGTTCATATCCGAACTAGGAGTTGTGGCAAGCGCGTTGGACCCAATGGTGATCTATTGTGACAACAATGGTGCCATTGCCAATGCCAAAGAGCCAAGGTCTCACAAGCATTCCAAGCATATTAAGCGCCGGTTTCACTCCATCCGCGAGCATGTCAAGGATGGAGATATAAAGATTTAGAAGTACATACGGATCTCAATGTAGCGGATCCGTTGACTAAAACTCTCCCTAGAGCAAAACATGATCAACACCGTAACTCAATGGGTGTTAGATATATCACTATGTAACTAGATTATTGTCTCTAGTGCAAGTGGGAGATCAAGGAATATGCCCCGAGAGGCAATAATAAATTGTTTATTATGTGTTTTCCAAGTATAGGATAGATGTTTATTTTGCATGCTATAATTGTATTAATACGGAAACGTTAATACATGTGTGTTTAATAAACAAACAGAAAGTTCCTAGTTAAGCCTCTCTCATAAACTAGCTCGTTGATTAACAAGATGATCAAGGTTTCACGATCATGGACATTGGATGTTGTTAATAACGGGATCACAACATTAGTGTAATGATGTGATGAACATTCATCCAAGTATAGCATTACGATCAAAGTCATTGAGTTTATATTGCTATAACAACTTACGAAGTGATCCTAATCCTTAGACCATGAGATCATGTCAATCACTAACACCGGAAGAGTTTCTTGATAACATCAAACGTCACACCGTAATGGGTGATTATAAAGATGGGTTCGAACTAATAAAGTGTTATGTTGAGGCTCATGGATCAAGAGTGGAATTTGTTCATCCCGATGACGGATAGATATACTCTGGCCCTCTCGGTGATATCACATTGATTAGCTTGCAAGCAAGTGATTTGATCACTAGAATGTTATATCACGAACGAGAAAAGAGTGCATGTCGATAACGAGATCAAACTAGGTATGGAGATACCGATGATCGAATCTCGGACATGTAATATATCGTGAGACAAAGGGATTAAGATACTAGCGTAAAGGTTCCGACGATCACAAGAAAGTCATCGTTGAATGTGTGGAGTCGATGGGTCTCCGGATCCGCTCGATTATTGATCCGAGAGGGTCTCGATCATGTCCGCATTATTCACGAACCGTAGGGTGACACACTTAAGAGACACCGACATCCAATTGGAGCAAAAGTTTCATGCCGAAAGAATAAACAAGCGCAGGAATTTATTTCACTAGATACCAAACAAAGGTTTTGGTGAAATTGCATAAAGTGGTTATGCATGTGAAATAGAATTCTAGCAAGGGGTTATTTGTGAATGTTTGTCATTAAAGTAATTGACAAAATTCTGAATAAAATAAAAGAGTTTTATTTAATGAGAGTTTGCATTAAATTTGGTGGAAATTTAATGGGATTTTTGAGTGGGATTTTGAGTGGACTTTTGAAGGGTCATTTTGTGAGTGGAGTGTCCACCCACATGATGAGGGGAGGGCAAGGGGGCAGCCCCCATGCGCCGGCCACCCCCTTGGGGTTCCCCCCCTCCTCCTATAAAAGGAGCCCCTCCTCTCACTTCTCACTCACACCTCCTCGTGAAGGATCTCTCTCCCTCTAGAATTTATCCCCATGGTCTCGGACTAGCGAGATACATGTTCCCGTGGCTTTTCGGCAAGAAAGAGTTGTGCTCACGCATCGCTGGAGCGAGGAGGCGGAGGTTGCTCGGTGCCTCGAACGTGTGTGCGAGCACGGATGCGCTGCTGATTTGCGGCGCTAGGACTTCCTCTCGATCTTGAGATCGGCAAGAGATCGTCTACATCAACCACGAGTTTGGACTCGTTAAGCTTTGTCGGTCTTCAAGGGTATGTTCTCTACGGATATACATCCGCCCGTTGTTTGTATCTAGTATAAATAGATCTTGGTATATAGTTCACATCGTAGGAAAATTTTTGTTTTCTATGCTGCGAACCCTTCAAAGATTATGATGATGTTGAAGGAGACGCAGGTAAAGCGGCTGCAGGTATACCAGCTGTGGAGGTACCAGATTCTGCTGCCTCAGTTGCTGCCGAGACACCTAGTGCAGTGGATCGAGCTGAACAATGTATGTACCTTTATCCCTTCGTAGCATTTTTTACCTTTATGCCCAGGCTCCCGCAAGCCTTTCGAGTGGGCATAGCAGGCATTTCTTGATGTCGTTGCCTATTAGGACATTGGCCTTTTCGACCCGTCCGTTGGTCTGCGGGTGCACAACGGAGGCGTATGATATATTGATACCAAGGCCCTTGCAGAAGTCTTAGAATTCCTTTGAGATGAAGTTTGAGCCGTTGTCCGTGATGATGTTGTGTGGCACACTGAACCTGTAGACTATGGACTCGAAGAACTTGACGGCAGTTTTGTCGCTTTGGTTGGTGACGGGCATGGCCTCGATCCACTTGGTGAACTTGTCAACTGCGATCAGGAGGTAGACGTGGCCTTCTTTCGAGGATTTGGGCAGTTTTCTGATCATGTCGAGGCCCCATTGGGCGAAGTGCCAGGACAGTGGTATGAGCCTTAGCTCCAATCCTGGTGCGTGTGGCTTGTCTGCGTATCTCTGACAGGCGTTACACCTTCGGACGATGTCCTTGGCGTCGTTCATGGCTATTGGCCTTTAGAATCCAGCTCGTAGAGCATTGGCGACGAGGGAGCAGCTGCCTGCATGATGGTCGTAGATGCCCTCGTGGATGTCTTGAAGGATGGTTTTACTGTCACTGATGGTGACGCACCTTTGGAGCACACCCGAAATGTTGCGCTTGTATAGTTCGCCATCGTGGATGGTGAAGGCCTTAGACCGACGAGATATGCGTCGGGCATCCGTCGGGTCATCGGGTAGTTCATTGTTTATCAGGAACCGAAGGTACGGCTGCGTCCATGTTTCTTCGATTGCCATGACCTGCATCAAGTTGAGCACCTCGACCTCTGTGTCGAGTTTTTCGGGTCCCTCCTGTCCTTTGGGTAGCGCAGCCCCCGAGTGCTCTGCTTCTTCGGGTGATCCCTTGGGGAATTTCCTCTTGATAGAGGGTACGCATATTTGTTCGAGGAACACACATGGTGGCACCCGTGCGCAGGTGGAGCCTATGTTGGCGAGTCTTTCGGCTTCCTCTTTGCTTTCCCTTCCGACGTGCCGAAGCTCGCAGCCATCAAAGTCCCCTTCGAGTTAGTTGTAGAGCGCGTGGTACGCGATCATGTTGGCGCTGTGAGCGTCGCACTCGTTCATCGTCTGCTGAACAACAAGGTTCGAGTCACTGTAGATGATTAGGCGCGTTGCGCCGCAGATCTTGGCCATTCGCATGTCGTGGATGAGGGCCTTGTATTCGGCCTCGTTGTTGGAGGCGCGAAATTTCATTCGAAGGACGTATTTCATCTTGTCGCCCTGAGGGGACGTCTGTATGACGTTAGCTCCTGCTCCAGCCTCGCGCTTGGAGCCGTCGAAGTTCATCGTCCATGATTGCGTCATGTCCGGACTGTCCGCTGCTGGAGTTCCATCCAGCGGACGAGGAAGTCAGGTAAGACCTGAGATTTGATGGCCTTGCGCTGCTCGTAGACTATGTCTAAGCGAGACAGCTCGATGCCCCACAGGGCTACACGTCCCGTGGCTTCAGGGTTTTTTAGGATGTTGGACAGTGGGGCCTCGTTGACGACCATGATCTGGTGCTCCTGTAAGTAGTGGCTCAGTCGAAGAGCCGTCATGAATACACTGTGGGCGAGCTTTTGGTAGTGAGGGTACCTCTGCTTTGTCGGAGTCAGTACCTTGATGAGGTAGTAGATTGGGCGTTGGACCCCATGGGTCTTGCCATCTTCGGGTCGTTTGACTACGAGTACGGTTCTTACTACCTGGTGCGTAGCTGCGATGTATAGTAGCAAAGGCTCTCGCTCCTTTGGTGTGACCAGGACAGGCGAGGTGGAGAGAAGCCGCTTGAGGTCTTCAAATGCGTCATCTGCTTCGGGTGTACACTCGAACTTGTCCGCCTTGTGCAGCAGCTGGTAAAAAGGCAGGGCCTTCTCGCCCATGCGGCTGATGAATCTTCTCAGCGTTGCGATCCGCCCAGCCAGCCGCTGGACACCTTTGAGGTTTTTTGGCTTTTCCATGGACAGTATGGCCCTGATTTTCTTCGGATTCGCCTCGATCCCTCGCTAGGAGATGAAGTAGCTGAGTAGTTGGCCAAATGGGACGCCGAAGGCGCACTTTTCTGGGTTCAGCTTGATCTTATAGTGAACAAGGTTATCAAACGTCTCGCGGAGATCGTCAATCAGTGTCTTGGCTTCCTTGGTCTTGATTACTATGTCGTCGACATAGACTTGAATGTTGCGACCGATCTGGTTTTTCAGGCACGCCTGCATGCACCTCTAGTACGTGGCACCTGCGTTCTTTAGCCCGAAGGGCATGGTGTTATAGCAGAACACTCTGAACGGCGTGATGAACGCCGTTTTCTCCTGGTCTTCGACCTTCATCCGAATCTAGTTGTAGCCTGAGTAGGCGTCGAGGAAGGAGAGTTTCTCGCATCTTGCAGTCCAATTGATGATCTAATCGATCCGCGGTAGATGAAAGTGGTCCTTGGGATAATATTTGTTGAGCGATGTAAAGTCCACGCACATCCGTAGGATGTCTGTGTCCTTCTTGGGGACTAGCACGGTATTGGTCAGCCACTCGCTCTCTTTAATTTCTCGGATGAAGTTGGCATCGAGCAGTCTATTGACTTTGATTCCAACGGCTTTATTTCTTGGTTCGGACAGTCATTGGATCGACTTCTTGACTGGCTTTGCGTCGGGGTACACATTGAGTGCGTGCTCGACGAATTCCCTGGGAACTCCTGGCATGTCCGCAGGACACCAGGCGAAGATTTCCCAGCGCTCACGGAGGAATTTGATGAGCGCGCTTTCCTATGTAGGTCTGAGGTCGTTGGCGATCAACGCCGTTTTGGAGGCGTCCGTCGGGTGAACCTGCACCTTCTTCGTGTTGACCATGGAGTCGAATGACATATCAGGTGCGTTTTGCCTGACGACTGGGAGTGCCCCATTGTTTGTCACCTCTCTGAGCCTCGTGAGTTCCTCATGCATGCCGAATGATTGGGAGATTCTATTGAAGTCTCTATCGCAATGGTCGTATCAGGTGAAGCTTCCCTGGACGGTGATAACGCCTCTGGGTCTTGGCATCTTCAGTAGCAGGTACGCGTAGTGCGGTACTGCCAGGAATCTAGCGAATGCCACGCGCCTGAGGATGACGTGGTATTGTGATGGCCAGTCCACCACTTCAAACTCTAGTCGCTCGCGCCTGAAGTTTTCAGGTTGGCCGAAGATGACATCGAGCCATATACTCCCCAGGGGATATATGACCTTCCCTAGGACTATGTCGTAGAACGTCGTGTCTGATTGCTTTAGGCTGCATAGCGGGATCCACATTGCTGCGAGTGTGCTGGCGAACATCAGGTTGATGCCACTGTCGTCGTCCATGAAGATGCGGCTCATCTCGAATCCTCTGATCTATGCCTCGAGCACCAGGGCATCATGTCCTAGGCGAGGGATCTGGCGTGGGTGATCCGAACGATCAAACGTGATGCAGGACTCCGAGCCACTGAGGTACTCAGGGATTGCTGGCGGGGAGGTTACTGCCAGGCTGACTTGCCGGGTGATCTTCTTCTGCACCCTGTTGGTTGGGCGCCCCTTCTGGATCACCAGGGACCCCTTCGGTCGCGGGTACCCTCCTGTGGCGTTGTTTGGCGTTGGTGCGATCGCTGGATTCGACGGTCCAACGAGTGGTGGAGGAGCTCTGTGGGCGATGTCACCTGGTGCAGGTGCGAGCCCGAATCCAGGGTTTACGATCTGGCGTCGAATTTGGGTGAGACCCTTGCTGAGCTTCTGGAATTCGCGACAGTCTTTTAGCATGTGGTTGGCCTTCTTCTTGCCATCTTGCTTGTCGATGTAGAAGTGGATGGTGCAAGGACCAAACAATTTGTCGTATGCCGAGGGCTCATCGTCATGGCTGCGATGTTGACATGTTTGTGTGGGCCGCCCTCCGTCGCGGAAGTTGCCTCCGTGGTATCCGCTTCTGCGGTTGCCATCGTTTCGTCGGTCGGCGTATCCAGCCGCAACCATGCCGACTCCATCGCGGTCGTCGTAGACGCGCGATCTTTGCTTGTTGTGGCGTTCTTGCCTGTGGCCATAGTTGTCCTTGTCATCCGAATTCATTCAGTGGAGGGAGTCCTCGCTATACGCCCATCGGTTGGCGATGTCCATGAGGTGGTCGAGTGTCTTGGGCTTGACGCGCCCAAGTTCTTCCTTGAAGTCTGGGTGCTTGACACCATCCTTGAAGGCGTCGATTGTACTTTCCTCAGAGATGTGCGTGGCGGAGTTCTTGATGTGGGACCAGCGTAGGATGTATGAGCGAATGGATTCGCCGGTACGTTGGGTGCAGGTGCGCAGGTCCTCTATCGAGGCTGGCCTCTTGCTGGTGCCTTTGATGTTGCGGATGAAGCTATATGCCAGCTCCTCCCAGCTTCGGATGGAGCTAAAGGACAGCCTGCTGAGCCAGATCCAAGTTGCGCCTGTCAGCTGCAGCTGAAGGCATTATAGCGCGGTATTCCTGTTACCGCCGTGCAGCATGACGGATGAGAGGTGGTCGCTGAGCCAGGCCTTCGGGTCCTGCGTGCCGTCGAACTTCAGAGTGTCCGAAGGGAGCTTGAAATTTTTTGGGATCCGCGTCTGCCGAATGGATCTGCTGAACCATTTGGCTCCGCACAGCTCTTAGTCGTCGTCCTCGTTTTATTCGGCTGAGCACGCGCGTTTAGAACGTGCCTTGTCGATCTTGCGCTGGGTGAGATCGTTTCGAGCGGCGTAGTCGCTGCTGTGGTGCCATGGGCTTTTGCGACGTCAAGGCAGATCGTGCTCGTCCTCGTCGGATGAGGGTGTAGGGCTGCGGGTGAACTTGACCGCAGCTTTTTTCTTTGGCTCCGCAGGAGCCTCGCCGTGGAGCGTAGCTCCGACGAGTCCGAGACCGGCTAGCGCGGATTTGTGCATGGCGCTCTTCGGGTCACCCACCGAAGGTGGGTAGGATGCGAGGTATGTAGTGGCCTCCATGATCGCATCCTGCAGTGTCTTCGACATGACGTTTCCGTTCACGTCCATCATCATGAAGGAAGTGTTGAGGACCCTGGTGACATGGATATGCCCTACGGGTACCTGATGTTAGGATACCTGGTCTAGCCTGACGGAAGGCCCACTCGAAGACATGCCAGGGTCCATGATGCCTATGACGGTTCTGCTGATATGAAGCCCATATGGACACGGACTCCCAAGCGCACAAGACAAGGAAACTTCGAGACTAGAGTTTGAATACAACTTGTAACCTACTTGTATCGGTACCCGAGACCATGCCTCCCCATATATAAAGGCTAGGAGGGTCCAACGAGGAGGACACGCTACAATACAATAGAATAGACCACAACAGATCTACAGATCTGACCAATCCTTTCCATCGCATACACACCTCCACGCCAGATTGCATCTGCGCATCCCTGTAATTCTCGGTTCCGCCGTAATCAAGAACAGACAATCAGGAGTAGGGTTTTTCCTCCGGGGGCCTGAACCTGGGTAAATCTCGTATCCCCTGGTTGCTTGTCTGTTAACTATTGCGCAATCTTCAGCACCCCCATCTTCTCCAAAACCCAAGCTCATAACAATGGGCATTGACGAGAACAAACCTCGTCAATTGGCGTCGTCTGTGGAAATTGGGGGTGATGATCGTGCGGTCGTGACAGTCTCATCACCAATAATCTACGATTCATCGGTTTCTGGAAGTCGGATCTGCTTCATGTCTACTTCAATCTCACACATGAGAATAAATCTATGCTATGTGCTCCCGGGATCGACGTCACTGCTGTACTCGAGCGCAGCAGATCAGATCCACCAGATCAAGAATTCCGGGACGTGCCGTCGTGACGGTTTCATCTGTTCTTGCGATTCTATCAAGATCCGTTTTTTTTGCGCCGGCTCTTTGATCAGCGCAGTCGTCATACATGACCTACACGTACGGTTATATGGGCAGCTACACTTCCGATCGAAGCGCAGCCAGACAAAAGCATGTTACCATCAGAATCGGCGAAAGCACCATATGAAGTTTGAAGTAGCTAGTTGCATCTACCGGTCTTGGAGAAAAATCAAACGAGGGTGTCCTTTACTACTATTTCATGAGAAGCAATCTACAATTTAAATTTTGTTGCGACTGAATATAAAGCCTTCGGATCAGCCCTTGTTGCATACGAGCAACCTGCTAGCTAAGAAAAGATATTAGAGGCACAACACCAAATCGTGACCAAGCTGAAAGGCACATCAATGGATCGTGGTCTCATGGATTGACAAGTCCGCATTTGCATCAGGTCGACCCAGCGATCTCCTTGCTTTTGGATCCACGCTCGGGATTTGTATCTAGACTCGATGATCATATGGGCCGTTCGTAAACAGTCTGAAGGCGGGCACGTGCGCGTGGCCTTGGATCCATCGACATCGATCACATGTCCGCCGCTGCAATGATCATGTCTGATCGCATTGACTCTACACCCAGGGATCCTTCGACACCGGTGACCCGGTGAACCTTCGTCTGCGCCCCCCCCGCTATGGTCTTCGACTGAGGCGCCCCGCTATGGTCCTCGACGGTGGCAACTCGCTACCTCCACCGGCACTGCGGCGAACCGCCATGGTCTTCAATTTCGGCAATCTGCTACGATCTTTGGCTCCAACGACTCGGGGGCTCCTTCCACTTCCGTGACCCGTTGTGGTCTTCGACTCCGTTGCAAGGCCCTCTGCGGTCTTCTGCTGCGACGACCCAGGGGATCCTTCGACTCCATCGCACGACCCTCTGCAGTCTTCGGCTGCGGCGACCCGTGGGCTCTTTCGACTCCGTTGCGTGATCTGCTATGATCTTAGGCTACGTCGGCTCGGGGGCTCCTTTGGCTCCTATGAACCACTACTTCGATGCCCACGACCCGCAGGTTGCATCGCCTTCCGCGAACCTCCGATCACGACGACTCTCAAGACCGTGACCCGCCGGTTGTGTTGGCTCTCGCGACCCGTTCACCTCGTCAACAAACAACAAAGCTAAGTTCTCTACTCAGAGTTGATTTTCTTTCTTACTTAAATCGCACTCGATACACTCAGGGGCTGCGCCCTCTTCGAGTAACCTAATGTGTCATCGGCTCCACGCACTCGAGCACCTCGAACGCAACAGCCAGAGTAGCTGATTCTGCCTGATCGTCGAATCCTTGAACTCTGAGTGCCTCGGCAAGGTACTGAGACTAAGGGTAATCAGGCTAACGAAAAGGCCTAGCAAACAGTACAAAAGTGTCGATTCGATTGGCATCAGAATTTTACTTTACAAGCCGACAGGCAAATATTCTTTACAAGATACAAGTACTTCATAATTTTTTATGTTTTCTGCAGCTTACAAGGACGTCGACTACGTCGAGCTATTCTATTGGGTCCTCCAACAGGATTCGACAAAACAGCTGGCTACGCCATACACCCACGACTCGAGTAGAGTCACTACTCAGATGCTACAAAAATGCGACGCTGGTCGTGCACCCGACAGAAGCAACAACGTCGACTTCATCCGCAACGTCGATTCACCCGACTAAGACGCCGCATGACTCCGCATCGTTGATTCCTGGCTCCTTATGCATGAGACGCTGACTCGATTCACTTCCGGGTCAGTGGTTTCTCCTCGCATGAGTCTCCACCCGAGTCTACGACTCGACTAGACACTCGGGGACTACTTCTATCAGGAGCGCTGGTCGTGCACCCGATGTACTTCCGGGTCAGCAGTACGCCCACGAGATTTCTTACTATAACTACACGATACAAGACTCGAGTCTCTGCCCGAGTCTACGACTCTGCCAGACACTCGGGGGCTACTCCAAACAGGAGCGCTGGTCGCGCACACAGAAGATCTTTGAGTGGCACGCCTCGATTCCTCACTCGAATCAACGATTCGAATGAGTACTCGGGGGCTACTCCCATAGGGAACGCTGGTCGCGCATTCGAAAAAACAAAGGCATTCAGGGCATCTACAAGGTCATCCGAAGAACTTCCGGATCACCGTATTGTGCAACCGACGACTATAAGTTTCTGCTCGAGTCTCTAACTCGAACAGACACTCGGGGGTTACTCCCATAGGTAGCGCTGGTCACGCACCCTATAGTCCATTGTGTTGACTACGTCCATGATGTCGATTCCTTTACAACAACCGAACAAATTCAGCTGACCCGATGAACTTTCGGGTGAAGTACTTCACACTCGACACAACTTTCGACTTCGATATCCAAATGCAAGGTTCAAGACAAAGTCTCCACCCGAATCTACATTTTGGATGGACACTCGGGGGCTACTGACATGGATATGCCCTACGGGTACCTGATGTTAGCATACCTGGTCCAGCCCGACGGAAGGCCCACTCGAAGACATGCCAGGGTCCATGATGCCTATGACGGTTCGGCTGATATGAAGCCCATATGGACACGGACTCCCAAGCGCACAAGACAAGGAAACCTCAAGACTAGAGTTTGAATACAACTTGTAACCTACTCATATTGGTACCCGAGATCTTACCTTTCCATATATAAAGGCTAGGAGGGTCCAACGAGGAGGACACGCTACAATACAATAGACTAGACCACAACAGATCTATAGATCTGACCAATCCTTTCCACCGCATACACCTCCACGCCAGATTGCATCTGCGCACCCCTGTAATTCTCGGTTCCACCATAATCAAGAACAAACAAGCAGGAGTAGGGTTTTCCCTCCGGGGGCCTGAACCTGGGTAAATCTCATGTCCCTTGGTTGCTTGTCCGTTAACCGTTCCGCGATCTCCAGCACCCCCACTCTCCAAAACCCAAGCTCATAACAATGGGCATTGATGAGAACAAACCTCGTCACCTGGTGACTTCGCGGCATGCGGCGGGGTCCATGTGCTCCGTGCGGGAGCGATGCTTATTGGCGTTGTTGTCGTGCGAGCTGGAGCCGCCAACGGCGGAGAGTGCAGCTCTCCACACACTAGACTCCGAAGCCGCCTACTTATGTTTGTCAAGCTCCTCCTGCAACTTTACTTGCCGGTTATGCTCGCTGATGAGGAGGAGGTGGTAGGCCATCAGTAGATCCCGTGAAGCATTCACAGGGAGGATGACGTTGCCTGCCACGACTTCGTGTGCTTGGCGCCATCACTCCTCGTTGAGGTTGATCTTCTGGTAGGCGTTGGCGTCGCCTTCGTTGGGCCTGAGCGATGGAGCTCCCCCGTTTCCTCCATTATCACGTCCGCGGATTGGATCGCTGCTGCCGCAACTTTTGGATCCGGAACCATAGGTTCCTTCGTCTGAGGGAGGGCCGCATGATCGAGTTGCACTGCCATCGTCATATAACTCGCCCGCTGGCCGACATGCGTAACACGCTGATGGGTGGGACCCACGAAGCGGGTCTGATGGACGGTGGTGTCACCCGCTCTGGGAGGCGGAGAGTGTCGGTCTGCCCCACTTGGAAGCAGAAGCTCCCGAACAACATCTCGAGCCCGTCACCGACGAACTCGAAATCCCTCAGGGTGGCCGGCGAGTGAGCGGTGAAGTCGAAGGTGCCGAAGTGGAGGTTATTTTCCATCGCTGACGAGTTGTAGATCGCTCCGGATGGGACCGTCACGATCGCACAAGCAGCGTCCCCAGTTCCCACAAACCGCGCCAATTGACGAGGTTCGATCTCGTCAATGACCATTATATGGACTTGAGTTTTGGAGAAGATGGGGATTCTGTAGATTGCGGAACGGTTAACATACAAGCAATGCGGAACACCAGGTTTACCCAGGTTCAAGCCCCCGGAGGGAAAACCCTACTCCTGCTTGTCTGCTCTTGATTACGGTGGAACCGAAAGTTACAGGGGTGCCGAGATGCAATGTGGCGTGAGGTGTGTATGAGGTGAGTTGAAGGTCCTCGTCGCTGTTTCCTCCTAGCCTTTATATAGATAGGCATGTCCCGGGTGCAGGTCGAGTCGGTTACATATTAGGGTTTGCCCCTTTGAAATTCTATCTACTCTAGTCTTGTTCTCCAAGGATCTGAAGACATCATGGGCTTGGGCCACCCGAAATCCTCCACAGGCCGTGTATCTTGTCATGGGCCTTCCCTTGGGCTGGACCAGGTATGCTAACGTTGTGTACCCGTGGGGTATAACCATGTTAGCCTCCCCTACAAGCGTCGTTTGTGCTAAAAAATGACTTTTTTGTCTCTTGCAAGGTGTCGTGCCTATTGATTCTAGTGCTAAGGGTGATGGAAGCTCTGGGATGGTGACACATGAGAAGAAGATGAGGTTCAATCGGGCAACAAAGGAGGAACTTACACCTCCAAAGAGTAAGAAGATCAAGGTGTCTAAATATCAGGATGAAATTTATACCAAGTTTGTATCAAATGGAAGGACATTTAAGAGGCTCACAAAGAAGAGGAAGGAGGAGGGACAGGGGTAGTGAATTTTCTATCATTTTTTTTGCTTCAGAAGCTATTCAAATCTGCTACATTTGTTTTAACTTGTAGCTCATTAACTGTATTTTCTTTGCTACACTGATTTAGATGTGTTTTGTCCTTTCCCCCTTTTTCATGTAGAAGCTTCATTAGTGTCCTGTTTTTGCTACAATTGTGTTATCTAGTAGCTTACCTACTCTAAAATAGCTGCTACATCAATTTAGTTTAATTCATTTTTTCCATTTGTTCGATATGCTTCATTATTTTTTTGCTACATTTGTGTTACTCAGTAGCTTGTTTAGTACATGTTACTTTCTACTTGTAGAAACATGAGCTTTGTAACATGAGCTTTGCAATATCTGTAGTAGGGGGCAGATTATATGTTCAGCTTCAAATGATGTGTTTTGCTGTTTGGTTGCAGGAGGTGTTTCATGAAAGTTGGACGCTACTTTTGCACATACAAGGGTTTTAAAGAATCTCTAAAGCCGCGTGCATTTCTTAGTACCGAGGTGATGGATGTGTGGATTGATAAGTTCAACCACGAGGCTATGATTATCTGCAAGAACAGTGCACACCACAAAAGGAGATATGCGTTCACACATAACATTGTGGTGAGCAAGATCTTGCTGCATAGGTTTCTGCTTCGTATGTTTTTGCTTCAATATCTAACATTTTTTGTTGTTACCCTCGATAACAGGAAAAACTGGTTGTTGATCCGAAGACATTCAACGCAACAACTTGTATGGATGAGTTCAATGATCAGTGTGCAAAGTACAAGATCCTAAAGTGTGATATTGTGAGTTGTTTTTTCTTGCTACATGTACTGCTACATGCTACATCCCGTTTAATCTGGTCTTTTTTTATATGCTTCAATATAGCTTTATTTCCCTACTGTGAGGAATGAGCACTGGGTTGTACCTACTGTCAACATTATGATGAAGCAATACCACATCTTTGATTCGATGAAGATGGACAAGGGGGTTGGTATCTTGGATGATCTTGCACAAAACCTGGTCAGTATTGTAGCAAGACATGTTCATGCGATTTTGAGTAGCTTCCCTCTTTTCTTTTTTGATTTATTTAATAACCAACCTTTTTTGTTTGAATGGTGCAGTTTTTGAACTTCACCACTCTTGTTGATGCATCAAAGTTAGCACCTAAACTTGCTAAAGACATGGAGCTATACCTTCACAAGACTCCTGACCATTCGCAACAACTAACATTGTAAGTTTGCATCTTTTAGCTTCTCCTTTTTCAAATGCTTCCATCATTAGTTTATTGCTCACATTTAGCTTCTTGTTTGCTTCTTTTCTGCATTTTCTAGATTTGACTGTGGATTCTTTGGCATCCTCTTCATGGAGAATTTCAACGGCAAGGTCATGGCGGAATTCGACAATAACTACTGCCCGGATCTTCGCAGGACTGTTGCAGCAGATCTCATTGAAGCAAGGGAGAACCAAGATTCGGTGGAGAAGCTCATGGAAGAGGAGTTGAACCCAAAGTAGATTAGCTTATGTAGTAGCAGTAGTGTGATGGAAGAAAGTTGTTAGCTAATGGAAAATTTCTTTTGTAGTGCGATGTAACCGTGAATGATGGTTCGGTGTAATCGCATAACTAGTTCTTCGGATGTTAAGATAAATGCTAATGACAATTTGGTGTTGATGCTTATTTCCTCCTTTTTATTGTCCTGTTTCTGCTATTCAAATACTGTGATCATTCATGTTTGCAGTATAAAGAACATATTTTTTACATTAGTAGTATATATTTGCTACAAACCAATATATTAACAGCTGCAACAGTGCATAAGAAATGCTACCTGTGAACTGCAGAATTTTTGCTCTGAATTTCAGGACACCACATGCCAGCTTATTTTTTTTTGTTTTTGCTACCTATGAACACCAGATATGCTACTAATGGAGTTCACACAAACAATTGAAATTGTACTTGAGGTATTTAACCAAAATTATGAATATCTGGACATAATTGTAGTTTTGTTGCATTATAAGAGTAGAAATGCTAGCATGGTTGAACTTTCCTGCTCACAATGTAATAAAAATTTGCTGCTAGAAAATGATCCAGGAATGACAACAGTTAGGAATTGTGCTGCTTTTGATACCAATTGAAAGGATACGGATGTCGCCTAGAGGGGGGTGAATAGGCGATTAAAACTTTTCCTAGAGTGGCTCAACAAAGGCGGAATAAAACTAGTGTTTACTTTGTTAAGCATAACCTAGAACAACTAAGGTTCCCTATGTGCACCAACAACTTATGCTAAGAAATACAAGCAACAAAGTGATAGCAAGATATATATTACTTCAAGCACGAAGGCTATCACAATCTAAAGTGCGTAAGTAAAGAGCTCGGGTATAGAGATAACCGATATTTTACCGAGTTCCTCCCAACATGGAGTACGTATCGTTTGGAGAGGGGGTGGTATCAAACCACCAACACCACAAAAGGCCTCCCTTATTCTCCGGTGAATCTCACCCCAATGGGATCGATCCACGCTTCCACTATCGGTGCACTTGTCGGTGGCAACCGAAACCTCTCACAAGGTTGGGGCACTTCTCCACAACTTAATTGGAGGCTCCCAACAAACGCCACAAAAGGCCTCAACAAATGCCACCAAGGCCACAATTCCACCAAGGCCACAAAACCGTCTAGGGTTGCAAGAACCCAAGATGGACAAGCTCCAATGAGCAACTCAAACCAAATCCTCCGAGGAGAACTCAAACCGATGCACCAAATGCAAATGGCAAGAACACCACAAATATGCTCAAATACCTCACTCTCAAGTTCCAACAAAGCTACTAAAGCTATTGGGGAACAAGAGAGGAGGAATCAAAGAGAGACACAAAATCCCCCAAAATCTAGATCCCCAAATATACACTCACAAAGAGATGAATCGGTTAGGTCAAAACGTAGATCTAGATCACCTCCAACTCCCCCTAAAATATATGCAAGAATCAATGGAGGGGTGAGTAAAAATCAAGATCAAAGAGTAAGGCAAATGAGGGCAAAGCTTAGACAAAAGGAGGAGGAAGAAGTGACCCTAAAAGACAAAGGGGCAAAGCTATTTAAAGAGACGGGCAGAATCTGCCCGTTGGGGGCATTTTTCCTAGACGGAACGGTAGTACCAGATGCGACCGGTACTACCGCACCTGGGCCAACCGAAACAAACCAAATCGAGTCAATGGGGGCAAAGAAGTAGCAAGAAGCAGCCTAGCGCAGAGCTAGCAAAGACATAGCCTTGGCAGCGGGCCGTGGGGAACGAGCGGCAGCGTCGATCAACGCCAGGCGCTGGAGCGAGCGGACGCGAGCGGGCAAGGGGTCGGGCGGGTCCAGAACAGTGCAGAGCGGCAATGGGCGGGCCCAGAAGGACAGACGCGATCGAAAGCGGGACTAAGCGCCACACCGAGGCCAAGACGTGGGAACCGCCAGCGGGTCAACGCGGGGCAGCAGCGAGATCTGGCGAGCGAAAGGCCGCGGAGAAGCTGGGATTTCGGGAGATATGTTCTTGGGCCAGCGGTAGTACCACCGGCTGTACTACCGGGCATTTCACCGGGAAAAGGTACCTAGCGAGGCAGTAGATATTATGGGGCGCCCAGGGGCGGGCGGTAGTACCGGCCCTCCTGGGCGGTACTACCGCTCGGCCCAGAAAACAGATTTCCCTTTTTCTTTTATAAATAAGACCGACAAATATTCAAATGGCAATAACTTTTGACTGGAAGCTCCGATTGACCCGATTCCAATTGCGTTGGATAGAGGACGACAAGGGCTTCCCAATAAAAGGTGGATATATTGGTTATCACCAAGTGAGAAAGTATCAAGTAGAATAATGTGAGATACCTCACTTGGTGAGAAACCGAAAAGCCGCATAAATCAAAATCGCAACAAGATACAAACGAAAGATCCGATTTTGATGAATAAGAACTTGTTATGGAGATTAACACAAGCTCTATATCCTCACATGGGTCAGACCAAATAACAACCAAATACGATGATGCAAGTATGCAAAGGTTTGAGCTCTCTCCGAACGATGTGACTGAATTACTCATACGAGAGCCCCTCTTGATAGTACGGTTATCTATACTAAACCCGGTCTCACACACACAACGTGAGACCGGCAAAAGGGAAAACCTATCAAGATTATACCTTTGCCTTGAGCATTCCACTTGAGCTCGATGTAGACGATCTTGCCCTTCTCAAGATGGAACGCCTTTCTTAATTCCTCATCATCAACCTCGCATATTGAGCTTGCACAACATATCTTGTTTGCATTTTATCGACCTTGAAGCCAACACATGCTCCAAGCGATGCCAATGGACAAATCCTACAAGTACAACTTAATACACACATTAGTCCATAAATATTGTCATTAATTACCAAAACCACACATGGGGGCCCAACATGTTCTTTCAATCTCCCCCATTTTGGTAATTGATGACAATCCCTTTAAGAGGGTTTATATAAGGAATATTAATGAATAAAATGGTAATACCAATATCAAATACTACAAAAGTATGTGATAATGGTACCACCACCATATATATAGCAAACTTCCCCACAATATATGCATGTGTGATGAACTTGAATTTCATTGCATATATTGCCAATCATTATCATTGGTGGAGTTTCCTTTATATACCACATGCTAAGCAACAACAAAGATGCAAGAGCATGAAAGGCAAATGCTTAAGAACCAACTCAATGCATAGCCCAATTTACCTTAAACCCTCTAAAACTTCTCCCCCATTGGCATCGATTGCCGAAATGGGTGACAAGTTCTAGAAGGCAAATATAGTAATAATTCCTCCAAAGGTGTGCCTTCGCATCCAATGATGAATACTTGGGAGGGAGTAGAACTATATCGAGGACCCGAAGATTGCCAAAATAAAGTCAAATGATGCAAGCAACTACAAGTCCGACAAACCAATTTGAAAAAAACAAATGAGTCCAAATGGAGACTACAAGATATTATGATATGAGCAAAGGGTGCTTTAAATAACTAATAGAGAAGCTCCCCAAGAATTGTGCACAATTCAAAATAAATGCATTAGAATACATATTGCACAAATATGGAATCCTTGCTCCCCCATAACCATTTAAAACACAATTAATGAGAAAGAAGACAAATGAGCATTATTAAATGAATTAGATGAGCTCCCCAAAGATAATGCACCAATTATGATAATTGCATTTGGGAACGAGGTGCATAGTCATGGAATAATCACTCATCCAAATTCATTTAACAATACAAGACATGAGAAAACAAATATGAGTGTCCGAAGATGCAAACAAGAGGAACAAGCACTCATAGGAAAATAAATTTGGAAGCCACCGAAAAATCAAAAGGAATAAAAGGTGGTATCCAAGGAATAAATTCTCAACTAAAATTATCTTCTTATATGTGTATACGTTTCTAAGTGGATACCATCACAATGACATATAACCATAAAGAAATAAGCACACACAAGGAAAATATACAATAAAGCACATGAAAGCAAAAATAAAGTCACAACATATACCAATAAGATTTTTGCTTCAAAGCATGGTCAAAGGCTAACATATATCTTATTGTACATTAATGAGCTTCAAACACCAACACACTACATATATTACAACTATCACCAAGGTAAAAGGAGAAAGTTGGAATATATGGAGAAAGGCAACAAGTATCATAAGATAAAATAGACTAGCAAAAATCTCACTATTGCACATGAGAGAAGTTGATGAAATGATAGGCAATAAAATTGCTAGATTGACATATTTGGGATTAGAGGATCATATGCATGATTTTGTATAGTCCCAGTTATATGCACTCATCTCAACTTAAACACATATACAATATAGAGTCCTCTTAAAACCATGGCTAGGACTACAACAATTACAAATACATTAATTCATGCTAGAAGGCAACCGACAAACGGTTGGATTCAAGATATGTGAGCATGAGAAAGAGATACTTGTTACCGAGATATAATTGGTAGGATGTAGAGGATATGAATTCGTTGATCATCCTATAGCTTGCCTCAAATTTTCTTCTAAGCATCACTTCTTCATAATTGAGAGACAAGCGTCCAATATATCTCCAATGTACCTAAAACACATTTAAGTACAAAATGGTCCCCAAACTAATTGGGTTCAATGTAGTTAGTGCAACTACAATACATAGGAGAGACTCCACATAAATATGTCTATATTGATATGAAATTGAATTTCATGCACAACTTAGCTGATGGGATTTGGTGGAGTTTCCCTTATATATTGGATCAAAGAAAGCAAGCATGCCATAATATAAACATATAGTAAATATGCATGCATAAAGCTTTCAAGAACCAAAAAGAAGATACAATTTGAACAAAAACACCAAGTAAATCGAGATTGCACACACAAGGTTGTGACTCGACAAACGATGTCCAAATTATATCCAAGAACCAATTCAACACATGAAAGATCACAAATTCAACAAATGAAACCAAAGGAGCAAAAGATAGATAGAAATAAAAATGCTCAAGGATTTATCTCATTCTAAAATGGTCAAAATGTGAAACAAGGAATGAGATAAAACCAACTCCCAAGAAGAGCAAGGTTCCAACAAGAAACCAAACTCCCCAAACTTCTCATGATGGCACAAAATACCAAAACAAAAAGATTGAGCTTCCAAGCACATAAAACATGATATGGAACAAAACAAGAAGCATAAAAGGATTGTTCTGGATAATATAGGAGAGCTCACTCATAAGTAGTACATTATATAGACTTTTCTTTTGAATGCACACAAATGAGATCATCACTACTACATACATTAAATAAAACACAAGAGGATACCAATAAAATAAGAAGATCCAAAGGTAGCAATGAATACATGGGAGCATACAAAACATTTACTTGGCCAAATATAGGACAATATTAAGCAAAGGCCAAAATGAATATGATCAATAAAGTCTACCATAAATTTGGTACTAATTGTCCAAGGACAAGAAATATTGGGAATAATTTTCCCAAGGTAGCTTGCATGGATATCCAAGATCATAGTCACAACAAGAAGCATATAACTAAATATAAGAATTGAGCATGATACTTCAAGCAAGATTCTTGGTAGCTTCCAATAGTCACACAATCACTAGTGATTAGAGTAACTTGAAGCAAATGGTTTCCATGCGAATATATATATCTAAATATGAGGAAACACATACCAAGAATCATTCTCATATACAAGATCCAAAATAAGATCAATAAAGGAATTCAAGAAAATTGGAACTTGTATGAGCAAATGTGTCACATAGGAGCTAGATAATAATCAATATCAATTCTAAGTGACACAACCTCGAATATTCACATTTTCTAGGATTTGTAATATGCACTAAACATATGACTCCCCCATAACGTGATACTACCATAAAACCAACACGAGGCAAAATGATACATATAGAGATAATTAATGGACATTATAAAACTTAAATTTCTCATGAGAATTATACCACATAGAGACTAGACAATAATCCAATATAATTACTAGGTGGTATTCCTCATGTACACACAATTTTAGGATTGTGGAACATAACACTCCCCCAAAATGGGATAATCCATTAATTTCTCACAAGATCCAAATAAGGTACCAAATATAACCAAGCAAGGCTCAAACATAAGAAACATACATACATGGTGTGCCACCTAATCATACACAAATATGCTTGATCTCAAGATAATTAGGTGGATAGCACAACATGCACAAAAAGATGGAAGGTACAAAACCAACACATGCACAAGGGGGCGAGTAACTTTCAATGTAAAGAGTTTAGCATATGTTACCGCAAGGAGGAACATCGGAAATATAATATAATCATGATAATACAAATGGCTTGGCTTGACAATAATAATTGATGAAGATCCCTCAATTCTTCATAATGTAACCAAGTCTCCAATGCCCTCCAAAACACACCTATGATCAAGTTTTGGCTTGTTGGTCCCCAACCAAGTTGGGTCCTAAGAAGTTAGTCACAATAGGCTTGGCAACCCAAATGGTCATTTTCTTGACACCACATTGGGCACCAAAAAATTTGGCAAACATGTTGCCAACCTCATCCTTATGAAGTGAATAAGCATCATCAATCAAGATAGGATGGGAAGAGGAGATACCAATAGTGCATGCGGAAGAAATGTGCCCCTTCTCACGACATATGTAGCAAGTTCTACTCTTGCCATCTTTCTTCTTAGGTGAAGCCACAACTAGAGGAAGAGCTCGAGTAGTCCTCTTATGAAGAGGCCCATTAATGACTTGAAGGTGGAGCTTGAGGCCGCTTCCCTTGTTGCTTCACACTAAGAGGCTTTTTCTTCAATGGGCAAGATCTAACATGGTGCCCTTCTTCCTTGCACTTGAAGCAAACAATCTTGGATGGATTCTTGACTTGATCTTGGCCATTCTTATTATTATCCTTGTGCTTCAACTTGATAGTGGACTTGTTCTTGTCATTGGAGTTGAATCCAAGCCCACTCTTGTCATTGGGGGATTTTTGCACACTCAAGATTTTGTTGAGTGTGGACTTCCCTTGATGACCCCTTTTCAAGTCATTCTTCAAAGAAGTGACTTGAGCATTAAGCTCTTTGATTTCCTCTACATGGTTAGTTTCAACAGAAGTGCTAGAGGAAGTAGGTGCTACATTGTTAGAGCAACAAGGCACGAAATGTAATTCATCACGAGATATAGAATGGTTGTGAGAGGATGAATTACAAGGACTAGCACATGGCAATATAACATTTGGAGTAGATGTAGTGCTAATGTACACATGAGGCCCACTTGATGTTACCTTTGACACGATGGACTCATGAGCTAACTTTAGCCTACCATGGGAGACTAGAAGATCCTCATGCGAGCTTGAGAGATTAACATGACTTTCTTCTAATTTCCCATAGTTGCTAGTTAGCAATGAAAGTTGAGCCTTTAGCTCAACATTATCCTCCAAGATAGATGCTTCACAAGAAATAGAGTTAGTAGCACAAGCATCATTACTATTTGCAAGAGGTGAGGGCAACTTGGCAAGCTCTTTAGAATATGAAGCTTTAAGTTGCTCATGTGACTCGGTGAGTTTGATGAGATCACCCTTTATGACCCTAGATCCATTTTTGAGGTGCTCAAAATCCTCAAGGAGTTTAGCATAAGCAACTTGAGTCTCATCGTTTTTTACTTTTGAGATCACTGCCACCTTAAGATCTCTATCATGAGATTCCTTTACTTTAGATAGCTCTAAAGCAAAGGTCTCCTCAAGAGATTCCTTAGTGGTTTGTTTCTCTTCAAGAGCTTTATTTAGGTTTGCAATTATATTAGCATACTCACGCTCAAGACTACACATTTTATCAACGTTGTTATCATGCACCTCAATTTGTGTTTCTAACTTATCAATATGTTCTTTGCTCTTAATAGCAAAGTCCAACACTTCAACAAAGTTAGAGAAAGCAATATCCTTTTTGACAAGGGCACAATAAACAATCTCACCCTTTTCATATAAATCATCAATACCAAGCTCTTCTTCCACATTATCCACATCCTCCTCATCGCAAGAGGTAATGGGTTCCAAAGTAGGGGTTACCTTAGAATCCCTAGCCATAAGGCATAGGTGGGTACCGGAAGAAGGTGAAGATGAGATTGCATTGGTGGCTTCATTCAAAACCATGTCTTGGCCCATAGAATTTTTGGTTTCCTCTACATGGTTAGCAACACAAGCACTAGAGGAAATGGAAGCATTTTTATCATGGCAACAAGACAACACAAGCATATCATCATGAGATTTATCCAAGTAATTTCTACATGATATGCAAGGACTATTAGCACAAGCATGTAATAAGTTTGTAGTGCTAGAAGTGTTAAAGTCCAAAGATAGATCATTGCAATTAAATAGATATGAGGGATTACAAATAGTAAGCACACTATCAAAATTGCAATTTCTATCACCACTCACCATATCATTACCTAGTGAAAAGTCACATGTTGGTGAAGTGGTAGAGGATGAGAACTCATATCGACCGGAAGTGGAAGCAACACAATCATCCTCAATAATGTTGGACACAACATATTTATCTTGAAGTTTTGTCCATAACTCATGAGCGCTCCAAAAAGGAATGATTGATGAGGTAACTACATAGCTCAAAGCATTAACAAGCACATTAGAAGCTTGAGCATCGAGATATAATTTTTTCTCATCCTCACTATATAGATTTTTAAAATCCATTAGAGGAGAAAACCCTATATCTACAATACGCTCCAAATTTGGGTCCATGTCCCGAAAATGAATGAGCATGCGATTTTTCCATATATCATAATTTGTGCCATCGAATATGAACATGTCATTATGCACTAATCCTGTAAACGACATCTTTACTCTCAAGGAGGTGAAGCCTAAAATGAGAGACCGGGTTCTGATACCAATTGAAAGGATACATATGTCGCCTAGAGGGGGGTGAATAGGCGATTAAAACTTTTCCTAGAGTGGCTCAACAAAGGCGGAATAAAACTAGTGTTTACTTTGTTAAGCACAACCTAGAACAACTAAGGTTCACCTATGTGCACCAACAACTTATGCTAAGCAATAGAAGCAACAAAGTGATAGCAAGATATATATTACTTCAAGCACGAAGGCTATCACAATCTAAAGTGCATAAGTAAAGATCACGGGTATAGAGATAACCGAGGCACGCGGGGACAACGATATTTTACCGAGTTACTCCAAGTATCGTTTGGAGAGGGGGTGGTATCAAACCACCAACGCCACAAAAGGCCTCCCTTATTCTCCGGTGAATCTCACCCCAATGGGATCGATCCACGCTTCCACTATCGGTGCACTTTTCGGTGGCAACCGAAACCTCTCACAAGGTTGGGGCACTTCTCCACAACTTAATTGGATGCTCCCAACAAACGCCACAAAAGGCCTCAACAAATTCCACCAAGGCCACAAAACCGTCTAGGGTTCCAAGAACCCAAGATGGACAAGCTCCAATAAGCAACTCAAACCAAATCCTCCGAGGAGAACTCAAACCGATGCACCAAATGCAAATGGCAACACCACAAAGATACTCAAATCCCTCACTCTCAAGTTCCAACAAAGCTACTAAAGATATTGGGGGAACAAGAGAGGAGGAATCGAAGAGAGACATAAAATCCCCCAAAATCTAGATCCCCAAAGATACACTCACAAAGAGATGAATCGGTTAGGTCAAAACGTAGATCTAGATCACCTCCAAATACCCCTCAAATATATGCAAGAATCAATGAAGGGGTGAGTATAAATCAAGCTCAAAGAGTAAGGCAAATGAGGGCAAAGCTTAGACAAAAGGAGGAGGAAGAAGCGACCCTAAAAGACAAAGGGGCAAAGCTATTTAAAGAAACGTGCAGAATCTTCCCGTTGGGGCATTTTTCCTGGACGGAACGGTAGTACAGGATGCGACCGGTACTACCGCATCTGGGCCAACCGAAACAAACCAAATCGGGTCAATGGGGCAAGCAAGAGCAATGACAACAGCGCGCGAGGTGAGGCCAAGAAAGCGGGCCAGCTGGGAACAAGTGGCAGCGCGTCAACGCGCAGGGCACGGGAGTGAGCGGACGCGAGGTGCGTGGGTAGTGGGGCGGGTCCAGCTCCAGTGCGGTAGCGGTGGCCTTCGAAGCGCGTCTTGGCGATGCGAGAGCATGTGCAGAGCGACAATGTGACAGCGCGATCGAAAAGGGACCTTTGAAGCGACAAGCAGCGAGGCCAACACGTGGGAACCGGCGGCAGCGGGGTCAACGCGGGGCAGCAGCGAGATCTGGCGAGCGAGCAGTGCTGCGGGAGAAGCTGGGCTAGGGATTTCTGGGAGATATGTTACTGGGCCGACCGGTAGTACCGGCCCACCCGGGAGGTACTACCGGGCCGGCCGGTACCACCGGGAAAAGGTACCTAGCGAGGCAGTAGATATTATGGGGCGCCCAGGGGCGGGCGATAGTACCGGCCCGCCTAGGCGGTACTACCGCTCGGCCTAGAAAACAGATTTCCCTTTTTCTTTTATAAATAAGACCGACAAATATTCAAATGGCAATAACGTTTGACTGGAAGCTCCGATTGACCCGATTCCAATTGCGTTGGATAGAGGAAGACAATGGCTTCCCAATAAAAGGTGGAAATATTGGTTATCACTAAGTGAGAAAGTATCAAGTAGAATAATGTGAGATACCTCACTTGGTGAGAAACCGAAAAGCCGCATAAATCAAAATCGCAACAAGATACAAACGGAAGATCCGATTTTGATGAATAAGAACTTGTTATGGAGATTAACACAAGCTCTATATCCTCACATGGGTCAGACCAAATAACAACCAAATACGATGATGCAAGTATGCAAAGGTTTGAGCTCTCTCCGAACGATGTGACCGAATTACTCATACGAGAGCCCCTCTTGATAGTACGGTTATCTATCCTAAACCAGGTCTCACACACACAACATGAGACCGGCAAAAGGGAAAACCTATCAAGATTATACCTTTGCCTTGAGCATTCCACTTGAGCTCGATATAGACGATCTTGCCCTTCTCAAGATGGAACGCCTTTCTTAATTCCTCATCATCGACCTCGCATATTGAGCTTGCACAACATATCTTCTTTGCATTTTATGGACCTTGAAGCCAACACATGCTCCAAGCGATGCCAATGGACAAATCCTACAAGTATAACTTAATACACACATTAGTCCATAAAGATTGTCATTAATTACCAAAACCACACATGGGGGCCCAACATGTTCTTTCACTAATAAAATCTGAAAAGTTGCTACAATTGTTCACACATGTTGCTGCACACACACTCAATATGAACTTGACTGTATGTATGGAAGCACTTTACAAGTCAATGGTGACTGTATGTATGGAAGAAAAAATAGGTACTCAAAACTAGAGATTCAAATCTATCTTCGCAGCATTTCCTGACATCATAGCTTGGAATAAGACACATTGTTGCACCGTGTGACCCTCTTCATGGCAGTACGGGCACTCCCGCGCTCTTGGCTTCCGCTTGGTTGTTGCCTTCTTTGTCTTCTTCTCAGTGGGATGTTGTTCGCCTTTTTGTGATTTATTCCTTCTTTTTGCATTCTTTTCGTCCCAAATCTCAACCAGTTGCTTTCTTTTAACTGACTTCTCTTTTGGACGCCCCTTTGGCTTAACTCGTGACGAGTTCTTAAACATGCTACTGGGAACATCATCTGGAGCTTCTTGATGTTGCTGATGTGTGTTTGTAGGTTGTTATTCACCTTGGTGCGGAGGCAAGCCTTGTTTAGGAGCCACAGAATTTTGGCCATCATTTTGTTGCGCATCATCCGGAGCACTCCTCATGGCAGCAACATCTTTTCTTGCTTCATCAATCATGGTAGACACAACATGATATGTTTCATCGTTGAAACATGCATCCGATGCCAAGTCATTAAATTTCCTGCACAATGTGTTGTATTTGGGAATATTTGTGCCCGGCAAACCAAATCTTGTTGTATTGGAACCAGGATCAGCGGCAGGTGTTGTTGCTGTAGCAGACCAACGTTGGAGCATGTATCAGTCTGTTATTCTTTGGATGTTCAGTTGCACCATCACCCTGACGATGTGCGGGCATATCAGTCCACACATCTCAAATGTATTGCAGCCACACAAGTATATCCCCTCTTCAATGTTTGCTTCAACTCGATATGTCTTGATATCGAATTCGGGGTTTGGTACAAGATCAAAACAAAGCATTTTTGCCTCTGCCTGGAGGGGATAAAACCTTGTTGATGCTTCAAGAATCTTCTGGAACCTGGCAAAAACCTCCCTTGTATAGAATTCAAGGCCCTGCTTTTCAATGCTCCAACTGCAAGGAAAATAAGTTTCACACATTGTCAGGGAATGCTATCATAGTTACTTGAAGCAAAACACATTATGCAACAACAAACATACTACTGAAGCAAAAACACATTATGCAGGAACAAACACACTACTGAAGCAAAAACACACTTCTGAAGCAACAAACACACTACGGAAGCAAAAAAGACACATCAAAAGCAACAAACACATTACTGAAGCAAAAACACACTTCTGAAGCAAAAACACATTACTGAAGCAAAAACATTAGAACACTCAGCTTCCCCAAAGTGGCGCTATTGTCATATCCATTGTAAAGCCTTGATTGTCTTCATGATCAAGCATCAGGTTCTGGCACAACTCATATTGCTGCACAAAGTTCCATATCGTGTCACTTGGCCGAACTAGTGTTTTGAAGTAGCTATTTAGGCCTTCAGATCTGCCAATTGTGCGGGTGAATGGGAAGAAACTTTTCCTGAAATATACAGGTGCCCATGTGTTCGTTGTTTTCCACATGTTTTGCAGGTGAGTGTTCTCAGCCATCTCAAAGGTTTGCATCATTGTCTGCCAGCAGACCTCGAACTCAGCAACCGTGTCAGTGCCATAGATACATGCATAGAATGCTTCTCTGAATGGATGAACTTCTCTCAAGTGAGGTTCAAGTTTCGTTCTTGCAAGACACAACACATGGAATAGGCAGCATTTGTGAACAACATCAAGAAACACATTTTTTTGATTGCCCTGCCCATTGCTTGGTCCTGATCAATCATGATATGGTCAGGGCACAACCCATTTGCAGCTTTCTTAACTTGTTGGAAAACCCATTCAAGAGTTTCAATTGTTTCATCAGGGAGGAGAGCACATCCCAAAACTATTGTGTTTGTGTGGTTGTTGATACCCACAAGCGGAGCAAATGGAAGGTTGTATTTGTTGGTGCAAAAGGTCGTGGCGAAGAACACATAGTCTTTGTACTTGGGGTACAGTGCCCTTGTCCTTCCATCAACCCAAAAGAGTGCCCGCATAGCGTTTTCCTTATCTACTTGCCTCTCAAAGAAGAACTAAGGGCATTCCGCCTTTCTCATCTCGAAGTATTCAATCATCATGCTCAAATCACGCTCTAAAACTTCTTCTCGCAGCATTGTTATAATGTTGGAAACATCACGCTTCACATACCCAAGGCATCTAGGATCACCCCCATGAACACTGCCGAGGCACCCCATCATCTGCGTTGTAGTTATGTTTTGCTCATGCAAGGTCTTTATTAGCTAAAAATCCTCTTTGGAAACTTTCCCGTGAGAACGATAATACCTACGCTTACCAATTTGCTGCACCATTGGATGGGTATGCTCCTCGTTGAAAATTGTCACAGTCCACTTCCCGTCTCGCTTCCCAACAAGCATCTTTGCTTTACAACCAAGCCGCAACAATCTGTTGCTTTGCCTTGAGTCAGTGACATCCTTCTTCAAACCTGCTTGCTTGCTGTGAGGTTTCTGTGCAGAAGTGTTGCTCATGTTGATTGTAGCATCTTCTCTGTTAGCAGCAAGACCGGTTGTGCTGCGATGTTGTTTTGCTTCGTCAACAGGCTTCCCGGTGTGCACACACTCAAACACCCTACTCAGAATAGTGTCCTTTGCTGCTCCCCTTGCCATGCTGTATTTTGTATTACCTATGTGTGTCCCGAAGCCAAGCTTGAAAGCATAGTCATTATACACTTGCTGCGCCACGTCGAGGTCATCAAAGGTCATACCAACACAAGGAACAACTGACTGTGAGCAAATCTCTTCTCCGGGATCTTCAACGGCAATGAAAGCACTGTCACTTGCTACACTTTGAGGCCTAGGTTGAAATTTTGTTCTTTGTTGTCCTTCATCATTGCCTTCTCCAATGTCTGCAGCATAAGCTTCGAGAGGCTGGTTCAGGTCAAAACCACCAAGCATACTATCAGCTACAAATCCCTGCAATTGAAAATAAGCTTCAGAGATGGAAATCACAAGAGAGCAAAATTCTACAAAATCAACGGATATTGTTGCTACCAAATTAACACAACATATAAATTGTTTTTAGTTTGCTTATGAACCAATTTTAGAAGCATATTCTCTTAAAGGATAATGCTCATATTTATACATGCAACATCATGATTTTTGAAGCAAGTGCTTCTGCTACATTTGTGGCATGAAGCAAGTGCTTCCTTCTTCCCATCCTACATTGTTTTTGCTACTGAAGCAAGCTGCTATAGTAAGTTGATAACAAAAATAGCTGCCATGGACTTCAAACCCTAGCTGCAAATTTTGAAGTAACTGCTGCTGCCATGGACTTCAAACCCTAGCTTCAAATCCTTACCGATGATGGAGCTAGCTGATCAATCTCGGGGTCTTGATCGAAGAACACACCGGGATTATTGTACCGGCCGCGCAACTGTTGCTGCAACTGAGCTCCAGTGCCGCCGCTCGCCGAATCGGATCCATGGCGCCTCCGTGCTGCAGGGTTCGAAGAAGTGCTCGAGGCGACGATTGGCGGTGGATTGGCATGGTGAGGATGTACAGGGGTGGGGTACCGGATGGATGTGCGCAGGTGAGCCATGGGCGCCGCCGGGATTTGCTGCAGCTGTCGCCGCGGCGCCGCCGTGCACCGACCGGCGAGCAAAAGCTGCTCTGCTCTCGTTTTACTGCAATCGAAAGGTTTTTTGCTTCTGAAGCTAAAGCTAACGCGGGTTTATAAGGGGTGACGGAGAGGGTAAGTGGATGGCTACGTTCAGGCCGATCGGACGGCTCCGAACCAGGACGATGGGAAGCCCCCATCGTCCAGGGGACGCGTAGCACCGTCCTTCCATTCGTCTCATGAATGCTTTGCTACTTTTCGTCGCCACAATTCTTCAATACACACGACACTTCATGTTCCATTGATGTACGATGGAGTCCATCCAACCATCGGAACTTCTACACGGACGATGTTCTTGTCCAACGACTCAACCAGCGGCCCGTCATAACTTTGTACTCTCTATTTTAAAATATAAGATGTTTTATTTTTTAAAACAAATTATATATAGACACATTTTAGTGTGGTTAACTCCGAACCAATACAATAAAAGATTTTTACATATGTTTCATAAAAACTAAAACATCTTATATTTTAAAACGGATATATAGATCATTTTCAATTATGCTTTTGTTGTTAACTACTCCGTATCAAATTTGGGTAATATAATGCTGATACATGCATCAATATTGGTCTTAAAAGTTTTTGCCGCAAACAAAACGAAAATTAACTGCGCTTGATACCGTGGCGATCTTAGTTTTTATCTTGTTTTCCTTTGACCAAGGTGGTAATAACTTGGGATTTGTGGATGCGCTTTGGAGGATCTTGTAAGAGCTTCGGTTTCTATTAATTGGAAATCGAAGTGGCCTCTTTATCCAGTTTGCGAGAAGAAGTCACATGTACTATTCCCTTCCTTTCGATTTATTAGGCAAACATACAGTTTAAGAACAACTTTGACCAATAATTTTAGTCACCAAATTTTATATAATATATCATAAAAATTATACCATTAAATTTATCTCGAAAGATAGTTTCCAATGATATATTTTTAATATATATATTGTATATTTTATTGATTAGGTTAAAGATTTTTTAAAACTACATGCGTATCTAATAAAAAATAAACTGAACCGAAGGAAGTACAACTCTCTCTACGTTGCTACTCCTCCATATATATAGTGTAGGCACTGACGCACCGTGCAATTTGGACCATGCTACGCACACCAACGCCGAAGTGGTAGTAGGATATCAATGTTATGCCTTGATTAATCGTGCAGCAAAAACCAGTTGAAAAACAGATTTTTAAAAGGCGGTCTTCACGGGTGTTGTCGATGACGGTTATTTAAGGGCTTTTAGGGCTGGAGGTGGCGCGTGGTTGCTTTCGGAGAAAGCACTAGAGGAAAAAGGGCCATCCGTTCGCGACCCCTCGAAGCATTAGTCCCGGTTACGCCACCAACCGGGACTAATGCTGGCACGCGTCCCGGTTGGAGCGGACACGGGGCCAGGGGCATGGGTCCCGGTTGGTAAGGGGGCATGCGTCCCGGTTGGAGCCACCAACCGGGACTAAAGGTTTGGCCACAGCCACGTGGCATGGCACGCACCTTTAGTCTCGGTTGCTGGCTCCAACCGGAATTAAAGACCCCTTGCCCTCTATAAATGCAACGCCCCAGCCCGCTGCCTCCACTCTGTTTTTTCGAATGGTGTAAGGTGTGAGGGTGTGTGCTAGTTTTTTCTCATGCATGCATTGAAGGTGTTTGTTGAAATGTTTGAGTGAAAAATCCCGTTGAATTTCTCATAGAACAAAAATATAGAAGGTGTCCGAGACGCACTTGAGCTTTCTTCTCTTTATTTCCCTCGATCGAGGTTAGCAATCTTATCTTTTCTAGGTCATTGATACAATTCATGTGTCGGTGTGAATTGGTTATTTCACTATTTATGATGTCCTGTTTTTTGATAAACTTACTTATATGATGCAGATGAACGGTCGGGAATGGATGTACGGTGACCGGCGCGTAGCCGGGTATATCAAAGGCGTGGATAAATTTATCGATGTGGCTACGGCAAACAAAGAGAATGGATTTATACGTTGTCCATGTGTTCAATGTCGGAACAACAAGGAGTAATCTTCCTCGAAAATCATTCGCGGCCACCTGATTATGAAAGGTTTCATGCCCAACTATAATTGCTGGACCAAGCACGGGGAAAGAGGGGTTATGATGGAAGATGGTGAAGAAGAAGATGATGATAACAACTATCATCATATGTTTCCTGAATACAGTGATACTGCAATGGAAGACAATGGAGAGGAAAAATGTGAAGAACGGGCATCAGATGAGCCGGCTGATGAACTTGGTAGGGTCATTTCTGATGCAAAGCGAGACTGTGAAACAGAAAATGAGAAGTTGAAGTTAGAGGGCATGTTAGAAGATCACAAGAAATTGTTGTACCCAAATTGTGAAGATGGCAGCACAAAGCTCGGTACCACACTGGAATTGTTGCGATGGAAGGCAGAGTGTGGTCTAACTGACTCCTCATTTGAAAAGATGCTGAAAATAATGAAGCCGAAGTTTCCAAAACATAACAAACTTCCCGAGAGTACCTACGAAGCAAAGAAGACTCTATGTCCTCTGGGATTATATGTGCAAAAGATACATGCATGCATTAATGACTGCATCCTCTACATGATAAGGAGTATGAGAATTTAGATAAATGCCGGTATGCAGCGTTGCGGTATAAGATCGAACGACATGACCCTGGTGATGTTGAGGAGAGCCCCTGGAAGAGGTTCTGCTAAGGTTATGTGGTATGCTCCTATAATACCAAGGTTGAAAGCATGTTCAGAAACAAAGAGCATGCCAGGTTGTTGCGATGGCACAAAGAAGACCGTAAGAAAGGCGGGGAGTTGAGACACCTGGCGATGGGTCACGGTGGAGAAAAATCGAGAGAGACTTCCCGGACTTTGCGGTGGCGCAAGGAACTTATGGTTTGGTCTAAATACGGATGGCATGAATCCTTTTGGGGAGCGAGCTGCGATCGCAGCACCGGACCGTGACTCTATGTATCTACAACCTGCCTCCTTGGTTGTGCATGAAGCGTAAGTTCATTATGATGTCGGTGCTCATCCAAGGCCCGAAGCAACCGCAACGCGACATTGATGTGTACCTTAGGCCATTAGTTGAAGAACTCTTACAGTTGTGGGGCAAACCAGGTGTACGTGCGTGGGATGAGAACAAACATGAGCCATTTAATCTACGAGGGTTGTTATTCGTAACCATCAATGATTGGCCTGCTCTTAGTAACCTTTCAGGGCAAACAAACAAAGGATATAAGGCATGCACCCACTGTTTAGATAAGACCGAAGGTACATATTTGCATAAATGTAAGAAGGTTGTGTACCTAGCGAATCGACGATTTCTTCCGACCAATCATCCCGTAAGAAAGAAAGGCAAGCATTTCAAAGGTGAGGCAGATCACCGGAAGAAGCCTGAACTCCCTGCTGGTGATGATGTATTTGGTATGGTCAAGGACATAGAAGTAATCTTTGGAAAGGGTCCTGGCAGTCAATCAGTTCCGAACGACATCGCTACAGGACACGCACCCATGTGGAAGAAGAAATCTATATTTTGGGAGCTGCCATATTGGAAAGTCCTGCGTGTCCTCTCTTCAATCGACGTGATGCACGTGACGAAGAATCTCTGCGTGAACCTGCTAGGATTCCTAGGCGTGTATGGGAAGACAAAAGATACACCTGAAGCACGGGAGGACCAACAAATTATGAAAGACCCAAAGAACATGCATACAGATAACAAAGGCGGATAAAGGCGTCACTTAAGTCGTGCCCTATGCTCTTACCAAAGCGAGAAGGAAATCTTTTTGAAGTCCTTTCAAGTATCAAGGTGCGTCGGGCTTCTCATGTAATATAAAGGGATAATAAATATGGCGGAGAAAAAGTTCCAAAACCTGAAGTCTCATGATCACGTGATTATGACGCAGATTGCTTCCGATTGCATTGAGGGGATTCTCTAGGAAAATGTTCGAGTACCCATTGTGAAGCTGTGCATTCCTCAATGCAATATCTCGAAGTTAATCAATCCGGATATTACGCCAAGGTTCTGAAGGATGTGGTACAATGTCTTGTTAGTTTTGAATTGGTGTTCCCACCATCCTTCTTCAATATTATGCCGCATCTCTGGTTCATCTAGTGGAAGAGATTGCCATTCTCGGTCCGGTATTTCGCACAATATGTTCCCCTTTGAGAGGTTCATGGGAGTCTTAAAGAAATATGTTCATAACGTGCTAGACCGGAAGGAAGCATCTCCAAGGGATATGGAGCAGAGGAGGTCATTGAGTTTTGTGTTGACTTTATTCCCGACCTTAAGCCGATTGGTGTTTCGACTCGCGGCATGATGAGGGAAGACTAAGTGGAAAAACCGCTGGGAAAGAAAGCAATGATATGTAGGACGGGATTCTTTCACTAAAGCACACTACAGTTCTACATAATTCCACCTTGGCAGCTCCAGATATCGAGGAACACAAGAATATTATACGCTCAAAAACCGGAAGCTGAATCATGGATTCTGAGATGAACACATGAAGTCTTTCGGTGGTTGGATGCGGACACATCTCTTGAATGACACCACTATTGGAGAACAGCTATACTTGTTGGCGCGTCACCATCTTCTCTTGTATTGAATTTCCAAAGTGCGAAATAAATGGGAATACATTCTACGATCGCCCAAGATAAAAGAGCACCAACCAAAATAGTGGTGTCCGCTTTGATGCAATAGGCGAGAATGGACAAAAGGACACATATTATGGTTACATAGAGGAGATATGGGAACTAGACTATGGAGTCTCTTTTAAGGTCCCTTTGTTTATTTGCAAATGGGTCAACCTGAATGGGGAAGGGTAAAGATAGACCAGTTATGCGGAATGACAACAGTGGATCTCAGCAATCTTGGTTATAGAGATGAACCATTCGTCCTAGCCAATGATGTGTCTCGGGTTTTCTATGTGAAGGACATGTCCTCCGGACGAAAAAAGAAAAAATATGCAAACGAATACATCATATGATGAGCCAAAGCGTCACATAGTTCTTTCAGGAAAAGAAACATCGTGGGAATCGAGGACAAGATGGACATGTCAAGATTATAATAAGTTTGATGAAATTCCGCCCTTCACGGTGAAAACGGCCAAGCATTCCGTTAAGTAAAGAAGATGCTCCATGGTTACGTCTGAAGCGGTCATAAGGAATGACATATGCCAAGAAGTTCATGCTCATATTATGTAACTCTAGTTCATGTCTTTCGCGGTTTGTGGCTTGACCGAAGGATATCTTCGCGGTTTGTGGCCTTTAGTCCTGGTTTTGTAGTCTCAGTTTTAATATAAATAAATGTCTTGAGTGTTAGTCCCATTTTGTGGCTGGACCGAGTGCCTCTATGACCAGTTTCTTGGAGATCTTGGGAGGGGCTGGGCTCTCGGCATCTCCTGGAACTGGTCGTAGTGGTGTCCTGCTCTCGAAACCATCTTGCAGCTTGTATCTTCACTAACTAGATCAATACGCCTCGGAGCTAACTAATTTCACATATTAGAGTGCCTCTATGACCCGATTTCTCGGAGATGCGGAGGGCTCCGCTCGGCATCTCCTCACAGCTGGCCGATGGTGTCCCCCTCTCGAAACCATCTTGCATCTTGTAACTTCACTAACTAGATCGATCGCCTCGGAGCTAACTAATTTCACATATTAGGAGTGCCTCTATGACCATTTCTCGGAGATGCGGAGGATCAGGCTCGTCGGCATCTCCTGCTGGCCGTAGTGGTGTCCCTGCTCTCTAAAACCATCTTGGAGATGCCTCAAACTGGCTGGAGGACTGGACTCACAAGGATGCATATTTATAGTACAAGCAGCTCCGCATAATGTCGACACTCACGACATAATGTCGACACTCACCCCTATTATTAGTGCTGACTCATCTTTAGTCCCGGTTGGTGTCTCCAACCGGGACTAAAGGTTCATCTTTAGTCCCGGTTGATGACACCATCTGGGACAAGGTACAAGCCGCACGACATAATGTCGACACTCACCCCTATTATTAGTGTTGTCTGGCCCACTCTTCCGCAATCCCTTCAGTCGCGGTTGGTTTCTCCAACCGAGACTAAATATGAACCCTCTCTTTATATAGGCATTTCCCTCTATTTATTAGGTAACACTTAAGACATTTATTAATATTAAAAACCGGGACAAATCGGGACTAGCTAACACTCAGGCCTAAAGCCGCCCCCTTTAGTCATAATCATGCCTAGTCCTATAATGCAGCAGCTTGTGGTCTTCATCGTCGTCGTCATCATCATCGTCATCGTCACCGCCACTCGGGATCCTCGGCCCATCCATGGCATATACCGGGGCCATTCCAGCCTCGGATTCACGGCGGGTGGGAGAGGTCTCTGGAAGACGATGCGCTACGCCGGGACGATGTGGGGCACTGGCGGGTGGACTCGTGGGCACCGTGGCGAGGATGGTCTCCTGGCGATGTAGCGCATCACTTGATGATAATGCGGTTCGCCCACCACGGGCGACGGCCGACCGTTGTGGTTCACGGTGGCGGGCCATCACCCTCGTACTGGTGAGCTCCTTTCCCGCCTATTAGCGAAGAAGGCATTCCAGTGTCATAGTTGTCGGGATCCCACTGGGATCCATCCGCTCGGCGTGAGCTCGTGGTAGAAGTGGTTTGTGATGGCGCTGGCGTGCGGAACCTTGAGGGGCGGAGGGGCGAACCCCTCGGCCTCGGCATCCATCCGTGGCGGCGGTACCCGATGGACAAGGGTAGTTGGGCGCCACGCCTCGGTCTCGAGGTCGAATGGCCCGATGGCGTTGTCCATTGTTCTAAGAGAGGAAGGTGTGGATGTGTGGATAGCCATGACACGATCACCCTAAATATAGAGGAAAGGCGGGAAAACTTGGCGTGAAGCTTTGGGAAATGGCGGAAATATCTTTAGTCTGGTTAGTGACTACATCCGGACTAAAAGCTCTAGTAGAAAGGAAAGGCGGAAAACTTGGCGGGAAGAGGTGGGAAATGGCGGAAAATATTTTTAGTCGGTTTGTGACTACATCCGGGACTAAATGTGTGCCGAACAATGATCATGTTTCGAAAAAACCTTCACAAAATGACCTATCATGTTCGAGGTTTCATGGCTTTCGGTCCAAATGACCGATGTTATGTGCTGAATCACGGCATAGTTTGTGATGTTGTGCCCATATTATGCATGTGTGTGGACATTGGTATGGAGAAAAATGTTGCAGGAGGAAGTTTTCCTTTTTGTCGCACGGAAAAGCCCTTTTCCATTTTCTGAGCGCAAAAAACGGGTCGTTTTGTGAAGTAACCACCAAAATGCCGTTTCAGAATGCTACCGTCCTATTTTCCTAAAATACTAGACCACCTTACATGGACTATATCCCAACCGGTACATCTCAAACCTTTTCGTCCATCCCGGGTAAAAAGGACAAATGTCTGCCGAATCGGCAGGAAGTGGGTCCGGTTTGTACTACAGGTACATGATCTACCACCCGTGATTTTTTGAAAAAATCATTTTTAGACTCACAATATGTGGTTTCTTCAGAGATCCAATGCAAGTTCTAACAATGCCCGTCCCCTATCTTCATGCACACCGGTTCGACCATAGTTAGAAATTCAGATAATTCAAAACGGGCATAATAAATTTAAAACAAATCCGAACAATGAAAATCCTTCGTGGTGTCATATTATGTTACATAGTTGAAAGGAAAAATACGGACTTGGTATATTGATCATGTTTGAAAAACCTTAACAAAATGACCTATCATGTTCGAGGTTTCATGGCTTTCGGTACAAATGACCGCTGTTATGTGTTGAATCACGGCATAGTTTGTGATGTTGTGCACATATTATGCATGTGTGTGGACATTGGTATGGAGAACAATGTTGTAGGAGGAAGTTTTCCTTTTGTCGCATCGGAAAAGCCCTTTTCCATTTTCGAGCGCAAAAAGCGGGTCGTTTTGTGAAGTAACCACCAAAATGCCGTTTAATGCTACCGTCCTATTTTCCGAAAATACTAGACCACCTTACATGGACTATATCCCAACCGGTACATCTCAAACCTTTTCGTCCATCCGGGTAAAAGGACAAATGTCTGTAGAATCGGCAGGAAGTGGGTCCTTGTACTACAGTACATGATCTATCGCCCGTGATTTTTAAAAAATCATTTTAGACTCGCAATATGTGGTTTCTTCAGATATCCAATGCAAGTTCTAACGATGCCCATCCCTATCTTCATGCACAGGTTCGACCATAGTTAGAAATTCAGATAATTCAAAGCGGGCATAATAAATTCAAAAAATCCGAACAATGAAAATCCTTGGCGTGGTGTCATATTATGTTACATAGTTGAAAGGAAAAATACCAGACTTGGTATATTGATCATGTTTCAAAAACCTTCACAAAATGACCTATCATGTTCGAGGTTTCATGGCTTTCGGTCAAATGACCGATGTTATGTGTGAATCACGGCATAGTTTGTGATGTTGTGCCCATATTATGCATGTGTGTGGACATTGGTATGGAGAACAATGTTGCGGAGGAAGTTTTCCTTTTGTCGCATCGGAAAAGCCCTTTTCCATTTTCCGGCGCAAAAGCAGTCGTTTTGTGAAGTAACCACCAAAATGCCGTTTCAGAATGCTACCGTCCTATTTTCCTAAAATACTAGACCACCTTACATGGACTATATCCCAACCGGTACATCTCAAACCTTTTCGTCCATCCCGGGTCAAACCTATTCGTCCATCCCGGGTAAAAATAATTAATGCCCGTCCCCTATCACTTCTTATGTTTAAAGTTTTTCTAAATTCCAAATTGATATTAAAAAAATATAAGTTAATTCATTTTAAAAGGTTACATTAATTATTTTTTAAAAATAGAATATGTTTTTGAATTATTTATTCAAATCCATACACTTCTTATGTTTAAAGTTTTTCTAAATTCCAAATTGATATTAAAAAATATAAGTTAATTCATTTTTAATTGTAAATGGTTCATATTTTAAATGGTTACATTAATTATTTTTTAAAACAAAAAATGTTTTTGAATTATTTATTTAAATCCAAACACTTTTTATGTTTAAATTTTTTCTAAATTCCAAATTAATATTCAAAAATATAAGTTAATTCATTTTAAAAGGTTACATTAATTATTTTTTAAAAATAGAATATGTTTTTGAATTATTTATTCAAATCCATACACTTCTTATGTTTAAAGTTTTTCTAAATTCCAAATTGATATTAAAAAATATAAGTTAATTCATTTTTAATTGTAAATGGTTCATATTTTAAATGGTTACATTATTTTTTAAAAGCAGAAAATGTTTTTGAATTTTTATTTAAATCCAAACACTTTTTATGTTTAATTTTTTCTAAATTCAAATTAATATTCAAAAATATAAGTTAATTCATTTTAAAAGGTTACATTAATTATTTTTAAAATAGAATATGGTTTTGAATTATTTATTCAAATCCATACACTTCTTATGTTTAAAGTTTTTCTAAATTCCAAATTGATATTAAAAAATATAAGTTAATTCATTTTTAATTGTAAATGGTTCATATTTTAAATGGTTACATTAATTATTTTTTAAAACAGAAAATGGTTTTGAATTATTTATTCAAATCCAAACACTTTTTATGTTTAAAGTTTTTCTAAATTCCAAATTAATTATCATTTAAAAAACAATACAAATTTAAACCCCAAAATAAAAAATAAGGCGGGAACAGAGAGAAAATACCTGAAATTTTTTGAAAACAGGGGAATATGTCCCGGTTGGAGCCACCAACTGGGACTAAAGAGCCCCTGCGCGCCAACCCTTGATCTGCTGAAAATATTGGAGTATAGGTCCCGGTTGGTGGCTCCAACCGGACGTATGACCCTTTAGTCCCGGTTGGAGCCACCAACCGGGACAAAAGGCCCTTCGTTTATAACTGGCTCGCCTCCTCTTCTTCTTCCCCATCTCACTTCTCTGCTTCATCGACGCGCGCACATGAGACGCCGCCCCACGACGCTGCCGAAACTCCGCCTTATCGACCGCCACGAGCTCCGCCTCGTTTCCCTCTATCTCCCCGCAAAAGGAATCGAAGAGGGGCATCGGCAACCGTCGCCATCGACGCCATCCTTCTGCTGTACCTGTTTGCCGAAAAATTCCGGTGAGACCTATCCTTCCTTCGCCCTACTTTGTCCACCAAGGTCTCATACAGGACCTAGCGCACCCCATTGATGCCCTGTGTTGCTTGCTCGAGCCCCAGATACTCGACATCGTCTTCGTCTACAAGTGCCGTCCGCAAGCGCAACTCCGGCGAGGAATCTAGGACGAACAGGAGCACCCCTTCCTCAACCGCGACCACCACTGAGCCCACCTCGACCACCGCAACCACTCGTAATAGTCCATGTTCCCCTTACCCCTCTGGAATCGCCGGAGCACCACCCTCCCGACGCGTCGCCGCCGCGCGTAGTGAGCAGCACTGCCGCCCGTCGTGGTGACGTGGTGCCCGCGTGGCCCCGGTCCCACCTGCCAGCCTCAGAGGCTAGGTGCCTCTGCGGTGCAGGTTAGAAGTGGCCTGGTCCAGGTCCACCCGTCAAGCCCTGGTCTAGGTCCCACCTGCCTGTGTGGAGGCTGAGGTGGCCACGGGCCCCTCTGTCAGCCACTGTGGCTAGCAGTGGGCTCGGTGTAAAAATGTTTTCTGTTTTTTTTAAATTTAGAAATGGTTTAATTAAATCCAGAAATTGATATAATATTGTAAATTCAATAATTAATTATTTATAACTTAGAAAAATACAAATAATATATCAAAATGTTCAGAAAAATGAGATCTAACTATTTAACCTATAATCATGCATTGTTCAACAACTTTCAAGACAAGTTTAATTATAAAACAAAAAAACCCCTCTCATATACTCCGGAGTTTCACCGAGTTAGGGTTTTCACCCCTCGGAACCCCGTTTAAATTGCCGAGCATGTCTTTGGGTTACTTTTTAATACAAATTAACTTGTTATATCATCATCCTTGTTTGATCATTGCATCGATGCCATGTGTTGATTGTTCCCCTCTCTTTCTGGCGCCCCGGTGTAAAAACTATTTGCCTTTTTTTTAATTCCAGAAAATGATTTAAACTTGTAAATTCAATAACTTATTGTTTATAAGTCAGAAAAATATGAATAATATATCAAAATGTTCAGAAAAATGAAACCTAGCTATCTAAGCTATAATCATGCATTGTTCAACAACTTCAATTACAAGTTTAATTAGAAGAACAAATCCACCCCTCTCATGTGTTAGGAGTTTCTCCGAGTTAGGGTTTTCACCCCTGAACCCGATTAAATCGTCGAGCATTTCTTAGGGTTACATTCCAATGCAAATTAACTTGTCATATCATCATACTTGCTTGAGAATTGCATCGATTCCATGGGTTCGACGATGTGCCTATCTACTACACGGTTTCCCTTTCTCTTCATTTTTATTATTGTGTATGTATATATTAGGGTTTCTCTGAATTAGGGTTTATATCTCTCAACACCGTACTTAACTTTCTCCTTTAGCCGCTTTGACTTATTCGTTTTTCCACCTATGCAGAAAATATGGACCCACACGTCAGAGACGAAGAAAAGGAAGAGTTGATCCAAGGTGTGATCCGTGGGGAAGATAATTTAGACGTATCAACGTTTCTGAACAACTCCGGTGAGGGTGATCCTCTTTTTACCGGAGTAGACAACTTGTTTGAGGTTGAAGGTGTTGCCTTCCGCGAGGGAAAGCGATGCCTTGTGTAATCGAAGACGACGCTCCGGCAAGGTGCATGTAATATAAATCAATTCATTAATTAATCATCTGCTATCTATATAGAAATAGTAACGACGATCTTTCGTCTTTTAGCCCTCCGGATCGAAGGAATCTCTTGAAAAGAAGCGAGGCCCAACCAAAAAGTTGCAAGACCATGAGAGGTTCAGATCGAAGATGTCGGCGTAGACGACATACCGACAGCTCCGAAGTTATCGCAACCAAATTTGTGGCACAATGCGAGTAATCGTTAGGGACTTAATCCCGATCACCATTAGAAATTGCAATAGGCCTGCTAATGCGGATGAAGAGGAACATGTTTATTTGTCCCTAACCACGCCAAAGATTTCTTGTGGAAGAGGCTCATGGTTAATTTCAAACTACAAAGATAGAGCTGGATCCAAATGCGGAGGATCCGATTGAGGACGCCTTACAACATGGGAGAGCCATGGAGGCTAAGGTCGGGAGTAGGCTTTGAAGAAGATGTCCCGATGTTTCACTAAGCTGGAAGAAAAGATTGCACCTTGACTATGTCGTGAAAAGAAGACTCGATTTCAAGAATATTCAGTTTGAGAAGATAAAACCATTACAGGATGAGTTTGTGGAATACAAGAAATCGAGATAAAGCTAAGAAAATGTCCGAAACGAATAAGTGAATCTTTGCTAACAAGAAGTATCACCATACTATGGGGCAAGGTGGCTACAGGGTTGGCATTCCTAAGTGGGAGAAACTTGAGCAGGAACTGCGTGATAAAAAGATCACCCAGAGACAGACGATTGGGTAGAACGTGCAAGGAATTGGTTTTACGGGCATGGGGGCACGTTGGACTCGGAAGGGAGGTGTATATATAACATACGACATAAAGAAGACCCCTTGCCAATCGAGAGGATCAGAAAAGCAGTAAAGGCTGATGGGGACTTCATTCCCGATAGAGAGAATGATGAGCTCACACTCGCCCTTGGAAATAAGGAACATGATGGACGAACACGAGGCACAAGAGGCTCCCAACCATGGAGGACTGGGTTTCCCGAAGAGAGCAAGAAATATCCTGATAGAAGCCGTCAGAGGAGTAAGGCAGGGCGGTTGAAGCGAAAGTCGAAAGAGCGAATGCGTTTAATTGAAGAACGATTAAAGCAACAACAAGATGAAATTAACACACTTAAAGAGCAAAGTACTACGGCGCCCCATCTCGGCAGACACCGCATTCGATGCTACCGCCTATCGAATAATCAAAAAAGTAGTGGCTTCCGAGGTCCCGGTGATGACAATGGCGATGACGATGATGCACCGACGATGGCTCCTGTTGGCTACCCGTGGATGATATCACGAGATGACACACTGAGAGCTACATGTCAAAGTTGTGAACATATCAATGAAGGTGGCGTCGGCTATGCCTTACCAATTGGACCCACACCAACTTACCACGTCGTCCGGTTCGAGGGCTACTGTTGTCGGCGTGGATGAAATCATGCTCACCTTTGAGGTTTTGGATCTTCACTACCCTGCTGGTGAAGGGGATGTGAATGTGCTGGGTGACGCAAAAAACGTCACCATTCTATGGCCGAAGGATTGTATCGTGCTTCGAAATCACACGCCAAGGCCATCTTCGCCGCCGCCTCACCCGTCTCCAGCGAGGTCGTCGCCGCCGCGGCAGCCGTCTTCGTCGCCTTACCCGTCTCCAGCGAGGTCGTCGCCGCCGCGACAGCCGTCTTCGTCGCCTCACCCGTCTCCAGCGAGGTCGTCGCCGCCGCGGCAGCCGTCTTCGTCGCCTCATCAGACTATGAGTGTTCTATTCTCAAGTCACATGCGGCACAAAAAGCCTCGAAGAGCAGTACTGATGCAAGCGGGAAATCTGTTGCCCAGCTCGGAGAACAAGCAAAACAGACTTGCGCCCCTCTCAAGGTGATTTCTCAAACCAATGTGGGGTCGAACAAATATGGGGCCGAAGAGCAGTATGATCCAGAGGTAGTTGCACTGTCTGAGAAGCTGCCTGCTCAAGGTATGAGTATTGCCCAAGACTTATCCCGATTAGAGTTCTTCCCGTGAGTGAAGTAGCATACCAATACTAGTACGGAAAACCTCGTCAAACCGAGGAGGTAAACAATCTTCCAACAAAATGCGAAGATTGCATAAGCTGGTACATGCATGCCACAAGGGCGGGCTAAGCGGATAGTCTTGAGGGTTACAAAAAGCATCATGGGAAAGATAAGGATGACATGATATCCATTGAATTTGATGAACTATTTCAATTATTCAATCAAGACGCCTTGGACAAATCGATCATGAGTGCCTATTGTCTATAAGTACTAATTACGTAATTAATTTAGTCTCCATCTATATTATTTTGTTTATTGCATGTATATAATCATACTTTAATATGCGAATGAAGATTCTCGAATGCGCGGAGAGGACAAATCTATGACATTGGCTTCATTGACCCATATTGGGTTCATGAAGCTAATCTCAAAATAAGCCCCGGGATACGAGGATAATATAGTACACGCGTTAAGGTTTCAAGAAACCAAAGGAAATACTATTTCCTTACAACTTCCATGAGTGTTATTGTCTTGTATACACTTTCTATTTAAACTTACTCGATGTTAAGTATATAATTGATTAGTTCTGCATTCGCAGTACCACTATATTCGTTAATCATTCAACTTGACAAAGGCGTGTACTAGTCATGGACTCGAAACATAAACCCCTTGAGGCGTGGAAGGACATGCAGATACTTCTCCAGGTAATTCTAATCATTACGACACTATATCGGCAACATTCGTGAATTTTATGATATCAAGTACTTAATAACTTATTTTATTCGTTTTCTCGCGCAAATATTGGAAGCAGTTCACCAAGAAGGCTAGGGTGTTTGGAAAGAGGAGCTTACATTTCAACCACTAGATGTAAGCACCACTAGCTATATCCGCGCATCTCTTTGATTCTAGTTTTGATACAGTTATTATCATGCTTGATTATTATTTTGATTGAACTCTGTTGTCGTAAAGTGCCTGACGCAGGGACCAGGTAACAATCTATGTGGATACTATGTATGCGAGTTCATCCGGCAGACGTGCGATGAGAAGGGCAGAAATTTAGAGCAACTCCACGTACGTAAACAATTTCTATAGTTTTTAATTACAATCAAATTGTGTTTAGTTTCATATTCATATAGGCTGACTCCTTTTTAAAATCAGATCGAACGTCTACGGGTAGCATCGAATAGCAACTTTTGTATGTAGTGCATGAACTCGATCCGTGTATTGAATGTAATGTTGTCATGATGATCTTGTGTAATATAAGGTTCCTTCATTGATAAGTGCAAAACACTAAATAAACAATAAAACAACCTAAATGAATTCTGCGCGGCACAAAAAGTGGCGAAAATCTTGTCGCGGCAACAAAATGTGCCAAAATGAATTCTACGCGGCGGAGAAATGGCAAATCTCTGCGGCGGCAGAGTTGTAGTCGGTTAGGTATTACGACCGGACTAATCTCCACACCTCGCCTCGATGCGCCACGTGTGCCCCATTTGTCCCGGTTGGTGGGGCAACCGGGACTAATGGTTAGAGCTTTAGTCCCGATTGCCCCGTCCCGGTTGGGCAACCGGGACTAATGGCCCTTACCAACCGGGACGCATGGGCCCTTTTCTACCAGTGAAGGGTCGTGATCATGGACGGAGCTGTGACCACTCTTTTAGATTATGGCCATTATGGACGGAGCTGCGACCACTCTTTTAGATTATGGCCGGCTGGGGGCCCGTGCGCCCCCCGTGTGCAGCCATTAGCTTAGGCAAAGAGCAAGGCAAAGAAGCTTCTTGGCCAGCTTCTTGGCCAGCTTAGGCAAAGAAGGTATCCTCGACTAGTTTCTCCCAAAATCTCATCTGTCATAATCGTTTATACTTTTAAATTAACATTAAAACTACTAGTTAAGAAATTTGAACGAATTTTGAAGATGAGATTCTGAGAGAAGCTGGTCGAGGGTAGCTTTTAAGAGAAGCTGGCCAAGAAGCTGAAAAGAAGGGGGCCCAATTCGTCTTTTGGACCCAACGATTTCGCGGTAGAGCCGGAAACCTCTCACCGCACATAGTACTCCCTCCGGCCTGTTTTATTGTTCGCGGTCGACTTTTTGCTAAACTGTCCAGGTTTTTTCCCGACAAACCACCGGATCCCTCGCGTCGTGTCTACATCCCCTTCTTCCTTCCCCTCATCTCCTTCGTCACCGGCGATGAGCTCTCGCAGGCTCGCTTCCCCTCGTGTCTTGCGACCTCTCCACACCCTCGCGCTCGATGCCGCCATTGTGCCCCATTTGTCCCGGTTGGTGGGGCAACCGGACTAATGGTTAGAGCTTTAGTCGATTGCCCGTCCGGTTGGGCAGCAACGGGACTAATAACCTACCAACCGGGACGCATGGGCCCTTTTCTACCAGTGAAGGGTCGTGATCATGGACGGAGCTGTGACCACTCTTTTAGATTATGGCCATTATGGACGGAGCTGCGACCACTCTTTTAGATTATGGCCGGCTGGGGGCCCGTGCGCCCCCCGTGTGCAGCCATTAGCTTAGGCAAAGAGCAAGGCAAAGAAGCTTCTTGGCCAGCTTCTTGGCCAGCTTAGGCAAAGAAGCTATCCTCGACTAGTTTCTCCCAAAATCTCATCTGTCATAATCGTTTATACTTTTAAATTAACATTAAAACTACTAGTTAAGAAATTTGAACGAATTTTGAAGATGAGATTCTGAGAGAAGCTGGTCGAGGGTAGCTTTTAAGAGAAGCTGGCCAAGAAGCTGAAAAGAAGGGGGCCCAATTCGTCTTTTGGACCCAACGATTTCGCGGTAGAGCCGGAAACCTCTCAGCTGGCACATAGTACTCCCTCCGGCCTGTTTTATTGTTCGCGGTCGACTTTTTGCTAAACTGTCCAGGTTTTTTCCCGACAAACCACCGGATCCCTCGCGTCGTGTCTACATCCCCTTCTTCCTTCCCCTCATCTCCTTCGTCACCGGCGATGAGCTCTCGCAGGCTCGCTTCCCCCTCGTATGCGCCGCGACCTCTCCCCCGCCGAGCCGTCCTCCCGGGCCGCAACTTCGTCCGCGCCCCGCCTGCAGTGGGTGGATCCTCCGTTCGCGAACCCTATCTAGGGAGTAAAAATCAGTTCTTGCTATAGGGGGCGGACGCCGTCGAAGATTTGGAGCTCTCCGGTGAGAAAAATCGATGCGGCGGCGGCGGCTGAACCGACTCCAACAAACTTAAATCGATGCGGCGGCGCCTACAGCAGCGGTCCCCGTGGGGGCGCCTGCAGCGGCTGTCCCCGGTGGTTGATGCGGCGGCGCCTGCAACTTCAATTGATGTCGCTCACCTCGTCTGCAATTCGCTTGCCGTGCAGGTGAGGATCACCTTCTCCCTCACTGATTTCTGATTATAATTTATAGCACGAAAGTTGATCTGATCATGCAATAGTTCAGCACCAGCACTGACTTCTTATTCAGCGTTGCCTATAGCAGTTCATGACACAACCATCACCGTCATACCAGAGTGCTGATTTTGTGTTGCACTTATTATTTGCACCATATCTTGTTTCTCCAAAGGAGAGCTTGCTAGAATTAGTAAGCTATAATCAGATTCTTATAGCCTCCTGATGCAGTATCTAAGACGTCTGCATGGATCGTTTAAAGGATTGGTTTTTAAAAGAAAACAAATGTATCCTATCAAGTTATTCCATGGGACGTTAAGTGTTGTTAACTAATAGGATTCTTATGATCCGTTTACTACACTTATACATACGATCGATTATTATTCTGAAGTTCTTTTTTTCCAAAGCAGCATATACACACTGAACATGGTTGCAGAGTACAAAGAAAGACAGAATGCTAAGAGTTTAACACTGAACAGTTAAGTATGGTTAGCCAAGACATTCTCTTCGGTCTAAAATTTCTACATAAACATATGTAACCAATGGGGAGATCTGCTTACCCGAGCTGAAGGGCAGTTGGCTGCATCTTATGGGAGATGTTGCTGCAGTTGCATGATATTCAGGAAGTTCATCGGCTGCTGCCTGGTGCTTGACGGACAGGAAGAGGTTGAAGCTGTCCTGTAGGTCCCCGGTAACGGCGCTAGAAAAGCTTGATGCAGCGCTGAGTTAATGTAGGAACGCTTCGTTGGAAATCCCAAAAGCAAGGTGTGAAGCAGCACAGCAGCAAGTTTTCCCTCAGTAAGAAACCGAGGTTATCGAACCAGTAGGAGGAAGGAAACGTCACACAGGTGTTGCAAGCAACGCGAAGACCTGCACAACACAAACTCAAGACTTTGTCCCAACGAATCAGTGAGCTTGTAAAGCTCACTGGTATGCTGTAACAAAGGATTAAACGTACTGTGTGGAAGGTAATGGTTTGCAGGAAGTAAAAATTAACAGTAAAAGATGTATCAATGGTAAAGATTGGACCGGAGTCTATAGTTTACTAGAAGTGCTCTCCTTAGATAAATAACATGGCATGAACGATAAACAAATTACAGCAGAGCAATTGACAGGAACTGAGCAAGGCATAACAATGCAATTGCTAGTCAGAAAGATCCTATGAAATTCAATTGGGGAATACAACAAGATACATAGACCACCATCCAACTACATCTATGACTAGAAGTCCACCTTCAGGTTATCATCCGAACCCCCTCCAGTATTAAGTTGCAAGCAACAAACAACTGCTTCAAGCAAAGTATGTAAGATAAACAGTCCACATGTTCCATAAACAAGAGACCGTTGTTTTCTCCCTAGTATCAACATCGCATCTATAACCGAAGAGATTTTGGCCACTTCCCTTGGAAACTAGAGGCATTGCGGTGACCCAGCATACCACTGCATGTGTAGTACACCATAGTCTCTTGCCTCCATATGAGAGGAAAAGGATACAGCTGACTTCTCCGTACCATTCCAAATCTCATGGTTAAGGCGTTATATACGGTGCTAGAATCACTGATGTCATGGGTTGTTAAGTTTCTAGTTAATCCTCATTGTTGCAAATAGAAACCTAGGTTCTATTGCCTATTATATCATCACTTAGGATGATATCTATAATTTATTCATCTAAGAAAATAATATTTTCTTTTCCCGAAAACATAGATGATAACACACAATTTAGAAATACTTTGATAAAGACTCTTCAAAGAACATGAGCAAGTAATGAACTTGCCTTGTGATTGCAAGGTAGTGAAGTCGGATGCTTGCACTGGACCTTGAGCTTTTATGTCTACAAAACACCATTATTGTCCAGTAAGGACAATATTTAAAGAAGCAAATATGAATATGCATAGTAATGTCATGCATTATTATTGTTTAACTTCTTTGTGTGTTTTACCCAACATTTTAATTTCTGGAATTTCTTTATGTAATAAAGGAATTCATTTTAAAGAATAATCTTATTATTTTATAAATATTACATTCACTATTTATAATTTAATATATTATTAATAGAGTTAAAAACTAATTTTTATTTAATTTTAACTCTTATAATTATTTTCTTAATAATTCTTTTTAATAATAAGCATTTTAATTAAGAAGATTTTATTTTGGTATCTTAAACATTAATTTAGTATTTTATAAAATGCTATAATAACTAAGCTTTTTAACCAATCTTGGCCCAATTGGCCTTCTCAAAATATCCTCCCAAAGTGGTACTGGCCCTATCAGCCCAGTACACTTCCTCCTCTCTCTCTCTCATTCTCACATCTTCTTCTTTCTCGACCCCGAGGTCGCCGACACCACCGCCGTGCGATTCACGCCGCTTGGTCCTCTCTGGGCGCCGCCGTGGTGCATGGCGTGGTTGTTGACCCCGCTCCTTCATCTAGTCCATTTTGATTTAGATTTGGGGCTCTCCTGCGACCATACTGGCTCCGTCCCGAACCCTAGGGTTTGGGGTGGTGCTGGTGATGCCGCTACCGCTGCGCCAGTGGTGTTGTGGGGTGTTACTATGTTGTTTTGGTGGTGCTGCTCGCCCTCAAGCGCTGATGTGGTCGCCGCCTCGGCTCGGTGCAGGTTGCAGCGCCCCTTGGGTGCTCCCCGTGCCGCCGTGCGCTCGTCGGCCCCTTTGATTCCTCTTCTAGACTACAACTAGGACCTCCAGTAAGTTTGTTCTCTCTTCCCTCTCGATCTCTCTGGACTCTGCCTCCCTACCCTGTGTGCTTCTAGTGGCTATCCCTGATTAGGGTTCATGTCTTGATTAGGGTTCATCCCTCTGTTGTGGTTATATATGATGAATTGGAACTGGTATTGATGATCTTTGAGGATGGTGATTATGTTGATCACTGCCCACAGTTAATTTTTATGATGCTAGTGGCTTTATTGGTCTGATTCCAATTGATAATTGGATATAATTTAGTTGATATTGCTACTGTGGGACTATTACTTGTGGATTCTGTTGATTTGGGAATTTTCTACTGTCAAGATTTTAGTACTGACAATAGTTCTGTCAGTGATTGTTCACTGCATCTATAAATGTTCGCTTGTATGGTTATATATAGACTGAGATTAATCATTATATTCTAATGATGCTCTGAAGATGTATAGATAAGCTTTGATGATGATTTATGGTGTTTGATTTCAGGAAAATGATATTTAATGGCTCACCATTTTATTTGTGAAAGCTAAGTAATGGTTTTGCTTGGCTTTTAGAACTTGTTCTTGTGACACCATCTTAGAATGGCACACAAGTTATTGGGTTCTACAAATGAGCTTAATTATGACAGTGCTTGAAATTGGGTAAATGCCAAAGATAAGTTGAAACCTTCTTTTAAACTTCTCTGCCTATGATGTTGGTCTAAGGAATAGGAACTAGTTTCCTATTTTTTTGTCCCTAATAGAAATGTTCTGGTACTAATACTAGTTACTAATTCTTGAGTCCTGGTTGGTAAAATGATTGGTGTGCTTCTTAAGTTATATGGATCCATAAGATCTAGGGATTCTAGGGTGCTAATCTTTTTTAAGAGATGTGCCCAGAATTCCAAATCTTGGCTATATTTATTCTTGGAGTATGGGATATAGCTTTATAGCCAGGATCAATGAAGTTGTTCTGAGATCCTGGTTTGGTCTGTATAGTTTACTTATAGCCTTTGTATTCAAAATCCTTTATGATGGATTCACCCCACTTGGGTGAATACTGAGAAGTTAAATATGAAACAACACATGAATCTCTATTTATATATGATAGACAGATCATGTGAGGGTTTTATATAACTCACCACAACAGTTGGTTATTGTTGTGGTTGCTGGTTGATCAGGTGACTTGATCTTGCTATCTTGTGCTGCTGGCCTGATCTTGTTCTTCTCCTAATGCTGCTCCTGCTACTTCTAGCTCCTGGAATCTTGTCCTTGATCTTGCTATCCACCTTCTGGTTCCTGTAAGCTTGGCCTTGTCCTTGCTATCCACCTGATCTACCCCCTCCTTATGTCACCATCTGGTGAGTACTGGGATGATCTGGTGTGTGGTTGGGCTGATGGTTTGCTTGGCTCTGCTAAGCTTGGTGTGTTCCTGGTTTGATGTTGGAAAGTGAGAATGAGCTGCTGTGAGCCTTGCCACGACTGGGCTCTTCCCATTTGCTTGTGTAGCTGCTGATGCTGTGTTGACACCACACACCATGCATTTAGGTGATTGTGCTGCTTGTGTGCCTGCTGCACCCTTGTGGATTTGCTCAGGGAAATGTTCTAACTTTTTATATGGTTACGATTTATCTACCTGGTGAAACTTGCTCCTCTTACTGATTGGAATCATTTGACTTGTGGCTTATTTATTATGAAAGATTTAATTCTTTCATATTGGTGAAACTTGCCCCTTAAGATTTACTCAGAGATGTAAAATGGAACAATGCATCTCACTGTTCTCTACTGAGAGTAAAAATTAATAACTTAATCTTTATTTTTCTTTTTGTTTGTTCTTTGTTTTGTAGGTACAAGATTTGAAGATTCAAGATTAGAATAGGTTTACTTTTAGATAGAATAGCTCCTTTGTAATCTTTATTTTATTCTTTTGTAAGAAAGATGTATTAGTTTAATAATAAATGTAATTTCCTCTTTTTGTAATTGCACTCTTGTAAAGATTCTTTATTAACTTTATAAGTTACATTTTGTAACTTATTAATGAAATTAATATATGAAATAAATATTCATTTGTTTAATTATCAATCTTACATAGAGTTTCTGGTTACTATATATTGTTTCTTAATTATGTAATATTACTAAATCACAACTCTATTATTTTATAATGTAATTTCAAATCTTAATTTGAATTCAAATTCCTTTCCCCAAAACACACTAATCCATAAAGATCATGTCAAATTTTATAACGATCATTCTCCAAGGCTATTCCTAAACTTTATAAAGAGTGAAAGAAGCTTTGATCACTTTAAGTTATTATTTGGCAAAAAATTTATCCATATTTTTACAGATGAATGCATGCAATTGCACAGATTCCTAAATCTACCCTTCGTTAGTTCCTAAATGCTGGGATGTTACATGCATGAACATGCCGTCAGGCGGCGACCCTGTAGGGTAGGTGTAGGTGTAGTTTGAGGCTGTGTCCCCGGTATTGGTGGCTTCATGCCGTCGGGAGTCCGCCTTTTCTCGGCCAGATGTGGCGGCGTTGTGCTGCAGTTGTGCTTCGCCTCAGAGCTTCGGTGGACGGAGCTGAGGACAGACTGGAGCTTCGGCCGTCCCTTGAATAAGGTCAGGGCTATCCTCCTTTTTCGTGTGCCTCCTATGCTTCCTCTCCCTTTGTCGGCCGGCCGTGGAAGGGCTGGGGGAGGAGAGAAGGTTGAGGCTCCCGACGGGGAGGAGGTTAGGATGGCTATCCTGCGGCGGTGCTCTGGTGTGGCACCCACGGGGTGCTAAGGAACCTCTGCGCTGAGTCTCCATGGAGGAATACGACAAGTGTTTTCTTGACAGGAAGCTTCCAAAATAAGCACCTTCATCGCCTTCACTGCTGCGTTTCTGTCGATTTCTCCCTCTTGGCCGGCCGGGGTGGTGAGGGAGATGGTGAAATCAACTTCAATGCGGCAGGCTTTTGGCGGTGCTTCTCGGGGTGGTTGGAAACTGCACTCCCTGCAGCAAGCTCCAAGTTGTCGTCGCTATCCTCGGCCATAAGATTAGCCATGCTGTGCTCAACAAGTCTGTGTTGAGCAAGTTCATCCTCAGCCAGAAGATTTTCTTCACCATAGGTGTGGTGGAGTCAGGTGTTTCCGGCGCCCCAAGTGTTCTCGTCCCCAGCGGCATTTGGAGCGGCCACATCTAGAGGCTCGATGGCAGTGATCTAGGCTCGGCCACGTCTAGCGGGCCGGCGCGATTTTTTCTCGAATACGATATGTAATCTTAAAGACATATGTGTACATAAGATACCGCTAAGGTTCTTTTAATAAAATTGTGCCCACCGTCGAAATGCAGTTTCCAGATACTTCGGGACCTTTATCGTTCAAAAAAAATGACTCCGGCTGCTACAATAGCTTGAGATAGATCGAGTCAGCAGGCACTGATGATACGGAAGTATTCCAACTCGTCGTTCTCCTGCGTGACCGATGCTGGCTGGCGCCTGCGCAAACCAGTTCTGACACGAAAATCCAGCCACTCTTTCTCTACGTCCACGGCTACGTCTACGTACGTGACGTCGCCATGGCCATCCTCTGTTCCTATCGCGATTCTGTACGAACCTGAAAATTAAGGGCGACATCCCCGAAAGCACGTGGTATAAAGTTCCTTGGCAGATGCAGAACATGCACGCACGTATATCTTCACCACTACTTTTCTCTTCTTCGTTCAACCTGCGTGGCGATAACGCATGTTTCCTTTCTCCATGCCGCCGCAGTCACGTCTCTTTATTTGTGTCAGTTAATTTGGTTCTCCTTTTCGATCGTCTCATGCATGCTTTAAAAGAGGGTCTTCGCGGGTTTGTCGATGTCGCTTATTTAAGTGCTTGACTCCGACTTTTTGGGCTAGAGGTGCGTGGGTTAGTTTGGAGAAAGGGTCGGAATCATGGACAGAGCTGGGTAGATTACCGGCTTTGGGGCCGTGCGGCCCCATGTGCGGCCATTAGCCTAGGTATAAAGACCAATTCGTCTTTTGCAGCCAACGACATCGCCAGGCCCCATCGCAGATCGTGCCCTGTTCACTATACACTGAATGTTAAGACTGTTTTTCCTACTCCAACTCTGTTTTTCCTACTCCAACTCCACGGTCATATGCCACATAGAATATTGGTCAGAGTACAGTCAATGAGATTTTCTGATAGGGTTCACCCGAGTTTTCTGTGGCGCATATGCCCATATGCGCCACAGAAGTTGGAACTTATGTGGCGCATGTGGACATATGCGCCACAGAAGTGTGAACACAGAAGTGTGAAGACTTATATGACACATTTGCTGAAATGCGTCACTGGATAACTTTTGTGGCGTATGGTTAGAACCATGCGCCACAGAAGGTTTGTCTATCTATAGCTAGTTTCCTAGTAGTTTTATCACCACTCCGTCCCGCTGTAATAATTGTGTTGGATATTGCTTTAGTTCTTAGGGGAATCTTTCCCGGTATTGATTATTATTATAGTTGATGCTTCTGAGTGGAACCATTGGATTATTGTTTATGTTCAGATTGTTACCCATTATCATATCATCTTTGATCTTGATCCATATGATGTCTTGTGAGTAGTTCGTTTAGTTCTTGAGGACATGAGAGAAGTCATGTTGTTAGTAGTGAATCTGTGATGAGTTATTATTCAATGGTTTAGTATTTAAGTTGTGGTGCTATTCTTCTAGTGGTGTCATGTGAACGTCGACTACATGACACTTCACCATTTATGGGCCTAGGGGATGCATTGTGTATTTGGCTACTAATTGTGGGGTTGCCGGAGTGACAGAAACCTGACCTTTGCACAAGGGAGCGTAGGATCTCAGAGTTTAAACTGTGGTTAGATTTGTATCTTAATTACTTCCCTATAGTTACGGATGTTTGCACAGGGTTTAATCACAAGTATGTATTAGTCCTAGGAAGGGCAGTATGTTAGCACAGGTTCACCCACACAACACTTATGAATACCAAAGAAGAGGACTCAGCTATTTAAAGCGAAAGCACTTGACAGAATTCTCATGTGTCCTCGAAAATGTTTGGTCCTTATAAGTATTTCCACCGGCTTGTCCTTTGCTAAGAAAGGATTGGGCAACTTGCTCCGTTTGTTCGTTACTGCTGTTACTTGCTCTTTGTTTTGTTGCCTTGTCAGAAAACCACTAAAAATCCATTTGCTAAGTATTCACAGGATTTCCTGCTCCATACCACTATTCAGCACCTTCTGCTCCTCGTTGGGATCGACACTCCTATTTATCGAAAGTACTACGATACATCCCCTATACCTGTGGGCCATCAAGACTATTTTCTGGTGCCGTTGCCGGGGAGTGAAGCACTATTGAAGAGTGGAACTGGTAAGGGAAACTTTCACTGTGAGTATTGCTCTTGTTACTGCTTGTTACTTTGTTTCCAATATGGATAACCCACTTGGTTTTCTGTTTGGGAAAACTACTACCACTGCTAGGGTAGTAGATGAACCACCTCCTGTTGAGATAGATCCTTTTAAGATACCTACAAGTATTGTTAATCGTGTTATGGATAATTATTATTTTGGGGATGGAACTGTCCATCCCGGTGATCACTTGCTATTTATCCATGAATTATGCGGGTTGTTTAAGTGTGCAGGTATCACAACTGAACAGGTGAAGAAGAAGTTACTCTCCATATCCTTGAAAGGGAGAGATGAAGAATGATATAAGCTACTGAAGAATGGACAATCCATGGAATGGGAGGAGATGTCATCTCTCTTTTACTCTAAATTTTATCCTCCCAGTGAGATTCATAAGGATAGAAATCTTATATATAACTTTTGGCCTCTTGATGGAGAGAATACAACTCAAGCTTGGGAGAGATTGAAGTTACTAATGCTTAAATGTCCTATTCATGAACTCGCTAACAATATTATTCTCAATAACTTTTATGCTCGGCTTTCTCTTCATGATAAAGATTTACTAGATGCTTCTTGTGCTGGATCATTCACACGTATGAAGGAAGAAGCTAAATGGGATCTTCTAGACCGTATTCAAGAGAACACTGAAGCTTGGGAGAATGACAAAGGAAGAAAGTCAGGTATAAACTATGATTATGAATGCATCAAATCTTTTATGGGAACTGATAGCTTCCGTGATATTAGCAACGACTTTGGTCTTGATCCTCAATTTCTTGCGAAATGTTTTAATGCTTTTGCTTCTTATATTGAGATTCCCAAGAAAGAGTGGGACAAGTACCATGCTCCTTATAAAGACATTGTTACCCATGTTCCTGCCAGTCTAGAGGTTTGTACTGTTGATCCTATTTTTCTTGAACCATATGTTGAAAAGATCCCTTTTCCCCTCCAAGGTAAGGGGACACTCCATTATGGCTAATGTGGTTAGCAAAAGCGCAAAGAAAACTGTAGGGTCCGATGAGCTTATTGATATCGAGCCTGTGGTAGCTATTGTGAAAGATCTTTTCACTAGAAATATAGAGGATGCGCATATTGTCTTCTGTGAGGATGCTACTAATATTGTTTCTCATCCTAAGAAAGTTAGAAAGCTAGTGTCCCTGTGCTTTCTATTAAAATTGGTAGTCATAGCTATTATGGTTTATGTGATATTGGTGCTAGTTCCAGTGCTATTCCATATGCGATTTATAGGGAAATTATGCATGAGATTGGTCCTTGTGATCTTGAGGACATTGATGTGGTCATTCACCTTGCTAATAGAGAGCAAGTTTGCCCCATTGACATTGTAAGAGATGTAGGTCCTTTGTGGTAAGATTAAATATCCTGCTAAGTTTCTAGTACTTGGTAAAGAAGCTAGTAAAACCTATCCTATTATCTTTGGTAGACCCTTCTGAACACTTGTGGGGCTATCATAGATTGTAGGAAGGAAAAAGTTTTGACTAAGTTTGCTAGAGAGTCTTATGAGTTTAATTTTTCCAAATCTGCCAAAACTCCTTATGAAACTGAACTGTCTGATGAGGATTTCAGGGTTGAACAACTTTCTGCTATTTCTCTTGCTCCTAACAATGCCTTGCAACAGTTTATGGAAGATCATGAAAGTGATGCCTTCATGAAGGAAAGAAATGAGATTCATGAGGTTTTCCTTTGCCAGCGTGAGTTACTTAAGCATAATTTACCTGTGGAGGATTTGGGTACCACACTACCACCTAAAGGGGACCCTGTTTTCGAATTAAAACCCTTACCTGATGATCTTAAATATGCTTATCTTGATGACAAGAAAATATATCTTGTTATTACCAGTTCTAAACTTTCAGGAAAGGAAGAAGAAAGGTTATTGGAGATATTGAAGAAACACTGAGGAGCTGTGGGCTATACTCTTGATGATTTAAAGGGGATTTCTCCTACTATATGTCAGCATGCTATTAATATAGAGCCTGATGAAAAACCAGTTGTTGAGCACCAACGTCGTCTAAATCCTAAGATGAAGGATGTGGTAAGAAATGAGGTATTAAAACTCCTTGATGCCGGTATTATTTATCCTATTGCTAATAGTAAATGGGTTAGACCTATTCATTGTGTTCCCAAGAAAGGGTGAATAACTGTTGTGCCTAATGAGGATAACGAGCTTATACGCCAAAGAGTAATAGTTGGGTATAGAATGTGCATTGATTTTAGAAAGATTAATAAAGTTACTAAGAAAGATCATTATCCTTTTCCCTTTATTGATCAAATGCTTGAGAGGTTGTCCAAAAAGACTCACTTTTGATTTCTTGTTAGTTATTTTGGGTTTTCTCAAATTGTTGTGAAAGCACAAGACCAAGAGAAAACTACTTTCACTTGTCCTTATGGTACTTATGCTTATAGGTGTATGCCTTTTGGTTTATATAATGCACCTTCTACCTTTCAGAGATGTTTGTCTGCAATCTTTCATGTTTTTGTGAAGAAATTGTGGATGTTTTCATGGACGATTTTTCCGTCTATGGGACTTCTTTTGATAACTGTTTGCACACCTTGATAAAGTTTTGCAGAGGTGTGAAGAAACCAACCTTGTTCTTAATTGGGAGAAATGCCATTTCATGGTTAATGAAGGGATTGTTCTTGTGTAGGGGTTCGTAGCATGGAAAACAAAATTTTTCTATCGCATACAAACAAACAAGCCAAGATCTATCTACTAGATTGTAGCAACGAGTCGATGGAATAACTTACCCTCGAAGATTCCAAAGTGGTTAACGAGAGCAGATTCTCGTGGGTGATGTAGTCGTACTCTTTCCGATCTCAAGATCGCGTATACGATCCTTCCGGCTGCGTTCCCTAGCGCTTCCAATCGGTCACACGTTCGGTACTTTCGAAGACCTTCCTCTCCCTTGTTCCAAAGCAGGCGGAGGTTGTAGCACTCTCTCGCGATTCCGAAAGACAACGGTGGTACCTAAGTAGAGGGAGATCCGCAGGCTTCGCCTTTAAGCCGGAGCGAGTATGGTGGAGTATGAGAGAGGGCTACTAGTGGTCTAGGGATTAGACACACCAATTAGAAGGCTCTAAACCGCAGGCTAGAGCAATGAGAAGCTCTAAACCAAAACGGCTCTAAACCGGAGATTAGAGGATAGGAACTTGTGTGTAGAGGAGGAGGCAGTGCCCATCCTTTGATAGGTGGAGGGCGGCCAGGAAGGGAGGAGTCCCTCCCAACTCGCCAAGGCTGGCTGCTGGCTTGGAGGAGAGGACTCCTCCAAGTTGGTTTCAACCTCCTCTTGCTTGTTTCACAGTTTCTGCTTCCCAGTTCGCTTTTCCACAGTTTCCTGTTTTAGCCGTTTGACTTTCAAACTGGCAGTTTGACTTTTCAGTTTTGGAACAGCAAGAACACTTAGTACATGATGCAATCATTCAATGACACATTCATGTACCCTTCCCCCCCGGAGTGCCGGACAATCCGGAACCTTCTAGAACATTCCCGATGAAAACACCGGAATCATTCCCGAACTCCGAAACGGGACTTTCCTTATATGAATCTTATTCTCCGGACCATTCCGGATCACCTCGTGATATCCCGGATCCCATCCGAGACTCCGAACAACATTCGGTCTCTTTCTCATAATACCATAACTACTCAAAACAACGTCGAATCCTTAAGTGTGTCTCCCTACGGTTCGTGAATTATGCGGACATGATCGAGACACTTCTCCGAACAATAACCAATAGAGGAATCTGGAAATTCATATGGCTCCCACATATTTCTACGATTACTTTGCGATCGAATGAACCACTTACATACGATACCAATTTCCCTTTGTCTCACGATAGTTTACTTATCCGAGGTTATGATCGTCGGTATCTCTGCATACCTAGTTCAACCTCGTTACCGATAAGTACTCTTTTCTCATTCCCGTGATATGTGATCCCTTGTGAGCCAGTCACATGCTTGCAAGCTAATTGGATGACATTCCACCGAGAGGGCCCAGAGTATATCTATCCGTCATATGGATGGACAAATCCCACTCTTGATCCATGTGTTTCAACCAATACTTTCCGAACACTCAATGCCACCTTTATGGACACCCAGTTATGGTGTGGTGTTTGATGTCATCAAAGAATCCATCCGGTAAAGGTGATATGCATGATCTCATGGTCGAAGGAATTAGGTTACTATGTATCAGAAAGCATATAGCAATTGAACTATTGAAATGACTTGATCTTTATGCTACGCTTGTCTATAGGAGTATGTCCATCACATCATTCTCCTAATGATATGATCCTGTTGTTAATAACATCTCTATGTTCATGATCAGGAAACCATGATCATATATTAACCAACAAGCTAGTTTAACAAGAGGCTTTACTAGGGACTCTTATTTTAGTTTACAAATCACACAAGTATTAATGTTTCCAGTTAATACAATTATAGCATGGTAGGTAAACATTTATCATAAGTGTGAAGATATGATAATAACCACTTTATTATTGCCTCTTGGGCATATCTCCAACAGTCTCCCACTTGCACTAGAGTCAATAATCTAGTTTCAAACCTTTGTGTATTCAACACCTATGGCTTTCCGGTGTTGTATGTACACGATTGCTAGTGGTCAACTGATCTCTGGATCTGACACTTCCAGGTCCGTGTGTAATTGCATGTCTTTGCGTCTCTACGCATCACTCATTCTCTAATGAGATGGCTTTGCATAAATTTGGTCTTTCGGTGTGACCTTTAGTTCTTCGGGGTTAAAACATGTTGATAATATTGTCGCACAATATATCTTCATAGTATTATCCCTCTGTGAACTACAAACTACTTGACACAAATGCCCTCTTTTGCTGCTATAATAGCAGTCATATACTTAGCCTTTTGTTGTAGTATCTGTCACAATGTCTTAACTTTGGAAATCATCCAAATCCATTATGGAACTCACTTTCCATTATATTGTGCCACCCTTAGTTTAGATTGAGATAAACTTAATTTGTACTTTGTGACAAAACTAGTATCAATGTAGTACTTTTACAATGAACTAACCATCTATTTGTCACTTCTACAAATATTATACTCTTAGTTCTTCCAAAAGATCATAAGAATATCCTTACTATTGTCCAATGATCATCTTACGAATCATGCTCACAACATTTAGAGCATAGGACATATCTGGATTTGTACATATCACAGTATGATTGATATAAATACTCTTTGTGATTTCATACATCAAGTATCAATCTATACTTGATTATTTGTTTCACTTTACCAAATGTCTATACACTTGAATATATCATCAGCATTTGAACTCTTTCAATCCTTTCTGTGCGACAAGAACCTTTCTTGTAGTTTCTATATTGAACTCATTCAATATCTCGTCTATGTACTTCTGGCACAACCATATTAGCGTCTATTGATGCCAAATATTTGGGTTTTGCCTAAGTCTTTCATCGGGATGAAATTCTTAATATGTGTTAATAAAAGACACATTATTTCCAATCAACAATATGTCTTCCACATAATGTATTAGAAACATGTCTTAGCGCTCCCACTTAATTTCTTGCAAATGCAAGCATCTCCATCGTCTCTGATGAACTTTTAAACTCCTTTAATAGTTTCATCACAGTGAAGATTCCAACTCCACGATGCTCACTTTAACCATTGAAGTTTGCATATGCTTTTAGCATCCTTTTTAATTAACAAAACCCTATGGACCGTGTTATGCACATGTCCTAGGTAATGATTCTATTAGAAGAACTTGTTTTGTTTATTCAACTACCATATAACAAATTATATGTAGTGGTTGCTACATTAATCCGTCTAGACTAAATATCACTATGAAAGATCAAATCTTGTCATAGTCAACCTTTGAACATTTTGTGAACTCTTTCCCAACATGTCGACTATTTCATAGATGTAAAACATCCATGTCTATTTCTTTATAGATCCAGACACAACTGTAAGGTCTTACACCTTTCTCGAGGGTCCTTCAAGTTCAAAACTTGATTTCTCGTGTATGGAACTATCACGGATTTTATGGCTTCAAGCCATTTGACGGAGTCAGGGCCCATCATCGCTTCTTTGCATGTAGTCGGTTCATTATTCTCAAATAATGATTCAACCCTCAAATCTTGGTATTTGATTGTTTACCCGATCTACTTGTTTCAATAGGAACTTAGATCTCCGCAACCACAACCTTTGAGGTATGTGAGCCATGAGCTTTGTTGCCTCCTAACACTTTTCAAGCAACTCTGCACATATAGCTAAGGTTCTTTTAACCTTATCAAAGTTCTATTGTCCTCCCACTTAACTTTTTACGAAAAATTCCTTCCAAAAGAAACTTGACGTTCTAAGCGACAAACACTTTTGTCTCTGGTGTTATGGAGGAATACTTAACAGTTATTCAAAATAACATACAAAGACAGGTTCATCTGACTTTGGTTGCAAACATCTTTCTTATGCAAAGCATACCAATGTTTAAGAAAGGACAACTTGGGTTTTATCCCAAACCATAACTTTATATGGTGTCATTTCAACGGATTATGATGGAGCTCTTTTCAGTGAAAAAATGGTAATCTCTAAAGCTTTTAATCTTTAAAATATAATGGCAGTTTTATGAATTATACCTTTGATCTTACCATGTCAAACAAGGTTTAATTACATATCTCGAACGTTCCATACTCTTATGGTGTTTTGGGAAATGCAAATCCATGGAACGATTCCTTAAATCTTAGGTATTATGCTAAACTTTGTAACTCAAATATCTTCCTTTATGATCCTATCATAAACTATTTATATTCTTGTTACAATGATTTTTCACTTCATCTTGAAAATCTTTGAACTTTTCAAATATTTCACACTTCATCCTTATTAAGTAAATATTCATATATTCACTCAAATTTTCGGAGAAAGCATATGAAGTTGAAATCCATCGCTCTTGACTACACATAATGGATTTCGTACAACAATATGTACAAGTTCCAACAAGCTAGTCATTCATTCCCTTTTGGCCTATGAACGAAGTTTTAATTATCTCTAGGAAAGTTTCTCAAGCGTCATTTGATCAAAATCAAAAGAATCCAAAATTCCATCCACATGGAGTTTCTTCATGTTTTCTTTCCAATATAATTTAAACAGCGATATCACTTCCTAAGTGATCTTTTAATCAATTTGTCTTTCGACATTTTTAGCACTAGTTTTATGGATGTGATTTTTCCAACGAGATTTGTGAATCATCCATCTTTTATGGATTACGGCAATTTATTTGAACAACCCTTTTGTTCTCATAATACCTGATAAAACAAATCTTGAAGGCAAGCTTTGATGTTTAACGAGCAACACAATAACCCTTTATTTGTTCTTGATGAACATCATCACATATTCTTTTGCTAGTTACTTAGGCCATTGTAGTTCATGAATTGTGTTATTTCGTATGACGATTCACACCAACAAATTCAGTATCAAATACTTAATAACCACATTGTTTAATAAGCAAAGAATATAGCCATAACATGTATATCATCTATATACTTAAACTGAACAATTCTAGTCTTTTTCTTTTCTGCCATATATTTATGAGATTCTCTTTCAATATTTCCTTTTCTGTTTGAAAGAATCTATCAATATCAATAGTGGAGTCATACATATGACATATAGTCCAAAGCGTGTATAGTTAAATACCAATGTCTTTCAACTTGCACTTTGAAGTAGATCACCTATCATCAAATGTTTAGTGTTCTTTCAAATTCCTTTCTTTAGTAATCTCTTGGTGTAGTAAATATCTTACCTACATCAAATATTCACCCTCATCATGGATTTATCCATGATCAAGCTACTTTTAGCTTGTAACGATGAATCGCAAGTATAATGTTGCTCTCCAAAACCTTTTGGAGGTTTAGGACAACTAGTGCCTCCAACCTTTTGCAAATTCTCATCAAATATGAGAACATGACTTTAGCCATATTATACTCTATCATGTTGCAACCAAAACTTCGTTTCAGATATCACAATATCTTCCACAAATCATGGTTTCTGAAACAACTCTTTCAGATCCTTAGATAACCTTGATATTAGGAGAATCCTTTGAATATCAAGAATCATGGAGACAAACATGATACTTATATACTAACACTTGGAATTGTTACTCTTGATTTAATAGTAATTATTAAACTTCATGGAGTAACCGGAACTTACTGAAAGTTTGCAATAGGACTTTTAAACTTTAGTTTAACACTTAAAACAATACGATACTAGTTCGTAAAGTATCTAACTAGAATTCTATAGTTCTATCATCTCAATTATAACTAAGCGCAAGGTGGTAAACGGATGCCAATGACTACAACAACTATGCAAATTCACTTTGATTTAGTTTATGATAAATTGAGTTCTAATTAATAATTAAATTAATCTAGGTGAACTCCCACTCAAAACAATATCCCTCACATTGTTTTAGTGATCACACGAACCAAATCCACCACATCAAAACCGATCATCACGAGAGTTGATATAGCTTCAATAGCGAACAATCAACATGTTCATCATATCTACTAAATGACTCATGCTCTACCTTTCGGTAATCCGTGTTCCTGAGTCCATGTCTGTACATGCTAGGCTCGTCAAGATCAAACCTTAGTTTCCGCATGAGCAAATCTGGCTTGCTCACGTTGTATACACTTGCAGAATCTAACACACCCGATCATCACGTGGTGCTTCGAAACAACAAGCTTTAGCAACGGTGCTAACTAAGGGTGAACACTTTATGACTTGAAATTCATGTGCATGAGGGATCATCTTATAATTCTACCGTCGTCTACTAAGCAATACAAGATGCATAAAGGATAAACATCACATGCAATTCATAATATGTGATATGATATGGCCTTTCTTCTTTGTGCTTCCGATCTCCATCTTCTAGCACGAACATGATCTCCATCATCACCGACATTGCATCAAGGTTAATGATGCTTCTCCATGATTGTCGTCCACCGGCTTCAACTATTACAACTACTTTGAATAGACATGCGGGTCTTAACAGAATTTAAAGACAACCATATGGCTCCTGCCGGTTTCCAACTTACAATAAGGAACATTGCATACATCATATATAATCACAATCATGGCCATATCACATCACAGCACACCCCTGCAAAACAAAGTTAGACGCCTCTACTTTCTTTGCATATTTTACGTGGTTTGGGGCTTTCAATAAGTGTCGTTATAACTTATGAACAAGAACCACAACATTGATACTAGTATTGTCAATCACCCATTGTAAATTGGATCTTAACTATGCTAGGAGAAACAGGCACCCGCAAAGCCACTTATGCAATACAAGTTGCATGTCAAGCGTGGAGCAAGTCTCATGATCGATGTCATGTAAGGTTAGCCCGGGCCGCTTCATCCCAACATACCGCAAGATGCAAAGTACACAAGAAGCAATCGACAATAAAAGCATCAACGCCCACAATGACCATTGTGTTCTACTCGTGCAACAAATCTACATATAGACACGGCTCGATACCCTTTGTAGGGGTTCGTAGCATGGAAAACAAAATTTTTCTATCGCATACAAACAAACAAGCCAAGATCTATCTACTAGATTGTAGCAACGAGTCGATGGAATAACTTACCCTCGAAGATTCCAAAGTGGTTAACGAGAGAAGATTCTCGTGGGTGATGTAGTCGTACTCTTTCCGATCTCAAGATCGCGTAGACGATCCTTCGGTATGCGTTCGGCGGCGCTTCCATGATCGTTCACATCGTTACTCGGCGAAGACCTTCCTCTCCCTTGTTCCAAAGCGGCGGAGGTTGTAGCACTCTCCTCGCGATTCCGGACAATGGCGTGGTACCGAAGTAGAGGGAGATCCATGAGGCCTTAAGCCGGAGCGAGTATGGTGGAGTATGAGAGAGGGCTATTAGTGGTCTAGGGATTAGACACACCAATTAGAAGGCTCTAAACCGCAGGCTAGAGCAATTAGAATCTCTAAACCAAAATGGCTCTAAACCGGAGATTAGAGGATAGGAACTTGTGTGTAGAGGAGGCCCTGCCCTCCTTTTATAGGTGGAGAGGGCTGGCGCGAGGAAGGGAGGAGTCCCTCAACTCGGCCAAGGCTGGCCTGGCTTGGAGGAGGGACTCCTCCTCCAAGTTGGTTTCAACCTCCTCTTGCTTGTTTCCCAGTTTCTGTTTCCCACAGTTTCTGTTTTCCACATTTCTGTTTTAGCGTTTGACTTTCAAACTGGCGGTTTGACTTTTCAATTTTGGAACAGCAAGAACACTTAGTACATGATGAAATCATTCAATGACACATTCATGTACCCTTCCCCCAGTGCTTGGGACAATCCGAACCTTCTAGAACATTCCGATGAAAACACGGAATCATTCCCGAACTCGAAGCAGGACTTTCCTTATATGAATCTTATTCTCCGGACCATTCCGGATCACCTCGTGATATCCGGATCCCATCGAGACTCGAACAACATTCGGTCTCTTTCTCATAATACCATAACTACTCAAAACAACGTCGAATCCTTAAGTGTGTCTCCCTACGGTTCGTGAATTATGCGGACATGATCGAGACACTTCTCCTAACAATAACCAATAGAGGAATCAGTAAATTCATATGGCTCCACATATTTCTCGATTACTTTGCGATCGAATGAACCACTTACATACGATACCAATTTCCCTTTGTCTCACGATAGTTTACTTATCCGAGGTTATGATCGTCGGTATCTCGCATACCTAGTTCAACCTCGTTCGATAAGTACTCTTTTCTCGTTCCGTGATATGTGATCCCTTGTGAGCCAGTCACATGCTTGCAAGCTAATTGGATGACATTCCACCGAGAGGGCCCAGTATATCTATCCGTCATATGGATGGACAAATCCACTCTTGATCCATGTGTTTCAACCAATACTTTCCGAACACTCAATGCCACCTTTATGGCCACCCGATTCGGTGTGGTGTTTGATGTCATCAAAGCATCCATCCGTAAAGGTGATATGCATGATCTCATGGTCGAAGGAATTAGGTTACTATGTATCAGAAAGCATATAGCAATTGAACTATTGAAATGACTTGATCTTTATGCTACGCTTGTCTATAGGAGTATGTCCATCACATCATTCTCCTAATGATATGATCCTGTTGTTAATAACATCTCTATGTTCATGATCAGGAAACCATGATCATATATTAACCAACAAGCTAGTTTAACAAGAGGCTTTACTAGGGACTCTTATTTTAGTTTACAAATCACACAAGTATTAATGTTTCCGGTTAATACAATTATAGCATGGTATGTAAAAATTTATCATAAGTGTGAAGATATGATAATAACCACTTTATTATTGCCTCTTGGGCATATCTCCAACATCTTGGACACAAAATCTCTGAAAAAGGCATTGAAGTTGACAGAGCCAAAATTGAAGCAATTGAGAAGTTGCCTTGTCCTAGAGATATCAAAGGTATTCGTAGTATCCTTGGTCATGCTGGTTTCTATAGGAGGTTTATTAAAGATTTCTACAAAATTTCAAAGCCCCTTACTAATCTTCTTCAAAAAGATGTACCTTGTGTTTTTGATGATGATTGTAAGGAAGCTTTTGAAACTTTGAAAAAAGCTTTGACAACTGCTCCTATAGTCCAACCATTTGATTGGAGTTTACCTTTTGAAATTACGTGCGATGCTAGTGACTATGCTGTGGATGTTGTCCTTGGACAACGTGTTGACAAGAAGTTGAATGTTATTAATTATGCTAGCAAGACTCTGGATGCTGCTTAAAAGAATTATGCTACTACTGAAAAGGAGTTCTTAGCTGTAATCTTTGCTTGCGATAAGTTTAGGCCTTATATTATTGATTCCAAGGTTACTATTCATACTGATCATGTAGCCATTAAATACCTTATGACGAAGGTGGGTGTTGCTTTTGCAAGAGTTTGATCCGCATATTGTGGATAGGAAAGGTGCTGATAATCCTGTTGCTGATAATTTATCTCATTTGGAAAACATTTCTTTTGACCCTTTGCCTGTTAATGACAGTTTTCCAAATGAGCAGTTAGCTGCAATAAGGGTAAGTCCACATGAGAGTCCTTGGTATGCTGATTACGCTAACTTTATTGTTTACAAGTACTTGCCTCCAACCTTTATAGCCCAGCAAAGAAGGAAATTCTTTTATGATCTAAGGCATTACTTTTGGGATGACCCACACTTATATAAAGAAGGAGTAGATGGTATTATGCGAAGATGTATTCCAGAATTTGAACAATAAGAGATATTGAGAAAATGTCATGGCACTGCTGATGGAGGACATCATGCTGGGGATAGGACTGCACAAAAGGTTTTACAATCTGAATTTTATTGGCCTACCCTTTTTAAAGATGCAAGGAATTTTGTCTTATCATGTGATGAATGACAACTAGTAGGTAACATCTCTAGACGCAATGAAATGCCTATGAATTATTCCCTTGTTATTGAACCTTTTGATTGTTGGGGATTTGACTTTATGGCACATTTTCCTCCTTCAAAAGGGTATACTCATATTCTTCTTGTTGTTGACTATGTTAGAAAGTGGGTGGAAGCCATACCTACAAGTAGTGCTGATGGTAAGACCTCTTTGAAAATGCTTAAAGATGTCATTTTTCCTAGGTTTGGTGTGCCTAGATATCTCATGACTGATGGAGGCTCTCATTTTATTCATTGGGGTTTTAGAAAAACTCTCGCTAAGTGTCGTGGTATTGCCGACGAGTACGCCATGGAGGGGTCCTCACAGTGCGTGTTTAGAGACATGGGGGAAGGCGGACGGATGACGGGTATGAGGTAACACAGCTTACCCAGGTTCAGATCCCACGACGGTGGCAGAATCCTACTCCTGCTATAAATCACTATAAGGGCAATACGCCGAGTTACAGGGATTGGTTCGCTGTGCAAGGTATGAGTTGATTGGTGCCCTAAAGGCTCCCATAGGCCCGACTTATATAGTCGTCAGGTCCTAGGGTTACAGGTAAAAGTCTTAGCCGGACAGGTTACAGAGTCCTACACTGCTTATAACTAGTCTAGCGTGTCTTGCACTCCAAGGCTTCGGGTACGTCGGTGACTCCTCGGTAGCCTTCCTTTATCCGACATGGGCCTCCCTTCTGGATCCATCTAATGGGCCTTGAGCCATGGGCCATGCTACCAACTGTGGGCCACCCGGGTTATCCGGATAGAGGACATGCTATGAGGATACCCATATAGCATATTCCCAACAGTAGCCCCCGGAGAACTCTGAAATCTTGCGCCGTCTTGCCTCTTCATGTTGAATACTCCATCTAGATGGATGTCGGCAAATCGTCAAGCAACATCTTGTAGTCCTCCCAAAGAACCCTGCAAGGTTTTCTCCGTCTTCAACTTGTAAGTCGGAGAATTGCTGAATCTTCCATCATACTCTTCCGTAGCCGGACTGGATCCGCCCATGCCGGAATATTCCGATGTGATGGTTCACCTGCCAGTGCCAGCTAGGGCGACGTAGACATAGGTCATAAACGCCTCGTAACTCACACATGCAGAGAACGCAATCATGTCCGTTTTTCCCGTGGGAGCGATACGAACCATTGACGGCGACGGTTGGCAATGTGGTGAAATTTCCGCGCACGCTTCTGCACAAGTCGTCCACGCGTCAACCATTCGATCGTTTTGCACGAATCTTGATGCCGGAGGTTATAAATTGTAACAACGGTGGAAATTTTAATTTTCACCTCATTCTCCTCTGCATCGTCTTCTTCCTCCAGCGAGCGCCTCCTCGAGCTCTCCGCGACGGAAAAACCCTAGCTCCTCGACCTTTCACAATCACCAACATAACCTCCCAATGGCCAGCAGCAGCTCCGCCCCCTCCATGACGGCGTCAGGCGATGCCGCGGCGAAGCCGATGAGCACCGTCATCATGCCCCCAGAGGGCCTGGTGATCCCCAAATCCGCGGTGGTCGAAACCACCGGCGGCGACCATAACCCAGCGGCGCTGGAGATGCTAGAGGAGGAATAGGACTCCCACAAGGGCGACTACGCGGTTCGGATATCACGGACCGCGACATCAAGAACTGATCATCAAGGGCTACCTTCCTGCGACGGAGGGACTCGCCTGGCGGGCGGCGCCGGCCGGCGAGGTCACTACTTCTCCCCAATCCGGAGAAAATGTGTACCTCAAAGCCCAACTGGTACGCGGCGTCTCCCTGCCCATCTCCAATTTCTTCCTAGCTGTCCTCAACCATTATTGAGTAAAGCCTCAGAACCTCTTCCCCAATAGCATCCTCGCGCTTAGCAACTACGCGACGCTTTGTGAGGGTTACTTAGGGATTAGGCCTAGGCTAGATCTCTTTATCTACTTCTTTACCGTCAAATGGGAAGCCGGAGCCGGCAAGGACGAGCTCAGGAACTGTGGCACTATTAGTTTTAAGATCCTGCCTGGCCGGCGGTTCCCCGACATCGTCGGCCATGAGTCCTGTAAGAACTGGCAACGAACATACTTCTACAACCCAGATATCCCTCTGGCTGGCCGAGAAGTGACGTACCCGGACTTCGTCGATGGAGCTGCCGCCGAAGCCTCGACATGGAGATCCCAGTCCTCCCTTCCCTCCGACATCGACGCTTCCCACGCTATAAGGCGGATAGAGTGGTTCGTAGAGACAGGACTGGACGGATTGGACCTGGCCATGTGCTGGTTCGTCAGGCGGATCCAGCGTCTGCAGCATCGCTTGAAATTGATGCACGAATATACCAACAAGATGAAGCATAGCCTTTTCATATCTAAGGACAACTTCTCGAGCGACTCTGTCAATCTCCGCCTCAAGGACATCGTCAAGGTTCGTCAGGCGGATCCAGCCTCAAGGACATCGTCAAGGTGAAGGATAGGAAGCGTGGCTTCACCATCACCTACGACATGTTCGTAGAGAGCAAGTGCCCAAAGGTACCTGTTTATTTTCCGTGTATGAAATATACTCTAGTTCTTCCGTCTAGCCATTACCATCTCATCTAACACTATGGGTTTTCACTTAACAACGCAGCGATCTAGAGGAGGATAGCATGGCTGCCCAAATCTATGATCCAAAGATGAAGGAAGTCACCGTCCTGCCCGACGACGATGTCCCTTAGGCGCAAAAACGGAAGAGCTCCACCTCTGACGCTGCCGATGGAGGCAAGAAGAAGAATACGGAGGGTGGAGCCTCCAAGAATACTACCACCGCCTTGGAGGCGGAGAAAATAAAGGTTACCGGGATCCCTTGCCAAAGCACCCCCTCTTGTGTAAGCTTCTTTCTGTCCGACCTTGTTCATTGCTTGTCTTATTCTTGTACTTATACTTTTCGCACGTTTCAGAAAGAAGGCCACTACCAGTTTGAAGAAGACCTCCAAAACCTTGGGGGCTTCTAGAAACATCAAGGATATGTTGCATCGTGACGTGTATCCCCATGCATCTCCCGCCATCTTCTAGAGTGGTACGTCTGCCGAAGGCGGCGCCTCCGCACCCAACAAATCCATAGGGTTCTCGAAGATAGTCTGCCCGGTACTTATGCCGGGTAGCTCCGCTGTGGTTCTTGGTGCGACACCAACATCTCCAACATGCGGTCTTGAGAAGCTTCTCTGGCAAGCAGAAATCTTGCAAGGAAATAGTTTATCCTTCGGCAAGTTGCTTGCTGAGAGTGCTACAAACCTCAAGATCATCGCACTTGTAAGTTTTATTTGCCTTTTGCATTTCATATGAGTATCCTACTATAGCCCCCGAGGATTTAGACGGAAAACCATAGGTCTTTGCATCTGAATGATCTAAGAGTAACTAAGCTAGAAAACTTCTCACTGTAGCCCCCAAGCATATAGTTTGAATGAATTATTCCGACTAGATGCTTTCAGAGTAGCATACGCAGTGTTTATAAATTTTAATACTGTAGCCCCCAAGCTTCTAGTTGTAACTGAATTAGTTCCGATTAAATGCTTAAAAAAAGACTAAGCATATGACTGAGTTTAAAAACTTTATACTATAGCCCCCAAGCTTCCAGTTGAAAACTGAATCAGTTCCGACTAGATGCTTAAAGAAAGACCAGGCATATTGCTAAGTTAAAAACTCTCACTGTAGCCCCCAAGCCTCTAGGTGGATATTTATCCGGCTAGATGCTCCAAGTAGACTAAACAGCGTGAAACTTTTCATTTCCACAGAATGAGAATGCTCGGAGGGGCGTGGCCAACGAGAAGTACTAGAAGATGCGCTCGGACTTGGAAGACGAAAAGGGTAAAACTGCCTTCTTGAAGGAACAAATCACCAAGAGCAAGCGTCTGTTTTTACTTTCTTTTTCATATTCTGACTTGGTATTGTGCCAACATTCTCCGAGTACTCACTGTGCACTGTTCTTTCTCCGACTTGCAGAATCCATTTCCAAGGCTAAGGATATTGTTGAGGAATCCAAGCATATTCAACAGCTGGATAGAGAAAACAAGATCCTCAAGCAGGAGAGGAAGGATATGCTGAAGATGTACGAGGATTCCATGAAAGTCCTGCAGGACTCCGCCAACGAGGAGATGAACCGCTTGAAGGAGGAAATCGCGATCCTGAAAGATCAAAAGAAAGCCGCCGATGAGCAAATCAACGCCATCTAGACGCGTACAGGATCCTCCGACAAGAACGGGACTCCATGACGGAAACTCTCCAGCAGGCTGAGATTGGCATCTTCAGTAAGTGATTCTCTGTCTTGTACTTTTGTAAGCTAGATACTCTGAACTTTTGTGTTATTGAACTCATGCGTTCCTTTGTCAGAAATTCGCATCTACTATGGGGTTAACCCGGTCGCCTCCTCCGCCAAAGGAATGCATGGTCCTTGCCGGCAACTTTATCAACACCGCCATCAAGCACACCAAGGAGATAGCCAAGCCCCTCCAGATTAACATCAAGGCGTTGGACTCTGTGGCGAAGTTCTCAGAGATCCTGCGCCGAGCCCCCGAGCGTATCTCAAGCTGGAAAGCTTCGTGTACACGGGCCGGCGCAAGGATGGCACTGTCAATGCTCAAGGCACACTGGTTGTTATTTCCTGCTACTCAAGAACTGGTTCCATCATGTATATATTTTTTAAGCAAGTGCTGGCTTTCCATTACTTTGGTTTTTATGCTTGACTTTTCGTGAGTCGGAAGATTCGATGTCGGAACTACGCGCTTAGTCGATGATGCCCAATGGCACCGTCAAGAACCTAAGCACAAAATCGCCGACAATAAGTGCTGAAAGTCACTACTTCAGAATCCACATAAAAACAACAAAGAACATGTAGACCAGAAAACTTAAGCTAACGCCCGTAGGAGGAATTTTCACAAGTGCAATCGCAAAGCTTGTGCATAAAGGTTTTATACGATCCAAAAAATGAACACTAAAGGAGGTAAAAGACTCAGAAATATGAGTGAACCAGGGAGCTTTATTTCAGTGATCATATAAAAGATACACAATAGATAAAAAATGCTAAGTGTAGAAAGTACGTAGCTGTGCTATGTTCCATGGCCGATCAAGCTCCGGGTAGTCATCATCCGGGTCACGTCGCTTACACTTATGATCCTCGTTGGGTCTATCCTTCAGTTCATGATTGTCAACAAGGTAGTAATACCCATTGAGAAGCGCCTTGCTTATGATGAACGATCCTTCCTATGGCGGGGATAATTTGTGTGACTTCTTCTGCTTAAGTCGGAGCACCAAATCCCCCTCTTTAAACGAGCGATGCCAGACGCGGTGACTATGGTAGCTGCGTAGCTTCTGCTGGTTGATGGCGGATCTTTGGCATGCCAAAACGCGCTCCTCCTCGAGAAGGTCCACATCTAGGTGTCTGGATTCTTCAGCGTCATCTTCGTCATAGGCAGCAACTCTTGGTGAATCGTGAAGGATGTCGGAAGGCAGGATGGCTTCTGCTCCATATACAATGAAGTAAGGGGTGTAGCCGGTGGATCTGTTGGGTGTAGTTCGTAAACTCCACATCACATATGGCAATTCTTCCGCCCAGGCTCCAGCTGCTCTATGTAGCGGTGCCTCAAGACGTGGCTTGATTTCCTGCAGAATTAATCCATTGGCTCGCTCAACCTGACCATTGGACTGTGTGTGCCACAGATGCAAGGTCAAGTCGGATGCCCTTCTCCCAACAATAAGCTTCCACTTCTCTGAGTGACAAGTTGCTGCCATTGTCGGTGATAATGCTATGTGGGAGACCAAATCTCACCACTAGATCCCGGACAAACCTAAGGGCAGTTGCCCCATCGAGCTTTCTAATGGGTTTAGCTTCTATCCATTTGGTGAATTTATCAACTGCTACTAGCAGATGCGTAAACCCACATGGTGCCGTCTGCAACGGACCAACCATGTCTAGCCCCCAGACTGCGAATGACCAAGTTATTGGTATTGTTCGTAATTCTTCAGCAGGAACATGTGGTTGTCGGGCATAGTGCTGGCATCCCATGCATGTCTCAACCAGCTTGTCAGCGTCCGTCTTCGCGGTTAGCCAGTAGAATCCTTGCCGGAAGGCTTTAGCGACCAACGATCGGGGAGCGGCGTGATGCCCTCAATCTCTGAGATGGATTTCACGTAGGATTTCAATACCTTCTTGCTGGGAAACACATTTAAGGTATACACCAGTAGTGCTTATTTTGTAGAGCTGTCCATTGATTATGGTATAGCCCTTTGCTCGACGTACTATTTGCCGTCTTTCGACTTCGTCGTCGGGCAAAGTTCTATATTCTAGATACTCCATGAACGGTTTTGTACAAGCCGGAGGGACCTTTGTCACCATGTGAACAAAAGAGTCAACTCTTTCTGGGTTGTCGATGTCTGCTCCCTTGACGGATGGTGTCCGTAGATGCTCCAGAAAAACTCCAGGCGGAATTCGTTTGTGCCCTGATCCAAGCTTAGGGCTCTTCAGCGGGCGAGGACCAAGATCTTCGCGGAAATCGGCAAAACCGTAGACATCGGTCGTGTTCTCTTCTCCGGCAACGTTCCGATCGTCCCTCTCGATGAGTTTTGGATCCCGGCGAAGACGAACCCTACACGGTACTCGATCGTCCCCATCGGAGATATCCACCTCTTCATCAGCGAAACCGACTCGGGCACTAGTTCCCTGGGAGACGGAGGAGCATCAAGACCCGCACGGACCGCCTACGGGCAGGATACGTTCGCGGAAGGATCGATGTCGGATCTCTCCTCTGAGTTTTCCGGCAAAGATCGGAAAAATTCAAGGCCCACCCAAACCGCCCCTCTGCAGAATATAACGGTGGAAGATCGCTGCAAGTCCGCCGGCTTCATCCGCGCGTCTGGACACCAGAGATCCAAGTTCGTCGGTGTGGTTACCATCTTCGATCTGGTGTGTTGCGTTCAGAGAGAGGGTGAAAACCCCCGCGATAACCTTGCTAGGTGGCTACGTATACGGGCCGATCTAGCGCATTACCCCAATGATGATGCCATGTATCACTTTGTGGAAGGACTGGACCAAGGTACGCCTCACCTTCAAAAGCATGGTGAACACCGTCAACAACTACGCGGAGGCCAAGGAGGCAGCTCAGACAGCGATTGTGCTCATTGACAGAGCCCCTCCGATCATCCTCTAAGAAGGGACCTTTCTGCCACTTCCAAGTTGAGTCAGTAAACCTACTTCCTCTCTATCTCCAGCAAGCATTTGAGTTGTTGTGTTTCAAGCATTCATATGGTGATTTATTCAATCATGTTTTTTATCTTCCTTGTTTGCACAAAACTCTTATCTATTGAGTATTATTTTGAAAGCTTTCACTTGTGAAAAACCTTTTTGACGAAAGAGTGTTCCTGTTTTAAAACTTTTGCAAAAAGCTTTTGTGAAACTGTTTGCCAGGTTTTCTCTGACCAAGAACAAGTTTGCCAATTCCAATTATGATTTATCTTTATGTATCTCTATTGTGACTGCTGTACTTGGTTGCAAGCTAAGTTATATAATGGTGAGTTGCTTTCTTCTACGAGTTGTGCAATGGTAAGTGTGATGCTTCTTGTTCGTATTCTTTTATCGACACTTCACTCCATAAATCTATGGACATGTTTACTAAGCTCAGTATTTGCTTGGGGACAAGCGAAGTCTAAGCTTGGGGGAGTTGATACGCCCAATTTGCATCACCTTTCTATACCATAATCTACCTCTATTCATTGATATTTGTCTTATTATGATGTATTAATTATGGCTTTTCATCTGTTTATGCATGTTGGATGATTCTTGGAGGATGGACTGCCGGAGTCTGGATTCTGATGGAAAAGAAGGTGTTTCGGTGCAATTTCGCGAAGATCACAAAAATAGCAGAAAAATATGGAAACATATTATTTTATCAGAGGACGAAGGATGCTAGAAGGAGGGACGAAGTGGGGCCGCAGGGGGACCACAACCCCCCTAGGCGCGGGCCAACCTAAGGCCACGCCTAGGGAAGGTGTGGCCCACCTGCCCGGCCTCCGAATCCACCCCTTCGCCTATATCTTCCCTACGGAACCCTAAGCCTCGGGGAGCGACCACAGATAGATTTCCTCCGCCTCTGGAGCGAAAAACACCGAGAGAGAAAGATCTCTCCGGCAGTCAAACTTCTGCCGGAGAATTCCTTCCCGGAGAGGGGAGACCGTCACCATTAACACCATCATCAAGCTAGGCTTCATCGGGATCATCATCATCATCATCCACACCATCATCTCCACCAGCACCATCACACTACTAGGAAAAGGCCTATCAGTGGCGCACCATTTTGGGACTTCTGTGGCGCATATGGGATACGCCACTGTTATCTCGCCACTAAATTGTAGTTCTGTGGCGCATATTGAAATGCGCCACAGAAGTCTGAAAAACTTTTGTGGCGCATATTGCCAAAATGTGCCACAGAATTCCCGAACCAGATCTCAAATTTCGGTGGCACATTTGGCCAATATGCGCCACATAAGTTTTTTTCAAATTTCAAGAAAAAACTTGGTTAGATCTGGCCAGAGGTGGTGCTCGCCGGAGGTGGGGGTTGCCGATGGAGGAGAGAAGGAGGTCGCTGGTGGAGGAGGTGGAGGTCACCGGTGGAGGAGAGGAGGAGGCCGCCGGAGGAGGAGGAGAAGGTCACCGGAGGAGGAGCTCGCCGGGGTGGAGGAGGAGGGAGGTGGGAGGAGGAGGAGCTCGCCGGGTGGAGGAGGAGGGAGGTGGGAGGTGGGAGGAGGAGCTCACCGGGGTGGAGGAGGGAAGATCTCACTAGAGTGGAGGAGGGAGGAGCTCACCGGGGTGGTGGTGGAGGAGGAGGAGGAGAATCTCACCGGGGTGGAGGAGGAGGAGGAGAAGGTGAGGAGAATGAGAGAAGAAGGTGAGGAGGGGAAGGGTGGAGGAGTGGAAGAGTATAAGAGAGGGAGAAGGGGCGGGATTCAAATTTTGAATTTTGACCAAGACTTCTGTGGCGCATATGAAAGAAATGCGCCACAGAAGTTTGTCCTCCTTTTTATATTTTTGGAGGAAAACATGATCTTTTGGCCATAACTGTTTACTCTTTTCGAATTTTGAAAATCTAAATAATCGCTAAACGACCTATGGTCGTTGCGAGCGGATGCGATATCTCGTTCTCGTCATTTTAGTATATTATACGTATTTTTTCGACATCGTATGCAAAAGTTATGGCCGTTTTACCATGGCATAAACTTTTTTTTGCATAGAAAGTCGAAATGCATGTTTATTAATTTTCCTACAAACTAGACCATATTACCTATCACTATGTGAAAGGATTTTATTTTTTGAAGTGTTTTTCATTTTATATTATTTTTTGCAAGGATAAAAGGCGATCCTCGGGGGAGGGGGGGAGGGTAGAATCTGTTTTTCCTACTCCAACTTCTGTGGCGCATGCTTCTATATGCGCCACAGAAGATGAACTTCTGTGGCGCATATGGTTATATGCCCCATAGAATATTGGTCAGAGTACAATCAATGAGATTTCCTGATAGGGTTCATCCGAGTTTTCTGTGGCGTATATGCCCATATGCGCCACAGAAGTTGGAACTTATGTGTCGCATGTGGACATATGCGCCACAGAAGTGTGAAGACTTCTGTGACACATTTGCTGGAATGCGCCACCGGACAAATTTTGTGGCGTATAGTTAGAACCATGCGCCACAGAAGGTTTGTCTATCTATAGCTAGTTTCCTAGTAGTTTTATCACCACTCCGTCCCGCTGTAACAATTGTGTTGGATATTGCTTTAGTTCTTAGGGAAAACTTTCCCGGTATTGATTATTATTGTAGTTGATGCTTCTGAGTGGAACCATTGGATTATTGTTTATGTTCAGATTGTTATCCATTATCATATCATCTTTGATCTTGATCCATATGATGTCTTGTGAGTAGTTCGTTTAGTTCTTGAGGACATGGGAGAAGTCATGTTGTTAGTAGTGAATATGTGATGAGTTATTATTCAATGGTTTAGTATTTAAGTTGTGGTGCTATTCTTCTAGTGGTGTCATGTGAACATCGACTACATGACACTTCACCATTTATGGGCCTAGGGGGATGCATTGTGTATTTGGCTACTAATTGTGGGGTTGCCAGAGTGACAGAAACTTGAACCCCCGTTAGGACACCTTTGCACAAGGGAGAGTAGGATCTCAGAGTTTAAGGTTGTGATTAGATTTGTATCTTAATTACTTTCCTGTAGCTACGGATGTTTGTAGAGGGTTTAATCATAATTATGTATTAGTCCTAGGAATGGCAGTATGTTAGCACAGATTCACCCACACAACACTTACGGACACCAAAAAAGAGTACACAGCACTTGACAGAATTTACATATGTCATCGAGAACGTTTGGTCCTTATAAATATTTCCACCGGCTTGTCCTTTGCTAAGAAAGGATTGGGCCACTTGCTCCGTTTGTTCGTTACTGCTGGTACTTGCTCTTTGTTTTGTTGCCTTGTTAAAAAACACTAAAAATCCGTTTGCTAAGTATTCACAGGATTTCCTGCTTCATACCACTGTTGAGCACCTTCTGCTCCTCGTTGGAATCGACACTCTAATCTATCAAAAGTACTACGATACACCCCCTGTACTTGTGGGTCATCAGATATCAACGAGGCAAGGGCTGCCCTGCGGATCACGAATGCATTCGGGATGGACTTTGGTTTGAACTGCAACCTCGCCAACAGCTCCGCTTCGGCAATCCGGTGCAGCAATATGGACCTTCAGCCAATTCTTACTACGCTGCAATGCGCGGCCAAGCCTTTTCCCATCCAGTATCTGGGACTGCCCCTATCGCTGACACGCCTGCCTAGAGGCGCTTTGCAGCCACCGGTGGATAGCATGGCCAATCACATACCTTCGTGGAAAGAGAGCCTCCTGCAGCGCAGTGGAAGACTAGTTCTGCTGAATTCAACGCTCAATGCTACGCCCATCTATCCAATGCTATCCCTGGACCTTCCCTCCTGGTTCTTCGACAACATTGAGAGGATTCGGAAGGGCTTCTTCTGGTCTGCCCAAGTGGAGCCACGTAGGGGGCAGTGTGCTGTTGCATGGCATTCAGTTTGCTCGCCCAAGTTTCTGGGAGGCCTGGGTCTAAAGAATCTGAGGTTGATGAATCAGGCTTTGCGCATGCGTTGGCACTGGCTTGAGCAGGGAGAGAAAGACAATCCATGGAAGGGCATTCGTTTCAGCCTACCTGACGAAACTGAAGACCTTATCAGAGCTGCGACCAAATGGGAGCTTTGGGACGGAAAACGAATTCGCTTCTGGACGAACAACTGGATTGATGGATGCAGTATCAAGCAATGCGCTCCTCAGCTGTTTGCGTTTGTCAAGTCAGCCAGATTGGGCGACTCGGTTGCGGTTGCCCTGCATGACCAAGTCTAGGCACGATCTTTCAAGGCAACGCCATCAGTTCCGGCGCTCATCGAGTACCTGAGGTTCTGGGAACGGTTGCGAGGCGTGGTCCTTCATAGCGACGCGCCCGACACGAGTCAGTGGAAGCTAACAGCTAATGGGGGAATACTCTGCGAGATCGGCCTACAGTTTGCATTTCATGGGGCGAGAGGAGATGCCCGGATCGCGCCATCTGGAACTCTGGTGCGCCTCTCAAGCACAAAATTCACATGTGGCTGGCTCTGCGCAACAGGCTCTGGACCGCTGATCGGCTAGAGAAGCAAGGGATGCAACACCCTGACCGCTGCACCCAATGCTGCCAGGACCAGGAAACAGTTGAGCACCTCACCCTCCAATGCCCCTTCTCGAGGGAGGTCTGGTTTCACACACTCTCCCGGTTCGGCATCCAACGCTTCACACCGACAGATGATGATCAGCTTGCTGTGTGGTCACTAGAGGAAAAAGGGCCATCCGTTCGCGACCCCTCGGAGCATTAGTCCCGGTTGCGCCACCAACCGGGACTAATGCTGGCACGCGTCCCGGTTGAAGCGGGCACGGGGCCAGGGGGCATGGGTCCCGGTTGGTAAGGGGGCATGCGTCCCGGTTGGAGCCACCAACCGGGACTAAAGGTTTGGCCACAGCCACGTGGCCTGGCACGCACCTTTAGTCCCGTTTGCTGGCTTCAACCGGGACTAAAGATCCCTTGCCCTCTATAAATGCAACGCCCCAGCCCCCTCTGCCTCCACTCTGTTTTTTCGAATGGTGTAAGGTGTGAGGGTGTGTGCTAGTTTTTTTATGCATGCATTGAAGGTGTTTGTTGAAATGTTTGAGTGAAAAATCCCGTTGAATTTCTCATAGAACAAAAATATAGAAGGTGTCCGAGACGCACTTGAGCTTTCTCCTCTTTATTTCCCTCGATCGAGGTTAGCAATCTTATCTTTTCTAGGTCATTGATACAATTCATGTGTCGGTGTGAATTGGTTATTTCACTATTTATGATGTCCTGTTTTTTGATAAACTTACTTATATGATGCGTATGAGCGGTCGGGAATGGATGTACGGTGACGGCGGGTAGCCGGGTATATCAAAGGCGTGGATAAATTTATCGATGTGGCTACGGCAAACAAAGAGAATGGATTTATCGTTTTCCATGTGTTCAATGTCGGAACAACAAGGAGTGCTCTTCCTCGAAAATCATTCGCGCCACCGATTATGAAAGGTTTCATGCCCAACTATAATTGCTGGACCAAACACGGGAAAGAGGGGTTATGATGGAAGATGGTGAAGAAGAAGATGATGATAACAACTATCATCATATGTTTCCTGAATACTGATACCGCAATGGAAGATAATGGAGAGGAAAAGGTGAAGAACGGGTATCGGATGAGCCGGTGATGAACTTGGTAGGGTCATTTCGATGCAAAGCGAGACGTGAAATGAAAATGAGAAGTTGAAGTTAGAGGGCATGTTAGAAGATCACAAGAAATTGTTGTACCCAAATTGTGAAGATGGCACAAAGCTCGACCTTAATGGAATTGTTGCGATGGAAGGCGAGTGTGGTCTAACTGACTCCTCATTTGAAAAGATGCTGAAAATAATGAAGCCGAAGTTTCCAAAACATAACGAACTTCCCGAGAGTATCTACGAAGCAAAGAAGACTCTCTGTCCTCTGGGATTAGATGTGCAAAAGATACATGCATGCATTAATGATCGCATCCTCTACATGATAAGGAGTATGAGAATTTAGATAAATGCCCGGTATGCAGCAGCTACGGTATAAGATCAGACGAGATGAACCTGGTGATGTTGAGGGAGAGCCCCTCCGGAAGAGGGTTCCTGCTAAGGTTATGTGGTATGCTCCTATAATACCAAGGTTGAAAAGCATGTTCAGAAACAAAGAGCATGCCAGGTTGTTGCGATGGCACAAAGAAGACCGTAAGAAAGACGGGGAGTTGAGACACCCTGCTGATGGGTCACAGTGGAGAAAAATCGAGAGACTTCCCATACTTTGCAGGTGACGCAAGGAACTTATGGTTTGGTCTAAGTACGATGGCATGAATCCTTTTGGGGAAGCAGAGCTGCGACACAAAGACTGCCCGTGACTCTATGTATCTACAACCTGCCTCCTTGGTTGTGCATGAAGCGTAAGTTCATTATGATGCCAGTGCTCATCCAAGGCCCGAAGCAACCGGGCAACGACATTGATGTGTACCTTAGGCCATTAGTTGAAGAACTCTTACAGTTGTGGGGCAAACTAGGTGTACGTGCGTGGGATGAGAACAAACAGGAGCCATTTAATCTACGAGGGTTGTTATTCGTAACCATCAATGATTGGCCTGCTCTTAGTAACCTTTCAGGACAGACAAACAAAGGATATAAGGCATGCACCCACTGTTTAGATAAGACCGAAGGTACATATTTGCATAAATGCAAGAAGGTTGTGTACCTAGCGAATCGACGATTTCTTCCGACCAATCATCCCGTAAGAAAGAAAGGCAAGCATTTCAAAGGTGAGGCAGATCACCGGAAGAAGCCTGAACTCCCTGCTGGTGATGATGTATTTGGTATGGTCAAGGACATAGAAGTAATCTTTGGAAAGGGTCCCGACGGTCAATCAGTTCCGAACGACGTCGCTACAGGACACGCACCCATGTGGAAGAAGAAATCTATATTTTGGGAGCTGCCATATTGGAAAGTCCTGCGTGTCCGCTCTTCAATCGACGTGATGCACGTGATGAAGAATCTCTGCGTGAACCTGCTAGGATTCCTAGGCGTGTATGGGAAGACAAAAGATACACCTGAAGCACGGGAGGACCAACAAATTATGAAAGACCCAAAGAACATGCATACAGATAACAAGACGGATAAAGGGCGTCACTTAAGTCGTGCCAGCTATGCTCTTACCAAAGCAGAGAAGGAAATCTTTTTTGAAGTCCTTTACAGTATCAAGGTGCCGTCGGGCTTCTCATCTAATATAAATGGGATAATAAATATGGCAGAGAAAAAGTTCCAAAACCTGAAGTCTCATGACTGTCACGTGATTATGACGCAGTTGCTTCCGATTGCATTGAGGGGGCTTCTACCAGAAAATGTTCGAGTACCCATTGTGAAGCTGTGTGCATTCCTCAGGATGTGGTACAATGTCTTGTTAGTTTTGAATTGGTGTTCCCACCATCCTTCTTCAATATTATGACGCATCTCCTGGTTCATCTAGTGGAAGAGATTGCCATTCTCGGTCCGGTATTTCTGCACAATATGTTCCCCTTTGAGAGGTTCATGGGAGTCTTAAAGAAATATGTTCATAACCGTGCTAGACCAGAAGGAAGCATCTCCAAGGGATATGGAACAGAGGAGGTCATTGAGTTTTGTGTTGACTTTATTCTGACCTTAAGCCGATTGGTGTTTTCGACATGCATGAGGGAAGACTAAGTGGAAAAGGCACTTGGGAAAGAAAGCAATGATATGTAGGGACGTGGATTCTTTCACTAAAGCACACTACACGCTTCTACATAATTCCACCTTGGCACTCAGATATGGAGGAACACAAGAATATTGTACGATCCAAAAACCCGGGAAGCCTGAATCATGGATTAGATGAACACATGAAGTCTTTCGGTGGTTGGATGCGGACACATCTCTTGAATGACACCACTGTTGGAGATCAGCTATACTTGTTGGCCGCGTCACCATCTTCTACTGTATTGAATTTCCAAGGGTACGAAATAAATGGGAATACATTCTACACGATGGCCCAAGATAAAAAGAGCACCAACCAAAATAGTGGTGTCCGCTTTGATGCAATAGACGAGAATGGACAAAAGGACACATATTATGGTTACATAGAGGAGATATGGGAACTAGACTATGGAGTCTCTTTTAAGGTCCCTTTGTTTCGCTGCAAATGGGTCAACCTGAATGGGGAAGGGGTAAAGATAGACCAGTTGTACGGAATGACAACAAGGATCTCAACAATCTTGGTTATAGAGATGAACCATTCGTCCTAGCCAATGATGTGTCTCAGGTTTTCTATGTGAAGGACATGTCCTCCATCGAAAAAAAGAAAAATATGCAAACGAATACATCATATGATGAGCCAAAGCGTCACATAGTTCTTTCAGGGAAAAGAAACATCGTGGGAATCGAGGACAAGATGACATGTCGAATATTATAATAAGTTTGATGAAATTCCGCCTTCACGGAAAACTGACCCAAGCATTCCGTTAAGTAAAGAAGATGCTCCATGGTTACGTCTGCGGTCATAAGGAATGACATATGCCAAGAAGTTCATGCTCATATTATGTAACTCTAGTTCATGTCTTTCGCGGTTTGTGGCTTGACCAAGGATATCTTCATGTTTGTGGCCTTTAGTCCCGGTTTTGTAGTCTCAGTTTTTAATATTAATAAATGTCTTGAGTGTTAGTCCCATTTTGTGGCTGGACCGGGAGTGCCTCTATGACCAGTTTCTTGGAGATGCCGGAGGACTGGGCTCCGTCGGCATCTCCCTGAAACTGGCCGCAGTGGTGTCCCTGCTCTCGAAAACCATCTTGCAGCTTGTAACTTCACTAACTAGATCAATACGCCTCAGAGCTAACTAATTTCACATATTAGGGAGTGCCTCTATGACCAGTTTCTCGGAGATGCCGGAGGACTGGGCTCTGGCATCTCCTCGAACTGGCCGCAGTGGTGTCCCTGCTCGAAAACCATCTTGCAGCTTGTAACTTCACTAACTAGATCAATACGCCTCGAGCTAACTAATTTCACATATTAGGAGTGCCTCTATGACCAGTTTCTCGGAGATGCCGAGGACTGGGCTCACGTCGGATCTCCTCGAACTGGCCGCAGTGGTGTCCTGCTCGAAAACCATCTTGCAGCTTGTAACTTCACTAACTAGATCAATACGCCTCGAGCTAACTAATTTCACATATTAGGAGTGCCTCTATGACCAGTTTCTCGGAGATGCCGGAGGACGGGCTCCGTCGCATCCCCGAACTGGCCGTAGTGGTGTCCTGCTCTAAAACCATCTTGGAGATGCCTCAAACTGGCTGGAGGACTGGACTCACAAGGATGCATATTTATAGTACAAGCAGCTCGGCATAATGTCGACACACACGACATAATGTCGACACTCACCCTATTATTAGTCTTGACTCATCTTTAGTCCGGTTGGTGTCTCCAACCGACTAAAGGTTCATCTTTAGTCCCGGTTGGTGACACCATCCGGGACAAGGTACAAGCCGCACGACATAATGTCGACACTCACCCCTATTATTAGTGTTGTGCGCCCACTGCGCAATCCTTCGCGGTTGGTTTCTCCAACCGAGACTAAATATGAACCCTCTCTTTATATAGGCATTTCCCTCTATTTATTAGGTAACACTTAAGACATTTATTAATATTAAAAACCGGGACAAATCGGGACTAGCTAACACTCAGGCCTAAAGCCGCCCCCTTTAGTCATAATCATGCCTAGTCCTATAGTACGCAGCTTCAGGGTCTTCATCGTCGTCGTCATCATCATCGCCAGTCTGGGGATCCTCAGCCCATCCATGGCATATACCAGGGGCCATTCCAGCCTCGGATTCACGGCGGGTGGGAGAGGGGTCTCCTGGAAGACGATGCCGCTACCGCCGGGACAGTGTGGGGCCTGTGGCGGGTGGACTCGTGGGCACCGTAGGCGAGGATGGTCTCCCCCGGCGATGTAGCGCATCACTTCGATGATAGTACGGTTCGCCCACCACGCATTTACGGCCGACTTCGTTGTGGTTCACCGGTGGCGGGCCATCACCCTCGTACCTGGCGAGCTCCCTTTCACGCCTATTAGCGAAGAAGGCATTCCTGGTGTCATAGTTGTCGGGATCCCACTGGGGATCCATCCGCTCTCGGCGTGAGCTCGTGGTAGAAGTGGTTTGTGATGGCACTGTCGTGCGGAACCTTGAGGGAGAGGACAGAACCCTCCGGCCAAAGACATCAGCCGTGAGGCGGTACCCAGTGGACAAGGGTAGTTGAGGCGCCGCCGCCTCGATCCTCGAGGGTCGAATGGCCCGATGGCGTTGTCCATTGTTCTAAGAGAGGAAGGTGTGGATGTGGATAGCCATGACACGATCACCCTAAATATAGAGGAAAGGCGGAAAACTTGGCGTGAAGCTTTGGGAAATGGCGGAAATATCTTTAGTCGGTTAGTGACTACATCCGGGACTAAAAGCTCTAGTAGAAAGGAAAGGCGGAAAACTTGGCGGGAAGAGGTGGGAAATGGCGGAAAATATTTTTAGTCGGTTTGAGAATACATCCGGACTAAATTTGTGCCAACAATGATCATGTTTGAAAAACCCTTTTCCATTTTCGAGCGCAAAAACGGGTCGTTTTGTGAAGTAACCACCAAAATGCCGTTTCACAATGCTACCGTCCCATTTTCCTAAAATACTAGACCACCTTACATGGACTATCTCCCAACGGTACATCTCAAACCTTTTCGTCCATCTCGGGTAAAATGACAAATGTCTGTATTAATCGGCGGAAGTGGGTCCGGTTTGTACTACATACATGATCTATCGCCTGTGATTTTTGAAAAATCATTTTAGACTCGCAATATGTGGTTTCATCGAGATCCAATGCAAGTTCTAACGATGCGTCCCTATCTTCATGCACACCGGTTCGACCATAGTTAGAAATTCAGATAATTCAAACGGGCATAATAAATTCAAAAAAATCAGAACAATGAAAATCCTTGGCGTGGTGTCATATTATGTTACATAGTTGAAAGGAAAAATACCGACTTGGTATATTGATCATGTTTCAAAAACCTTCACAAAATGACCTATCATGTTCGAGGTTTCATGGCTTTCGGTCCAAATGGCCGATGTTATGTCTGAATCACGGCATAGTTTGTGATGTTGTGCCCATATTATGCATGTGTGGAAATTGGTATGGAGAACAATGTTGCAGGAGGAAGTTTTCCTTTTGTATGCGGAAAAGCCCTTTTCCATTTTCCGAGCGCAAAAAACGGGTCGTTTGTGAAGTAACCACCAAAATGCCGTTTCACAATGCTACCGTCCCATTTTCCTAAAATACTAGACCACCTTACATGGACTATCTCCCAACGGTACATCTCAAACCTTTTCGTCCATCCCGGTAAAAAGGACAAATGTCTGTAGAATCGGTAGGAAGTGGGTCCGTTTGTACTACAGTACATGATCTATCGCCTGATTTTTGAAAAAATCATTTTAGACTCACAATATGTGGTTTCTTCAGAGATCCAATGCAAGTTCTAACGATGCCCGTCCCTATCTTCATGCACACCGTTCGACCATAGTTAGAAATTGAGATAATTCAAAACGGGCATAATAAATTCAAAAAATCCGAACAATGAAAATCCTTCGCGTGGTGTCATATTATGTTACATAGTTGAAAGAAAAAATATCGACTTGGTATATTGATCATGTTTTGAAAAACCTTCACAAAATGACCTATCATGTTCGAGGTTTCATGGCTTTCGGTCAAATGACCGATGTTATGTCTTGAATCACGGCATAGTTTGTGATGTTGTGCCCATATTATGCATGTGTGTGACATTGGTATGGAGAACAATGTTGCAGGAGGAAGTTTTCTTTTTGTCGCATGGAAAAGCCCTTTTCCATTTTTAGCGCAAAAACGGGTCGTTTTGTGAAGTAACCACCAAAATGCCGTTTCACAATGCTACCGTCCCATTTTCCTAAAATACTAGACCACCTTACATGGACTATCTCCCAACCGGTACATCTCAAACCTTTTCGTCCATCCCGGGTAAAAAGGACAAATGTCTGCCGAATCGGCAGGAAGTGGGTCCAAACCTTTGTTTTTGAATTATTTATTTAAATCCAAACACTTTTTATGTTTAAATTTTTTCTAAATTCCAAATTGATATTAAAAAAATATAAGTTAATTCATTTTTAATTGTAAATGGTTCATATTTTAAATGGTTACATTAATTATTTTTAAAAGAAAATGTTTTGAATTATTTATTTAAATCCAAACACTTTTTATGTTTAAAATTTTCTAAATTCCAAATTAATATTCAAAAATATAAGTTAATTCATTTTAAAAGGTTACATTAATTATTTTTAAAATAGAATATGTTTTGAATTATTTATTCAAATCCATACACTTCTTATGTTTAAAGTTTTTCTAAATTCCAAATTGATATTAAAAAAATATAAGTTAATTCATTTTTAATTGTAAATGGTTCATATTTTAAATGGTTACATTAATTATTTTTTAAAACAGAAAATGTTTTTGAATTATTTATTTAAACCCAAACACTTTTTATGTTTAAATTTTTCTAAATTCCAAATTGATATTAAAAAATATAAGTTAATTCATTTTAATTGTAAATGGTTCATATTTTAAATGGTTACATTAATTATTTTTTAAAAGAAAATGTTTTTGAATTATTTATTTAAATCCAAACACTTTTTATGTTTAAATTTTTCTAAATTCCAAATTAATATTCAAAATATAAGTTAATTCATTTTAAAAGGTTACATTAATTATTTTTAAAAATAGAATATGTTTTGAATTATTTATTCAAATCCAAACACTTCTTATGTTTAAAGTTTTCTAAATTCCAAATTGATATTAAAAAATATAAGTTAATTCATTTTTAATTGTAAATGGTTCATATTTTAAATGGTTACATTAATTATTTTTAAAGCAGAAAATGTTTTTGAATTATTTATTTAAACCCAAACACTTTTTATGTTTAAATTTTTCTAAATTCCAAATTGATATTAAAAAATATAAGTTAATTCATTTTAATTGTAAATGGTTCATATTTTAAATGGTTACATTAATTATTTTTAAAACAGAAAATGTTTTTGAATTATTTATTTAAATCCAAACACTTTTTATGTTTAAATTTTTCTAAATTCCAAATTAATATTCAAAAATATAAGTTAATTCATTTTAAAAGGTTACATTAATTATTTTTAAAAATAGAATATGTTTTTGAATTATTTATTCAAATCCAAACACTTCTTATGTTTAAAGTTTTTCTAAATTCCAAATTGATATTAAAAAATATAAGTTAATTCATTTTTAATTGTAAATCGTTCATATTTTAAATGGTTACATTAATTATTTTTAAAATGAAAATGTTTTTGAATTATTTATTCAAATCCAAACACTTCTTATGTTTATAGTTTTCTAAATTCCAAATTATATCATTTAAAAACAATACAAATTTAAACCCCAAAATAAAAAATAAAGCGGAACAGAGAAAATACCGAAAAATTTGAAATCGGGAATATGTCCTGGAGCCACCAACCGACTAAAGACCTCCTGCGCGCCAACCCTTGGTCTGCTGAAAATATTGGACTATACGTCCCGGTTGGTGGCTCCAACCGGGACGTATGCCCCTTTAGTCCCGGTTGGAGCCACCAACCGGGACTAAAGGTCCCCTACTAGTTAACCATGCCCCTTCTCCTTCTTCCCCGTTCCTCTTTCTCACTCACCCGCAACAGAGATCGCCGCCGCCATGAGACAACCGCTTCGACGCCGTCAGCTTCAACCATCGTCTCGCCGGACTCCACGCCTCATTGTGCTTATCCTCCTCGCGAAGGAATCGGTTGCCACCGAATCGACCGCGTCTTCCCCATCACCGACGAGCTCCGCCTTGCCATCACCGTTGCTTCCGATCTCCTCCGTCCCCACCAAGGCTACACACGCGTCGAGGGTGAGCTTGTAACTCTCTGGGACCCCTTCTTTCCTCCCCTAGCGCTCTGTCCTTCTCTCGCGCCGTCCGCCGCCATCCGCCGCCGCTGCATGTCGTCGCGTGCCCTATTCCGGTGACCAAATCCGGGCGGTGCCCTACTAGTTAGGTTCGCCTCGACGCCCTCTTTCGAACAAACCCATGCACGCCCCCTCCCGAGCTCTCTAGCAACGTCGCTGCCACCGCATGCTGCTCACCGCGATGTGATCAGGCCGGGTGGGGCCTGCTGCTGCGTGGAGGCTGAGTTGGCACTAGGGCCCATCTGTCGATCTCACTGCTAGGGTCGCCGGTGTAAAAACTATTTGCCTTTTTGTTTTAATTCCGAAAATGATTTAATATTGTAAAATCAATAACTTATTGTTTATAAGTCGAAAAATACAAATAATATATCAAATTATTCAGAAAATGAAACCTATCTATTTAACATATAATCATGCATTGTTAAACAACTTAAATGACAAGTATAATTAGAAGAACAAATGCACCCCTCTCATATGTTAGGAGTTTCTCCGAGTTAGGGTTTTCACCCTCGGAACCCGATTAAATCGTCGAGCATGTCTTAGGGTTACATTCCAATGCAAATTAACTTGTCATATCACCATACTTGCTTGAGCATTGCATCGATGCCATGTGTTGATTGTTTCCCTTTCTTTTCGGTGTTTCGATTATTAGGTTTATTATTAGTTAGGTATTATTAGGTTTATTAATTAGTTTGGTATTATTGGTCTTCGCCCCACCGGGTCATCCTTGTGGGTAGCCCTGACCGATTCACATTGTCAAGCAACTTAGGTGCATGTGGGTTCGACGATGTGCCTATCTACTACACGGTTTCCCTTTCTCTTCATTTTTATTATTGTGTATGTATATATTAGGGTTTCTCTAAATTAGGGTTTATATCTCTCAACACCGTACTTAACTTTCTCCTTTAGCCGCTTTGACTTATTCGTTTTTCCACCTATGAAGAAAATATGGACCCACACGTCAGAGACGAAGAAAAGGAAGAGTTGATCCAAGGTGTGATCCGTGGGGAAGATAATTTAGACGTATCAACGTTTCTGAACAACTCCGGTGAGGGTGATCCTCTTTTTACCGGAGTAGACAACTTGTTTGAGGTTGAAGGTGTTGCCTTCCGCGAGGGAGAAGGCGATGCCTTGTGTAATCGAGAAGACGCTCGGCAAGGTGCATGTAATATAAATCAATTCATTAATTAATCATCTGCTATCGATATAGAAATAGTAACGGCGATCTTTCTTCTTTTAGCCCTCGGATCGAAGGAATCTACTGAAAAGAGCGAGGCCCAACCAAAAAGTTGCAAGACCATGAGAGGTTCAGGATCGAAGATGTCATGAGACGGCAGTAAGCGACTCCAAGTTGTCGCAACCAAATTTGTGGCACAATGCGGAGTAATCGTTAGGGACTTAATCGATCACCATTAGAAATTGGAATAGGCCTGCTAATGCGGATGAAGAGGAACAAGTTTATTTGTCCCTAACCACGCCAAAGATTTACTGTGGAAGAGGCTCATGGTTAATTTCAAACTACCGAAGATAGAGCTGGATCCAAATGCGGAGGATCAAGTTGAGGACGCCTTAGAACATGGGAGAGCCATGGAGGCTAAGGTCAGGGAGTGGGCTTTGAATAAGATGGCCCAATGTTTCACCAACTGGAAGAAAAAATTACACCTTGACTATGTCATGAAAGAGAAGACTCCCGATTTCAAGAATATTCAGTTTGAGAAGATAAAACCATTCTGGACTGAGTTTGTGGAATACAAGAAATCGAAAAAGCTAAGAAAATGTCTAAAACGAATAAGCTGAATCGCTAACAAGAAGTATCACCATACTATGGGGCAAGGTGGCTCTGGGTGGCATTCCTAAGTGGGAGAAACTTGAGCAGAACTGCGTGATAAAAATATCAGCCCGAGACGACGATTGGGTAGAACGTGCAAGGAATTGGTTTTACGGGCATGGGGCACGTTGGACTCGGAAGGAGGTGTATATATACCATACGACATAAAGAAGACCCTTGCCAATCGAGAGGATGAGAAAAGCGATAAAGGCTGTTAAAGATGGGGACTTCATTCCCGATAGAGAGAATGATGAGCTCACACTCGCCCTTGGAAATAAGGAACATGATGGACGAACACGAGGCACAATAGGCTCCCAATCATGGAGGACTGGGTTTCAAGAGAGGAAGAAATATCCCGATAGAAGCCGTCGGAGGAGTAAGGGCGGTTGAAGCGAAAGTCGAAAGAGCGAATGCGTTTAATTGAAGAACGATTAAAGCAACAACAAGATGAAATTAACTCACTTAAAGAGCAAAGTACTACCGGCGCCCATCTCAAGAAGACACTGCATTCGATGCTACCGCCTATCGAATAATCGAAAAGCGGTGGCTTCCACCGAGGTCCCGGGTGATGACAATGGCGATGCCGATGATGCACCGACGATGGCTCCTGTTGGCTACCCAGTGGATGATATCACGAGATGACACATGCGAGCTACATGTCAAAGTTGTGAACATATCAATGAAGGTGGCGGTCGGCTATGCCTTACCAATTGGACCCACACCAACTTACCACGATCGTCCGGTTCCGGAGGGTTACGCTGTTGTCGGCGTGGATGAAATCATGCCCACCTTTGAGGTTTTGGATCTACACTACCTGCCGGTGAAGGGATGTGATCGCTGGGTGACGCAAAACGTCACCATTCTATGGCCAAGGATTGTATCGTGCTTCAAATCACACGCCAAGGCCATCTTCGCCGCCTCACCCGTCTCCAGCGAGGTCGCCGCCACGGCAGCCGTCTTCGCCTCACCCGCTCCGTCGCCTCACCAATCTCCGGTGCAGCCATCGCGCGGGAGCCATCGCCATGGGAGCCATCGCCGGCGCCTCGGGATAAAAAGCGAAGCGCATCGCCATCTTGGCGTCATAAGCGATCGCCAAACGTAAACAAGAGCCTCTTCCAAAAGTACCAACGGTTCCTCCCAAGAGAGCTTATGATCTTGAAGAGGAGATCATGGCGATCGTTGATGCGGAAAGCAATTTGCGTTTTAAGCTAAGCCGAAAGAGCCAGAGTTCCCCAAAGACCAAAGAAGAAAAAGCCAAAGTGTTGAAAATGCTAAAGACTCTTCATCAACCCGAGCCAAAGCTGTCATCGGACTATGAGCGTTCTATTCTCAAGTCACATGCAGACAAAAAGCCTCAAGAGCGATCAGATGCAAGCGGAAATCTGTTGCCCAGCTCGGAGAACAAGCAAAAGTGACTTGCGCCCCTCTCAAGGTGATTTCTCAAACCAATGTGGGGTCGAGCAAATATGGGGCAAGAGTATGATCCAGAGGTAGTTACACACGGAGAAGCTGCCGCTGCTCAAGGTATGAGTATTGCCCAGACTTATCCCAGTTAGAGTTCTTACGTGAGTGAAGTAGCATACCAATACCAAGACGGAAAACCTCTCGTCAAACTCGAGGAGGTAAACAATCTTCCAACAAAATGCGAAGATTGCATAACTGGTACATGCATGCCACAAGGGCGGGCTAATCGGATAATGCCGAGGGTTACAAAAAGCATAATGGGAAAGAAAACGATGACATGATATCCATTGAATTTGATGAACTATTTCAATTATTCAATCAAGACGCCTTGGACAAATCGATCATGAGTGCCTATTGTCCGTAAGTACTAATTCTGTAATTAATTTAGTCTCCATCTATAATATTTTGTTTATTGCATGTATATAATCATACTTTAATATGCGTAATGAAGATTCTCGAATGCAGCAGAGGACAAATCTATGACATTGGCTTCATTGACCCATATTGGGTTCATGAAGCTAATCTCAAAATAAGCCCCAGGATACGGAGGATAATATAGTACACGCTTAAGGTTTCAAGAAACCAAAAGGAAATACTATTTCCTTACAACTTCGATGAGTGTTATTGTCTTGTATACACTTTCTATTTCGCTTACTCGATGTTAAGTATATAATTGATTAGTTCTGCATTCGCAGTACCACTATATTTTGTTAATCATTCAACTTGACAAAGGGCGTGTACTAGTCATGGACTCAAAACATAAACCCCTTGAGACGTGGAAGGACATGCGATACTTCTCCAATGTAATTCTAATAATTATGACACTATATCGACAACGTTCGTGAATTTTATGATATCAAGTACTTAATAACTTATTTTATTCGTTTTCTCGCCGGCAGCGCTTGAAACGGTTCACCAAGAAGGCTAGGGTGTTTGGAAAGAGGAGCTTACATTTCAACCACTAGATGTAAGCACCACTAGCTATATCCAGCATCTCTTTGATTCTAGTTTTGATACTGATTATTATCATGCTTGATTATTATTTTGATTGAACTCTGTTGTCGTAAAGTGCCCACGCAGGACCGTGTAACAATCTATGTGGATACTATGTATGCGAGTTCATCCGCAGACGTGCGATGAGAAGGGCAGGAATTTAGAGCAACTCCACGTCGTAAACAATTTCTATAGTTTTAATTACAATCAAATTGTGTTTAGTTTCATATTCATATAGGTGACTCCTTTTTAAATCAGATCGAACGTCTACGGACGGTCTTACGCCAAAGGATCGCACTGAGCAATACAGGAGGAATTGGCGGGATTCTTGGATGCGAAGTCCTAAACACACAAGGGAATACTACTCGGTGTGTATAGACAATAGGAATTGTAAAATAGCAACTTTCAAGAAATTGGCGGTAGCATCGAATAGCAACTTTTGTATGTAGTGCATGAACTCGATCCGTATTGAATGTAATGTTGTCATGATGATCTTGTGTAATATAAGGTTCCTTCGTTGATAAGTGCAAAACACTAAATAAACAATAAAACAACCTAAATGAATTCTTCGCGGCGGCACAAAAGTGGCGAAAATCTTTGCGGCAACAAAATGTGCCAAAATGAATTCTTCGCGGCGAAGAAATGGGCCAAATCTCTGCGCCCGGCAGGTTATTAGTCCGGTCGGTTAATTTACGGGACTAATGCTCCACCTCCACCTCGATGCCGCCACGTGTGCCCCCATTTGTCCCGGTTGGTGGGGAAACCGGGACTAATGGTTGGAGCTTTAGTCCCGATTGCCCCGTCCCGGTTGGGCAACCGGGACTAATGGCCCTTACCAACCGGCACGCATGGGCCCTTTTCTACCAGTGGGTGGCCAACCCTTTCCGATGCGGTGGCAACCCAGAATCGAAGAGAGTTGAACTTGTTCGTGACCTTGGTGGCTAGGTCACTTTGGTTGGAACGCAATGCCCGAGTCTTCGATAGGAGGGCGAGGCTGCCCCATGATGTCTGTAATAGCATTAGGCAGGATTTCGACTTGTGGAGAAGTGCAAAGTTATGTGGAAGTGGGCCGAGACGAGGTATAGGTTAGCGTCCTTAGTGTGGCGGTGCTCGTACGGGTGGTCTAGTTTGTCGTTTTGTTTTGACGAACAATTTCTTTTCTATCTTAATGAATAAAGACACGTGAGGCTCGGCGCGTGTTCTTGAAAAAAGAATAAGCAGTTGCACGAACACGTGTCCCCTGGTGACATGGTTCAAGCAAATCGATGTTGATGGATCGACGTTTCAGTTGGAGCGCTCGCGTTTGCGCTCCGACGCTTTTGGTTCCAGCAGCTTTACGGCTGCGTTCCAGTCACGACTCACTTCCGGTCACGACTCAGCAGCTTTCTTGAAAAGCGTATCGCTCGCTTCCGGTCACGACTCTATACGCTTGATTGATAGCTGCTCTTGGGCAGAATGGACAAAAATAACCCAAATTCGAAAGGATTTCACGAAATGACCCATCTGGAAAACTATTTCACTGGCACTAACCCTTTTTGTAGCGCCTAATAGCAAGGCGCTACACTCTACAGTGTAGCGCCTTTCAGCTAGGCGCTATGCCCCCTGCCAGCGTGGCACCGCCTGGCCCCTCCCTGGCCCCACCCCGCCGTGTGACGCCCAGGCGCTACGCCTGGGGCGACTAACGCCCAGGCGCTATGCCTCAGGTGTAGCGCCTGTCTGATAGGCGCTACACATTAAAGTGTAGCGCCTATCAGACAGGCGCTACACTTTGAGACATAGCCTGCAGCCCGCAGCCCCCCTCCCCACCCCTCCCCATTCACTCCCAGCTCGACCCAAGGAAGGAGAACAGCAAGGAGGCGCCCCCTTCTCCCCCCCTCAAATCTCTCACATTGGAAGCTTTATTTGGTGGATTTGTGCCTCTCCCCACCTGCTAGAGGTACCCTCCCTCATTCCCCTTCGTTTTGACCTTTGGAAATCTTTCATTTTGGTTGGACTTGGCTTGAAACCCTAGAAATTTGATTTGGAGAGAAATGTTTGGAAATTTGTTAGATTTCGTCTGCTCCAAAATTAACAGAAGCATACAGAGAGAAAACCGAGAGTTGGCTCTCGGGGAAAACTCTAAGTCAGGGTGTAGCGCCTGTCTGATAGGCGCTACACCTCAGAGCATAGCGCCTATCAGACAGGCGCTACACTCTGAACTGCCCAGTTTCAAACAACATATACTCAAACAACACTTGTTATACTAGTTTCAAGCAACATATACTCAAATAACATCAATATAATCTCAAACAACATCAACTAATTGTCATACATCAACATAGTCTCAAACAACATCAACGTAGTGCCAATACATGAACATAGTCTTAAACAACATCAACATAGTGCCATACATCAACCCATACATAGTCTCCAACCTAGTGCATCATCATCAACATTGTGCCATACATGACCTACTTCCGTCCACGCGTCCTTGGGCCTCGGCCCCTCCTTGGAGGTATCTTCTTTGTCACCTCCTCTTCTTGCGACTCATCTTCATCATCATCTTTAGGCCTCTCGTCCTCCTAGTCGCTCTTGACCTCCGTGGCGGCTCGTCCTCGACAACATTGGCCTTTCCTTGTTACGGAAGTCGTCCGCGTCCAGTGTTGAACTGTTTCCTTGGCTTCACCGGTATGCGGAACGAATCCGGTACTCCTCCTCGCCTCATTCTCCATATGAGGCAGCTACATGTAAGATTGTATGGCTATGAGAAATGCATGGGAACGAAAGCACTAAATGCATGTAAGGTTGTCCCATACCTCATCTTCCGAGCGAATCGCCAAGTGGTGTCATCCTCAACATCATCACGAAGATGGGCGACGGATCGAGTCGACTTAGACCTAGAACCAGAAGGGGTTGTGTACTCGGGATCGCGGCAACCTAGCACGTTAGATAAGCGACACATCTTTTGGGCCGAACGCTGTAACAAATAACAACATAAGTCAAAACAAGAACATGCCTATCTTGAGGAAGTATCGCATCCATACCTTAAGGAAGTTTCGTATCATGCCTTCTCCCTTTTTCCCCTTAGGGGCAGCAAAAAGAATCGCCTCGGCATCGTCGGCATATTTCTTTACCTCCGTTCTCTACAGAGTCAAGAACAAGAACATGTTAGGCAAGAAAGAGATGAGAGTGCAAGGAAAGTAATGCGAAGGCAACGATAACTTTACCGCAAAGTTGAGTGAGGAAGAAAGCGGGATGTCGGTCCCCTCCCTGACCTGCCGGTTGTACTGAGTGTAGGCAAGTTCATCGAATCGACTCCTCCAATATTTCTTCCTCGTAGGACGGCGGGCAAATGGAGACACGGGTACTACCAAGAAACCAATGGATGTAGTTGTTAAATGCAACTGGGCAATGTGCTCTTCCATTATTCCATTCCGTTCGTCGAGCATTCTCCACACAAATGAGGAACTCCATGACGTGCCTCCTATGATGGTGATCCCAATTCTTGATCTTCCTCTGCCTCTTTCTGTCCAACCTGAACAACAACAAAGAACCATGTTAGTACCATCCAAAGCAATTGAGCACAAGTTCTCATGCTAACTAACCGATGAAGCTCCTTGTCGGTGTCCTTCCACACGGGAGGGTTGCACTGAAACAACCCGAACTGCCTCATCACCCGTTGTGGCATATGAAACTCAACCGCCCAATTGCAAATCAATGGGCAGCACATGAGCCAGAGAGATTGTTCCTCCAAGCACTTCGGGTTAATATCAAACCCGGGAGCAATACCAAACTCGTCCCCACAACCATAAGGCTCCCACTCCACCTGCAACATATCACAAGAACATGTTTGGTATCGATTTTGACTCGTGAAGTAAATATTATGGATAGTGACGTATAGATAAACATCTACCTTTCAAGCGTAATCGCATCAAACTCGTTCGTACTTGAGGTACATGGCATCAACATCGCTTGTCATCTCCGATACCACGTCCCACTTGTAAGCCAGTCGGTCGGCTGGCATAGAGGGTTTCTATTATACGATGGCCAAGGATGGTGGCCCACCTCTTTGGGACGACCAACTGGTAAGCGTTCCCAGCTCCATATCGAGAGAAGAACCATAGCACCACCTATTCCGGCAGATTCGCCTGCCCTACGACAGGCATCGTCCAACTGCAAGTGAACAAAAACAAGGTCAGTATAGCATATGTGTGGACTCGACATATACAAATGAATGTAGAGTGCACATGTGATTACCTGCCGGTACAAGTAGGCAAGAGCCGCCGAACCCCAGCTGATATTGCTATCCCAGTTTGCTAGTGCCTTGAGCCACATCCACTGAGCGGTCCTACCTCCGCTGTCAGCAAACAGAGTCCTAGAAAGGACATACCACACGTACACACGAGCATGTGTCTCGATCACCTCAACCTCGGCGGGGTTCGGGCATTCCCTAAAGTTAGACACGATCCACGCATATGTCGCGCCTGCTGGGACTCTATCTTTGCTCTTATCTTCAAGTTCTTCAGGAGCCATGCCAATAAGTAGCTCCATCGCATTGCGCCACCCATCGGAATCTGTGCTCATACAGAGAGGCTCCCCCGCGATAGGAAGTCCAAAGATCATGGAAACATCCTGAAGAGTAGGAGTGATCTCGCCGGTCCGGAGGTGGAAAGTGTGCGTCTCCGGCCTCCACCGGTCGACAAGTGCGGTGATAGCAGCCGCGTTGAGGTTCGGCGTCGACCGGCTCACAAGCGTGATGAAAGGGAGGAGGCCTAGCCGCTTGATGTACTCGGTGTACCGCTCGTTGTACGACATGTCATTCGAAGACGCGCCATGAGAACGAATCTTGAGGGGACGAAGCCTCTGCATACATACAAGATCGAACATTATGCTTTTTCCAACACAATTGAATCAATAGAAAAATAAAAGCAAAGAAGTTCAACCATGGTTTTATTACCATATGCTTCTCCGCCATCAAGTATGCCCGGTGTTGATGATCATAGTAATCCTCAAGTAGCCACACCATCCTACATATATATTCCAAACATCAATAAAATGTTTGTGGTATGTAGAATCCATATATGGTAGCATATTATTCAAACATCCATACAAATCCATATACAACCATCATACAAATCCATATACAACCATCATATTATTCAAACATCCATACAAATCCATATAAAACCATCATACACAATGCAAATCAACAACACACTTCCAATCCCCATCAAATACAACTAATACATAACTTCCAAATAGCCAAAAACATACACAAATAGGTCATATTATGAATCTAACTAGACCTAGGGTTTGAGGATAATGTGCAAGATTCATTGGATGAAAGAGAGGGAAAATGAGGGGATTACCTTGAGGGAGGGATGGGGAAGCAAATCCACGGTGAAATCCCTCAGATCTGTTGGATTTGAGGTGGGGATTTGAGAGAGGGGGAGAGAGGAACCGCCGGCTGCTCCTCTCTGTGTTCTTCCAACGTCTGGGAGTGAATGGGTCGGGGTGGGAGGGGGCTGCGGGCTGCTGAGTATGTCTCAAAGTGTAGCGCCTATCTGATAGGCGTTACACTTTAATGTGTAGCGTCTATCAGATAGGCGCTACAGCTGAGGCATAGTGCCTGGGCGTTAGTCGCCCCAGGCGTAGCGCCTGGGCGTCACACGGCAGGGTGGGGCCAGGGAGGGGCCAGGCGGTGCCACGCTGGCAGGGGGCATAGCGCCTAGCTGAAAGGCGCTACACTGTAGAGTGTAGCGCCTTGCTGTTAGGCGCTACAAAAAGGGTTAGTCCAGTGAAATAGTTTTCCAGATGGGTCATTTCGTGAAATCCTTTCGAATTTGGGTTATTTTTGTCCATTCTGCCCTGCTCTTGCCGTGATTCTTTATGTTTTCCGAGAACGTGATGTTACTGCAACGGCCACGTACTGTAACTACTCTCCATGCTAGACCGTGAGTGGCTGCTGGCTGGTGGGGAGTATTTTATAAAAAAATGATGCGCGTGTAGGCAGTGTTTCAACAAAAAATAACTCAAAAATAGAGTAACTTCCAATTTTGGATGTACTACAAAAGCTTAATAAGTGACAGAAAGTAAAATGAGACTTGCTTCTTAGTACTCCACTCACCTTCTCCCAAAAATCTCACACGACGTGAGGATTTCCCATCGAGTCTAGTCCTCAAAGTCTAAGATTTGACATACTCTCATACATTAGCAGGTAGAATATTTCCCATCGAGTCTAGTCCATCGAGTATCATTCCGTGGTTATTTTTGGAAAGCCGGCCAATAAATGCTGGCTCTCTCGTACATTAGCAGGTAGAATATTTTAGAGCTATATACGTTTTTAGTCCCACATCTTGCGGCATAGAAGCGTTTTAGTTCTACATCTTGCAAAGTGAGTACTACTAGTCCCACAACTTGTATCCCTGAAACATTTTAGTCTAATTTAATTAGACTTCATCGAGTTTCATTGATTTTGACCAAATTCGACAACCCTGTAGCGACACAATTTTTTCAAATGATCCTTCTATATTTCTACAAAAAAATAAAAATATAAAAAAGATGGGAATTGAACTCATGACCTCTGTATTGCTAATCGTCTCCCCAAACCATTAGGTTGAACAATGCTGAGTGTTACACAAAAGGACGTAACGCTTGTATACAATATAGGCACGCTCACACTTAAGAATGCTCACATTCAAAGGGCGGAACCAGTGGTCTTTATTGATTGAGTGTGTATATTCGGGCTATATCTAAGCATTTATTTTGGATATTCAAAAAATACATATTCTTACGTTAAAAAATTTATAAAAAAAATATAAATTTTCAATCTAAAATAATTTGTGCTCTGGGCTCCGTAGAAAAGACAAAATTAGAGATCCGGTTTGCAAGCGGTGCACCTTAAAATATTGTTAGAATTTTCTTTTTTTGTGGCCCCTAATACAAATCAATCCGGGCTAAAATTTTGCACACTAAAATCTTATATCATTGTCCACATATACGCAATTTTTAAGGTGATTTTGATACTTAGAATTGCATTTTTCAAATGTTCAAATAAAGACCACTACTTAGCCCAAGTTTCAAAATAAAAGTCTTCACGGATGGTGTATAAGATTATGCTAACAGCGGTGGACGCTTATATTAGATAAAAAGATTCCACCCTTTATAGCACTAGATAACATTGCTTAAGGTAGTGGCTTAAGGAGGTGAATAGGAACTCAAAGGTCATGAGTTCGATTCACTCGCTTGCCACATTTTTATCTATTTTGTATGTCCGCTCTAAAAAAAATGTGATGCAACGAATTTGGTCAAAATATATCAGTCAAACTCGATGAAGTCTAATTAAGTTGGACTAAAATGTTCTTAGGATGCAAGTTATGGGACTAGTAATGTTCACTTTGCAAGATGTGGGACTAAAACGCTCCCACGCCGCAAGATGTGGGACTAAAAGTGTATATAGCTCAATATTTTATATGATTTCACTAGACGGTAAGGCTAAAAAGGAAGATAAATGAAAAAAATACACGCTGATTGCCAGGACTGTTAGAATTTTTGCCTAAATAGGCCTAGTCTATCTATTATATGCCAATAAATTTTCTAAAATCTTATAGGCCCATTCATGCAATGTAAGAGCTGGGACAAAAGTTTAGTCGCATATTGCTAGTTGAGTGGAAGTTGAACCAACTTATAAGAAGAGCTCTTCCACCACTTATACGAGCTTGAAAAGAGAAGATATATACACATGCGCTCCTCCTCCTCCTCGCCACGACACGCGCGCGCCGCTGCTTGCGGGAATGCCTCGAGCCGAGAGCTTCTCTTTCTTTTTATCCTCAATGGAGATTTAATTCAAACTTAGTGGAGGCTTTTCAACTTCGGTCGTTGTCTGTTCGCCTGCGTACCTGTGCCTATAAGAGTGAGAGGTCGCTCCTCTTCTCACACACGCTTCAGTACATCGCCTCTAGTTTCAGAGCACCGCGCTATCTAGTCTTCCCCATCCCGTCTTACGGCGTGCATCGCTAGTCGGGACAGTAGGCCTTCGAGACCCCACTGCTTCGTGTCCTGTACGGGAGAAGGGCGATAAGGTTTTTGGGGAGCGCGACTACTGGCTTCATCATGGACTCCTTAACGGATAGCGAATGCACTGACGTCTTCCCCAACGACGACTTCTTCCCCGATATCAGCAACCTCTTCCTTGATGACTTGGCTGACGACGGTGCCAACGCCAACACCGGCGGTTCCTCTGCTATAATGTATATCATCTTCCTCAATCTTGTTTATCTTATTCATCCTGTCTTTTATCTACCTTTTATTCACTACTAGGAAAAGGGTTGTTCGTGGTGCACCTGAAAAGCCCATCCGTGACGCACTAGGGGTGCGCCACCATACCTGCGCTACGGTTACCTGGAAACTTATGTAGCGCACCTGCCAGTGCGCCACAGCTAGAAACTATAGTGCGCTATGGGTATGTTGCCTATGGCGCACAAGGCATTGCGCCACTGATTGCTGACATGTGTGCTTTAGTTGTAGTGCGCCATTAAAGCCATGCCATATGCGTCACGAGCATATTTTTTTTAATTTCTGAGCCAGATGATATACAATACAGATTATATATAATATTACAGACAGATATATACATAGATATAAGATATACAATTATATATATGAATACACAATTTGCAAAACAAGATTGAAACAAATACATATAGATAAGTCCCATACATGAATACATAGTGTAAGTTACATTGTTTGGATCAAGTTACAAAGTAGTTGGTGACATGCGAATACATGTGTCTCGAACAAGTTAGAGCTCGGAAGCTCGCCTAGACATCTAAACTAGCTAGAAACAAGCACAGGATAAACAACCAAAGACGATAAGCATCACCGCGACGAAGGTGTATGTCTTTATCCGGTTCCTTGTCCTAACTACCGCTAGATAGCACGTGTATCTAGCTTCCTCCTCGGCCATAGTGTTGTACCCTTTGTAGCTATTACCGCTGAAACAGTGCACCTATCTCCGACAGTCTTTCCAATCATCGTAGACTCCGGGAACCCATCCCTTGTACACGACGTACCACGTCATCTACAAGTTGGCAATAATAATTAATCGGTGATTGAAAAAACATGTATAATTAAAGTCGCATATGAAGATACACTTATAGAAAGTAATTCCAACTCAAAAATATCAAATTAACTCAAAAAACATGTCTCATATATAACTAGGTCGTTGGACACATAAATATGCTACGATGGAACAGTGCGCCAAGTAGGATGCACAACACCTGGACTTGTGTATAGCACAAGGAGCACTATCCCATCACAACACATTCACATATATAGTGTGCCACGACATTTCAATCATCGACATTCTTGAAAAAGACAAAAGTAAATAAAAAAGAATGCCTCATATATAACTAGGTCATTGGACACAGGAATATGCTATGACGGAATTGTAAGCCAAGTAGGATGCACAACATCTGGATTTGTGCATAACACAAGGATTACAATCCCATCACAGCACATTAACATATAGTGTGCCACGATATTTCAATCATCGGTATTATTCTCGAAAAAGACCAACGTAACTCAAAAAGAATGCCTCATATATATATATATACTAGATCGTTGGGCACAGGAATATGCTACGACAGAACTGTTAGCCAAGTAGGATGCACAAGACCTGGACTTGTGCATAGCACAAGGCTAACGATCCCGTCGTAGCACATTCACACACACACACACACACACACACACACACATATATATATATATATATATATAAGACAAAAGTAACTTAAAAAGAATTCCTCATATATAACTAGGTCGTTGGACACAAGAATATGCTATGACGGAACTGTAAGCCAAGTAGGATGCATAACATCTGGATTTGTGCATAACACAAGGATTACAATCCCATCACAGCACATTCACATATAGTGTGCCACGACATTTTAATCATCGGCATTCACATATAAAAGACTAATATAGTAAGGAAAAAAGAAGGACCAAAGTGAGCAAAGGACCAAAGAGTAAGCAAAGAAAAACTAAGCATTGATTCATATATAATAATAATAAGAAAAAGAAGTAAGCGATGATTCATAAACCTAATAAGATAAGTAGTAGCATGTACACTTATACACACACACAAAGGTCATCTATAGTTTGGAACTACAACTAGGCCAACATCAAGCCTTCTGTCTCGGCTCAGGGAACGGGAGGACGCCTTGTCTCGTCATGAACTTCCTATAGTCACCCTGTATCTCTAGGCGATCTTCTATGTCACGGTTATTCGGGAGATTTTCTCCGTAGAAGATCCCCCCGAAGGCATGACATCACGAAAGATGATTGCCCCAAACTGCTGCTAGATGCGATACATCTCTTGTCTAATATCTGAATCAGTGATCTTGGACTTGCCTTCGGCCCACTGTTTGAGATGATATGGCAGCGTAGAATTCTGCTGGTCTAGTAGGAACGCCCTCATGTGATGCAGTGCATAGTAGGCTTCCTTCTTACTGCCTTCCGACTGCTTCACGCAGGGAAACTCCGTTACATGGTTAAAGACGTGCCTGACGAACTTGACCTTCTTACGCACGAAGGTGGTGCCTTCCGTCAAGGCATAGCCAGTGAGAGCATCATCCATAACTTCCTTGATCTTGTCATAGTTTTTCTTCTTTTCTAGACTCCCCGAGTCGAAATACGTGGCGTGCGAATGCTTCGGCGATAAGGAGATGAGTGTGCAGTATTTATCTCTGCGCAAAAAAATTCAAATGGAATGTGTTGGAAAAAGAATGATGATAATCTAATAAAGCCAATCGATGGTGGCGAGTCAATAATGACTTACTCGAGAAAGTAAGGCACGGGAATGTATTCCTTTGTCTTGTTCGCCATGAAGATTCCTTTTAGGTACGAGGCCATGAAACGCTGTTCAATGGCGCTTCCCAAGCAGCCGTCACACATGTAGTAGGGGTCCACTATAGCGATGCCCGGTGTGTTCTCTCTAATGATCTGCATGGCCAGGCTGAGAGAAAACAGGCGAAACATGGTATAGTGCAGCAGGTACAGGTGGAACATACGGAAGATGTCGTCAAACCGTAGGAAGAACAGATCCGCGGGGGCATTGTCGACGAAGCCCAAGACTGGTGGCACCTTAACCACGAATACCTGGTGTGAGGGATCTTTCTCCACCAGAAGGTGTCTCTCTACCGTCAGCACGCCATCATGCACACTCTTCAGTTCCGAACTGGCGAGCCTCCGCAAATTCTTAGGTAGCATGGGCTCACCCGCCACATGCATCCTCCACATAATACCCTCGGGTCTTGGTGGCCCGTCCCGAAACCTGATCAGATTCGTAGTTGATGCCACCGGCTGGCTCGAGCTGCTAGATTTTCTTTTCCTGGCCTTTTTTCCTTTTGGTGAGCGGGCAGGCGCCGCAATCTGAGCACCATCCGCACTATGTAGCGTGTCAGGGCTTAGAATAAAGGGCCAGTTGGTTGTATCAGGTGTCTCGGTGAAGGCAGAAGCTAGAGGCGTCTCCTGAGAACCAAACAAACGCTTGGTGATAGTGGGTTTCTGTGGCATCCCGCAAAACCACTACTAGAAAATCGCGTTGTTTTTGTGCATTGCATCGTCATGACCGCATGCTCATGTCATCATGCCACATTGCATTTGAGCATCGTCATCATCTTGCATTCGCTTGCATAAAACTATTTGCGGAAAAACCTGTTTTTGTTTTATAAACGCCCCGTCTATGTTCCAAACGCAAAACCCGGGTCTCCGGATTATTTTGTTTTGTCTGCTATCGGTTTGCAAAAGCCTTGTTTTAAACAAATAAAATATTTAATTATTTTTAGTGGGGCAGTCGAACGGGCCGATTCGACCCAGTCGACCACCCCCGGAATAAAATCGTTCCACCCAAACTCTAAACCTAATTCCCACCCAATCCTAATCTACCCACCAATCTCAGCTCGCCACCTCACCCTCTCCCCCAATCCCTACCCACCTTGCCACCTCATCAATCCACCCACTCAACCCCCCCACTCCTTCTCTCACCCCAGTCCCACCTACCCCCTCTCTCTCTCCCTCACCGATAGCCCGGCCCCACCCCACAGCCCCACTTCCCCTGGCCCCACATGCCAGCCCCACCCCCACTCAACCCCCCCGCCTGGTCCCACCGCCCCTGGCCCGACCCCACCACGCGCCCCACCCCGCTCTCTCCTGTCCCTCCCTTCTCCTCTCTCCCGACCCCGCTCTCTCCTCCTCCTCCGGCGCCGCCCCGCTCGGCCTCCCTCTCTTCCGGCCTCCAACCTCAAGCCTCCTCCTTCCCCACCCCGCTCTCACACGCAGCCTTCGCCACGCTCAGCCCTGGGCCTCTCGGCCTCACAGCCTTCTCGCCGCAGCCATCCCCGCCCGGCTTGCCCGCCACCTCTACCGCCTCCGACCCTCCGTCGCCGCCCGAGCTTGCCTGGCCGCCTTCTCTGGTCTTCCTCACGGCCTGCCGCCTCTCCGTCCGCCACCACCGCCCCCGCCTCGCCAGGCAGATCCCCCTCGCCAGCTCCTCTCCGGCGCCTCCCCGCCGCCCTGCTCCTCCTCCGTCAGGCGGCCTCCACCCCGCTTTGCTCGGTGCTCTGCTCCCGCCTTGCCGGCTTTCGTCAGCTCAGCTCCTGCGTGTACACCGTCCCTGCAACCGACCCCCTCCGAAATGTGTCGAAGTTGTTGCTACAAGATGTGGTGAAGCTCGCGAGGATGTTCCAGACCCTCGTGTTTGACGAGAATCCCCACAAGATCTTCCGAAGACCCTAGAACGCCATGCTCTTTACCAAGCACTCCGTTGTCGAGGACCGATGCGTGAAGATTGTACCGAGACGGGGACTCTAGGAGGTTGCCGGTACCACATCCAAGTCCGTCATCGTCTACCCAAGCCAGTACCCGAACATCCTCGTCACGGATCGACAAGATCATCGTCATGAAACCGAGAGCACGGATCCGAAGACCCTGGTCCACAGATCCGGTGATGCAGAACCCCTGGCGCGCCAAGATCTGGAACTGAAGACCGATCCCGAAGACCGAACCCCGTGGACCGACACGATTCCCTTCACGGATACGACAAGTACTCCCTCGAGGACGCCGAGTACTTCACCCCGGACACCGAGACCCTGGACGACAAGTTCTCCTTCCCGGACGCCGAGCTCGCCGAGAACCCGGATGCGACAAGATCTACCCATTGATCGAGAATGTTTCTGCCGAGACCGACCCCGTCGAACCCTGAACCCTGAGACCGAACCCCGAACCCCGGAACCAAGCTCGTCAAACCCCCATGTGTGACCCCTTTTCTCGAGCCCTATTTTATAAATGTAATAACAAATTGATGCATATTAAATTGTCATACTAGCATGCATATTTGTGTGGTTTGGGGGCCTTAGGCCGATTCACCTAAATTAAGTATGGGACCCATATGCGGGCAAAACTAGTCTCTTATCGGCCTCATTTAAATTGATGTAGCGAACCGGTGCTATATTTGGCCATGTTAATACAACATTTAAATTGCGGGGTATCTTAATAACTTGAACCATCTAAATATTGTCGGGACCCCGGTTCCGCTTAATCTTGCCTAATTGCACCGCACCTTGCCATGTCATACATCATACATGCATCATGCTCGATCTTTTGCCGTAGTATTAAATAGTGCATCCGGTGTTTCTTCTAGCGTTTTGCTTCTTCGCGGATAAGGCCGTTGAGTTGATGTGAGCTTCGACCCGATCTTCGGTTGAACCTTCGGCGATGTTTTCAGGCGAGCATCTCCCCCTTTCTACCTATCTTACTTTTATAGTATTTATTCCCTCCTGTTGATCTATTACTATTTGCGTTGCGATGCTCTAGTTTCCGTACCCGTGATATCCCGTGCAGCCTTATATTGCCTTGGGCACATCCTATTACCTGTTGTTTGGTAGATAGTTGGACTTGCCCGTCGTAGTCGCTTGCTCAAGTGCTGTTGCGTGTCGTCCAGTACCACAGTTGTTGGAGTATTGCCGCATGTTTGATGTTGGAGATGATCATGGCTTTACTTATCGTTTACTTTAATTCCTGTTTAAACAACTAAAATTGAAGTAGGTAAGCAGAGGCACAGGTGGGCAATAGATGTTATTTGGTTGTTAACCGTCCACTTGTGTCCCGTAGGACCCCGAGTGCTTGACACCTGTTCCTTGAATTTTCGCGCTATCCACATCCGGGAGGATTATGGGACCCCCCTGAGCCAGAGCTTGATTCCGTCTTATTTCTTGGGGCCACAAACTAGTTTGAGGTTTTATTTACGATCCTGTACTTATGCCATGCTTTACTGCTTTATTTAAATTGTGCGATGGATAGCACCTGTACTGTTTAGGTAAGCGGAGTGTTTTCGCGGTATCGACAAGCCCAGTTTTGGGTTCCCGATCGTTTCTGACCATTGTCGCAAACCTTGAGTCCGCCGAGTCAGCTAACCGCTTGGTCTACTCAATGGGGTGGCCCCCTGAAATATTTCTGAATCCTGTGATTGCTTTGTGGTGAAAGCCTCGTTGGGTTTTGATTTGGTTTTTTCGAAGTTGATCGAGTGTGTGTTGCTATTTGTGCACCCCTGCAGGGTAAAACTTTCTGAAAGCCGTGTCCGCGGTTATGGACGACTTGGAGCACAGTATCTCGATCATAGACAACTATAACTAAAGTAGTGCTATAAATTTGACTTTATAATGACTAGTAATCAGCTTCACTATCATGGAATGGCTAAATAAAACTGCCAACAATTGCTTGTTTGGGTTGTCGCTTGCGACCATTGTATCTGACTAGTAAGTATTGCAACTATAACAGAATGGCTAAATAAAAGTACCAACAACTACTGGGGTTTTGGGTTATCTCATGCTAATGGTATTTGACTAGTAAGTGTTGCAACTACAACGGAATGGTTAACTAAAACTTCCCACTGCTTATTATCTCAGGATGACTCATGCTATCTATACTTGACTAGTAATTGCTGCAACGACAACCGAATAAATAAAACTGCCAACGGTGTGAGTTCCTCGGTTGACTTCCTCGTTTAGTCTCGAGGGGGAAATACCAGGATGGGTTTGCTTGGTGATAGTTTCAGGTTGGATCCGAATAGGTCTTTCTTACCCCTCTCTGATAGCCGACAGTTGTATCGAGTCTCTATAGGTTGTTTAGTGCATGCTGCCGCTGCCGCTTCAGACCACCATACCTATGTAGGCGAGGACCGCCGAATTCTAGCCTCGCCGTGTACTGGCCTCAGTACTGACGCTCCCCTTTTTCCTTTGCCCTTTGTCGGCACCCCTTTTGTTTAAGCAGGTTTTGAGATCGACGTCGTTAGCAGGGTTACCCTTCCGGCTTGGCCTGGGCAGGGTTATGGACGCCATTGGTTATTCTTCAGGGCTCTTAGCCCCATTTGCATCTTGTCCGTAGCTGGACGCTCTATCGTTTTCAAGGTGATGTGGATCTTTGTATTGTATATCTGTATTCTTGACTCTTGGAGTCGTGTTGTATATATATCTGTTCTGTGGGTCCCATCGAGGACTGTTGTGTAATGTTATTACTTCGTTTTCCACCCGCACGAAAGTGCCTGGTGGGCACCTTTGAATCGTTTCTATGCGGGTTTGGCGGGAAGCGCTGAAACTTGCATAGGGTCGATTCTGAGGGTGTTACAGTTTCTTAGCGGGGCCACCAGCTGGGTCTTCGTTGCTAAACTGAGTGTTGAAGAACTAATAATCTAAGTATTCGTCGTCCTCGGTCGGATCCTGCACCATGTGCATATCATCAACATGATCATCCGACCCACCGCGTAGAGGTGACATCGAGGGTGGTAAGGGGGCCTTGCCACCTCTTGTCGCTGGCACGACAAGCGATGTTGTTGTCGGTGGTGTGATGGCCCCCGCCATCCCTAAATGAATCATGCTCTTTGTCCATTGCAAGAATAAGCCGAAGCAACTTCTGAGGACAACCGGCTCTTCTCCATCTGCTCTTGGGGGTTGAATGGGAGGTTCCAGGTCATCGCAGCCCCTTAGCACCCGACTAATTTTAACCCTGTGCACGCTATCCAGCATCGGCCTTGAGTGGAACGTGCGCTGCAAGGGTTGAATGATGGTACCCTTGGCAACATCCCTCAGCTCGTTGTTCACGTAGCATAAGAGAGTGCAAGGAACATCCGTCTGCGGAAAACATGTACGGCGTCAGAGAGATGCCATAAGAGTAATAGATTGCGTGAAAGGAAGTAAAGCAATTTGTTTACTTGATGGCGTCGAGATCGGCTAATGTCGAGGCACCGCATACAATGACGTGCATGCAAGAGACGGAGGGGCTGCTTGATGGCACGGTGCCGGCCGCCGGTGTATTATCCCTACCGGGTGCTTGGAGCTCCGGTGCCGCCGCGACGATGGCAGGGGGAGTCACCAACATGTCCGGCACCGCGGTGATGGTAGGGGGAGTCACGAATACATAATTCGCCTGATTCGTCGGTGCCGCGTTGTTCGAGTGGCTGCCACCATGATTGGAATCGGGCATGGCCCTTGTCGACCAACCACAGTCCAGTTCGCTATTGACTCCACCAAGGTAGGCATGTTGGACGTGAGGGTCATTGCCAGGTTGTCTTGGACGATCTGCGGGATCCGCGCCACTTGTTCCTTAAGTTCTTCAACCTCGCGGTTTTCCTCCTCGCTCCTTCCCGACGGCGCCACACGCGTCCTTGGCGGTGGGCCAAAATGATCCACCCAATTCTTACTCTCGAGGTCGGCCAGCCGACGACGGCTTCTTCATAATCGGCGTGATTTTCTTGGCCCGATTCATCGCCTTGTTAAAAGGGTTATCCCACCGGGTGGCCGCCGTCGACCCCTGGGATGAGGAACCCTGGGATCCATGACTAGCAATAATGTCCTCCTCCTGCAGAAGAAGTAACAGTGAACCATTTAGAAAATTGACTTCATCGATTAGAATGCAATCGAGTTGATCCGTGGTAATTAAATTACTTACCACAATTTCCTCGAATTCCTTCACCATAGGATCCGCGGTGCGTTGTTTGGTTTTTGGGTCCACATGGTAACGGGCCCTGATGAAGTTTCGAAGCTGCCCCTTTTAAAATTTTGCAAAGGGGTTAGCTATCCCCTTAGCTCTATACTCATCGTCCTCCTTATCCCATTTGGCCTCCGTGGTTCTGTATCCACCAGATTCGAGATGGTGGTGACCTATATTCATCGCCTGCAGCACCTTTCCCCGATTACTCGAGGCCTGGGATCTTTCTGATTCGCACCTCTCCTTGAACTCCCGGTACTGATCTTCGGTGATCTGCGGGTCAATATTCAGGATCTCCTCGAGACTTTTGCCTTCTTTATAGATCTTCTTCTTTATCCGGGTTCTCCAGCTGGCCAGGGCGGTGCTCATCTTTGTGAGGGCAGATTTTTTACTTCATTCCCATGATAATTTGTGTTCCGATACTCAGTGGGGAACGTGGGGAACTTGTATCTTGCGTGCAGCTTCTCGAAGAGGAGTGTGCGCAAGTGGCCATTATCTTTATGCCGGAGATTCTCGGTGTTGATCGAGATGGTGGTCCGGGTGATTGCCGCCACTTGCCCATCGTATCCTCTGACGAAAAGGTCGGGCGCCAAAGGAACCCCTGTTGGGCTCACTTCGGTAATTTCCTCTCTGATGGTGCCGACCATGTTTGGGCGTCGTTCCTTCGGCTTCTTCTTCTTCTTAGGAGGATTGCTACCACTCCCTGTGCCCTCGGCGCCATCAATAGTTTCATCATCCTTCGTTCCTTCGGCTTCTCCCTCCGCGTCTTCCATCTCATCGTCCTCGCTCTCCGAAGGATGGTATTCTTCATCGTCTTCTAGCCGCTGGGCTGCCTCCCAGAATGTCAATTGTTTATTCGGAGGTCTGACTTCTCCTTCAGCGCTTATGCGCTTAGAACAGCCAGATTCGTCGTTGTCACACATGTTTGCACTAATAAAAAAGCAAATAATTGGTTAGTAATAAAGTGCACGGAAAAATGCGGCATGACCTTGCTAATTTTCTTAAACTAGGAGTGACCGATTTCTGCCGAAACAGAAGTTAATCAACATTCCGGAAAAAAAATCAGGACTCATTTCATAAAAGAACCTGCATACACGACATAATAAAGTGCTTCATACAAGCACAAGCACAATTTCAAGTGCTACAACAATAACAAAAATGAGAATACACCATAACGAAGTTCTTCTGATCATAACCAAGTGCTAGCTTCCAAACAACTATCTCAGAACTTAACTAATGCTTGATGATATCAAATGACAACATGCAAATGATGACAACAAGCAAATACAACATGACATCTCAGAACTTAGCAAATGACAGCATGCATATGATGACAGCAAGAAAACCACAGATCTTGTTGGCTTACAAATGATAACAACAAGCAAACCAAAGATCATTGTTACACTATAGGTTGTTATTTGGACAATAGAACTAAATACAACATTATTATAAGCTAACAACATAACTAAAATGTAAAAACTGTCATGCTACAACTCTAAACCTGATGCATATTTGCAAGGATATGAGGGAGCAAAACTGAACCATTTACCTACTCTAAACAAGACTACTTCTCTAAACCTGTCATTTACCTGCTCTAATTTAGCTGAAATGAACTTATACTTTATTGCTTCTTGGATCAAAATATATCACCTATGCATGAGATGATGCAACACAGATTCATTGGATCAAAATATATCATCTATGCATGCAGATTATTATTGTTTTTATACTGTTTTTATATCACTTGTCATTTACCTGTTTTTATATCACCTATGCACTATAGATTGTTAGCGTTGCAATGTCATTAACAAGCAGACATTAAAAACAAGTGCGAGAAGACATTGTGAATTTCAGATCATCAGTTTATAACTAAAGGTTGTCACTGCCATGCGATCTAAGCTGCAATGAAGCTCAATATTCTAGTTGGACTGATACAACTCAAGTCTCAAAGACTAATCACAATTGGGTTTCAGCAACCAATATCCATATGGATTTGAGAACTAAAACAAAAGAAATATTTGGTTCCCACTAACAAGAGCTGGATGCATTGGCAGGTGAATAAAAGATAGCAGTAAAAAAATAGTTATGGTTATACAAGCCTACAACTATTAGCAGCCAAAATATCACTTCTGTCATGTTGATTTTTTGTAAGGCAGTAAAAGATCATACTAATGCAGCAGCTTAGACTGAGTTTGACAATTTGTAGAGGAGCTATCTAATCTAATCTATCTACATAACACCATATTTATGCATAATCTGAACCCTAACCATGGCCTAATCTATAGAGAGTGGGGAGAGCTTCCACTAATCTGCAGAGAGCTTCCACTAACCATGACCCAGCCCTAATCTGAACCCTAACCATGAACCAGCCCTAATCTGCAGAGAGCTTCCACTAATCTAAACCCTAACCATGGCCTGCAGAGAGAGGGAGAGAAGGGAGGGGTGACACTCACCTCTGAGATGAGGACGACGATGGCTGGCGGGCGGATGGCGATGCCTGGTGGGCGGATGAGGGATCCTCCACGGACTCCTCCTCCTCAGATGCGCACGGGCCTCCTCCTCCTCGGGTCAAGCCGCGTGCGCACTCCTCCTCTACGGCCTCCTCCTCGAGCGGCGGCGGCTAGCGAGGCGGCAGATCGAGAGCGCGGCGAAGAATTGAGAGCGTGGCGGTGCGGGGCTCGGGCTTGATTGATATGTGGTGTCTGAGATGGGGATGAGAGGAGGACGTGGTGCGGTTGACCAGTCGTACCCAGATAGGCGTAGCACACTTGGTCATAGTGCACTACGGATATCTGTAGCCCACTCCGGGCTAGTGCGCTACGCCTATCGGCTTCTAACGACTGTATAAGATGACTGCATCCCCACTGTCTAACAACTACACTAGCCTATCCCACTGGTTCTGCCCTTAGCTCTATTCTGAATCTATGAGCACCCAGGTTTGAATCCTGGTGCCCAACTTTTTTTATTTCAAAAATACTTTTAAATATTCTAAAAAATACCCAAAAGTGGTGATATATGCCATAGAAGTTTTGTTTTGTTTTTAAAATACTTTTAAATATTCCAAAAATGCCCAAAAGTGATAATATATGTCATAAAAGTGGTACAGATATGATTCAAAATATAACTAAATTAAATAATAATTTGTCCATAAATATTACAATCTTTTTTGACCACGCGTTTTACAATATTTTTGAGCTAGCGTTTTACAATATTTTTTTCCTTCTTTGTCGCGGTTGAATAATTTAGCACCGACACTTTAATGTTTCTTATTTTAAACGGACTACCTTTTTTGGGTAGGGTTGTCTTTTTTCTTCTTGTGATGTATGTTGCTGCATCGTAGTCGTCGTTATCTTCAATCTTTGGATCGACGTACTGGTCAAAGTCTTGCTCGTTAGCGACTCCATCCATTCCGATGATGTTTCTTTTTCCTCTCCTCATGACAACACGGCTAGGCTTTGTCGGGTTGGTAATGAAAAAATATTGGTCCACTTTGCTCGCCAGTACCCACGGTTCATTTTTCGCAGCCACGTTCGCACCGGCAGCCTTGGATTTGGCTGCTTCAGGTATAACCATGGTTGTGAAATACCGGTCTTCTCTTTCGACGCTCTTTGCCCATCTAACACAGAACATCGACACCTTTTCTCCACAATAGTCGAGCTCCTAGATCTTCTTGATCCTTCCGTAGAATCTTTCCTTCACGTTGTCATCGGTGTAGAATTCTGACGTTACGCCTGAGTTCTGATAATCACACTTGTCCTTTTCCTCCGTGTAGAATGTATAGCCGTTGATATCATACACCTGATAGGTCACCAGGTTTTGCATGGGTCCCTGCGACAAGGTGAATATGATCTTTTCCGTGTCAGAAGAATGCGATCGTGGGGGATTATCAAGGAGCATCTGCCTAAACCAACGCATGAAATCTGAGTTATGCTCTTTGATTATTTCTTCATGCATCCTCTGTATGCCCCGGTCACTATACTTCTTCTTGATTAACCATTTGTGCTTCTGTACCCAAGGATCGACCAGTTCTAAATGCTGTAGAGGCGACGAGGTTTGCTCGATCAAAGTCTGCGCATCGACAATCGAAGTCTACATGCAGTACGCGATGACCCTCTCGGTGACCAGATCCGTCGAGCTTGCCAAGGTGCCTGTTGACGGGAAGACCGACAGGGTTCTCGATGTTTAGATAATTCGTGCAGAAAGATATGCACTCTTCGGCCAGAAAGACCTTGGCTATGCTTCCATCTAGACGGGACCTGTTGCAAACGTATCTTTTGATATGTCCGTTCATCCTTTCGAACGCCATCATGCTACGGAGGAACATCGGCCCGAGTTGGACGATGTCCTCCACGACATGGACCAACAGATGCACCATAATGTCGAAGAATGCGGGCGGGAAGTAGACCTCAAGCTCTCATAGTATCACCACGATATCCTCCTATAGCCTCCCGAGCTGATTCACGCCAATCGACTTTCTAGAGATGACGTCGAAAAACTTGCAGAGGCCAAACAACGTTTCACGGACGTGCTCGTCCATTATTCCTCTTAGTGCAACCGGAAGTACCCGCGTCACTAGCACGACACATTCATGAGACTTCATGCCACTGAACCTCTGCTTCGTCTTGTCTAAGTATCTGCTTATCTTTCCCGCGTAGTCGTAAGAAAATTTGACTCCTAGAAGGCACTTGAAAAACTGTTTGATCTCATCCTGGCTTAGAGTGAAGCAAGAAGGAGGGCAGTAATATTCATTCTTCTTGACCTTTTTACCCTTCCGACAACCTTGTGTCGCCTTCGACTCATGATCATCGTCATCTTCCCGATCACCAGGAGTAGTGCGTGCTACATGAAGCCCCTTCCGGATGCCCATGAATATCAGGTCATGCCTTGCTTTCGGACCATCTTTCGTCCTATCTGGCATGTTGATTATGGTGGTGACCAGACTCTCGCACACGTTTTTCGTGATATGCATGATGTCAAGGCTATGAGGCGTGCGGAGAAACTTCCAGTATGGAAACTCCTAGAAAACAGACCTTGTTTTCCATACCTTTAGCAGCGGCTTGTCTTGCTTCCTCTTTCGCTTCTTTACAGGCTTAGGACAACCTTTCCAGTTTTTCAGCAATTCTTCCACTTCTTCGCTGCTCCTCTGCTCTGGGATTCCTCGGGTCTCGGATTTTCTATCAAACAAATCTCCACGTTTTCTCCATGGATCATTCTTGCCGAGCCACCTCCGGTGCGCCATGAACACGGTTTTCGAAGACCCTGGATCTTTCTCTAGTTGGAGATAGCTTGTGCTATCCATGCACCTAATGCATGTGGAGAATCCTTGGATAATCTACCCCGAGATATACCCGCATCCTGGATAGTCTTGCACCGTAGTGACCAACGTGACTCTCATAGTAAAATAATCTTGTGCGACGGCGTTGTAAGTATTGGATCCAGATTCCCATAACGTGGCTAGCTCCTCTTTCAACAGCCCGAGATACAGATTGATGTTAGTACCAGGTTGTTTTGGCCCTTGAATTAGCATACTCATTTGTATGTACTTCTTCTTCATGCATAGCCATGGAGGGAGGTTGTACATCCATAAAAAACACGGGCCAAGTGCTATGCGTGCTGCTTTGGCTACTGAACGAATTGAGTCCATCGGTGCTCGCACCAAGCCTGATGTTCCTTGAATCTCCACCGAATTCTGGGAATTCGAGGTCCAATGCTTTCCACTGGCTAGCATCTAAAGGGTGCGTCAGCAGCTCGTCCTTTTCGGGGTCATCGTCATCTCCTGGCTTCTTCCTTTCCGCATGCCATCGCATGAGCTTCGCTTCCTTAGGGTCCACAAAATAGCACTTCAGACGAGGAGTGATAGGAAAGTACCATACCACTTTTCGAGGTGCTTTCTTCCCTTTCTTGTATCGACTCACGCCGCACACCGGACATGTGGTTTTCTCCACGTCCTTGCCCCGATAAATGATGCAATCGTTGATGCATATGTGGTATCTAACATGCGGTAGATCGAGAGGACAGATGATTTTCTTGGCGTCCTCGATACTAGTTGGACACGTGTTCCACTCCGGGAGACGATCGTGCCAGAATGCCATCATATCGTCGAAGCTTGCGTCGCTCAATTCGTGTTTTGCCTTCACCTCCATAGCCTTGAGTGTTACATTCAACCGGGTATTATCGGTCCTGCATCCTTCATATAATGTAGTAACCGCGTCTTTCTCAAGTTGTGCAAGCTTGGATTTATCTCTAGCAGTAGCCCTGGTGTTACTCGTCTGCTTGAGAAGAAGATCGTGCACATAAGGGTCCTGCACCTAGCCTAACGTTGTTCCATTGTCTTCTGCTCCTCCGGCATCTAGATCATCATCATCCCGGTCTGCTTCCGCACCTTCACCATCTCCAGGAGACTCTTCATCATCTCGCCCGTCCTCGTCGTGATGATCAACGTCATGTTGCTCACCTTCACTGTCTCCATCGTCTTCGTCATTGCTTATCCAACGAGTGTATCCATCCATGAATCCATGGCGGAGCAGGTGCGCCTACAGATGCCCGAAATCTGGGTCAATCAACCAGTTGAGTTTGCATCTTCTGCATGTACATCTTATCTCCATCTTGTTATTTCGTATCATGTCGGCCATCACGCATTTCAAAAATCTAGTCACAATGGATTCGCTCATTATACGGACCATGGTTGCTTGCGCGGTGTACACGGTACAATTAGAAGTTTATTAGAACCACATAATCAATGCATGCATGCAAGGGTTGATAGAAAATTTCGGCATGACCTATTCTAAAATGAGGACCGGCGTGGCTCACGTGATTCCTCACCATGTTTTTTGAGACCGGCTCACGGTACACTACTAGGAAAAGGGCTTTAGGTAATCCACACATCCGTGGCTCACGTGGTTGAAGTGCCCAACGAGTAAAACAGGCGTGGCTCACCTGTGGGCAGTGCCCTACTAGTAACTAGAACAATCGTGGCACACGTGGTGATAGCGCGCCACAGATATATGTGTGCCAGGGGCCTGATGGCCGCACGCCACATACCCGTAGAGCACATGGGGTATGTGCGCTACAGCTGTTAGGGTTAGCCATGGCACACATGATGGGCAAACACATCTGTGGCCTAAGCGAAGTCCCCTCTGCTCTGTAAATGGGCAAACACATCTGTGGCGCACTCCTGGCATGTGGCGCACTATCCCTTTTCGAGATTTCCTCACGATACACTACTAGGCTTTTCCTAGTGGATCTCTTCCGTGTCGAGACAGCTATAAGATTGTATTCGAGTCTAATAAATTTGTAATTTCTAATTATGGAACCTTTTTTGGTACATTTTATGAGTGTGGAGGATTGTTCCGCTTATCTCTATTAGACGTTTGTAATGAAGTTGTTAATCATATTTACATGAATTTTGAATCAAATGTCTGTCATTCTCGACTTTGCCATATTAATTTTGGTTAGATGACGTGACTAGCCAAAATGAATTTAATCCCTGATTTCGCTATTGTTAAGGGATCTAAGTGTGAAGTCTGCGTGTAAGCAAAAAAACCTCGCAAGTCACATACGACTGCAGAAGTGAGAAATTTAACACCACTAGAGCTCATACATTCTGATCTTGGTGAGATGAATGGTGTGTTGACAAAATGTGGAAAGAAATATTTCATGACGTTGATCGATAACTCTACAAGATACTGTCATGCGTATCTTATGAAATCAAAGATGAGGCTTTGAGTTTCTTCAAAATTTATAAAGCTAACACAGAAAACCAACTTGATCGAAAGATTAAGAGGCTTTAGTCTGATCGTGGTGGAGAGTATTTTTTCAATGAGTTTGATTCCTTTTGTGCGGAACATGGGATAATTCATAAGATGACGCCTCCCTACTCACCCCAGTCAAATGTAGTAGCCAAAAGAAAGAACCGTACTCTAACAGATTTGGTTAACACCATGTTAGGCACATCGGGTCTCTCCAAGGAATGGTAGGGGAGGCACTATTGACTGCTTTTTATGTCTTAAACCGAGTTCCCATAAAGAACAAAGAAATTAATCCATTCAAAAAATGGGAGAGAAAAATATTTAAACTCTCTTACTTACATACTTGGGGTTGTTTGACAAAGGTTAATGTACCAATCCCCAAGAAGCGCAAGCTTAGACCAAAAACCATTGATTGTTTTCTTCTGGGCTATGCCTTCCATATCATTGGTTATAGATTCTTGATAGTAAAATCTGAAGTACCTGACATACATATTGGTATAATTATGGAATCGACTAATGCGACTTTCTTTGAGGATATATTTCTTATGAAGGATAAACCTAACTTGTAACACCCTCGCTTGATAAGGATGAGTTCATGTGTATAGTGCTAATCCCTAGATCGGTTCACTGGCACACACAGTACAAAATGATACCAAATATAACTGTACATCATAAATACAACGAATATGATCCAGAATTTACATTATATCACAACGGAAAACAATACAGTAGATCTCCATTCTTCAAATATCCACAGGCGAACAATCGTTAAGTGGAGTCTCGCGACCTATAACGATCACTCACAAACGATAGAACCTGCAACATGAAAGGTTGCAGCCACGAATGGTCAATACTTTAAATGTATTGGCAAGTGTCACTAATATGTGGATATAAATGGAACCTATCAGTTACATGCATATTTGTCCAAGTGGAGTTTCAGTCTCATTTGCATAAAGCAAGTTTTATCCTAACATTTCCAAATAGTTTTAATCCTTTCTAAAAAAATTCTGAACACATTGGCCAATACCAATTGCTCATAATCCCTTGTTCGATCCATCAAATTTTATTAAGAAATTGGAATGTCGAGATCATCCATAAGCTTCAAGCCTTAGTTTCTCAATATTGTCCATAACCGGGGACACGGCTAATCGATTAGATTTATATCTTCTGCAGAAGTTGTACACTTTACCCACATGACACAATATCGCCTTGACGCCACCAGTGGTATACCGGCAGATCGAGAATGTGACAAAGTCATTCCATAGAAGTCCTCATAATACACAATACTAGCACGTCTAACAGGCACCAATGCAAGGATATAACCTCCAATACACAATTCTAGTTAACCTGTAGATATACCAATGTAAAGGGACTTCCGCTATGTAATTAACCAAGCCAGAGCCCATATTAGCATGTGGTTGTACACGGAAGCTACTGTACGAGAAACATGTCAAATCTCTATGACACCTAGGTGGTCTTCTTCCAGTGCACACACGAGAGAGGTAGCTAAAGAAACGGTCCTCTTCGTTGCCACTTCTTCCAAACTCAACAACAACAATATTCCACCCAGGTGATTCATTAAGTACTTATTTTATTTTATAAAGCATAGCTTCTCCAATAACTCACAATACTCATAACATGATATTCCATCTCGAATCTATAGCAGGGCTAGAATACTACAGCTACGATGTTTCCACTAAGCAAGATACAAAAGATATCCTAAATAGGACATAGCATAGCATAGCACATAGTGCAAAATATTCCTACACACGCACTTCTACTAAAAACAACTACAATGCATACAAAAATAATAGGACATTTATGATAGTGCCATTGCCTTTGTTGTTGATGTAGTCGTTCAAATAATCCTCACAACAGAGAAGACTGCACTCGTCACAATCACAAATGTTACACTCCTCGCAATCTAATGATTAAAACAAATCGCAACAAATACACCATTCAGAACAATGCAATTATGCATAATACAACAAAACAATGATGAACAAATGCATGCATGATGATTTAATAAGTCACACTAGTTGTATTTAGTTCTCTAAATATTACTAGATCATATGATGCATATGGAGAATTATTTAATGCAATAAGGTATTTATTATTAAATCTTTATTGCCAATAAAGGGGTTTTAATAGTTCTATTGAAACTTATGTCCTAACTGTCAAATTAAATTTGGGTCTGGAGTGTAATGGATATAGGACATTATTACGAACCAGTAGCAATTGGATTCACCTTAGTCGAAGTTATAAATCTTTTTCTATGATTTAATTACTATTTAATACGTTTGACATCATTTAATTAGTTCAAATATCTGTAATCTACACAGGATTGTGATTACGGGGACATATTATTTATATTTTTCTGACCTATAAATTATTTACTATGAATTTTATACTTTAAAATTCCATTAAATCTAGTTAAATCTCTACAGCAGTTATACACCGTAAAAGTTGGATACAACAGTATATTAATGTTGTATATGAAATTACTAATCCATAGACATATTATTTATATTTTTCTGATATACAGATAATTTTCTATGATTTATTATGTCTAAATTGTCTATTAAACTATTTAATTTATTACTATAAATATATACAGTAAACATTATATCTAATCATATAATATTATTTTACACAATTTTATGAATCCAATGATATATCGTTTGCAATTTTTGGACAACTATTCGATTTTATATAAATTTTACAAGATTGCCCAATATTCTGCCTATTTTGTTTATATAAAAGAATATGCTGACTGTGCGTATTGACTGGGCTTGCTGGCTGCTGACCTAGCGCTGACGAGGGACGACGTGGCGAGCTGACGACGATGATGAGGCTGTACACACGGCGACTCCTGATTTGTTGATACCTCTTCAAGTCGTCGATCTAATCTACATTGTACAGGGAAGATCAGACGGTCGGGGACAGATCCTTCCTCCACAGCGGCACTCTAACAGCGGCGGACGACGGTGGCTCGGGTGGTGACGATGGCGAGGGGCTCTGGCGGTCCTGGCGGCAGAGGCGGGCATGGCGGTGCTCAGCGGGCACAACGGTCTTGGGGGTATCTTCAGGTGCCTTCTTTGCTTCCTCTAGTGGCGACAGGGAGCGGATGGAGGCGGCGGTGGCGCGCGGACTCCGGCGAGAAATCCAGCGGCGTTCGGCGAGCTGCAGATGGGGAAAAGTGGTCAGGGCGATGCGGTCAAGTGAGAGGGAGAGGTCAGGGGGAACAACACAGAGAGGAGGCGATGGAGACGGTGGCAGCAAGGACCTCCAAGGTTGGCAATGGAGGCGGCAGCGGTGGATGAGATCGGGCTTGATCGATAGGAGATAGGGTTTTGGATTTTGCGGAAAAATAGGGGGATCCGACGAGGGAGTATATAGGGGTGCGATTCCGTGAGAGAGGGGCAAAGATATCAACAAAATCGAGCCAATTTTGGGGAGGGATCGATCGGGATCAACCCATGTTCGTCTCTGCCTCGTGGTGGAAGACGACCGGGGCAGGGTACGCTATTAGCGTCGGGGAGAGGGGTAGCGGGCTACTGTTGTTGGGCCATAGTTGGGCCGACCCTGCTAGTTGTGGCTGCTGCGCGCTGCGCGGCTGGTGGGCGAGCGGCGGATAGCGCATGGCTAGGTGGGCTGGGCCTGGCCGGCTCGCGGGTAGGATAGGTTTAGTTTAGTTTTTTTTCCTGTTTCTTTTTATTCTTTTCTGATTGTATTTCTTTTCTAGATTTTGTTCTATAACTCCAAATGGAGTGATTTAAATTTCTAGATTTTTGTAAAATCAAAACACAAACAGTAAACTTTAGAGATAACAATTTTGACTAGTGACAAAATTACAAATATGCTATTTGCATATAATGCTTTGTATGGCAATATTTGAAAAGGCAAAAATAGAGTCTTGTCACAAGGTTTTTTTTGATTCAAGATTTTTCATGAGATGCAATGAAATGCCATTTTTTTAAATCCCAAAATCTAAAATCCTGGGATGTTACATAACTCATCAAATCCGGAGATACCTAGTTCATCTAATCAGGAATTTGCGACAATTTTTGAACCTACCATTCCAATTGAACACTCTGAAAGTCCTAAGGAGGATGATAATGAAATTTCTAAAAGGAGTAAGAGACAGAGGACTAAAGAGTCCTTTGGTGATGATTTCATTGTGTACATTATGCATGACACTCTCACTTCCATTTCAGAAGAATATGCATATCCTGATGCTGACTACTGGAAGGAAGCCATCCGTAGTGAGATGGATTCCATCTTAGCTAATGGAACATGGGAGATCATTAGTCGCCCTTATGGGTGCAAACCTGTAGGATGCAAGTGGGAGTTTAAGAAAAATCTTAGGCCTGATGGTACTATTGAGAAGTACAAGGTAAGGCTTATGGCCAAAGGTAATACTCAAAAAGAAGGTGAAGACTTCTTTGATACTTACTCACCTATTGCCAGATTGACCACCATTCGAGTACTACTTTCATTGGCTGCCTCTCATGGTCTTCTCTTTCATCAAATGGATGTTAAGACAACTTTCCTAAATGGAGAGTTGGATGAGGAAATTTATATGGATCATCCAGATGGTTTTGTGGTAAGTGGTTAAGACGGAAAGTTGTGCAAATTGTTCAAGTCTTTATATGTCCTAAAACAAACCCCTAAGCAGTGGCATGAGATGTTTGAAAGAAATTGAACTGCTGTAGGCTTTATTGTAAATGACGCTAAAAAATGTGTGTACCATCGCCATGGTGAGGGTGAGGGAGTCATCCTTTGTTTGTATGTTGATGACATACTGATTTTCGGAATCAACCTTAATGCAATAAAGGACGTCAAATATTTACTATCTCATTCTTTTGAGATGAAGGATCTGGGAGTAGCTGATGTTATCCTGAACATCAAGCTATTGAGAGATGATGATGGTGGGATTACGTTGCTTCAGTCTCACTATGTGGAAAAGGTCTTGAGTCATTTTGGGTATTGCGACTGCAAGTCTTCTCCTACACTGTATGATCCTAGTGTGTTGCTTCGAAAGAATCAAGAAAATGCTAGAGACGAACTAAGATACTCTCAAATTATTGGCTCGCTTATGTATTTAGCTAGCACCACGAGGCCTTATGATGATGGATCAGTTGATTACAGAGCTTCGTTGGGAGACCCCAAGAGGAAGGTGTGATGCGCATAACAGCAAGTTTTCCCTCAGTAAGAAACCAAGCTTATCGAACCAGTAGGAGGAAGGAAACGACTCAAAGGTGTTGCTAGCAACTTGGAACCTGCACAACACAAACTCAAGACTTTGCCCCAATGAATAGTGAGGTTGTCAATCTCACCGGTTTGCTGAAAACAAAGGGTTAACTGTATGGTGTGGAAGGTAATAGTGGTTTGCAGAGAGTAAACAGGAACAATGAAAGATGAATCAATGGTAAAGATTGGACCGAGGTCCATAGTTTACTAGAGGTGTTCTCCTTAAGATAAATAAACATGGCATGCTGGGTAAAGAAATTATAGCAGGGCAATTGACTAGACTGAGCAAGGCATAACAATGCAATACTAGACATTCATTATTCTGTGAGATTCGATTGTCATACAACAAGATACATAGACCTCCATCCAACTGTATCTATGACTAGTAATCCACCTTAAGGTTATCATCCGAACCCCCTCCAGTATTAAGGTGCAAGCAACGTATAACTGCTTTAAGAAAAGTGTGTAAGGTAAACAATCCACTTGTTCCATGAATAAGATATCGTTGTTTTCTCCCTAGTAGCAACATCACATTTACAACCTTAGACATTTCTGTCACTTCCCTTAGATTAATTTGAGGCATGAACCCACTATCGAGCATAAATACCCCCTCTTGCAGTCACTAGCATCTACTTGGCCAAGATAGCTACTACAAATGGAGAGCATGCAAGACCTCAAACAACACATACATGATAGAATCGATAAGATAAAACCATTAATCAATCTGACATAGTAATATTAATGTCCATCGGATCCCCGAAAACACCACATGCATGATTACAAATAGATGATCTTGATCATGAACATAGCTCACAAGATCTAAACATGGTAGCACAAAGGAGGAGATACAACCATCTAGCTACTACATGGAGCCGTAGTCCAAGGTGGAACTACTCACACTTCATGCCGGAGGCTGGCATGATGATGAAGAAGGCCTCCGGGATGATCTCCCCTCCGGAAGGCTGCCAGGAAAAGCTTTAGATCCCCCTGATCAAGGGACGATGCTGGTGGCGGCTACAGACGATTTCGTGCAATATTGATCGGGTAGTGAGGGTTTTGGTATCGGGGGTATTTATAGGCGAAGAGGTGAGGCGGGGGAGGGGGGGTAGCCAGGGTGGCCGCACCCCCCATGCACGGGCCAGGGTTAGCCGGGTGGCCAGGGGTGTGGCCCCCTGGTGGCTCTCCTCCGTCTCGTATTCTGGCTCTATGTTCCCCACGGTAAAATATTGACTTTGGCTTTTGTCCCGTCTAATTCCGAGAATATTGATTTTCTGACTTTTTTTAGAACCAATAATAGAAGAAAATAGGCAATTGGCACTGTGGCATCTTGTTAATAGGTTAGTCCAAAAAAACATATAAAAACACCTTAAAGTGTAGACAAAGCAAAGCAAAGTAGATACTAAACAAACATGGAACATTAAAAATTATAGATACGTTTTCAACGTATCACCTGACATCACTTTGCTGTGAGCAAACTTAGTCGATTTGTTTCAAATCCAGGAGATGATAAATGGCATGCTCTTGGTAGAGTTATGCGGTATCTAAAATATACTGCGAGCTATGGCATTCACTGTACCGGGTATCCAAGGGTACTAAAGGGTTATAGTGATTCAAATTGGATATCTGATGCTGACGAGATAAAGGCCACGAGTGGATATGAATTCACACTTGGTGGTGGCGTTGTTTCTTGAAAGTCTTGCAAGCAGACCATCTTAACGAGGTCAACTATGGAAGCAGAACTCACAGCATTGGACACAACCACTGTTGAGTGGCTTCGTGAACTCTTGATGAACTTACCTGTGGTTGAAAAACCAGTACCGGCAATCCTTATAAACTATGATAATCAAACTGTGATTTTCAAAGTAAATAGTTTTAAGGATAATATGAAGTCATCAAGACATGTGAAGAGGATACTAAAATCTGTTAGGAAAATGAGAAACTCCGGAGTTATTACATTGGATTATATCCAAACATCTAAAAACTTGGTAGAACCCTTTACAAAGGGTTTATCACGCAACGTGATAGAAAATGCATCGAAGGAGATGTGTATGAGACCCACAATATGAGTTTTTCAGAGTGGTAAACCACTCTATGTGATCGGTGATCCCGTGAATTAGAATTGGGAGACAAGTTGTTGATTAGCTGAGAGTAAAGTATCCCTGCTTCAATAAACACTACTCCATAAAGATGCAATACTTTCCTATTCTACACAGACATGTTGATTTATTTTGTTAATATGTTCTAAGTGGCTTATCTTAAGCAGATATGTTGTCCTGCAAAACATCTTTTGAAAAACACACTTATATTAGTCTGACTGTTAAACGTCGCAGTCTATAAGAGTAGGATGCTCTCTAATAAACTCATGAAAGGCCATGGAGTATGACACATAAGCTCCGTCCACAGGAAAGTCCCACGGTAGCCTAGTATCAGTCAAGACTTTGTGTGAAGCTAGGTTCATGGCAAACTTGCACTTTAAGGCATAGTCCATTGTACAAGTTGCAGTCTAGTATAACATAAAGCTTTAGGTGGAAATTTAACTTAACAATCTTCACTACAGTACCGGTATATAAATAATATTTTGAAATCAAAGGCAAACTTCATATGTCTCTGGTGGAGGATTTTTGGAATTTTTGCCTAAATAGGCCTAGCGCATTTATTATATGCTAATAAATTTTTGAAATCCTAGAGACCAATTTGGCCCATTCAGGCAAGGCAAGAGCTGGGACAAAATTTAGTCTCACAATGCTAGTTGAGTGGAAGTTGGACCAGCTTATAAGCAGAGATTTTCCACCACTTATACAAGCTTGAGAAGAGAAGACATATACACGCGTGATCCTCCTCCTCGCTCTCCACGCCATGACGCGCGCGCACTCCGGGTGTTGCGGGAATTCCTTGAACCAAGAGCTTCTCTTTCTTTTTCCATGCATGAAGGACTAATAATCTTAACAGTCTGCATAAGTGGATGTTTAATATGAACTTAGTGAAGATTTAATTTAAACTTAATGGAGGTTGTTCAGCTTCGGTCGTTGCCTGTTCGTTTCCTCTCCTGGCGCTGCATGTTCGTCTGCCTATCCGTGCCAATAAGAGTGAGATGTCGCTCCTCTTCTCAGACACGCTTCAGTACATCGCCTCCAGTTTCAGAGTAGTGCGCTACCTAGATCTTTCCCGTCGTGCGGCGTGCACCGCGAGCCGAGACAGTAGGCCTTCGAGACCCCGCTATTTCGAGTCCTATGCGGGAGAAAGGCGATAAGTTTTTTTGGGAGCGCTATTGGCGTGACTACTGACTTCATCACGAATTTCTTTACGGATAGCGACTGCACTGACGTCTTCCCCAACGACGACTTCTTCCCCGACATCAGCAACTCTTTCTCGACGACATGGCTGACGACTGTGCCAACGCCAACACCGCCGGTTTCTCTTCTATGATGTATATCATCTTTCTCAATCTTGTTTATCTTATTCTGCCGGTCATTTATCTACCTTTTATTATATGGTTAAAACTCTTAAAAAATTGCTCTTTTATTTAACAAAGACGAACCATGCATCCTTCTAAACTTTTGGGATTTGCCATTTGTGCAACAACTTAGACCATGCTACGCACACTGGCGGGCCAACGCCGGAGTGGTCGTAGGATATCAATGCTTTGCTTAATCGTGGAGCGAAAACCAGTTAAAAAACAGATCTTTAAAGGGCGGTCTTCGCGGGTATTGTGGATGGAGGTATTTTAAGGGATTGACTCCGACTTTTTGGGCTGGAGGTGCGTGGTTGCTTTTGGGGAAAGGGTTTTGATCATGATCGAAGCTGCGACCATTTTAGATTACCGGCTCGGGCCGGCCCCGTGCGCCCCCATGTGTAGCCATTAGCTTGGGTAAAGACCAATTCGTCTTTTGCAGCCAACGATATCACCGGGGTCCCGCGCAGATCGTGCCCTGTTTCGCTACACTCAATGTTAAGGGCCTATTTGGTTGGACTTAAATCTAGCTTTTAGAGTTTGGCTTATAAGCCACAAAAGCATCAAAATAAGTGCTTTCGGCTTTGGATTTTGGCTTTTAACTGAACGAGCTCAGGGCGACGCCACAACGCATCGACGCCTACGGACGTCGCCACCTATAATCATGCTTAGTAAAACTAAGGATGAATAAGAACATCTTCACTCGTTAGGCGAACCCAGTCAAAAATTTGGACCATTTTTTAGCCGGACAGAACTCGTTTTTGGTTGAGAACGCCGAGTTTTCCACCCGCGTTCCCAGTCCGAGTTCCCAGACGAATAGAAAGGCGATATATTCGAATTTTTATCGTTTCTGTCGGCGAGAGCTCGGCTAAAAGATGTTCGACAGAATTAACGCCCACAAGTTCGGCGACAGATTATTACAGAACAAGGTAAAAACTCAGTCATCTCTTAGTCGTCGATGGGGATGGGCTCCTGCGGCGTGGTCGATGCGGCGGGGTCGGGCGTCTCGCCGGCGAACACCGACTGGTTGGAAGAGGTGGAAGTGGAGCTCGGCGTAGCGGTGGCGTCGTTCGGCGCAGCTGAAGGCGCGATCTCGCCCTGGAGGATGGCCTGACGTTGCGCAATGTACCAGGCCTTGACCGGTGAAATCATCTTCGACGTGTCCTCGCCGTCCATCAGGAACTTGAGATCAGTGTTCCTCTTCTTGGCGGCGTAGTTGGCCTTGAGGAGGATGATACGTCCAAAACGTATCTACTTTTCCGAACACTTTTGCTATTGTTTCTCCTCTAAACTTGTGTGATTTGGATACAACTAACACAGACTAACATTGTTTTCAGCAGAATTACATTGGTGTCTAGTTTTGTGCAGAAAATCAACTATTAGAAAAAATCTAGGAAAATATGTCAAAAATCCTATTTCACCAGAAGACTCACGGAGCCAGAATACGAGACGGAGTGGGGCCCTGGAGGGCCCACACCCTCCCAGCCTTGCGGGTCAGGCTTGGCCGCGCCTGGAGGGGGCCTGGCCGCCCCAAGCACCCCCCTGGTCTCCCTCTTCGCCTATAAGTTGCCTTCTGACCTAAAAAATCAGGGAGGGGAGGGCGGGGTCGACGTTTTTCAGAAAGAGTTTCGCTGTGCCGCCACCACCAGAAACCGCGATTCGGAACCAGAAACTCCGTTCTGACACCCTGTCGGGACGAGGAATTTGGAGAGGATCATCGCCATCATCGTCACCAACGCTGTTAGACTCCTACTTTATAAAGGAAAGGATCCCTGTGATTGCAATGCTAGTCCCTGGATCAATGCTAGCATCCATAGTTTAAGATGAAGTACACAGATACAAAGGTCGTTTATTACATTCATTCCAGAGATAAAACATAGTCTTTTATAACTCAGGGCCAAAAGGCATAATACAAGAGTTTATGGAATAAGTAAATAAACATAAGTCTTCATCTTCATGTGCCACAGGCAAGCATGTTGAGTGTAGACTCATGACTCCTATTAATCATCGGAGTAACCTGCAACATCACAAGTTACAGCCACAGAGGGTCAATACTTTGGAATAGTATTGGCTAGTGATACCTTAGTGTATTTTAAGTTGACTATATTACTATTTGCATTTTGGCTAAGTGTAGCTTGGCTTGCTTTGCTTGAAAATAGGTTTTACCTATTAGTTGAAATCACTAAGTTTTTCTTTGTCAAAATATTCCCAAGGAACCACCAATAGACATTGGGGTCCTTCACCCTTGTTCACCCATAAATTTTACTTAGAAGTTGGAGTGATGAGATTCTTGTAGCTTCCATGTCTTGATGCTCAAAAGTGTCCATTGCCTTGGACTAGGCTAAGTACTTAGGTTTTCCATCTGCAGAGGTTGTGCACTTTCAACACCAGACTTGGTTTCCCAAGACAGGACCTTTCAGAAGCCTTTCCTTAGTCAAATGGACGCGCTCCAACCTATCATCCCATCTACCACCAACTGTCCAAATGACTAAGTTCTAGCAACCTATATGATCAAGGCAGAGCCCATATTGCCAAGTGGTTGCACTGTAAGATTTCTCAACACTTGGCCTCCAAATCCCTTTGTTCCTGGGTGGCTTACCACAAGTGAGATACACAACCCAAGTCCATGGCCTTGTGTAACCACTCAACATAACCCATTCTTTCCATTCCACCCAGGAGGTTCATTTGACTTAGTGGTATTATCAGGAAAGTATAAGTCTCATGACTTAGAAATATTTTCATCATGGTAAGTGTAGATTTTCACCAACCCTTGTTTGCTATATAGCTAGCCTAAGCAAGGCATGACAACTTATCATAGGGAAAATTCCTTAGCAATTCTACTATTCTAAACTACATAGGATTTCCCAATTTTAGCATTAGACAAAATAGCATGCAAGCAAAATATCTAATGCTAGTACAAAACATAGGTTAGAAATATTCATGAAAATATCACTTGCCTTGGTAGTGCGGAGAGCTGCACTCTTCACAATCACAATCACTAGCAAAATCTACACAAAAATTATAGCATACAATTACACACAATTATATACAATCAAAAAAATAATATGAATGCATGTATGCAAGAATTTACCAAGTGGTGATTTTGAAAATTTCTACCAAGCATGCACATGTTTACAGAAACTTAACCAATCACAAGTTTGCCAACTAAACTTAATTTGACACCAAAATAAATTACTATATAAAAACTATACTCAAAATAGCCTTAAACATGTTTCCATAAATAAAGTCATTTTAACTGTTACTATTTGTTAAACAAATTGGATATTCAGAAAGGTCTTGTTTCACTGAATCCAACGGTATAAAGTTTGTAAAATTCTAACGTGGCATTCAAAAGTTATAGCTGTTTAAAGTTTGGATCAAAATCTGATTTAAATTTCTGTTTTTGAATTCATCCTAGCCACGTCGCAACCTTATCGGTGCGTGCCGCTTGCTGGATCGGCATGCGAGCCGTAGGATCTAACTTAGATCTAACGATCCAGATGCGCGCGTACCTCTTCGGCCTAGATCTATCCTAGCCCTACGATGCAGATCCAACGGACCAAACCATCAAGCCACGAACGGGCGGCGCTGGCGGCGTTGACTAGCGGCGGCGCGTCAGACTACGGTGGCGCCGGCGTTCTAGATCGTCCGCAAGGGGAAGAAGGGGCTTACCAGGTTCGCCGGAGGCTGCTGAAGCTCGACGTGGTACTGGCTTGCGGAGGGGCGCTCGGAGATGGGCTCTAGATCTCGTCGGAGTTGCGTCTGGCGTCGGGTGGATGTTGTCGGAGTCGTTGCCGAGGTTCTGCGTCGCCCTAACACGAACCAGCGGTCTTAGGAGATGCGCAGGACAATTGCGAACACGCTCGGGTGAATAAGAAAGCAAGGGGCGCACGGGACTTACTGAGATTGGTCGCCGGAGTTGGGGTGGTCGTCGGGTGCTTACGGCGTCAAGCGAACACGGCGACCTGGGGCGACAGATTCTGTTGTGGTTAGGAGGTGCGCAAGAGGATTACGAAGTTTCTCGAACAATCCAGAGGGGAAGGGGCGCACGGAGCTCACCTGAATCGATCGCCGGAGTTGCTCTGTCTGCGGTGGTTTTGAGCGAGTCGTGGGCAGCCTGGGGGCGTGAGTGTGGAATTGACTGGGGGAAAATGACTGCGAGGAGGTGGGGATCTTATAGCCGGTGCCTCGACAGGAAACGCCCGTGTTTTAATGCCCAATTAAGCCGCCATTACCGACGGTCACTGCAGCGTGGTCGCGGGCGTGGTTTGGGGAAGACGATGACAGCGTGGACAGGGCCCGCTCGTCAGCGATGTGTGCGAAATGAGGGTGGGGTCCGTCTGTCAGCGGCTGAACGCGTGCGCTTGCGCGTGAGAGAAGAAAAAGAAATCCCCGGGTGGGCTAGTTGGGCTCGATCCTCTGCTGGGCCAGATATCTGGCGCTCGGCCCTTTTCCTTTGTTTAGTTCTTTTTCTTTTCTAATTCGATTTTCTGATTAGGTTTTCAAATAGTTTCAAAATCAATTTGAATTCAAATCTTTCTGAGGTTTTGCAGGGGTGAATTGGTCTCAGAATTAAGTCAAAGCTCATGGGGTTACCTTGCAAAGGCTTGATCAGACTTGGATTTCAAATAAACAGAGATTTTGCACTATTTTGCAAATGTTTGAAATAGAGGTTTTGAAATTATTTCTAATTTGAAAATTTTGGTTAAACCTTTACACCTAATCTTTTCAATAGTGGGGCAAGCAAACAAGTTTCTAAACATTTAAGTTTCAAAGGGTGATGGCCTAATGAGTGAAATTTACTCACATGAATTCATAGCACAACTTATGTTTTTGAGAAGAACCCTAAATGATGAGGAATGCTTAGATGATATGAATGAGTTTTGGAATATGAATTTAGGGATGTTACAAATCTAACCCCCTTAAGATGAATCTCGCCCTCGAGATTCGGATTGGCTAGCAAATAGGTGAGGGTGGTCTTTCTGAAGATCATCTTCTCTTTCCCATGTTGCTTCCTCTTCGGAATGATGGTTCCATTGTACTTTGCAAAACTTGATAGTTTTTGTCCTTGTGACTCTTTCTGCGGTCTCAAGAATCTTGACAGGCTTTTCCTCATAGGTGAGATCACTTTTTAGTTGGACTTCTTCCAAAGGTATGTTATCCTTCAGAGAAGTTTCTTCCATTTCTGGGTGACATTTCTTAAGCTGACTCACATGAAACACATTATGGACAGCTGACAGAGATTCTGGCAATTCAACTTCATAAGCAACTTCTCCCTTGCGACTTAGAATTTTGAATGGCCCAACATATCTTGGTGCCAACTTTCCTTTGACTCCAAATCTTTTCACTCCACGAAGTGGTGATACTCTAAGATAAGCTCTATCCCCAACTTCGTAGGTGACTACTCTACGCTTAGAATCTGCGTAGCTTTTCTGTCGGGACTGTGCTATTTTCAACCTGTCTTTAACCAATTTGACCTTCTCTTCGGCGTCTTTGATAATATCAGGTCCAAATAAACTTCTCTCTCCCACACCATTCCATAGTAATGGGGTGGTACATTTCCTTCCGTAGAGTAACTCAAATGGTGCCATTCCAATACTAGATTGATGACTATTGTTGTAAGAGAACTCTGCGTATGGCAAGCTTTCATCCCAACTTGCTCCATAGTCTAAGGCACATGCCCTTAACATGTCTTCAAGAATTTGATTAGTCCTTTCCGTTTGTCCATCAGTTTTGGGATGAAAGGCAGTACTGAATTCCAACCTCGTTCCCAAAGATTCATGAAGCTGTCTCCAAAAGTGAGAAGTGAACTGTGTTCCTCTATCTGACACAATACTCTTGGGCACGCCGTGAAGGCATACAATTCTGTTCATGTAGATTTTTGCTAACTTGGCACTTGTATAAGTTGTCTTCACTGGTATAAAATGAGCCAATTTAATTAGGCGATCCACTACCACCCATATGGAATCATACCCTGACCTGGTCCTTGGTAATCCGGTAATGAAATCCATACCAATATTTTCCCACTTCCATTCAGGAATAGGCAGTGGTTGAAGCAAACCTGCTGGTTTCTGATGCTCCGCTTTTACTCTGCTACACACATCACACAAAGCAATATGTTCGGCAATGTCCCTTTTGAGATTGTTCCACCAAAATCTTTCTTTCATGTCTATGTACATCTTGGTGTTTCCCGGGTGAATAGAATACGGAGAGTTGTGAGCCTCTTGTAGAATCAGTTTCCGCAACTCCGGATCTTGTGGAACACAAATACGTTTCCTGTGCCATAAGGTACCTTGTTCGTCTATATGGAAACTCTTAGCTTTCCCTAGACTTATATTTTCCTTAATCTTTTCAATTTCCTTATCAGTCTTCTGAGCTTCTCGGATCTTGTCCAATAAAGTGGGTTGAACATCTAAGGACATGATATGTCCTTCTGGCACAATCTCCAATCTGAGTTCTTTGAATTGCTCACACAAGTCATCTGGCAATTCCCCTTTGGTAAGGCCATTTACAAACGTCTTACGACTTAGAGCATCTGCTACTACGTTCGCTTTACCGGGGTGGTATTGCAAACTTAAGTCGTAATCCTTAATAAGTTCTAGCCATCTCCTTTGTCTCATATTGATTTCTTTCTGGGTGAAGATATACTTCAAGCTCTTATGATCGGTGAACACTTCACACCGCTTACCCAAAAGGTAATGTCTCCATGTTTTGAGTGCATGGACGACAGAGGCTAACTCCAAATCATGAGTAGGATAGTTTACTTCGTGAGTTTTGAGTTGTCTCGAAGCATAGGCTACGACTTTACCATCTTGCATAAGTACGGCACCCAAACCTTGATGAGACGCATCACAATATACTTGGAAATCTTTTTCCAAATCATGGTATATAGCATCGCTGTTACAAGTCTCTTCTTCAATTCTTGGAAGCTGACTTCACAACCTTCAGTCCAAGCAAATTTCTTGTCCTTCTTTAATAATTCTGTCATTGGCTTAGCAACCTTCGAGAAATTTTCTATGAACCTTCTGTAGTAACCTGCTAAGCCGAGGAAACTACGAACTTCTTTCACATTCTTGGGAGATTCCCATTCTACATCAAATTGAAACTTTGGCAGGATCCACTGCCACACCATCCTTTGTCATAACATGACCAAGAAAACCAACTTCCTCTAACCAAAACTCACACTTGCTGAATTTGGCATAAAGTTTATGCTCTCTTAACTTTTCAAGTATCAAGCGCAAGTGTCTTTCATGTTCTTCCTTGCTCTTGGAGTAGACTAAGATATCATCGATGAATACGACCACAAACTTGTCAAGAAATTCCATGAATACCTTGTTCATCATATTCATGAAGTATGCTGGAGCATTGGTTAAACCAAAAGGCATCACAATGTACTCATACAATCCATATCTCGTGGTGAATGCGGTCTTAGGTATGTCTTGCTCTCTTATCTTGAGTTGAAAATAACCTGACCGGAGATCAATCTTCGAGAACACACATGCTCCTTCTAGCTGATCAAACAAATCGTTGATTCTTGGTAAAGGATATTTGTTCTTGATGGTTACCTCGTTGAGAGAACGATTGTCAATACATAATCTTTGTGTTCTATCCTTCTTCTCCACAAACAATACTGGGGCTCCCCAAGATGAAGAAATTGGTTGAATAAACCCTTTCTTCAACTGTTCTCCTAGCTGTTTCTTGAGTTCTTTCAGTTCATCAACTGACATTTTGTATGGTCTCTTAGCTATCGGTCCAGAACCTGGTACCAAATCTATCAGAAACTCCACATCTCTATCTGGTGGCATCCCTGGTAATTCTTCCGGAAATACATCCGGATACTCACACACAATTGGCACACTGTCCATGCTAACCCCCTTAAGAGAATTCAGCTTACTTCCTTTGGACTCAAAGTTTGACTTGAATTTTATTCTTTTTCCTTCTGGGGTTGTGAGTGCAACTGTACGATTGGCACAATCTAGTATTCCTTCATACTTAGCCATCCAATCCATTCCCAAAATTACGTCTAGTCCTTGGGAATCTAGGATTATCAGGCTTACTGGAAACTTATGTTTTCCAAACTCTATGACAAGGTCCCGGCATCCAAGACTTACTATCATGTCTCCACCCGGAGAACTAACTTTTATTGGACACCCAATGTTTTCAGATGCAAACCCATTTCTATCAACAAATGCTTTTGATATGAATGAATGAGATGCACCAGTGTCAAAGAGTACGAATGCTAAAATTGAATTGAGTCTGAACTTACCAAAGAACGCATCGCTCCTCATAGACCTCCTCCACATTGATGTGGTTAACCTGTCCTTTCTGGAAAGGATTTGGCTTGTTAGGTCCTTCCACTTTCTTCTCAGGGCACTCATTATCATAATGCCCCAGCTTCTTGCATTTGAAGCACTCCACTTGACTGATGTCCTTTTTAACATGCTGACTTCCACTTCCACTACCATTCCCACTGTGGTGGCTCTTATGTCCACTCTTGTGGTTCTTATACTTGTCATTGTCATGACTGCGATGATGCTTGTTATCATGACGGTTGTGGTTGTGGTGCTTGTTGAATTTCCCATGCTTATGGGATCCCGAGCTGCCACTGTCATCATAGTGAGATCGTTTGTGAGACGATCCCGAGCTGTGCTTGTCGGAGTGTTTCCTCTTCCTACTCTCGACTTGCTTCATTTTACTCTCCAAAATAGCAGCCTTGTCACACAAAGACTGATAAGTTGGAACATATGCCACAGATAACTGTAGGTTCAGTTCATCATTCAAACCCTCCAGAAATTTTTCCTTTCTTTTAGCATCTGCGTCAACCTCATCCGGTGCATAGCGCGCCAGATTGTTGAACTCTTCTATGTACTCAGCCACGCTGCGGTGGCGCTGCTTCAGGTTGTGAAACTCCTTCTTTTTCAGACTCATCATTCCTGATGAGATATGAGCAGTGCGAAAGCCATCTTCAAAGATAGCCCAAGTCACCTCATCAATAGGAGTGGTGATTTGGAAGTTGTCCCACCATGTGGCGGCTGGTCCTTCCAACAGATGTGCTGCGAACCTGACTTTTTCAGCATCCGTGCAACCCACGGTCACTAAGTCCTTGTTCACAGAACGTAGCCAGTCATTGGCTACCATGGGATCAGTTGTTCCCGAAAACTTTGCTGGCCTCAGACGCAGAAATCTGGTGAGCATATCAAAACCCGGAGGGTTGTTGTTGTTGTTGGGGTTGTTGTTGTTATTCTGGTTTTGGATGAATGTTGTCATCATTTGCATAAGCTGTGTTTGCGCATTCATCATTTGTTGCATTTCCGGGGTGATGTTGTTGGGGTTGGGGTTTGCGCGACGGGGAGGCATCTGTGGTTTGTTCAAATAGATAAGAATGAGATACCCATAGATGTTTTATGCACAATACATCATAAGCAAACACATAACAAGCAACATAAGAATAAAAGTTCAACAACCACATAATAAGCTCATGAAGTAAAACACACAAGTGGCAAGCCATCCACATGTCGGATGGTCCAATAGTAAGTTCACAATAACGAATATGAAAGATAAACGAGTAGTCAAGTCTACTCATCATCATCAATCTCCTCCTCAACGAAGGTAAGACCTGCGTTCTCCATCGCGGTCTTGTTCTCCTCAATCGTAGTGGTCAAGGAATCGACCTTGGCCTTGAGAGCCCTCTTCTGGGAGCGAAGCCTCTCAATAACCATCTGCTGCTCAAGCTCGAAATCCTTGGACTTCGTTCCTCGGTCATGTCCCGGATCTTCTTGTTCCTATCCCGGACGCTGCTTTCTCTTGACTCTTGAACTTGCGGTCCTGGGCCTCGAACTTTGTCTCCATATCCTTGATCATCTCATCCTACTGTGCGAAAAGCTTGTCTTTCTCGCGTAGCTGCACCTGAAGCTCGTCATTGCCAAGCATGACGTTCGTCCTATCCGTGTCCACGTGCCTGAGGAGAGTCTCTAAGTCCTGGAGATAGAGACGTATCGGCTCTGCCGCGCTCCTCGAGTCGTCCTCAAATTCAATGGACTCTCCATCAACATCACGCCTTCAAGACGTGGAAGTGGGTGCCCTAACTTCGCGGGAGTGACAGCCTAACAAACGCCCTATCGTGTCCCGCATGACTACCTCCATGCCTCTCCCCGCCGTCGTGCATCGCTTGAAGACGATGGCCTCTGTAGTAGGCTCAAGCGCCCCGGCTGGTTCACCTTGAAGCCCCAGAGGTCCTTCCTCTCGAACTTGGTGAGTGGGTACACCGTGATGGTGGGAAGAGAGAGATCGAGCAAAGTGGTAAGCTCAATGATACGGGGTCCGAAACGGGTAACCTGGATCTCCTTGACGGTGCTGATGGTAATAGACATCTATTTATAAGATTGAAAAGTTAGAACTACACAATTTAAGATAAATACAAGACAACCATCTCATACATAACCATGGAACACAAATATCACACAAGTCATGCATACATAAATCCATTACATCAACAAGGTCCAACTTATTTAAGGTATCTTTTTGGAAAATAAGGTGATAGATGGTGGTCCACTAACAAAGTGTGCTTATAGGCCTATCTCACTGGATCTGGTGGCTATCACAATGTTCCTAGAGGCAATCCACCTATCTTGTTCACATGATTCCATCACTAAGTCTATTATATCCCTCCTTAACTCTTGGTTGGTGGATTCCAACTCTTGGGTAAGTTCCTTCTCTTTCTCTAAGTCTTTTTGGAGGTTGAGCATTCTGCACTTGACTCTAGCACTTAGTTCTTTGATAGTCCTCCAAGCTGCATCTCTGGCTGACTCAAAGAATGTGGTGTGCATTTTAGTGTTGGTGTACATGCAGAATCCCCTTTCTTTGTGGTTGTCTTCCTTGTTTTTGTACAAGTGAAGTTGTACCCACCAATACTCCACTCCTTCATCCATCACTGGAAAGCCCTTGTACACAGCTGCACCATGTGCTTCCATTGCCACCATGAGGTCCTTGAGTATATTGGGAAACTCAGTTTCACACTCCAAGGTCATGGTCATGAGTGGTCCTTTCTTCACGGCTTCGTTGATGGAGTTCATCCACAAATGGAGTTGAGAATGAAAAGATTAGAAAAGTTTTACGAGAAGAATAGACAAGTGTAGAAGTAGTTGAAATTTTTTCCTTAGGGGTTTTCAATCCTAGGGTCATAATCCTACAGGCAACACAGTGCTCTGATACCATCTGTTAGACCCCTCCTTTATAAAGGAAAGGATCAATGCTAGCATCCACAATTTAAGATGAAGTACACAGATACAAAGGTCGTTTATTACATTCATTCCAGAGATAAAACATAGTATTTTACAACTCAGGGCCAAAAGGCCTAATACAAGAGTTTATGGAATAAGTAAATAAACATAAGTCTTCATCTTCATGTGCCACAGGCAAGCATGTTGAGTGTAGACTCATGACTCCTATTCATCATCGGAGTAACCTGCAACATCACAAGTTACAGCCACAAAGGGTCAATACTTTGGAATAGTATTGGCTAGTGATAACTTAGTGTATTTTAAGTTGACTATATTACTATATGCATTTTGGCTAAGTGTAGCTTGGCTTGCTTTGCTTGAAAATAGTTTTTACCTATTAGTTGAAATCACTAAGTTTTTCTTTGTCAAAACATTCCCAAGGAACCACCAATAGACATTGTGGTCCTTCACCCTTGTTCACCCATAAATTTTACTTAGAAGTTGGAGTGATGAGATTCTTGTAGCTTCCATGTCTTGATGCTCAAAAGTGTCCATTGCCTTGGACTAGGATAAGTACTTAGGTTTTCCATCTGCAGAGGTTGTGCACTTTCCCCACCAGACTTGGTTTCCCAAGACAGGACCTTTCAAAAGCCTTTCCTTAGTCAAATGGACGCGCTCCAACCTATCATCCCATCTACCACCAACTGTCCAAATGACTAAGTTCTAGCAACCTATATGATCAAGGCAGAGCCCATATTGCCAAGTGGTTGCACTGTAAGCTTTCTCAACACTTGGCCTCCAAATCCCTTTGTGCCTGGGTGTCTTACCACAAGTAAGATACACAACCCAAGTCCAAGGCCTTGTGTAACCACTCAACATAACCCATTCTTTCCATTCCACCCAGGAGGTTCATTTGACTTAGTGGTTTTATTAGGAAAGTATAAGTCTCATGACTTAGAAATATTTTCATCATGGTAAGTGTAGATTTTCACCAACCCTTGTTTGCTATATAGCTAGGCTAAGCAAGGCATGGCAACTTATCATAGGTAAAATTCCTTAGCAATTCTACTATTCTAAACTACATAGGATTTCCCAATTTTAGCATTAGACAAAATAGCATGCAAGCAAAATATCTAATGCTAGTACAAAACATAGGTTAGAAATATTCATGAAAATATCACTTGCCTTGGTAGTGGGGAGAGCTGCACTCTTCACAATCACAATCACTAGCAAAATCTACACAAAAATTATAGCATACAATTACACACAATTATATACAATCAAAAAATTAATATGAATGCATGTATGCAAGAATTTACCAAGTGGTGATTTTGAAAATTTCTACCAAGCATGCACATGTTTACAGAAACTTAACCAATCACAAGTTTGCCAACTAAACTTAATTTGACACCAAAATAAATTACTATATAAAAACTATACTCAAAATAGCCTTAAACATGTTTCCATAAATAAAGTCATTTTAACTGTTACTATTTGTTAAACAAATTGGATATTCAGAAAGGTCTTGTTTCACTGAATCCAACGGTATAAAGTTTGTAAAATTCTAACGTGGCATTCAAAAGTTATAACTGTTTAAAGTTTGGATCAAAATCTGATTTAAATTTATGTTGTTGAATTCATCCTAGCCACGCGTCGCAACCTTACTGGTGCGTACCGCTTCGCGCGGATCGGCAGTCGCAGGCCGTAGAATCTAACTTATATCTAACGACCCAGATGCGCGCGTACCTCTTCGGCCTAGATCTATCATAGCCCTACGATGCAGATCCAACAGACCAAACCATCAAGCCACGAACGGGCGGCGCTGGCGGCGTTGACTAGCGGCGGCGTCGAGACTGATGGCGCCGGCGCCTAGATCGTCCGCAAGGGGAGAAGGGCTTACCAGGTTCGCGGAGGCTCTTGAAGCTCGACGTGGTAATGCTCTTGGAGGGCGCCGAGATGGGCTCTAGATCTCGTCGAGTTGCGCGCCGGTGGATGTTGTCGGAGTTGTTGCCGAGGTTCTGCGTCGCCCTAATACGAACCAGCGGGCTTAGGAGATGCGCAGGACAATTGCGAACACGCTCGGGTGAATAAGAAAGCAAGGGGCGCACGGGACTTACTGAGATTGGTCGCCGGAGTTGGGGTGGTCGTCGGGTGCTTACGGCGTCAAGCGAACACGGCGACCTGGGGCAGTACAGGATGCTCTGTTGTGGTTAGGAGGTGCTCAAGAGGATTACGAAGTTTCTCGAACAATCCAGAGGGGAAGGGGCGCACGGGGCTCACCTGAATCGATCGCCGGAGTTGCTCTGTCTACGGTGGTTTTGAGCGAGTCGTGGGCAGCCTGGGGGCGTGAGTGTGGAATTGACTGGGGGAAAATGACTGCGAGGAGGTGGGGATCTTATAGCCGGTGCCTCGACAGTAAACGCCCGTGTTTTAATGCCCAATTAAGCCGCGCCATTACCGGCATCATCGCATGCGACGTGGTCGCGGGCGTGGGGAAGACGATGACGCGTGGATAGGCCCGCCGGCGATGTGCGAAATGAGGGGGTCCGTCTGTCGGCCGAACGAGTGCGCGTGAGAGAAGAAAAATAAATCGGTGGGCTAGTTGGGCTCGATCCTCTGCTGGGCGTATATCCGCGCCGGCCCTTTTCCTTTGTTTAGTTCTTTTTCTTTTCTAATTCGATTTTCTGATTAGGTTTTCAAATAGTTTCAAAATCAATTTGAATTCAAATCTTTCTGAGGTTTTTCAGGGGTGAATTGGTCTCAGAATTAAGTCAAAGCTCATGGGGTTACCTTGCAAAGGCTTGATCAGACTTGGATTTCAAATAAACAGAGATTTTGCACTATTTTGCAAATGTTTGAAATAGAGGTTTTGAAATTATTTCTAATTTGAAAATTTTGGTTAAACCTTTACACCTAATCTTTCCAATAGTGGGGCAAGCAAACAAGTTTCTAAACATTTAAGTTTCAAAGGGTGATGGCCTAATGAGTGAAATTTACTCACATGAATTCATAGCACAACTTCTGTTTTTGAGAAGAACCCTAAATGATGAGGAATGCTTAGATGATATGAATGAGTTTTGGAATATGAATTTAGGGATGTTACAAATCTAACCCCCTTAAGATGAATCTCGCCCTCGAGATTCGGATTGTCTAGCAAATAGGTGAGGGTGGTCTTTCCGAAGATCATCTTCTCTTTCCCATGTTGCTTCCTCTTCGGAATGATGGTTCCATTGTACTTTGCAAAACTTGATAGTCCTATGGCACATATGAATGAGCTTTCCACTATGAGTGCTTTGTTCTCTGATGATTTTAAGATGTGCAAGTACTTTGTTACAAAGATCTTCCCTTTTTCACTAAAAGGAGAAGCTAAGGCTTGGTTTAATAAATTACCTTATGGATCCATTGATAGCCCTTATTGTTTGATTGCTTCTTTCTTCCAGAAATATTTTCCTCCTAGTGCTAGACATGCTGGTTTGCAAAAACTTTTTGATTTTAAACAGGGAGAAGAAGAGAAATTGCCTGAGTCATGGACAAGGTTCTGTGCATTGATTCATGCACATCTTGGATGCCCATTACCTAAAAATGAGCTTCTTGATATTTATTATAATGGACTAACTGATGATTTTAGGAAATACCTAGGTATTTTTGCTGATTGTGGTTTCAGGAAAAGAACCCCTACAGATGCTGAAGAATTAATGGCTAAAATATGCAAGAATTACGATGATTGGACTTCAACTGAGCTAAATACACCTGAGCCTATTACTCCTGAACCAGTTGTGCCTGAACCAGTTCCAACACCAATACCAAAGAAGAGGGGAATTATTGCATTAAATGATGGAGTGATGAAAAAAGCTAAAAAATGTCTAAATGAGAAAGGTATTAGAGCTGAAGATGTGAAGAATATACCTCCCATAGAAGAATTATGTAAGCCAATTCCACACTCATCTACTATTGAGGTACACTCTCTCCACTTTGATGAAGGTGATACTCCCTATGGTAAGCCTCCTGATCAATGCTTAGATGAAATTGACACATTTATACTTAAACAAGGTACTTTTAATAAACAAGTTCAGAATCATTTATTGGAAAACTCTTGAGATATTAACGAGTTGAATATATTGTGGAAAGAACTGCTAATGATGTTAAAATGCTTTGTAAACACTTCCAAATGGTTCAAACTCAAATTGATCAACTTGCTAAGGTACAAAAAGATATGCTAGTTAATGCTTCAGGAGATAAACGTGCTTATGGAATTAGAACTAGGAGTGGTATAGCCACTAAAGATCCTTTATATCCTAAAGGACACCCTAAAATAATTGAGCAATATTCTCAACAAGCTGAAAGTAGTGGTAGTCCTCATAAGAGAACGAAAAAGAAACACAAAATAGTAGAGGAACCACCTGAACCTGCTGTAGATCCTAATAGTATATCAGTCTCTGATGCTGAAATTGAGAGTGGTAATGATAAAAATGATGCTCCTGATAAGGAGATAGTCGAGGAAGAACCTGAGAAGCACACTAAGAACACTAGGTACACTAAGGAAGATTTTATTGCTAATAAACATGGTAGATAAAGAGAACCTTGGGTGCAGAAACCTATGCCTTTTCCCAATAAGAAACACAAGTCAAAGGAGGAAGAACACTATAGCAAGTTTTGTGAGTGGATGAAACCTTTATTTTTGCAAATTCCTTTGACTGATGCTATTAAGTTGCCTCTTTACTGAAAGTATATGAAGGATATTGTCTCTAATAAAAGGAAGATCCCTAATGAGGAAATTTATACTTTGCTTGCTAATTATTCCTTCAATGGTAAGGTTCCGAAGAAACTTGGTGATCCAGGCATACCAACTATTCCTTGCTATATTAAGAATAATTATGTTAGAAGTGCTTTATGTGATTTGGGAGCTAGAGTTAGTGTTATGCCTTTTTTCTCTCTACAAGAGGCTCCAGCTAGAAAAGTTGATACCAATTGATATATCTTTGCAAATGGCTGATAAGTCAACTACTATTCATGTTGGTATATATGAGGATGTTCCCGTTCAAGTGGCTCATAATTTCCTGGTTTTAACTAATTTTGTTGTGCTTGAGATGCTTGAAGATGATAATATGTCCATTATTCTTGGGAGACCTTTTCTTAATACTGCAGGTGCTGTCATCAATTGTAATCAAGGAAAAGTAACTTTTAAAATTAATAACAAAGAGCATACTGTCTATTTCCCCAAGAAGATTGATAAGAGATATTGCCTGAATTCAATTGAAAATATTGAGAGCATCAAAGTTGGAGAAATATATTGTCCCATTCCACAAGGAAGTTTTGAAGCTATTATGATTGGGACTATTGCTATCAAGTTTGAGGTAACATAATCACGTTGTGGAATGCAAAGTTTTGCTTCATATAAGATTGTTTTGGTAAAAAATACTTGATCAACCTTGTTAACAAAGGGATTTTAATGAACAAAACAATGTTTTCACAGTGGTTATAATTGCTCACTTTTATTTTTCTCCTTCCTAGTCATTGCTCTTTCTCTAGTTAGCTTTAGTTTTGCTAGTTGTTTGCTTGTTAGAGTGTCTTAGAACTTCTGTAGTTTTGGTTTTTGTTTGCTTTTTCCAAAAAATCTATTTCCGCGAGAAAATTAGTTTTCATTCTCTAAAAATTGGCCAAAAATAAAGTTTCCCGAAAAATTTCAGAAAATTCATATTAATTTTTCTCTCGAAAAAAGGGGCAGAGGGACACCTGGAGTGGCCCAAGGGACCCACCAACCCAGCCCCTAGGGTGCGCATAGCCTGGGTGGGGCCCACTTGTGGCCCTCCAAGTTTCCTCCTCCCAGCCACTTCTTTATCTCTCCCAAAAAACACCGAAAATTTTCTCAATCTCGAGTTCCTGCTGTTCTTGCTCCCGATTTTCGATCTCCTTGCTTAGTCCATCTTTGCTGCTGATTTTTGGAGGAATTTATCATTGTATGTGCCTCCTCCGCTTGTCCAATTAGATTTGTGATTGGTAGATTGTATCTTGAGTATTTTGCTGCTATGGGTGTCAGGTTATGTGAGCTTGTGATGCCGCGCCAGTCCAAGTGGGAACGCTTCGTCGGGAAACCCCAAGAGCAAGGTGTGAAGCAGCACAACAACAAGTTTTACCTCAGTAAGAAACCAAGGTTATCGAACCAGTAGGAGGAAGGAAACATCACACAGGTGTTGCAAGCAACGCGGAGACCTGCACAACACAAACTCAAGACTTTCCTCAACAAATTAGTGAGGTTGTCAAGCTCACCGGTTTGCTATAACAAAGGATTAAATGTATGGTGTGGAAGGTAATGGTTTGCAGTAACAAAGGATTAAATGTATGGTGTGGAAGGTAATGGTTTGCAGCAAGTAAACAGGTAACAGTGGAAGATGTATCAATGGTAAAGATTGGACCGGGGTCCACAGTTCACTAGAGGTGCTCTCCATAGATAAACAACATGGCATGAAGGGTAAAAAATTACAGCAGGGCAATTAACAGGAACTGAGCAAGGCATAATAATGCAATTACTAGTCAAAAAGATCCTATGAGATTCGATTGGGCAATATAACAAGATACATAGATTGCCATCGAACTGCATCTATGACTAGAAGTACACCTTCACGTTATCATCCGAACCCCCTCTAGTATTAAGTTGCAAGCAACAAACAACTGCTTTAAGCAAAGTGTGTAAGGTAAACAGTCCACATGTTTCATGAACAAGAGACCGTTGTTTTCTCCCTAGTGGCAACATCACATCTACAACCTAAGAGATTTCTGTCACTTCCCTCGGAAACTAGAGGCATGAACCCACTATCGAGCATAAATACCCCCTCTTGGAGTCACTAGCAACTACTTGGCCAAGATAGCTACTAACAACGGAGAGCATGCAAGATCACAAACAACACATACATGATAGAATCATAAAGACAAAACCATTAATCAAACAAACATAATAATCTCAATATCCATCGGATCCCCGCAAACACAACATGCATGATTACAAATAGATTAGATCTTGAACATGAACGGAGCTCACAAGATCAATTCATGAAAGCACAAAGGAGATACAACCATCTAGCTACTACATGGACCCATATTCCAAGGTGGAACTACTCACGCATCATAACGGAGAGAAGGCCTCTGGGATGATCTCCCCTCCGGTAGGGTGACAGGAAGAACTTCATATCCCCCCGATCTAGGGACGATGGTGGCAACAGCTACAGATGGTTTCGTAGATATTTGATCGGGTACTCAGGGTTTCTGCATCAGGGGCTTCTTATAGGCGAAGGGGGAGGTCGAGGCGGCGGCCAGAGGGGGCAAACCCTACCCAGGCACGGGGTAGGGCCCACCCGCTCCTAGGGGGGGGGTAGCCGCCCTGGCACGCCTCCTCGTCTCCCCTCTGGACTTCTTGTTCCCCACGGAAAGTAATTGACTTTGACGTTTGTCTCGTCCAATTCCGAAAATATTTCTTTAATAACTTTTCTGAAACCAAAAACAGCAGAAAACAGGCATCTGTCACTATTGAAACTTGTTAGTAGGTTAGTACCAGAAAACATGTAAAAAACACCTCAAAGTGTGGACAAGTAAGGCAAAGTAGATACTAAACAAGCATGGAGCATAAAAAATTATAGGCATGTTTCCAACATGTCAACATCCTCAAGCTTAACTCCTGCTCGTCCTCGAGTAGGTAAGTGATAAACAGAATAATTTTTGAGGTGACATGCACCCTCACAATAAAGATCCAACCATTTGCAAGCATTGAAAGATGGGATCAAAGAACTCTAAACATGTGCATGAAATATGGAGTTCTAACAGTAGGACATAGTAACTATGCATGCAGCATGACAAGCTACAAACAAAGATCATGAATAACATGCATTGAAAAACATTTGTTTGCTTCACATGCAGCAAACATAACATAGTGGCAATCAGCTTATCCCTCATAGAGTAGCAATATAGATGCATAGGACACCTGCAAAGTTCACAAGGGTGACTAGAAACAAATAGCACAAGAACAAGTAATAACACAATATGCATCAATTAATAAGCTTTGGAACACTGCACACAGAATGACAACTATGCTCTCTTAATGGTGCCTAAAGGTAGAAGGTGGAGACTCAATAGTGGTGGAAGAAAGGCCTTTTTGTAAAGGAAGCAAGGATTACAAGTTTCAAAAAGAGCTTCCAAAAATTATGGTACTTGTTAGCTTTCAGCCCTCATTGCCCCTATCATAAGCATCTTGAAGTGGTTAAGGTTAAAGTGGCAAAGATGGAGTATATGCTTGACGAAGTATAAGTTGGCAATCTCAAGTCCCTTGAATACGAGGGCCACACATCATGCATAATCAACTTTGGGTCCATGTAAGTTCTTGTCACCGTAAGTATTTGTATATCATTGAGAACCACCAACGTGGTACCCCTTGCACATGGTACAGGAGCTTTCCCATAACCAAAATGACAAGGCAAGGAGACAATGAGCATCTCAGCAATATTTTTATTTACCATATGCATAGCTTTTTATTGAGGATGCTTCATAGATAGCTCACTATGGTGATGCTGCAGTTTTCCACCATGATTAGGCATGGCTTAGGCTAGCGTCCTAGGCGTTTCTCTAACACAAGATACAAACTCCATGGACTTACAAGTTCCCTCTTTATTTTACACCGGTGACATCCATAGACAAAAGAACATGATATCAACTGAGTACAAAGTACAAGTGCAATGTTGAAAACGTTCCCCGTGACAACACGGTTCAGCTAATTCCAACATATAAGTGCAAGCATATACAACAAAGATGTCACAATGGTTCAAGTTTATTAGGGGCAAACAATAAAGTGTGCCATCAAGTTCGTGAGGGCTTTAATCACTAAGTTTTAACATAACAAAATAGTTTTTAATTGGAAGGTAGCTAAAAACAAGAATATACTTGGAATGGTGTAACACACCATGCATAGGAGTTTATAGTGGACACTTTGGAATAACTTGGTTTCTTGGGAGTTGGAGGCATGAGTAGAACTTACTCATACAAGTGGAGGCTAGCAATAGACTGGGAGCAACCAACTAAGAGAGAAATAATGGCCATAATCATGCAGTGCAACAGAGCATACTAATCAAAGGAAAGAGTGGTACTACAAGTCATGTACTAAATGATAATAGAGGCTAATGGTGACTTATCATTGTCATAACATGGTGTAAGCATGTGCCAAGTCAACCCAAGCAAAGCATCAAAGGAGAATACCACAATACTAAGCTTTTTGCATGCTAAAACAACACATAATTTCTTCAAGGCACACTAAGCAATCCCAATTGTTTGGAACAAGACATGCTACAGCTATAATCACTAAGCATAATGCTAAAACAACACCTAGCATGTCATGCTAAAGTCTAAGTCACAGTCAATGCAAGCTCCTCTTGCACTTCAAGCAAGAACTTACTACCCATTTCCAAACACCAAGCAAACTTATTTGTAAAACAACACAGCGAGAACAGGGGTCCAAACTAATTTATTCAAGAAAACTAAACAACCTAAGAAAAGCAAACAAAAACAAAGATTCTCCAAGAACAACACAACTGTGCATGAAACAATAAAAACGAAGTGTCTAGAGAGACTTGAGCTTTTTATTGATGAAGAAGGGGATGCCTTGGGCATACCCAAGCTTTGACGCCTGTACCTCTTAGATATTTCTTGGGTGACACCATGGTGGCATCCCCAAGCTTGAGCCTATGTCCATTCTTCATCTCATTGCATCATTCTATCTTTACACTTGAAATTTTTTCCTTCATACAAAACTTGACATAATCTTCATTAGCAACATTAGTGTATTCAAAAGATATTAGACCTCTGGCAAAGCTTTGGAACAGCAAGGATTTTCACTAAAAACACAAGATACTGTAGTAATTCCTACAAAAATATCAATTCACCTAAAGAGAACTCAAAAAGGAATCAATAAGAAGCAAATGGAAATAATGGCAGAAATCTGTCAGAACAGACCAACAGGTAGAAACCAATTTTTTCGAACATCTTCTGTTGCTCAAATCAAAAAGTGTTGAACTAACGAAAGTTATCTAACATACTGGGGGACTTATTCGTAAATGTTGAGCTCGATAAGAGTTATAGAGCCTCCTCACGATTTTTTTTGGTGGAGGACAGAAATCTGTTTCGGGACAGCAACTCCCCAAATCTTACTTCCCTCTCATTAGAGGTCATTCTTGGCACAAAAAGCAAACAAAAAGGATAAGGAGAGGTCATTACTGAAGTAATAACTTCCAAGACTCAAGGAAACTCTTGAGTTATCTCCCAACAAGTACTTTTGTTTAACGCCTTTAAGTTAGGCACAAGAAGCAAGAAGAATCAAGTATTTTCAAATGAGGAAGCATTAACATCAAACCTTGCTTTCAAAGGGGGAGCAAAGAGCAACTTCTCTCTTCTCATTGGGAAGTATTCAATACCTTTCTTGAATGGAAAATGATATTTAATGGTGCCTTCTTTCATTTCAATGATGGCACCAACTGTTCTAAGAAAAGGTCTTCCCAAAGTAATAGGACAAGAAGCATTGTATTCAACATCCAAAACATAGAAATCAACAGGGACATAAGCATTTTTAACCATAATGAGAACATCATTAATACTCCCCATGAGTTTTTCTTAGCATTATCATTGAGTGGGACATCCAAATAACAATCTTCCAAAGGTGGAAAATCAAGCATTTCATAAATCTTCCTAGGCATAATAGAGACACTAGAACCAAGATCATATGAAGCTTTGAGATCAAAGTCATTCACTTGCATATTAATAATGGGTTCCCAACTATCTTCTACTTTCCTAGGAATAGAAGCTTTGAGTTTTAGCTTCTCTTCCTTAGTCTTAACAAGAGCATCTATAATGTGTTTGGTAAAGGCAACATGCATATCACTAGCGTCAGGACTTCTAGCAAGCTTTTGCAAGAACATAATCACTTCAGTAATATTGCAACCATCAATATCACAATCAAACTTAGCACCACTAGTTGTAGGCTCAATGGGCTTAGGCATAGTAGGAGTAGGAATAGGTACCACTTGTGGTTTAGTGGTGATAGTGCACACACTATTTTTTCTATCAATTTCAGCTTCCCTTTCCCACCTAGCATGAAGTTGAGCTAACAGCCTAACATTTTCATCAATAGTAACTTGTATGGTATGAGCAGTAGCAAAGGTGTTTTCCATAGTTTTAGGTTTAGCAGCCATTTCATTAATCAAGGAAGACTGAGCTTCAGACAAAGAGGATATATTTTTCTCAACAGTTAAAAGCTTTTCCTCTATAGTCTTATTACAAGTGGTTTGTTTGCTAATAAAGTCCTTGAGCATGACTTCAAGTTCAGAGGGGCCACTTATAACATTATTGAAAGAGCTTCCATAGGAATTTCCATTATTAGGAGGATGAGGCCTATAATTGTTGTTGCTACCAAAATTATTCCTATAGGCATTATTGTTGAAATTGTTTTTTCTAATGAAGTTCACATCAACTTGCTCTTCTTGAGCAACCAAAGTGGCAAAGGGAACACTATTAGGATCTAGAGGAGCTTTCCCATTAACAAGCATAGCCATAATAACATCAATCTTTTCACTCAAAGAGGAAGTTCCCTCAACAGAATTTACCTTCTTACCATGTGGAGCTCTCTCAACATGTCATTCAGAGTAGTTAACCATCATATTATCAAGGATTCTTGTTGCAGCACCCAAAGTGAGGCCCTTAAAAGTACCTCCAGCAGCTAAATCCAACAGGTTTCTTGAGGAGAAGTTCAAACCTGTATAAAAAGTCTAGATAATCATCCAAGCAGTGAGTCCATGAGTGGGATAATTCTTAACCAAAGACTTCATTCTTTCCCAAGCTGGAGCAACATGTTCACTATCAAGTTGTTTAAATTTCATAATGTCACTTCTCATAGATATAATCTTAGCATGAGGATAGTATTTTCCAATAAAAGCATCTTTGCACTTAGTCCAAGAATCAATACTATTTTTAGGCAAAGAAAGCAGCCATTCTTTAGCTTTTCCCCTCAAGGAGAAAGGAAGAAGCTTGATCTTAATAATATCTCCATCTACATCCTTATACTTTTGCATCTCACAAAGTTCAACAAAGCTATTAAGATGGGCAACAGGATCATCAGAACCAGCACCATAAAATTGCTCTCTCATCACAAGATTCAACAAAGCAGGCTTAATTTCATAAAAGGTAGCATCAGGAGCAGGTGGAGCAATGGGAGTTCTTAGGAAATCATTGTTGTTGGTGCTAGTGAAGTCACACAACTTGGTGTTCTCAACAGAGTTCATTTTGGCAAAGGTGGGCAAGCCAAAAACAGCAGCAACAACTAGAGCAGGAAGTAATTTTTTTGTATTTTTGAATAAAGAAAGCAAACCAAACTAGACTATTTTTTTGGGTTTTTTTTTGGAAAGAGGCAAACAAAACCAAGCAAAAGAAACAAAGAAAACTAAAAACAAAGTAAAGAGAAAGGAAGTGAAGGAATCCCCTAGTGAAGACGTCCTTAGCCTCCCCGGCAACGGCGCCAGAAAATCTTGAGGCAGCGCGAGTCCAAGTGGGAGCGCTTCGTCGGGAAACCCCAAGAGCAAGGTGTGAAGCAGCATAGCAGGAAGTTTTCCCTCAGTAAGAAACCAAGGTTATCGAACCATTAGGAGGAAGGAAACGTCACACAGGTGTTGCAAGCAACACGGAGACCTGCACAACACAAACTCAAGACTTTGCCCCAACGAAACAGTGAGGTTGTCAAGCTCATCGGTTTGCTGCAACAAAGGATTAAATTTATGGTATGGAAGGTAATGGTTTGCAGTAACAAAGGATTAAATGCATGATGTGGAAGGTAATGGTTTGCGGCAAGTAAACAGGTAACAGTGGAAGATGTATCAATGGTAAATATTGGACCGGGGTCCATAGTTCACTAGAGGTGATCTCCTTAGATAAACAACATGGCATGAAGGGTAAACAAATTACAGCAGAGCAATTGACAGGAAGTGAGCAAGGCATAATAATGCAATTACTAGTCAGAAAGATCCTATGAGATTCAATTGGGCAATACAACAAGATACATAGACCGCCATCGAATTGCATCTATGACTAGAAGTCCACCTTCACGTTATCATCTGAACCCCCTCTAGTATTAAGTTGCAAGCAACAGACAACTGCTTTAAGCAAAGTGTGTAAGGTAAACAGTCCACATGTTCCATGAACAAGAGACCGTTGTTTTCTCCCTATTGGCAACAACACATCTACAACCGAAGAGATTTCTGTCACTTCCCTTGGAAACTAGAGGCATTAACCCACTATCGAGCATAAATACCCCCTCTTGGAGTCACTAGCAACTACTTGGCCAAGATAGCTACTAACAATGGAGAGCATGCAAGATCACAAACAACACAGACATGATAGAATCATAAAGACAAAACCATTAATCAAACCAACATAATAAATATCCATCGGATCCCCGCAAACTTAACATGCATGATTACAAATAGATTAGATCATATCATGAACGGAGCTCACAAGATCTATACATGAAAGCACAAAGGAGGAGATACAACCATCTATCTACTACATGGACCCATAGTCCAAGGTGGAACTACTCATGCATCATACCGGAGAGAATGCCTCCGGGATGATCTCCCCTTCGGCAGGGTGCCGGGAAGAACTTCAGATCCCCCCGATCTAGGTACGATGGTGGCAACGGCTACAGACGGTTTCGTGGATATTCGATCGGGTACTCAGGGTTTCTGCATCGGGGGCTTCTTATAGGCGAAGGGGGAGGTCGAGGCGGCGGACAGAGGGGGCAAACCCTACCCAGGCGCGGGGTAGGGCCCACCTGCGCCTAGGGGGTTTAGCCGCCTTGGCATACCTCCTCGTCTCCCCTCTGGACTTCTTGTTCCCCACAGAAAGTAATTGACTTTGACGTTTGTCCCGTCCAATTCCGAGAATATTTCTTTACTAAATTTTCTGAAACCAAAAATAGCAGAAAACAGGCATCTAGCACTGTTGCAACTTGTTAGTACGTTAGTACCAGAAAACATGTAGAAAGCACCTCAAAGTGTGGACAAGTAAAGCAAAGTAGATACTAAACAAGCATGGGGCATAAAAAATTATAGATATGTTTCCAACGTATCAACATCCCCAAGCTTAACTCCTGCTCGTCCTCGAGTAGGTAAATGATAAACAGAATAATTTTTGAGGTGACATGCACCCTCACAATAAAGATCCAACCATTTGCAAGCATTGAAATATGGGATCAAAGAACTCTAAAAATGTGCATGAAAGATGGAGTTCTAACAATAGGACATAGTAACTATGCATGCAACATGACAAGCTACAAACAAAGATCATGAATAACATGCATTGAAAAACGTTTGTTTGCTTCACATGCATCAAACATAGCATAGTGGCAATCAGCTTGTCCCTCATAGAGTAGCAATATAGGTGCATAGGACACCTTCAAAGTTCACAAGGATGACTAGAAACAAATAGCACAAGAACAAGTAATAACACAATATGCATCAATTAATAAGCTTTGGAACACTGCACACAGAATGACAACTATGCTCTCTTAATGGTGCCTAAAGGTAGAAGGTGGAGACTCAATAGTGGTGGAAGAAAGGCCTTTTTGTAAAGGAAGCAAGGATTACAAGTTTCAAAAAGAGCTTCCAAAAATTATGGTACTTGTTAGCTTTCATCCCTCATTGCCCCTATCATAAGCATCTTGAAGTGGTTAAGGTTAAAGTGGCAAAGATGGAGTATATGCTTGACGAAGTATAAGTTGGCAATCTCAAGTCCCTTGAATACGAGGGCCACACCTCATGCATACTCAACTTTGGGTCCAAGTAAGTTCTTGCCACCGTAAGTATTTGTATATCATTGAGAACCACCAACGTGGTACCCCTTGCACATGGTACAGGAGCTTTCCCATAACCAAAATGACAAGGAAAGGAGACAATGAGCATCTCAGCAATATTTTTATTTACCATATGCATAGCTTTTTATTCAGGATGCTTCATAGATAGATCACTATGGTGATGCTGCAGGTTTCCACCATGATTAGGCATGGCTTAGGCTAGCGGCCTAGGCGTTTCTCTAACACAAGATACAAACTCCATGGACTTACAAGTTCCCTCTTTATTTCACACCCGTGACATCCATAGACAAAAGAACATGATATCAACTGAGTACAAAGTACAAGTGCAATGTTGAAAACGTTCCCCGTGACAACACGGTTCAGCTAATTCCAACGTATAAGTGCAAGCATATACAACAAAGATGTCACAATGGTTCAAGTTTATTAGGGGCAAAGAATAAAGTGTGCCATCAAGTTCGTGAGGGCTTTAATCACTAAGTTTTCACATAACAAAATAGTTTTTAATTGGAAGGTAGCTAAAAACAAGAATATACTTGGAATGGTGAAACAAACCATGCATAGGAGTTTATAGTGGACACTTTGGAATAACTTGGTTTCTTGGGAGTTGGAGGCATGAGTAGAACTTACTCATACAAGTGGAGGCTAGCAATAGACTAGGAGCAACCAACTAAGAGAGAAATAATGGCCATAATCATGCAGTGCAACAAAGCATACTAATCAAAGGAAAGAGTGGTACTACAAGTCAAGTACTAAATGATCATAGAGGCTAATGGTGACTTGTCATAGTCATAACATGGTGTAAGCATGTGCTAAGTAGGAGGAAGGAAACGTCACACAGGTGTTGCAAGCAACGTGGAGACCTGCACAACACAAAATCAAGACTTTGCCCCAATGAATCAGTGAGGTTGTCAAGCTCACCGGTTTGCTGTAACAAAGGATTAAATGTATGGTGTGGAAGGAAATGGTTTGTAGTAACAAAGGATTAAATGTATGGTGTGGAAGGTAATGGTTTGCGGCAAGTAAACAGGTAACAGTGGAAGATGTATCAATGGTAAATATTGGACCGGGGTCCATAGTTCAATAGAGGTGCTCTCCTTAGATAAACAACATGGCATGAAGGGTAAACAAATTATAGCAGGGCAATTTACAGGAACTGATCAAGGCATAGTAATGCAATTACTAGTTAGAAAGATCCTATGAGATTCGATTGGGCAATACAACAAGATACATAGACCACCATCCAACTGCATCTATGACTAGAAGTCCACCTTCAGGTTATCATCCGAACCCTCTCCAGTATTAAGTTGCAAGCAACAGACAACTACTTTAAGCAAAGTGTGTAAGGTTGTCACATCCCAAAATTTTCCAAATTTTTAAATGTGAAAAATAAATAATTGTTGAAATTTAGGGTAAAAAGAAACTTTTGATTTCAAATTGGAAACATCAAAACACATCTTGAACAAACTTTGAATAAAATTTGAATCCAAGTAAATTCAAATCAAGTGAAATGCATTCTTCATAAATGCATCTTGAAATTTAAACACTTGGAAAATAAACCAAAACTCTAAAACCCTAATGGAAGAAAATCATTTCCAAGATCTCTCTAAGACCATGGATTTGATCCATATAAAAATTTATCAACAAGCAGTTATAAATTATCAAGAATGACAAATAGAAATATTATAAAACCATAGAAATTGATTCTATTCAATTTGGAACCATGGATAAAAACTTATGAATTTAATAAGTTGAAAGGAAATAATTTCCAAAGCTAATAAAGCTCCTATCTAAAATCCATACCAAATTATGAGCAATTAATCCTAAAAGGATAAACAAATACTAAATAAAATTTTACAAATTGGAATCACCAATTTTTGCTCTTGAAATAAAAAGATATGGATTTTATAAGGCAAAGGAAGAAATAAATAAATAAGGAATATTTAAAAGCCAAATTAAAACTTGTCCTAATCCATAAGCAAAAGGAATAAATATAATCCAAATCCAAATAAAATAAAAGGATAAAGAATTTTCAAATAAATTATATGGCATTAACCAAATTCCATTTTATTAAATAAAGACAAAATCCCTAATGGAAATGATTAATTAAATCATGGGAAAATAATAAATGGAATTTGCCCTAGTGGAATAAAAGTTATTTAAATTAACTTTAATGAAATAAAAGAATCATTTAAATAAAATTTATATGGATTTAAAACCATATTGAATATTATTTGAATTAAGGGAAATACCCAATTTAAATGATTAATAAAACATATTAAAATAATTCAAAAAGAATTATTTAACACCCTATTGAATAAATAAAACTTACTAAAAAGGGTTTGATAAATATTTGAAGTTTAAACAGAAAGTTAAATCATTTGAATAAATAATATGGATTAGAATCATATTTAAAATCCTGTTTAATAAAGACAAAATGTTTATTTAAAATAAATAACAAACCATGAGTAAATGAAATAATTACTCTAAAAATGGACTTTAAATACATGTTTAAAACATTATTAAAACATACTGATTATTTGGAAAAGATTTCAAATGATAGTTTGAAATTCAAAACAGAAAACGAAAAATGAAACGGAACAAAAAAAGGGAAAGAAATCAACCCAGCCCAACCAACCCACCTGGCCCAGCGTAGCCCACCTCCTCTTCCCCCTCCCATAGAGTTTTTCACTCGCGAGTTCACCCACTCAGACGGCCTTACGGACCCCACCCCTCTCTCTGCCTAATAAGCGACGGTTACCGACGCTGACCTTTCGTCCTCACCCGTGCGAAGACCACGCCGGCCGTTTCTGCCGATGATCAATCCCCGTCAATACGCGTTAATGATGCCAGTAATTTCTTCCCCGACCATGCATACTAAATCACCTGCCTCTCCTCTCCATTTCCCCTCTCTTGCTTGCACCAGATCGCCCACAGGCTGCTTCAATTGCTCGCAGCGAGCACCATTGTTCCGACGAGCTTTTCGGCAAATCCCGGTCGTCCCTCACCACCCCTTACCTCCTAGTCTCCACGGGAACATTCTCCACCCTCTTTCGCACCTTCCAGTACCCCGAGCTAGCTCGCCCGTGCCATGTATCCTCGACTCCGTCTTGAACCGAGCAGCGCCACCGTCTTCCATTACTCCGTCGACCTCTCCCCGGTAATCCTGACCGCCCCATCCCTTCTCGTTAACACACGTATGATCTACTCTCCCGTGCGTATGTAACACCGCCTGTTTCATGTCCTAGTGTGCTTATTAACCTTTCCCTCGTCATCATCAGTACGTGCCCGACGAAAGAAGCTTCTCCGGCGAGGAATTGCCAGTAGCTCCGTGTGCCCCCTTCCCTTTGACGACCTCCTCGAGCATCCCCATGCCACGGCAACCTCGGTGTTCCCTTCCCCTGTCTCTCTTGTTTCCTGAATCGCCAGCAACTCCTCCGTCTGAGCACGCCACCGCCAGCCACCGCCGCGCGCCGCCCATCTCTGGTCAATCATCTATGCACCGTTCGATTTAGATCCTGTGGACGCGATAGAAACTTAACCGAAGGGGTAAGTTTTGATCTGTGCCGTAGGATCTAATTAGATCCAATGCTACACGTAGCGTGATCCACGCGAAATGGTATCGACCAGTAGAATCAAGACGCGTGGCACTATTTTGTTTAAATAGACAAAAACATTTCTATTAGATGGTTAGATTTGAAAAATTCATAACTTTAAATCTACACGTCCAAATTTTGTAAATTTTATATCAATGTAATCAACAAAAAGAGTACTATCCAACCATGTACTTTGTTTAGTAAATTGCTTCTGGAAAATTGGTTGTATTTGCAGAAACATGTGTAGGCATAAATTGAATATAAAATTGTTCTAGAAATGTTTTTAGGGTAAAATCTTTTGTAAATGGATTGTTTTGAACCTACTGACCATAGAAACCAACTTTTGGATTTAGAAACATATTTTGTGAGGCTAAGGAATAATCTCTAAATTAAAGCATTTCTATGTAAATAAAAATGTTGAATATGTTTTAAAAATGCTTTTTGAGTAAAATCTTTGGAAAATGATTTGATTTAGACTCTCTGACCATAAACACAAAGTTTAGGATTTAAAAATATATTTGGTGAACCCTAAAAAAATATTACCTTGTTTAAAGGCATTTCCAACAAAATAAAATATGACTTTGAATTAAAAATGGTTTATAAGTAAAACCTTTTGCAAATGGTTTTAATATTAAACACTAGACCTTAAAACACTAACATTTGTGTTTGAAAATATATTTGGAAAACACAAGGAAATATTCCCTTGATTTAAATCATTTCTAGCAAAACAAAAATGATTTAAATAGCCATTTACACTAATTTAATATCAAATGGTTTTGCCACTTTTATAAATGACCAATAGGTGTTTTAGAATGTTTATAACCTATTGGAAACCACTTTTCCAAATAAAACAATCTTTGGCATGCTTGCATGCATTCCTTTGTTTTTATTAACCTATGTGATGAATTGCTTGAATGGTAGATTGAATTTGTGCCTTGATTGAATTGTAGTGAAATTTGAAGAGTGTGACTATTGCAAGATCAAGGAGTGAACTTATATTCTCTACCAAAAAGGAAAGTGGTGCTTCATACTATTGTCCCATTATTTTCACTATGCATTAGTGATATTTCTAAGTAGGACTTGCATGGAATTTTTACTAAGTATAAACTATGCCATGGGAAATCCTAGTAGATGAAACCTTAGTAGAAATTTTCCTAAGTTGAGATTCCTACTACTATCATGCTTATCTTAGCTAGTAGGAAACAAGGGTGGATTATATTCGTGCTATGGAATACTTATAAGTCAAGGACTTGTGTTTTGTTTAATAAAACAACTACGTGAATGAATCACCTGATTGGAGTGGTATTGCTTGGATGGATTTTTGTTGAGTGGTTACACAAGGCCAGGGTACTGGTGAACCTTGTTTATCACAATTGTGGAATGCCACCCAGGAACAAAGAGATTTGTGATGTCAAATGTTGAGAAGCTTCAAGTGCAGCCACTTGGCATTATGGGCTCTGGCTGGATCATATAGGTTGCAATAACTTAGCCAAATGGACAGTTGGTGGTAGGGGATGATAGGTTTGGGAACGCGTCCATTCTGGTCTAAGGGAAGGCTTCTGAAAGATCTTGTCTTGATGCATGTCGAGTCTTGTGGGGAAAGTGCACCACCTTTCGAGAGAGTAAAATCTAAATACTTAGCCGTGTCCCCGGCAATGGACAATTTGAGCATCAAGACATGGAAGCTATCAAGAATCTTCTCATCCCAATTTCTAAGTTAAAAACTTATGGTTGAACAAGGGTAAAGGATCTCCAATGTCTATTGGTAGATGCCTTGGGTGATTTTGACAAAACAAAAACTTAGTGGTTTCAAATGATAAGGAAAATCTATTTTGAGCAAAGCAAGCCTAAGCTACACTTAGCCAAATACATGTAGAAGCTAGATACTATTATTCTACTAAGGTATCACTTGCCAATACTATTCCAATGTATTGACCCACTATGGATATAACTTGTGATGTTGCAGGTTACTCTGATGAGGATTAGGGTTATGAGTCTACACTCAACATGCTTGCCTCTGTCACATGAAGATGAAGACTTTTATTTATTTTGTTAACTTAAACTCTTGTACTAGCCTATGGCTATGGAGTTGTAAAAGACTATGTTATCTCTGGAATGACGATGTAATAATGACCTTTGTTTCTATGTACTTCATCTTAAACTGTGGATGCTAGCAATTGATCCAGGGACTAGCATTGCAATCACAGGGACCTTTACCTTTATAAAGGTGAGGTCTTACAGATGGTATCAGAGCACTGTGTTTCCTGTAGGATTGTAACCCTAGGATTGGACAAAACCCCTTAGAAAAATAGGAGTTGTATTTGTTCTAAAACATATTTACAAACAATCTTGTAAACTCTTTCCTCAACCTTTTTGGTTTTGATTCTACATCTCTTCTACTTCAACTTGATGGATAAAACCTCAACCATGAGCAAAGACATCAACATGAGCAAAGGACTTCACCAACTCAAATGACTTCAACTTCAAGAGCATCAATGACTTCAACTTTATTTTCACCAAGGACTTCAACTTGGATATCACTAAGGACTACAAGTGAGTCAAGAAATATTATTCAAGACTTGAAGACTAAAGAAACACAACCTAGAAGGAACCATCATCATCTTTGAAGTTTTGTGAACAAGATGCAAGAATTTTTCCAAGGAAACCATGATCTTGTACATGAAGAAACAACCAAGAAGAATGGAATGATGTCAAGTAAACCATATAGTTGGAACACCATACTAATGATTAGTTTAAACCCACCAACTTATGTGGTGTAGCAAAAATATTTTTTGCCTAAAAATGTGCTTGAAACTTTGTTGTTTGAGTGGAATGTTTGATTTTGATTACTTGCACATTGTTTGTGTGAATTGTTGTGTGTGATTAGACTTCTTCCTTAGAAATATGTTGCCTATTCTAATCCCAATCCAACCCAAACAGATGACTTCTCTAAGTGACTCCAACATCAAGAATGGTGAAAACAACAACCAAGAGATGCTTCTAGCAACCCAAGCCAAGTTGAATCAAGTGACAACTCAGTTTTTAGCCAACAATAATAAGTTAGACCCAACCTTGCAAAAGTTTTTGGAAACCCAATCCCAATTGTTGCAAAGGATGACCAATCAAATGATCAACATGATAAGCAACCTTTCCCAAGGAGTTTGCGACAACAATGATGTCAAGGATGATATTATAGAGGGAACTCAAGCTTGCAATATTTGTGGAGACATGGATCACACTTCCAAAGAGCATGAAGAACAATACCCTAATTGTGAAGAGAAACATCCAACTAATCAATGCCCCACATCTCAAGTGACTTGTTTCCTATGTGAAGGAAATGATAATGTCCCTATCCAATGCCCCATTTATCCTATAGTTCAACAAATGAAACAAGATGGAATGCATCATATGTTGGGAAGCCTCCATAAAGGAACACCTTCTACCAGTAAGGATGAAGGCAAAGTCAGAACCATGCCTCATAAGGCCAAATCCAAAGTGACCACAAAATGTTGCTACTCTTGTGAAGAAGAAGGTCACATCTCTTGTAACTGCCCTAAGAAGAGAGAAAGATTTCCCACCTTTGAGGTGAGATATGAAGAGCATGAACTAGAGGAACTCCTAGCTTTGGAGAAACCCAAGAAGAAGAAGAAGAATAGGGAAATTAGCCAAGTGTGGTGCAACAACTGCAAAGAGCTAGGCCATTATGTATCAACTTGTCCAGAGAAGATACGTGAAGAACTCAACCTTGTCACATGTTATAAGTGTGGTGACCAAGGACATTATGCAAGCAATTGTCCAGAAAAGATGGAGTACAAGACAAGCAAGCCTATGAGGGATCTCAGCCTTGTCACATGTTTCAAGTGTGGAAACAAAGGACACTATGCAGATGTCTGTCTAGAGAAGTTTCATCAAGATCCCAAGCAAGCCAAGATGTAATCTAGTTGGAAATTTTTAAGGGTGGTAGTACCCTAGTTGCCTTGAAGCCAACTTGTAACCTCTAGACTCCCCAAATCTCGGGACGAGATTTCTTTGAAGGGTGGTAGCCTGTCACATCCCAAAATTTTCCAAATTTTGAAATGTGAAAAATAAATAAACATAATAAATAATTGTTGAAATTTAGGGTAAAAAGAAACTTTTGATTTCAAATTGGAAACATCAAAACACATCTTGAACAAACTTTGAATAAAATTTGAATCCAACTAAATTCAAATCAAGTGAAATGCATTCTTCATAAATGCATCTTGAAATTTAAACACTTGGAAAATAAACCAAAACTCTAAAACCCTAATGGAAGAAAATCATTTCCAAGATCTCTCTAAGACCATGGATTTGATACATATAAAAATTTAGCAACAAGCATTTATAAATGATCAAGAATGACAAATAGAAATATTATAAAACCATAGAAATTGATTCTATTCAATTTGGAACCATGGATAAAAACTTATGAATTTAATAAGTTGAAATGAAATAATTTCCAAAGCTAATAAAGCTCATATCTAAAATCCATACCAAATTGTGATCAATTAATCCTAAAAGGATATAAAAGGATAAACAAATACTAAATAAAATCTTACAAATTGGAATCACCAATTTTTGCTCTTTAAATAAAAAGATATGGATTTTATAAGGCAAAGGAAGAAATAAATAAATAAATAAATAAGGAATATTTAAAAGCCAAATTAAAACTTGTCCTAATCCATAAGCAAATGGAATAAATATAATCCAAATCCCTAATGGAAATGATTAATTAAATCATGGGAAAATAATAAATGGAATTTGCCCAAGTGGAATAAAAGTTATTTAAATTAACTTTAATGAAATAGAAGAATCATTTAAATAAAATTTATATGGATTTAAAACCATATTGAATATTATTTAAATTAAGGGAAATACCCAATTTAAATGATTAATAAAACATATTAAAATAATTCAAAAACTTTACCCTACTGTTTTACCCTAAAAAAATAATTCAAAAAGAATTATTTAACACCCTATTGAATAAATAAAACTTACTAAAAAGGGTTTGATAAATATTTGAATTTAAAACAGAAAGCTAAATCATTTGAATAAATAATATGGATTAGAATCATATTTAAAATCCTATTTAATAAAGACAAAATGTCTATTTAAAATAAATAACAAACCATGAGTAAATGAAATAATTACTCTAAAAATGGACTTTAAATACATGTTTAAAACATTATTAAAACATACTGATTATTTGTAAAAGATTTGAAAATGGAATCTAAATTCGAATGATAGTTTGGAATTCAAAACAGAAAAAGAAAACAGAAAAACAAAAATGAAACAGAACAAAAAAGGGAAAGAAATCAACCCAGCACAACCGATCCACCTGGCCCAGCGCAGCCACCTCTTCTTCCCCCTCCGAAGCGTTTTTCACTCGCGAGTTCCCCCACTCAGACGCTGACGCACGGACCCCACCCTTTCTCTCTCTCTCTCTAACGCTGACGAAGCGACCCCACGCTGATAGCCTTTCGTCCTCACCCGCGCGAAGACCACGCCGGCCGTTTTTGCCGATGATCAATCCCCATCAATACGCTTTAATGACGCCAATAATTCCTTCCCCGACCACGCGTACTAAATCACCTGCCTCTCCTCTCCATTTCCCCTCTCTCGCTCGCACCAGATCGCCCACAGGCTGCTCCAATTGCTCGCAGCGAGCACCACAGTTCCAAAGAGCTCTTCGGCGAATCCCGGCCGTCCCTCACCACCCCTTACCTCCTAGTCTCCACGGGAACATTCTCCACCCTGTAACATCCCAAAAATACTAAACTTGGATCATCAAACTCTAATCAGCAAAATTAGGGTTAACAAAAACTTTTCTAAATAAAAATATGCAAACATGCATGTGTGTATGCATCCCATTTTTGAATTCTTGTGAATTACCTTGTTTATGTGTTTATTTGCTTGTAAAAGGATTCTTAGGTGAAATGAACATCATCTAAACAATTCCCAAACTTTTCCCAAAGACAAATAAATCAAAATAAGACAAATTGAGTGAATGGTCATTTTGCCCAATTTAACTCCCATGCCTACTTTGGCTGTCCCAAACTTTCAGAACTTAACAGAAACTTGTTTATATCTTTATACCCCTTGATAGTACTCCTAACATAGTATCAAGGCCCACCTTGTGATCATCCAGAAACTTTCAGATGCATAGTTTAAATGACAATTAAAAATTGAATCTATATCATATGGGAAGATCACACTTTTTCAAAAACCACTCAAACAAGCTCAACTTCCAAAACCCAAGCATCTGCAGACTCACCAGCACCAACCTAGCACACCCACCAAAAATATTTTCAAAATTCAAAACTTGAATTCTTGCGGCCATTTCATCAAACACCTTGCTGATTCAAATCAACAAAATCTAAACACTATTGTGAGCAGTGATTGGAGCCTAACTTGTTCCCTCTCTAGCTCACAGCAACCTCAGTAGATTATCTAGCAAACTAAACCAAGCACTAGCCCCACTGTAAGCATGGAAATGCCATCAATGGTGAACAGCCGAAGATCACCATGTCACCCCAGTGTGGACAGCAAGCTAGGAGAAGAAACAAGCCTAGCCAACATGTCTGGGAGCAAGCCAACACCCCACCGCCACTCCCTGTCCAGTGCTCGAACGTTGCCAACCCCTGGACCACACGCACAGACCGTTCCTAGCTTACCAGCAACCATGTCGAGCATGCGCCAGAGCGCCACCCTCGACCGAAGCCCACAGATCGCGCGCCACCCTCGTCGCGTGCATACACGATCACCACCATCCCAGGAGACCGCCAAACATCCCCGTTTGCCGCCCCATGCCTCACAGCCACCGCTCGCCGTCGAAGACGTCGCCTCGGCCGCGCAGAGCATCGCACGTTCCAGACCATTTGCCACCGCCCCTATATGCGCATTAAAGCCTAGAGCATCGCCAGGAGACCACCAAGCGATCGCCACCGCCGACCATGCCTCTAGCAGCCCATAGCCATGTCGCCACCGTCGCCTGCCCATCCCATTCTGTCTCATTGTCGCGACTAAAAATAGAGGCCACCCCCAGCCGAATTGAGCACACCATCTCACTCTCCTCTCCTCACTGATCGTTCCACCCCGTTCCCGAAGCAAAGCGGCGGTCACTGAATTTCACCGAGCCCATTGCTGGAGAAGAAGGGAGCCAACGATTGGAGCCTCGCCGACCCTCGCCTGAGCCCCGGTGAGCCCCTGACAACCCCCACCGGCCACGTTAGGGTTCAGTCTCGCTAGCGTTGCCCGACGTGGACGATGACCCTCAGCCGTTGGATTAGAACTAGATCGAACGCACCATATTTCCCCATACCGCTTCGCACTCCCTCGTCTCACTGACGCGTGGGGACAACAACTTAACCAGCCCGTGTAAGCGTTGTGCCTAGTAGGCCGGCCCAGTATCGTTTCGGTGCAGCCCAGTCGTTTAAATTTAACCTTTTCCATTTTATTTCAAACACAGTTCTGTACCTAGTTTCAAAAATCAACCCAGCTCGATTCAGTGAACCAAATTGAATGAAACCAATTTTGTTAGAAAGGGCTTGAAGTGCTGAATCCAAGACCGTTGGATTTAAATCATTTGGATCTGTAGATCACCCTTGGTAAAAATAACAAGGAAGAAGCTTTTCTGCATTGAAACATTTTTCAAATTTAAACCATAATAGATTTTGAGTTGATTCCAACTCTCAAAAATCACATTTAACCATACCTTTTAGAATATATAAAAATATATAGGTTTACTTACATAAATAATGACCAAATAATAAAATAATGCCACATAAGCATTTCTAGTCACTTTATTTAATTAAAAATAAAAGGTTAAACCTTATTAAATCGTGACACCACTTTAAATCACATTCCCATGGACTAAAATATGTGGTGATGACATGTGTCAACATGATCCCATGTTTGGTATGGAGAATATTAAATCTTAAGTAGTTTTTCAATGAGTAGAAATTACTTTTCCAAAAATAAAAGGAATTAAACCAAGCTTTGATCTTGTAAGGTTAGTAATGATGCTAGATCATCTATAGGACCCCCCTTTGTGTGATGATTGCAAGTAGTTAAGTATTGTTTGGTGATTGTGTACCTCGTATTTATTCATAGACGATAGTACCGACCAAGGATACGAGGATGAAGGAGGATACTAAGAAGAAGAAGCCGAGGAGAACTTCAACCACTGCTCTACACCAGGCAAGCCTAATACTACTAGTTGAATGTGAAAGCTAACACTTGCAAGATACTCTACTTTAGCAAGCCTTACTAATCAAGTTGACCTATGCAAGAAAATACTTGCGTGTCACCATGCCAACTATATGCCTTAAGCATATGTGATTATACTCACTTGATAACCCAATCCTAGTTTTACTTGAAAGCTTTATACTTTATTTCTTTATCAAAGCTATTACTTCGAGTTTACTTAAGTAAATTGTAGATACTAGAAGGATATTTGAAGGTTGCATAAAGAGCATAAATTTTTTCCTAAGCTAGATAATCTTGATGTCATCCCAATGCATAAGATTGAACTTAGTTAAACTCCACTAGTTTACCACCCCTCATTTAGTACTCACTCCCATTTGTAGATGCTAGTGCTAAGCATAAAACTTGATCAAATTTAGATCACTACAAGGAATCTGGCAATATATGACCCTCCATTTTCATCACAAAATCGTCATAGTAGTCCATCTATGACGATTTTATGATGAAAATGAGATCGTCCAAAGCTGGGCGTCGCAAATGAACTATAACGATGATTTTGATAAAATCATCATAACCATCTATGACGATATTAGATCGTCATAGCTGTTATGACGATCCAATATCGTCATGGCCCATCTCGACTGGATAGATCAGATCCTACGTGGCTGATCCAACGTGGAAAAATTATGACGAAATGAAATCGTCGTAGTGTGAAATCAGCCCGGTCCATTTTGGCGGTCTATATGGGCCAAGCCCAAAAAATTCAGCCTTTTATTGAATTGGGCGTGGCCTTCTCCATGTCATTTTTCTTTTAGGGCTGGAGTTTTTATTATCCATTTCAATGTTGGGCTTTGGACTTTTTGGTCCATTCAATCTTCCCTTTTCACAGTACAATCCGTATTCTATTTTAACCTTTTTATTCTTTTATTCTGAATTGTACATAGTTGTGAATCATGTTTTTTGTTGGATTGTGGCCTGTTTAGAGCCCAAATATGATCCATATCACTGGTACAGCCACCAAGCAAAACAAATAATCCACATATAAATCAAATTTCAATCTCAACATTTAACAAAACATCAAAGTCTCATCTGTTGATAATCAAAACACTTAAAATGTATTTCAAACATCAAGCACACATAGAAAGTAGAACAGATAGCTCCTGACTAAGAAGCGAAAAAGTCATTTCTCACAAAGAGAATCCAACTGATCAGCTTTTGCCACCTTGGTCTTCAGAGCATCAGGTGAACCATAGTCTGGTCCATCTCAAGAAGCATTCCAGTAACCTTAGATGACTGATCATACTCCAGTTGATCGATAAGTGGTACAAGATTTCACCAAGCATCTGCAAAAATTATAGAAGTTAGTTATGTCCCGGATTTGTACCAGGGGCACAACTATAAGAACCCACCATAGAATTAGTTTTAGTTCCAATACAATTAAGATGCAAAATCAACTAGCGGACATGCTAAGGCCAGCCAGATAGATTGCCTCCATTGTCAAAAGTAAACTAGATAGTATAGCAGCAAGCAATAGAGCAAGTTCCACAAGCCACATGACAAAGAATAAAAAATATTCAATAGAATATATATCTGCAAGTACCACACTACACATGTTTCTATCACCGTTAATTACAAAGACAAAGTTAAGAAAATCAATAGCACACTACCAGCCAAATAATTCTTCTTTTCATATTGATTCAAAACAGAAGCTGACTGTCTGAGAGATTAATTTCCCAAATGCATCAATGAACCAATAAGAATACAATACAATACAAACAACTGGAAGCTTTTCTATCAGGAGAGATCTATAGAGGCATCTAGGGGCGCATAGCTGGTTATCATTTCCAGTGATTCACATCATAACAAAATGAATTATATAGATACAACCGGAACATCAGGTCTAGCCATTTTCAATTCAGTAGTTAATAAGAGGGCATAGAACCTTGAGGTATTCTTGTGGGGTTGTGGATGATGAAGGTTGTCCTCGCAATATGTAGTGGTCGTCATGGTGCTTGAAGCTAAATAAGGTACCTTCCACAGGATGGAGGAAGAACTGGGGATGGCATGCAACTCCATAATGAGAGGTCGACCTTATCTAATCTGTAGAAGACAGTGTTGCTGCTGTTACAACACTCCATCAGGTCTACGAGAACAACCAGTATGAATACAAGTTAACAGTAGCATCAAGCATCAAATCTCAGGTAAAGCTAGTAGTACAAGAGTGTGCTATGAACAGAGAACATACAACAATTCCTAAAAACTCATGGTATCAATAGCACATGCATCAACAGTTCAGAACTTCTTACAGAGAATCAAAAGTAAAAGAAGCTTATCCATCACTAGCAGGCATACTCACAAATAATGAACAGAAAGAAGGAACTATAGAAGAAAGTCTATTTCTTGTATAAGTGCACATATATAAGAATAAGAATATATTCATGCTCTAGTTACACAGTCAGAATATATTAAACAAGGAACTACAGAAGCAAGTCTACACTATAGTTACAAATTAAAGAATGCACTACACGGTCATAACATTTCTGTGGAAGAGGGACTGAATATTCAAGAAGGCAGATGGTGTCATGCATGTGGAACCTGATGTTGTGTTACTTGCGTAGTGTCTGCACCAGTGAGTGTGGACTCGAGGGGCTCAGAGCCAGTGAGACGACGACTCTCTTCCTCCCCAAAATCTTTGTGCTGCCGCTGCTTAGAAAGCTCAAGCTGGTGGCGAGAGTCCCCTTCGGCATATGTTGTCCAATAGACATTTACCCCTTCCGCTTGTTGAACTCTACACAAATCAAGATTCGGGATGCTTAACCATAGCAGCTATTTTCACTAGAAAGTCTTTAAGAAATTCAATGGATTTTCAAAATAAATTCCCCTATGAACCACTTTCAACAAACCGCTAGAACCGCTCCAGAAATCACAGAGCAAAGCATAAAAAATACCCAGACTTTACGGACGTCAAATAGTATTAAGTTCCACCCCAAGCAGTCACATTTCAACCAGTTCACCATCTACGCTTGCTTCAAACTAGTGCCTTTTTCAGAGTTTCAAAACATAGTTAAAATGTATACTGATTGAGAACACACTACTGTAGAAGCCATATATATTTTCATACAATTCTAGCATTTAGGGAACCAAAAGAACATACATTGAGGCTGTTTGAAATCTAGTAGCAGAGAGAAAGATGCCACATAAAACAAAAGTAAATGGTACTATCATAGGTGGGTAGATTTCTTGTAGTAATCATCATAGATGGACAACTAGATTAGGCGAGGAACTAGCAATAAATAAAAAGAGTCCATGATCCTAACAACGAGTGAGCATGTATTCCTACAAAAAGCTTGACATGCAGGTTTGATATCAGTAGCTCATAGCAATTCAACTACACTGATACCATCTCAACCATCACCAGTTTGAACACTAACTAACGCACAAGTATATTAATAAACAAAGAGTAGAAGGCCACAGGCTAAAACAAGTTTGAACACTGATACCATCTCAACCATCATCAGCTACTACAACAAAGAGAAAAACAGTATCAGTTTGTCACCTGACTAAATAGTCAATAGCAAGCTATTTACAATTCAAAGTGGTTGAACTTCCTAAGAAGGTCAGAAGGATCATCTATTCACAAAGGAGAATGCCACAAAAAAATCTAGAATCAAATACAGTAGAGAGGGAGGAAGGGGAGGGAGCATAAGTGCTCCATGTTGACGATAGTTAGCTTCCTCGCTGCACTCCCCGCTCCATGAATTCCCGTATCGCATACCTTGCAAGAAAATAACAAAACAAATCATAAATTCAGGAGGACAAGGGAGAAACCCCATATCGAGCACGCGGTGACGGAAACAAGCACGCACCCCAAATTTCAATCATAAACGCTAGACGGGAGTAAACGACGCACCTCCGTCCCGTCTTGCGGTCAGTAGTCTTGCTCTCGGAGATCCCGTCGCGGTGATCGCCCACCTCGAGCCTGCGAGATCCGCCTCCATGAGCGCATGCAGCAGAACCTCTGACCCTACGGGGTAGGGGCAGGCTGTGGGTGTCGATCTCCTTCGCCCTCGGTGCCTAATCTTCACCATCGAGGCTTCAGTTGACGGGACCGCGAAGGCTTCCGGTAGTGTAAGGTCTAGTGGAGCGGGATATGGGGTGGTCGGAGATGGATCGAATATGGTTGAGGCGGAGAGGAAGAGGCACCGGAGGTCTAGGGTGGCGGAGATTGCCTTGCAGGAAGGCGGCAGCTTGGGGTGGCGAGATGTTACGAGGTAGAGGTGCGGCGATGGGAGGTGGTGGCAGCGGCGAAGCAACCACGCAAGACCATGGCGTCCTGGCCGCCATCCACGATTGAGAGAGAGGAGAGGCAGGTCGGGTGGCGAGCGACGCAGTGAGGAGCAAGGGGATTAGGGTTGCGGTGAGGGGCGGTTGTCGAGCAGAGAGAGAGGAAGGAGTGGCGGCGGGGTCTGCGAATAGGAGCGATGGGATTAGGGTTTGGGGGTCAGTCCCTCTCGACCATGTTGATATCACGAAATTACCCCTGATCACTTCTGCGGTGAAGTCTATGGGACTTTAGGGCGTTTCTATCATTCCACGTACAAATATAGGGGCCAAGGAGGCACGGGATAAAATTTTGGTCGTTGGATGGAGTGGATGTAAATGGATGAGATCACCTTCGGTGGGGTAATCCGTGGGTATTCTTATTCTCTATTCTGATTGGCTGCACCTTTTTCATTTTATAAGTGTTAAAAACGGGTCGTTTTGTGAAGCAATCAGCAAATAAAACTTTTTAAATACTACCATACCATTTTTCAAAAATAGTAGACCACCTTACATGGACAAATGTCCCAACCTGGGTGTCTCAAACCTTTCCGTCCACCCCTGGCGAAAAAGACAAATTCCTGCCGAATCGGTAGGAAGTGGGTCTGATTTGAACTACAGGTACATGATCTGATGCCCATGATTTTTTGAAAAAATCATTTTTAGACTTGCAATATGCTATTTCTTTAGAGATCCAATGCAATTTTAGCGAGGCTCGGCCCCTATTTAAGAACCTTCATGCCCGCCGTTTTGACCATAGTTTGAAACGGGCATAAAAAATTCAAAAACGGTCCGATCAATGCAAATCCTTCGCGTGGTGTCTTATTATGTGACATAGTTGCAAGGAAAAATACCAAACTTGGTATATTGCATGTGTCTCGAAAAAACCTTCTCAGAAATGACCTATCATGTTCGAGGTTTCATGGCTTTCGGGCCAAACGACTTTGGCCCGAATCGCGGCATAGTTTGTGATAATGAGCCCATATTGTGCACCCATATGTATCTTGGGATGGCGAATAATGTTTCAGGAGGAAGTTTTTCTTTTCGTCGCTCGGAAAATCCATTTTCTATTTTCCGAGCGCAAAAAATGGGGCGTTTTGTGAAGAAACCACCAAATGCCAGTTTTATAATGCTACAAACACATTTTTCAAAAATAGTAGACCACCTTACATGGACAAATGTCCCAACCTGGGTGGCTCAAACCTTTCTGTCTACCCCTGGCGAAAATGACAAATTCCTGCCGAATCAGTAGGAAGTGGGTCCGATTTGAACTACAGGTACATGATCTGATGCCCATGATTTTTTTGAAAAAAAACATTTTTAGACTCGCAATATGCTATTTATTTAGAGATCCAATGCAATTTTAGCGAGGCTCGGCCCCGATTTAAGAACCTTCATGCCCGCCGTTTTGACCATAGTTTGAAACGGGCATAACAAATTCAAAAACGGTCCGAATAATATAAATCCTTTGTGTGATCCAAACAATAAAACATGCATAAAAATTCAAGGAAAATCATGCTCTCCATTTCTGCAAGTTCTCTAATTTTTATTTGACTCAATTTGAAGTTATAAATAAAAAGATACAACAAAATTCAGAAAAGAATAAAAGAAATAAAAATACTAGAGCCACCCGGCCGAGCAAACATGCCAGCCCAATGGCCCAGACGAGTTAGCCTTGCACTTCGCCGTCAGCCCAAGGCCTGCCCTTGGAGTAGCCCAAGAAGCCACGACGCCAGTTGAAACCACTCTAATGGAATCGAAGTGGGATGTATACACAAAATGTAAGGTGGTGTGGTGGTTAGGTCCGCGGTACGGCGTAGTCGTTCTGTAGGATGGGTCGCGGGTTCGACCCCCATCGCCTCCGCTTTTTGCTGGGATTTCTGAGATTTAATCTCAGACATGTGGAGGGGTCCCATCTGCAAGTCTTGTGGATCCAATCCAAATTCAATACCCAAAAAACATTTAAATTCTCATGAGTGGGGCCTGCGTGGGTCTATCTGTTAGCCTAGTTGTTATATCCTAGCCAACATGGAAAGTGGGTCTCACATGTAAGTGGTATGTGCCTAAGCGACTACTGACACGTGGACTAACACATAGACATTACAAATATGCGTAATTTGCTGATGTGGCTGATGAGTCATATCATTATATTCTAGATTAGATGCCATGACGATCTAAATTGGTCATAATTGACTACAAATTGTCTCCTAAGTTGCATCACATAGGTTATGACGATTTTATTTGATAAAATTACGACGTTTTTGAGCGAAATCGTCATATTTCAATAAGGTTTTCACCCTCGAGAATGGCTTACGACCATCTCATATAGAATCGTCATAAGTATATGACGATTTTGTCTAGGGTCACTATTAGAAGGTCATAGAATAACAGATTTCTTGTAGTGGATGGGAATACTTGGTGGAAAAATGGTTATAAAAACCTTGGAATGATGAATCATTCTATTGAAATGTTTTCGACATGTTTTTCCGAACACCAGATGATTTATGGTGATGAAATTGTTGAGGCATGAGCCTTAGCCCTTTTTAAAACTGATGGTTGTCTGGATGCGATACCATTCCAATTTTATCGTACAACCACAATACCCAAGAATTGGATAGGGCTTGACTAGAAACGTGTATATCTTAGTATTAGTTCCCTCACGGCCAAGGTCTGAGCTGAGGCTACCTTGTGAAGATTGTCCACCTATGCAGTATCCAAGATGACAGTTGGTCAAGGTTGGGAGGACAAACTCACAGGAGAGGTGCTTATACTAGGGCGTGTAATTGAAAGGTTAGGATTGATTATCCGCATACTGAGTATGGTGAATTCAGGATTTGTTCCTGACGGATGTATCGAATGTTGTGGTGAAAGTTTACAATCTCTGCAGAGTGTTAAACTATTCGAATAGCGCATCCATGATTATGGACGATTGGAGCCATCTTGTTCCTCCGTCAGATGTTTTCAAAATGACTTGTGAAATGATTTGAGACTTTGACTTGACCACAATAGAGTTGTGGCATGAGATACAAGTCCCCCCCTTAGGTGTTATAAAACCTTAACTAGCATTCGTTGTTTCCAAAATTAGTAGAGGTAAATCTGGCTTTTTGCAAAACAAGCCTAGAGCTTAGTGTCCTATTACAAAAACCCCTTCACTTGTTAGTATTAGTTTGCGAGTACTTAAAGAGTACTCATGGCTTTGTCCCTGGATATTCCCGTGGCCAGACTATGAAGAGGAGTACCTGGAAGATGGACCCCAGGAAGGTTACGACAACTAGGATCATCTCCCATCGTCAGCATTGCCTGTGACCCCGAAGATGGAGCTTCGCCTACACTACCGTTATTGTTACGTATTCCACTGCTTGTGTTGTATTAAGACTGGATCATGAGATCCTTATTTGTGTAAGACCTTATGTATGGTTTGTAATGGATGATGTACTGTGGTATCCAATTCTGTTATGTCTCGCAAAAATGGTAATCGTGGGATTGCGATGTATGGCATAACAGGCATCTAGGATTAAAAATACGGGTGTTGACAAGTTGGTATCAGAGCCATACTGACCATAGGAGACCCTAGTTAGACTGGACGTTTGGAATCAAAAACTTAGTTTCAAAACCAAAGAAAGCAAATATTTACAAAAAAACTTATTCACATTCTTATCACCTTGATTCTTTCATGAAAATTCATGTTCCTCAAAAACTCTTGCAAAATAAATAAAAATTGACACACTTGATCACTCTACTAACTTACTCATCTTATATTCTTTTAGATGGCCGTGAAGTACAACAAGTTTTACTAGTTGGGAAATGGCGGAGATCTTATCTTTGAGAGGGATTTGGACCAGCTTTCGGAACTTCTGGAGCGTCCACACCCCGAGTTCTTCGGAGCCCAGCTCAATGATCAAGGAGGAGAAGATCTGCAGTGGCTAATTGTTGCAAGTCTCCGAGGAAAGATTGAACCTCCCACTGCGGAGGGAATTCAATTCACCTTAAGAGAGAACAACTGGCTCGATGGACTTGCCAGGGCCATGCAGGAAGCTCTTGCTCGTCTGTGTGGGCAGAGTATCAACCAGATCAAGGGTACTCGCTTTGAGTTTTTCCCAAGGCGTGATGCTAATGGACAACCCCTGGAAGCCCCATACCACCATGAGCTGAAGACTCAATTGTATCACCTTAGCTTCATGATGTACGATTGTCAACAAGAATTGGACAATTGTCGTGACTACTCCAACCACAAGTCCGCCATCATCAAGACGAAGGATCAGACCATCGCCATGCTAGCAAAGGATCGCAAGTCTCGCCGTCGTCAGCTCGACAAGAAGGAGCGCATCATTGCCCGTCTTCGCCACCATATCTCGTATTTGGAGGAGACCATCCACGAGAGAGACATGCAGTTGGAGGAAAGGGAGAATGCCGGAGAGGATCTTTGTGGAGACCCCTACTCCTATCTTAGTGATGATGATGATTTCCTGGAAGATCAGGCTATGGATTTCTTCACCGATGAGGATGATTACGCCTTCATCGATGATGACGTGGATGATGAGGATGACGACTACACCGACTCTGAGGAGTAGTAGCACTTGAGCACTAGCGTAGTGAGTAGTGTTCGGTCCCACTGTATCGTAGTTTCCAGAATGGTTCTTAAAACCATATGTTTCCCTTTGTTGTGGTGTGTATTGTATCGTATTCTATGATTGAATGAAAAGAAAGTTGCTAGAAAAATCTAAGTCAAACTTAAAAAAATTTCGAAGTTCCGGAACCTTAGAAATTTCCCTCTTTTCTCATGATCTATCTCAATCTTCAGATGCCACGTGGGGGAAGTGGTTCATCCTCGGACCCGATGTTGCAGATACTGCAAATGTTGACTTCTGACCGTGAAGCTGAAAGAGCCGAACGTCAAGCCAACCTAGCCACCCTGCAACAGATAGCTCAGCTTGCCCACAACAACCAAGGCCACGGAAATCAGGACAACCATGGATATAAGCTCAAGAATTTCCAGAACACCAACCCACCTGTTTTCACTAAGTCTGAAGAGCCCCTAGATGCCGACGATTGGCTGCAGACCATGGAAAATAATCTAGAAGTCACCAGAGTGGAAGCTAACGAGAAAGTTCTATTCTCCACCCACTATCTAGTCGGAGATGCCACGGCATGGTGGAACTGTGTTCGCGCAATGACCGGAGGCCAGATGATGACCTGGGAGGAATTCAAGGTCAAGTTCAGCAGAACCCATGTTCCACCGGGTTTGATCAAGAGAATGAGAGACGAGTTCAGATAACTGAAGCAAGGAAGGATGACCGTAGTGGAATACCGTGACAATTTTTTTCATTAGCTAGGTATGCCCCGGATGAGATCGACACTGAAGCCAAGAAGTAAGAAAGATTCTTGAATGGTTTGCACGATGAGATGCAGACTGTGTTGGTCAATATTCCCTTTTTGGATATTGAAGCCCTTGTCGACTCTGCCATCCAGATGGAAGGAAAGATCAACCAAGCCAATGAGAACCGCAAGCATCGCATGATGCACCAGCCAGGAACCCATCAGACCCCAAAGTATCGCCCCAACCCATCTCCAGGATTTTCCCCAAGAACCAATAGACCCCCGATGAACCGTCTGACCTATCCCCACCATGGAAACCCAAGGCCCGGAGGGAATCACAACAACCTCGGCAATTCTAACAATTTCAATCGTGCCCCACCCAAGTTCAACAACAATGCTACCACCAACACCAACACTGCCCCGAGGACTGGGAGCAATGTTGTGCCTGTAGCAGCAAAGGACAAGTCGCAAGTGACTTGTTATGACTGTGGAACTAAGGGCCACTATTCCAATGAGTGCCCCAACAAGAAGAATGCCGCAACCCCCAATACCAATGCCCTAGCGCAGCAGCAGCGTCGTGTTTAGCCTGGAAGAAGGTTTGCCCCAGGGAATTCACTCAACCGCAACGACCGTCTTTTCCTCATGCATGCTGAACAAACTCAGGAAGCGCCAGACTTCGTGCTGGGTATGTTTTCTGTTAATTCATTACTTGCAAGAGTGTTGTTTGATTCTGGTGCATCGCACTCATTTGTCACCGAAGAATTTGCATGCACTAGTAAAATTCAACCAACCAAACTGAAGCATGTTATGATTGTTCAAATCCCCAGTTCAACCACCAAGGCTAGGCAAATTTGCAAACACGTCCCTATCCGAATCCATGGCATAGATTTTTATGCTAATCTGATAGTACTCGGAACTAAAGGTTTGGAAGTAGTACTAGGAATGGATTGGATGTCCAAACATAAAGGATTGATTGACTGTGCCAAGAAAGCCATCACCATGACCAGTATAGCCGGAATATTAGTCGAGCATATATCTGAAACCTTACCTCGCCAATTCAAGTGCAACAAGAGTATAGCCCAACCTACCATTGACCAAGTCCGGATAGTCTGTGAATACCCCAATGTATTTCCAGATGTTTTGCCCGGTATGCCCCCAGATCGGGATATCGAGTTTATTATCAAACTAATCCCCGGAACAGGACCCATAGCCCAGAGACCCTATAGTATGAACCCGTCGGAACTGGCAGAACTGAAGAAGCAACTGGATGCCATGCTGGAAATTGGATTGATTCAACCAAGTGCGTCACCTTGGAGATCACCTATTTTGTTCGTGGATAAGAAGGATGGAGGTAACCGTTTGTGTACGGATTATCGAAAGTTGAATGATGTCACCATCAAGAACAAGTACCCCTTGCCCAAGATAGAAGATTTTTTTGATCAGTTGACCGGTGCCAAAGTGTTTTCTAAGATTGATCTTAGGACTGGCTATCATCAACTCAAGATTCGTGCAGAGGATATTCCCAAGACCGCCTTTACCACCAGATATGGATTATACGAGTATACCGTCATGTCTTTTGGATTAACCAATGCCCCTGCTTATTTCATGAATCTCATGAATAAGATTTTTATGGACTTCCTGGATAAGTTTGTCGTTGTTTTCATCGGTGACATTATGATTTACTCCAAATCGGAAAAAGAACATGAGCTACACCTAAGGACCATTCTTGGAACCCTTAGAGAGCATCAGTTGTATGACAAGTTTAGAAAATGTGAATTCTAGTTACAGGAAGTAGGATTCCTCGGTCACATTGTATCAGTCGGAGGAATTTCCGTTGACCCTGCAAAGGTGAAGGATGTCGAAGATTGGCAAGGCCCAACCACTCAAACCCAAGTTCGTGCATTTCTCGGACTGGCGGGATATTACCGCAAGTTCGTAGAAGGATTCTCGAGTATCGCCTGACCCATGACCCAATTGCTGAAGAAGGACAAGAAGTTTGAATGGACCGACAAATGTGAAGCGAGTTTTCAAGAACTCAAGAGGAGATTGATTTCAGCCCCAATCTTAATCATGCCAGATATCACGAAGCCCTTCGACGTAGACAGACGCATCCAAGATCGGTCTCGGATGTGTGCTAATGCAAGAAGGCAAAGTTATATCTTATCTATGTCGACAATTGAAACAACATGAGCAAAATTACCCAACCCATGACCTCGAACTCGCAGCCATAGTTCTAGCCCTGAAGACATGGAGACATTACCTGATGGGAAACCGTTGTGAAATTTATTCGGATCACAAGAGCATGAAGTATATATTCACTCAGAAGGAGCTGAATATGAGACAGATAAGATGGATTGAGCTAATCAAGGATTACGATCTGGACATTCACTATCACCCTGGTAAAGCCAATGTAGTAGCCGATGTCCTTAGCAGATTGCCGTGCCGCTTGAACTCCATGATCTTGAAGGAGCAACCAAGCTTGCACAAAGAGATGGAAGGTTTTCGAATAGAATTAGTAAGTGGAGGATTTTTGGCTAGCATAGAACTTCAACCTACTTTGATCAGCCAGATCAAAGAGGCGCAGAAAGGAAATGCTAGTATCGACGGAATCAAGCGTCGTATCGGTACAGGCAAAGTACCCGGATTTACCGAAGACGAAGAAGGAGTTCTGTGGTACAAAGGACGCCTTTGTGTGTGGCATCCCGCAAAACCACTACTAGAAAATCGCGTTGTTTTTGTGCATTGCATCATCATGACCGCGTGCTGATGTCATCATGCCACATTGCATTTGAGCATCGTCATCATCATGCATATTATTTTACTTGAAACTAGGTTGCGAAAGTCTACTGTTTTCTGAAACTAGCCCTCCTTTTATTTCAAATTAAACCCCGGAAGCTTCCAGATATTTTGTTTGTCTAAAAACTATTTACAAAAGTTTATTGCAAAATAAATAAAAGTTAGATTATTTTTAGTGGGGGCAGCGATCGGCCGATCCGACCAGTCGGCCACCCCTGATAATCGGTCCACCTAAAATCCTTTTATACCTAGACCTAATCTACCACCCTCCAGCCACATCACCCCTCCTATCGCGAGACGCCACCTCACGGCCCTATCCTCCTCCAACGAGCCTGCCACTTCACCCCACCCCCAAGACACCTAGGCACACCCACACCACAGGCGATTTCCACACCGGACCAACCGGCTGGCCCCACCCACCTGCCACAGCCCCACCCCAACACCGACACCGTCCTCGCGTCTCTCTCCCACCCCGCTCTCTCTCTCTCCCTTCCTCCTCCGCTCTGCTCCCTCCTCGCTCACCCTCTCCTCAACCGCCGCTGCCCCGGAGCTCCCCCTCGCCAGCGACCCCGGACACCGCCCTCGCCCCCTCCACCGCCGCTCCCGCTCAGCCTCGCCTTCGCCTGCCTCTCCGCGCCCGCCCGGCGTCCCCTCGCGCCTCTCGCCTCGCCACCATCGCCCACCACCGCCGACCTCTCCCGTCCTCCTGCGCTCAAGCCACCGGCCCCGCTTTCAGAGCCCGCCCATCCAGGGCCACCTCTCTCCTCCTCGGCCGCAGCTCCGCCAGCGTCTCCCCGGAGCTCCTCCGCCCTCCGACCTCCGCCGCCGGCGCGCCTTCTCCCCGAGCCCCAGCCCCACCTCGCCTGACCCCGCCTCCGTCGACCTGGCTGCCTTGCGCTCCGCCCCCTCCAGCCTCCGCCCGGCCTCAGTCCTCCGGCGATGCTCGCTTCGCCAGAGCTACCCGGCCGCTTCATGAGCTCCGCCGGCCGTCCTCGTCCATTGGGCCGCCCTCTGCGCCTCAGTCTGCTGTCGGCTCTCTGTCATGCGGCCTGCAACTCGCCGGCGTCCTCCCCACGCCTCGTCCTCCGGCCGCCATGACCTCCCGGCGCCGCCGTCCTCTGTGTCCCAGCGTCGCCGAGGTCCCTGCAGAGCCGCTGCCCTGTTCTAGCTGTGCTTCTCTGGGTCGCAGGTAGTGTCCATCGTGAGTTCCTCCCAGAGTTGTGTGCCCCTGTGGCCCTCTAAAGGTTGTAGTACTGTCACCAAGAACGACAGATGCCAAGATAGTGGGAGGTCGGACAAGGGATACTCTGGTTCGGTGCGACCTAAGACCATCGGCTAACGATCCACGAACATCACCGACCACAAGATCTTCAACATGGCCCCCGATGACAAGATTGATTCTGTCAAGTACCCGCAAGATCTTCTAGAGTCACTGCCGCTCGAAGGCCATCGACACAAGTTCCAGTTCACGAAACAACAAGTACTCCGACATGGAACCCTGAAGACCCCGTTGTCGAGCCCCAAGTTCGCCACCGATGATCAGGATGATACCCCAAGATCGCCTTCCCGGAATTTGACGCCTCGATCCTGCGGGCCCGAAGACCACGGATGCGACAAGGTCTACCTCACGGAACACCGAGAACTTCCCCCCTGAACGCCAAGGTCGCCGACACGGATGCGCCAAGTACTTCCTCGAGGACGCCAAGTTCTTCACCCGGACACCGAGACCCTGGACGACAAGTTCTCCTTCCCGGAAGCATTGACGCTCGTGCGACAAGATCTACTACCCCGATCCGAAGACCCTAATCACGGAGTTCGAGAACGATCCGTCGAACCCTGAACCCTGAGACCGACCCCGAACCCCGTCGAACCCTAACCAAGATCTTCGACCCCGATGTGTGACCCCTTTTCTCGAGCCCTATTTTATAAATGAAACAACAACTTGTTGCATATTAATTGTTCATCTCGCATGCATTTTGTGTGGTTGGGGGCCTTATGCCGATTCACCTTATAATTAAATATGGGGCCCATATGCGGGCAAATCTAGTCTCATATCGGCCTCATTTAAATTGGTGTCGCGAACCGGTGATATATTTGGCCATGTTAAAACAACATTTAAATTGCGGGGTGGCTAAATAACTTGAACCGTTCAATTAATTGTCGGGACCCCGGTTCCACTTAATATTGACCTAATTGCATCGCACCTCTGCCATGTCATGCATCATACATGCATCATGCCCGATCTTTTGCCGTAGTATTAAATATTGCATCCGGTGTTTCTTCTAGCGTTTTGCTTCTTCGCGGATAAGGCCGTTGAGTTGATGCGAGTGTCGACCCGATCATCGGTTGAACCTTCGACGATGTTTTCAGGCGAGCATCTCCCCCTTTCTACCTATCTTACTTTATAGTATTTATTCCCTCATGTTGATCTATTGCTATCTGTGTTGCGATGCTCTAGTTTTCGTACCCGTGATATCCCTTGCAGCCTTATATTGCCTTGGACACATCCTATTACCTGTTGTTTGGTAGATAGTTGGACTTGCGTGTCGTAGTCGCTTGCTCAAGTGCTGTTGCGTGTCGTCAAGTGCCACAGTTGTTAGTGTACTGCCGCATGTTGATGTTGGAGATGATCGTGGCTTTACTTATCGTTCACTTTAATTCCTGTTTAACAACTAAAATTGAAGTAAGTAAGCAGAGGCATCGGTGGGTGATAGATAATATTTGGTTTCAGCCCACTTGTGTCGTCGATCCCGAGTACTTGATACTGTTCCTTGATTTATCGCGCTATCCACATCCGGGAGGATTATGGGACCCCCCGAGCGAGCTTGATTCAGTCTTATTTCTTGGGGCCACAAACTAGTTTGAGGTTTTATTTACTATCCTGTACTTATGCCATGCTACTACTGTATTTACGATTGTGCGAGGAGCACACTGTACTGTTTAGGATCGGGACACGATTCCGCGGTGTCGACAAGCCCAATTTTGGGTTCCCAGTCGTTCACAGCCGTCCACCCAAACCTCGGGTCCATCTCGGAGTCAGCTAACTTCGTTGCGGGTGTACTCCAAGGGGTGCCCCCCTGAAATATTTCTGAATCCTGTGATTGCTTTGTCGTGAAGACCTCGTTGGGTTTTGATTTGGTTTTTCCGAGGTTGATCGAGCATGTGTTGCTATTGGTGCACCCCGGCCGGGTTAAAACTTTCTGAAAGCCGTGTCCGCGGTTATGGACGACTTGGAGCACAGTATCTCGATCATAGACAACTATAACTAAAGTAGTGCTATAAAATTGACTTTATAATGACTAGTAATCAGCTTCACTATAATGGAATGGCTAAATAATATTTCCCATAATTGCTTGTTTGGATTGTCGCTTGCGACCATTGTACCTGACTAGTAAGTATTGCAACTATGACGGAATGGCTAAATAAAAGTACCAACAACTGCTGGGTTTTGGGTTATCTCATGCTAATTGTATCTGATTAGTAAGTGGTGCAACTATAACGGAATGGTTAACTAAAAGGGCCCACTGCTTCTTTTATCAGGACGATTATCTATACCTGACTAGTAATTGCTGCAACGATAACTGAATAAGTAAAACTGCGAACGGTGTGAGTTCCTCGGTTGACTTCCTCGTCTGGTCTCGAGGGGGAAATACCAGGATGGGTTTGTTTGATGGTAGCATCAGGTTGGTTCCGAATAGGTCTTTCTTATCCCTCTCTGATAGCCGCCAGTTATATCGAGTCTCTATAGATTGTTTAGTGCATGCTACCGCTGCCGCTTCAGTCCACCATACCTATGTAGGCGAGGACCGCCGAATTCTAGCCTCGCTGTAATCTTGGCCTCGATCTTGACCGCTCTCTCTTTTTCCTTGCCCTTTGTCGGCACCCCTTTTGTTTAAGCAGGTTTTTAGATCGACGTCGTTAGCAGGGTTACCCTTCCGGCTTGGCCTGGGCAGGGTTATGGACGCCATTGGTTATTCTTCAGGGCTCTTAGCCCCATTTGCATCTTGTCCGTAGCTGGATGCTCCCTCGTTTTCAAGGTGATTTGGATCTTCGTATTGTATATCTGTATTCTTGATTCTTGGAGTCGTGTTGTATATATATCTGTTCTGTGGGTCCCATCGAGGACTGTTGTGTAATGTTATTACTTCGTTTCCACCCGCACGCAAGTGCCTGGTGGGCACCTTTGAATCGTTTCTATGCGGGTTTGGCGGGTTTCGCTAAAACTTGCATAGGGCCGATTCTGAGGGTGTTACATTGTGTACCAGCAGATTCTGAGTTGAAAGAAGTGATTCTGAAGGAAGCTAATGATACTCTTTATTCTATCCACCCCGGAGGAACTAAGATGTATCAAGATTTGAAAGCGCAATTTTGGTGGAATAAGATGAAGAGAGAAATCGGAAGTTATATCGCCAAGTGTGATATATGTCAACGAGTCAAGGCAGGACATCAAAGAGCCGCTGGACTGTTGCAACCATTGCAGATTCCGGAATGGAAATGGGATTCCGTTGGAATGGACTTTATCACCGGATTGCCTACTTCTAGTAGGGGAAATGACTCTATCTGGGTCATAGTGGACATATTGTCCAAAGTCGCCCATTTCCAACCCGTCAAAACCACATATCAGAGTTTGAAGCTAGTGGAGTTATACATCGCTAGAATAGTCAGTTTGGATGGAGTCCCCAAGAACATTGTATCGGATCGAGGAACTCAGTTTACCTCGAGATTCTGGAAGAAAGTTCAAGAAGGTTTAGGAACCCGCCTAGATTTCAGATGCAGCGTATCACCCTCGGCACCGATGGACAAACGGAGCGAGTAAATCAAATACTCAAGATATCTTTGAGAGCATGTGTGTTAGAATATGGATCTAAGTGGGAAGACTGTCTGCCGTTGTAGAATTTTCATACAACAATGATTATCAAGCCGGTTGCAAATGGCCCCATTTGAATTCATGTACGGAAGGAAGTGTCACACCCTTTGAACTGGTCGAAGTAGGAGAGAGTCGATCTTGGACCCGACATCCTACGAGAAGCGAAGAGAAGGTTCACAAGATTCGTGAGCACCTCAAGACAGCCCGAACGTAAGAGTTACGCCGACAAGAGACGTCGAGACCTCGCCTTCAACATAGGAGATTTTGTATATCTGAAAGTGTCGCCATTGAAGGGAATGCAGCGTTTCCAACTAAAAGGAAAGTTAGCCCCCAGATATATTGGACCCTTCAAGATTCTGAACCATCGAGGAGAAGTGTCGTATCAATTGGAACTACCTGAAGAGATGTCAACCGTGCACAATGTGTTCCATATATCATTACTTCGCAAGTGCCTCGAAGTTCTAGAGAAGACTAAAGTGTTCAAGAATATCGATCACCAGACCATAGAGATCAAAGATGACCTGACCTATCCCGAAGTACCCATCCGTATTTTGGAAGAAGCTTTCCGAACCACCAGAACCCGAAGCATCAAGTTTCTCAAGATTCAATGGAGCAACCACACAGAAGAGGAAGCTACCTGGGAGCGCGAAGATCACATCAGGACGAAATTTCCCGATCTCTTCAAATCCTAGGTAATCTTTTCGTCCTTTTTCAAATCTTAGGACGAGATTTTGTTTAAGGTGGGAAGGTTTGTAACATCCCAAAAATACTAAACTTGGATCATCAAACTCTAATCATCAAAATTAGTGTTAACAAAAACTTTTCTAAATAAAAATATGCAAGCATGCATGTGTGTATGCATCCCATTTTTGAATTCTTGTGAATTATCTTGTTTATGTGTTTCTTTAACTGTAAAAGGATTCTTAGGTGAAATGAACATCATCTAAAGAATTCCCAAACTTTTCCCAAAGACAAATAAATCAAAATAAGCCAAATTGAGTGAATGGCCATTTTGCCCAATTTAAATCCCATGCCTACTTTGGTTGTCCCAAACTTTCAGAACTTAGCAGAAACTTGTTTGGATCTTTACACCCCTTGATAGTACTCCTAACAAAGTATCAAGGCCCACCTTGTGATCATCCAGAAACTTTCAAATGCATAGTTTAAATGACAATTAAAAATTGAATCTCTATCATATGGGAAGATCCCACTTTTTCAAAAACCACTCAAACAAGCTCAACTTTCAAAACCCAAGCATATGCAAACTCACCAGCACCAACCTAGCACACCCACCAAAAATCTTTTCAAAATTCAAAACTTGAATTCTTGCAGCCATTTCATCAAACACCTTGCTGATTCAAATCAAATAAAATCTAAAAACTATTGTGAGCAGTGATTGGAGCCTAACTTGTTCCCTCTCTAGCTCACAGTAACCTCAGTAGATCATCTAGCAAACTAAACCAAGCACTAGCCCCACTGTAAGCTTGGCAATGCCATCAATGGTGAACAGCCGAAGCTCACCATGTCACCCCAGTGTGGACAGCAAGCTAGGAGAAGAAACAAGCCTAGCCAACATGTCTGGGAACAAGCCAACACCCCACCGCCACTCCTGGTCCAGCGCTCGAACGTTGCCAACCCCTGGACCACACACAAACTGTTTCCAGCTCGTCAGCAACCATGCCGAGCATGCGCCTGAGCGCCACCCTCGACCGAAACCCACAGACCGCGTGCCGCCCTCGTCGCATGCATACACGATCACCACCGTCCTAGGAGACCGCCAGACATCCCTGTTTGCCGCCCCATGCCTCACAGCCACCGCTCGCCGTCGAAGACGCCGCCTCGGCCGCACAGAGCATCGCACGTTCCAGACCATTTTCCACCGCCCCTACATGCGCATTAAAGCCTAGAGCATCGCCAGGAGACCACCAAGCGATCGCCACCGTCGGCCATGCCTCTAGCAGCCCGTAGCCATGTCGCCACCGTCGCCTGCCCATCCCGTTCTGTCTCATCGTCATGACTATAAATAGAGGCCACCCCCAGCCGAATTGAGCACACCATCTCAATCCCCTCTCCTCACTGATCGTTCCACCCCGTTCCCGAAGCAAGGCGAGCAGCGCTTCGCCGGAATTTCACCGGAGCCCGCCGCTGCTGGAGAAGAAGGGAGCCAACGATTGGAGCCGCCCCAGGAGAAGATGCCAGTACCAGGAGGTTCACCGTTGTCGACTTCGTCGTTCGCCCGCCTCGCCGACCCTCGCCTGATCCCCGGTGAGCCCCCGACGACCCCCACCGACCGCGTTAGGGTTCAGTCTCGCCGGCGTTGCCCGACGTGGACGACGACCCTCAGCCGTTGGATTAGAACTAGATCGAACGCACCATATTTCCCCGTACCGCTTCACACCCCTCGTCTCACTGACGCGTGGGGACAACAACTTAACCAGCCCGCGTAAGCTTAGCAGGTCGCCCGATGTCGTTTTTAGCGACCAGTCGTTTGAATTTAACCTGTTCCATTTTATTTCAAACACTGTTCTGTACCTAGTTTCAAAAATAAACCCAGCTCGATTCAGTGAACCAAATTGAATGAAACCAATTTTGTTAGAAAGGTCTTGAAGTGCTGAATCCAAGACCGTTGGATTTATATCATTTGGATCTGTAGATCACCCTTGGTAAAAATAACAAGGAAGAAGATTTTTTGCATTCAAACATTTTTCAAATTTAAACCATAATATCTTTTGAGTTGATTCCAACTCTCAAAAATCACATTTAACCATACCTTTCAGAATATATAAAAATATATAGGTTTACTTATAGAAATAATGACCAAGTAATAAAAGAATGCCACATAAGCATTTCTAGTCACTTTATTAAATTACAAATAAAAGGTTAAACCTTATTAAATTGTGACACCACTTTAAATCACATTCCCATGGACTAAAATATGTGGTGATGACATGTGTCAACATGATCCCTTGTTTGGTTTGGAGAATATTAAATCTTAAGTAGTTTTCCAATGAGTAGAAATTACTTTTCCAAAAATAAAAGGAATTAAACCAAGCTTTGATCTTGTAAGGTTAGTAATGATGCTAGATCATCTATAGGACCCCCCTTTGTGTGATGATTGCAAGTAGTTAAGTATTGTTTGGTGATTGTGTACCTCGTATTTATTCATAGACGCTAGTACCGACCAAGGATACGAGGATGAAGGAGGATACTACAAAGAAGAAGCCGAGGAGAACTTCAACCACTGCTCTGCACAAGGCAAGCCTAATACTACTAGTTGAATGTGCAAGCTAACACTTGCAAGATACTCTACTTTAGCAAGCCTTACTAATCAAGTTGACCTATGCAAGCAAATACTTGCTTGTCACCATGCCAACTATATGCCTTAAGCATATGTGATTATACTCACTTGATAACCCAATCCTAGTTTTACTTGCAAGGTTTATACTTTATTTCTTTATCAAAGCTATTACTTAGAGTTTACTTAAGTAAATTGTAGATACTAGAAGGATATTTGAAGGTTGCATAAGGAGCATAAAATTTGGCCTAAGTTAGATAATCTGGATGTCATCCCAATGCATAAGATTGAACTTAGTTAAACTCCACTAGTTTACCACCCCTCATTTAGTACTCACTCCCATTTGTAGATGCTAGTGCTAAGCATAAAACTTGATCAAATTTAGATGGGAATACTTGGTGGAAAAATGGTTATGAAAACCTTGGAATGATGGATCATTCTATTGAAATGTTTTGGACATGTGTTTCTCATGAGTGGGGCCTGCGTGGGTCTATCTGTTAGCCTAGTTGTTCTATCCTAGCCAACATGGAAAGTGGGTCTCACATGTAAGTGGTATGTGCCTAAGCGACTACTGACACGTGGACTAACACATAGACATTACAAATATGCGTAATTTGCTGATGTGGCTGATGAGTCATATCATTATATTCTAGATTAGATGCCATGACGATCTAAATTGGTCATAATTGACTACAAATTGTCTCCTAAGTTGCATCACATAGGTTGTGACGATTTTATTTGATAAAATTACGACGTTTTTGAGCGAAATCGTCATATTTCAATAAGGTTTTCACCCTCGAGAATGGCTTACGACCATCTCATATAGAATCGTCATAAGTATATGACGATTTTGTCTAGGGTCACTATTAGAAGGTCATAGAATAACAGATTTCTTGTAGTGGATGGGAATACTTGGTGGAAAAATGGTTATAAAAACCTTGGAATGATGAATCATTCTATTGAAATGTTTTGGACATGTGTTTCCGAACACCAGATGATTTATGGTGATGAAAATGTTGAGGCATGAGCCTTAGCCCTTTTTAAAACTGATGGTTGTCTGGATGCGATACCATTCTAATTTTATCGTACAACCACAATACCTGAGAATTGGGTAGGGCTTGACTGGAAACTTATATACCTTAGTATTAGTTCCCTCACGGCCAAGGTCTGAGATGAGGCTACCTTGTGAAGATTGTCCACCTGTGCAGTACCCAAGATGACAGTTGGTCATGGTTGGGAGGCCAAACTCACGGGAGAGGTGCTTATACTAGGGCGTGTAATTGAAAGGTTAGGATTGATTATCCGCATACTGAGTATGGTGAATTCAGGATTTGTTCCTGACGGATGTATCGAATGTTGTGGTGAAAGTGTACAATCTCTGCAGAGTGTCAAACTATTCGAATAGCCGCGTCCGCGGTTATGGACAGTTGGAGTGGCCATACTGTTCCCCCGTCAGATGTTTTCAAAATGACTTGTGAAATGATTTGAGACTTTGACTTGACCACAACAGAGGTGTGGCATGATATACAAGTCCCCCCCCTTAGGTGTTATAAAACCTTAACTAGCATTCGTTGTTTCCAAAATTAGTAGAGGTAAATCTGGCTTTTTGCAAAACAACCCTAGAGCTTAGTGTCCTATTACAAAAACCCCTTCACTTGTTAGTATTAGTTTGCGAGTACTTAAAAGGGTACTCATGGCTTTGTCCTTGGCTATTCCCGTGGCCAGACTATGAAGAGGAGTACCTGGAAGATGGACCCCAGGAAGGTTACGACAACTAGGATCATCTCCCATCGTCAGCATTGCATGTGACCCCGAAGATGGAGCTTCGCCTACGCTACCGTTATTGTTACGTATTCCGTTGCTTGTGTTGTATTAAGACTGGATCATGAGATTCTTATTTGTGTAAGACCTTATGTATGGTTTGTAATGGATGATGTACTGTGGTATCCAATTCTGTTATGTCTCGCAAAAATGGTAATCCTGGGATTGCGATGTATGGCATAACAGGCATCTGGGATTAAAAATCCGGGTGTTGACACACCCTCTTGCGCACCTTCCAGTACCCCGAGCTAGCTCGTGCGTGCCCTGTATCCTCTACTCCGTCTTCAACCGAGCAGCGCCACCGTCTGCCATTACTCCGTCGACCTCTCCCCGGTAATCCTGACCGCCCCCTCCCCTCTCGTTGACACACGTATGATCTACTCTCCCGTGCGCATCTAACACCGCATGTTTCGTGTCCTAGCACGCTTCGTAACCTCGCCCCCGTTATCATCAGTACGTGCCCGACGACAGAAGCTTCTCCGGCGAGGAATTGCCAGCAGCTCCGTGCGCCCCCTTCCCTTCGACGACCACCTCGAGCATCCCCATGCCATGGCGACCTCGGTGAGCCCTTCCCCTGTATCTATTGCTTCCTGAATCGCCGACAACTCCTTCGTCTGAGCACGTCGCCGCCAGCCACCGTAGCGCGCCGCCCATCTCTGGTCAATCATTTGTGCACCATTCGATTTAGATCTTGTGGACGCGATAGAAACTTAACCGAAGGGGTAAGTTTTGATCTGTGCCGTAGGATCTAATTAGATCCAACGCTCCACGTAGAGCGATCCACGCGAAACGGTATCGACCAGTAGAATCAAGACGCGTGGCACTGTTTTGTTTAAATACACAAAAACATTTCTATTAGATGGTTAGATTTGAAAAATTCATAACTTTAAATCTACATGTCCAAATTTTGCAAATTTTATATCAATGGAATCAGCAGAAAGAGTATTATCCAACCATGTACTTTGTTTAGTAAATTGCTTGTGGAAAATTGGTTGTATTTGCAGAAACATGTGTAGGCATAAATTGAATATAAAATTGTTCTAGAAATGTTTTTAGGATAAAATATTTTGTAAATGGATTTTTTTGAACCTACTGACCATAGAAACCAACTTTTGGATTTAGAAACATATTTTGTGAGGCTAAGGAATAAATCTTTGAATTAAAGCATTTCTATGTAAATAAAAATATTGAATATGTTTTAAAAATTCTTTTTGAGTAAACTCTTTGGAAAATGATTTGATTTAGACTCTCCGACCCTAAACACCAAGTTTTAGGATTTAAAAATATATTTGGTGAACCCTAAAAAAATTATTACCTTGTTTAAAGGAATTTCCAACAAAATAAAATATGACTTTGAATTAAAAATGGTTTATAAGTAAAACCTTTTGCAAATGGGTTTAATATTAAACACTAGATCTTAAAACACTAACATTTGTGTGTAAAAATATATTTGGCAAACACTAGGAAATATTCCTTTGATTTAAATCATTTATAGCAAAACAAAATGATTTAAATGGCCATTTACACTAACTTAATATCAAATGGTTTTGCCCCTTTTATAAATGACCAATAGGTGTTTTAAAATGTTTATAATCTATTGGAAACCACTTTTCCAAATAAAACAATCTTTGGCATGCTTGCTTGCATTTCTTTGTTTTTATTAATCTATGTGATGAATTGCTTGAATGGTAGATTGAATTTGTGCCTTGATTAAATTGTAGTGAAATTTGAAGAGTGTGACTATTGCAAGATCAAGGAGTGAACTTATATTCTCTACCAAAAAGGAAAGTGGTTCTTCATACTATTGTCCCATTATTTTCACTATGCATTAGTGATATTTCTAAGTAGGACTTGCATGGAATTTTTACTAAGTAAAAACTATGCCATGGGAAATCCTAGTAGATGAAACCTTAGTAGAAATTTTCCTAAGTTGAGATTCCTACTACTATCATGCTTAGCTTAGCTAGTAGAAAACAAGGGTGGAATATATTCGTGCTATGGAATATTTCTAAGTCAAGGACTTGTGTTTTGTTTAATAAAACAACTATGTGAATAAATCACCTGGGTGGAATGGTATTGCTTGGATCGATTTTTGTTGAGTGGTTACACAAGGCCAGGGGACTGTTGAACCTTGTGTATCACACTTGTGGAATGCCACCCAGGAACAAAGATATTTGAGATGTCAAATGTTGAGAAGCTTCAAGTGCAGCCACTTGGCATTATGGGCTATGCCTGGATCATATAGGTTGCAATAATTTAGCCAAATGGACAGTTGGTGGTAGGGGATGATAGGTTTGGGAATGCGTCCATTCTTGTCTAAGGGAAGGCTTCTGAAAGATCTTGTATCGATGCATGTCGAGTCTTGTGGGGAAAGTGCACCACCTCTCGAGAGAGTAAAATCTAAGTACTTAGCCATGTCCCCGGCAATGGACAATTTGAGCATCAAGACATGGAATCTATCAAGAATCTCCTCATCCCAATTTCTAAGTTAAAAACTTGTGGTTGAACAAGGGTAAAGGATCTCCAATGTCTATTGGTAGATTCCTTGGGTGATTTTTACAAAACAAAAACTTAGTGGTTTCAAATGATAAGGAAAATATATTTTGAGCAAAGCAAGCCTAAGCTACACTTAGCCAAATACATGTATAAGATAGATACTATTATTCTACTAAGGTATCACTTGCCAATACTATTCCAATGTATTGACCCACTGTGGATGTAACTTGTGATGTTGCAGGTTACTCTGATGAGGATTAGGGTTATGAGTCTACACTCAACATGCTTTCCTGTGGCACATGAAGATGAAGACTTTTATTTATTTTGTTAACGTAAACTCTTGTACTAGCCTATGGCTATAGAGTTGTAAAAGACTATGGAATGACGATGTAATAATGACCTTTGTTTCTGTGTACTTCATCTTAAACTGTGGATGCTAGCAATTGATCCAGGGACTAGCATTGCAATCACAGGGACCTTTACCTTTATAAAGGTGGGGTCTTACAAAGGTAAACAGTCCACATGTTCCATGAACAAGATACCGTTCTTTTCTCCCTAGTGGCAACATCACATCTAAAACCAAAGAGATTTCTGTCACTTCCCTTGTAAACTAGAGGCATGAACCCACTATCGAGCATAAATACCCCTTCTTGGAGTCACTAGCAACTACTTGGCCAAGATAGCTACTAACAACGGAGAGCGTGCAAGATCACAAACAACACAGACATGATAAAATCATAAAGACAAAACCATTAATCAAACCAACATAATAATCTCAATATCCATCGGATCCCCACAAACACAACATGCATGATTACAAATAGATTAGATCTTGATCATGAATGGAGCTCACAAGATCTATACATGAAAGCACAAATGAGGAGATACAACAATCTAGCTACTACATGGAACCATAGTCCAAGGTGGAACTAATCACGCATCATACCGGAGAGAAGGCCTCCGGGAAGATCTCCCCTATGGCAGGGTGCCAGGAAGAACTTCAGATCCCCCGATCTAGGGACGATGGTGGCGGCGGCTACAGACGGTTTCGTGGATATTTGATCGGGTACTCAGGGTTTCTGCATCGGGGGATTCTTATAGGCTAAGGGGGAGGTTGAGGCGGCGGCCAGAGGGGGAAAACCCTACCCAGGCACAGGGTAGGGCCCACCCGCGCCTAGGGTGGTTTAGCCGCCCTGGCATGCCTCCTCGTCTCCCCTCTGGACTTCTTGTTCCCCATAGAAAGTAATTGACTCTGACGTTTGTCCCTTCCAATTCTGAGAATATTTCTTTACTAACTTTTCTGAAACCAAAAATAGTAGAAATAGGCATCTGGCACTGTTGCAACTTGTTAGTAGGTTAGTACCAGAAAACATGTAAAAATCACCTCAAAGTGTGGACAAGTAGAGCAAAGTAGATACTAAACAAGCATGGAGCATCAAAAATTATAGATACGTTTCCAACATATCATCTTGCATGCTTGTTCTATGCTTAGAGATTTAATTTTGATGGATGGTTAGCCCTCTAGCAAGTTCCTATAGTAGTTCCTCATCATTTATCAACTTTGAAATCACTTGGTTTGATGTTTGTCTAAAAATTTCAAAAATGGACCACCACACCTTTGGAGAGGTGTTTGAGAGTGATGCCCCTAGGGGGACAAGGCCTTCAAGATCATCCTCCTGAGCTAGGCCATCATACAATGAGGATCTCATTACACCGCGTTTTGGCGACGAGGGAGATGAGGGCTATGCGCATCCTTGTACCTTCCCTTGTCCTACCTTTTTGCAGGCTGCAGGGATTCTCAATGATTTCCTAACCTTGGTTCGAAGGATTGGACTAACTAGTTATATGCAGGATGAGAGTGTGCAATATGCTATGCTCAACAAAACTTTCGTGGGGAGTTTCTCTTTTTCTAACAACCCTTTCAAGCCAGATGTGTCTTTCAAAATCTATAACAGGCCTGTCTCCATGACATTGAAGAAATTTTGCGAAATCTTGGGTATTGGCACGGCTGGGACGGTGAAGAAGATTATAGCTCAACTCGCTGATTTGTTGGAGCTCTATCGCGGGATAACTAATGATGATGACCGCAGAGCCTAGTGAGGAAAGATAAGAAATATTCAACTCCCAGCTATCAGGTATTTTGCTTATTACCTTGCCACTAGTGTTCGTGGTAGGGAGAACATTAGCAATATTTCCAACTATCATTTGGCGTTTCTAGCTGCTGCACTCACCAATGAAACCAGGTACAATCTTGGTTCTCTCATTGCTTGTCGCCTGCACGTGTTGTTTCTTCCCTAGACCTATATGTTGATCCAAATGATACAATTTTGGCTCCTCAGAGGCTTGATTTAGCTGCCATGAAAGCGCATCACTTTGTCACTGCTATCTCTACCCTTGATAATTTGGTTTATAGGATGATTTTTACTGACGCGGAAGAGAGAGATATTCCTTTGCCACAAACCACTTTGTTCAGTATTTTCCAGGGAACCTGGTCACGCTCCAAGGAGGAGATGGACGAGCATCTACGCATTTGTGGTTTCCACGGACACTATCAGGGGGACACGCCCTCATACGACCCCTCTGTGCACTACACATGGGCATCCCCGAGCTCATACCAGTATGAAGGGGCCTCTTCGTCATACTACGGAGGTGCATCTTCTTGGTCACCATGGGGTTGAGCCCCACTTAGGCCAAAAGCGTAAGCTTAGGGGGAGGTACACCGACATCGCACTCATCTTTATATCATGTTTCGTCGGTTCTTTGTATATCCATGTTTCGCTTTCTTTTTGGTTTTTGTTTCTGCTTTATTAAAAAACAAAAGACCAAAAAGATTTTTGTTGTTTCTCTTGGTTTGTTTCTTTTCTTTTTAGCTTTGATTTGCCTTAAGAAAAATCCAAAAAGATTTTGCTTTGTTTGTTTTTGCTTTGTGTGCTTGCTTTGAAAATCAAAAAAACCAAAAATATTTGTTGTTCTTCTTTGGTTTTGTGAAGTTCTTTGCAGGTTTCAGTAGTCCTCAGTGGAGTTTGGTTTCATGTTATTATTCAAGCGACACAAGTGAAGGACAATTATGAAGATTAAGACAACTTGAGGTGTGGTAAGAGGCTGGTAACGAACTCTATTTATTTACATTTTTGTACATATACTCATCATTGTGGGCATTCTTAGTCTGTTCATGTAAGGTGTATGTTATTTATGAATGCTTAGTAATTCTTGCTCTCTTATGATTAGCTCCAGCTTGCTAATAGTTTGTAGCATGTCATATGAATGTTTGCTTGCATTGTTCTATTCATAACTTGGTATGATATTGTGGTATCCTCCTCTGAATGTTTCATGTGAATCGATTTGGCACATTCTCGCGCATGCATATGACTGAACAATAGTCAGTAAGCCTCGATGATTTATTTTGCCTCATAGTTCTTGTATCACGTTTATGCCATAATTAGTCATGTTTTGTTGCAAGCATGATTATGACAACTATTGCTCTCTCGTTTGTCGCTTCCTCTCTATTACTATCCTTCACTTGCACAGAGTATGAGCTCTACTCGTGTTTCCAACTCCCCCAAAACCAATATTTCCAACAGTGTCCACCGTACCTACCTACTAGCATCAATTGCTATTCCGTGCATATTCATTATGCCTTGTTTTCTTCCAAATAAAATGTTGCTTGTTTTGAGAAAGTTAGTTAGTAAATCTCTAACGAAATTGATGGAACACTTTATTTGTTGCACTTAATAAACCTAAACCATTGTGACTGTCCATGAAATTTATATGCTTGCAAATTGTAGGCTGGGAGTTAGCAGAACTTTTCTGTCATGGGGAACGCTTTCGACACCTGTAAATATATACCAAGTTGATATCATGCTCTTTTGTTTGTGGATGTCTTCGGTGTGAAATAAAAGGGGAGCTTGCAAGTCCATGAAGTTATGTATATGTGTTAAGAAACGTCTGGGCCGCTAGCCTAAGCCATGCCTAATGATGGTGGAAACTTGCAGCATCACCACGCGAGAAATCTATGAAGCATTCTTCTTATAAAAAAAGAGAGATTGATATTGAGAAAAATAAAAAAATACATATTGAAAAGAGGAAATAGAGAAAAAAGCGCCATTTTCCCATGACAAATAAGAAGATTGCTGAGACGCTCACAGTCTGCTTGCCTTGTCATTTTGCGCCGAGCGGAGGCGCGCGGCGCGGGCCAGGCGGCGCTTACCTCGAGGCGGCGGCGGGCGGCGATCCCGAGGCGGCGGTGCGCGGGAGGAAGGCGGGGTCAGGCACGGGAACCGAGGCGCGGGTGCGGCCTCTTATGTGGGGCCCCCTCGCGGGGTCCTACGCGGACACGGGGCCGGGCAGATTTTTTTTGGTCCGTTTCTTTTCCCTTTTTGCCTTTTGTAGAACCTCCGTAACTTTTTCGTACGAGCTCCGAATCGGGTGATTCTTGTTCCTAATTTTTTGTAAAATCGAGGGGAACAACCTAGGGTCAAGGTTTGAGTGAAACCATTAGGCTACAAGGGTGTACTACACTAGTCCTACTAATGGCTCCCGCAGGAGCCTCGTAGTAAAATAAGGTAGGGTTTAGAAAATAGTGTTTTGCCGAATATTTTCAATCGATGGTTTTACACGGAAGAGTATGATGCAATGCTATGAATGATATGCAGAACCAAATCTAAAATTTGGGATGTGACAAGACTAACCCCCTTAATATGAATCTCGTCCCCGAGATTCGGCGCTGAAAGGGCATGTATGCCTCCATGTGTGGTTTTGGTAATTAATGAAAATCTCTATGGACTAATGTGTAAATTGAGTTTCACTTGTAGGTTTGTCCATTGGCATCGCTTGGGCCATGTGTTGGTCTCAAGGTTGGAAGATGAAGAAATGTCCAAGGGCTTTGTTCCCATTGGAATCATGAAGAAAGAAGGAGCTTGAAGGTCGATCAAGGCATGTGCAAAGAGTTGCATCAAGATGGATCAACCTCAAGTAAGGATGAAGAAGGACGAGCTCAAGATGCGCCATCTCTAGAAGATCTCATGCTTTAATCTTGCCATCATCGTGCTCATGGAATGATGAAGACAAGTTCAAAGAAGAGGTTTCCCCATGGAATATGGGGGAGCATTTTGCAAGTCTTCATCAATAAAGAGCGAGCAAGAGAAAACAAGAAAGGTGTTCCCACTATAGAAGAACAAGACGGTCTACATCAAGTTCAAGTGGGACGCTCAAGGCAAAGGTATGTTGATAGGGCTTCTCTTTTGCCGGTCTCGTGTTGTTAGTTGGGAGACCGGGTTTAGGATAGATAGCCGTACTATCAAGAGGGGCTCTCAAGCGGGTGTCTCGTTTGCATCGTTCGGAGAGAGCTCAAACCTTTGCATTCATAGCATCATCTTTCTTGGTTGTTAGTTGGTTCTTGTCCATGAGAGTATCTAGAGCTTGTGGTCATCATCATAACAAGCTCTAGTTCATCATCTAAGGATTTCACTTGCATATCTTATTGCGGTTTTTGATCTTGCGAGTTTTTCGGCTCCACACCTTGGGGGATACTTCACATATATATTTATGATATTTTCTCCCAAGGTGATACCCAATATTCCCAACAAAATTGGTTTCATCCCGTTTGGAGTTCGGATGCAAAAGTTATTATGCTTCGGTTTTCGGTTTCGAATTTCCACGGAAGTTCCGCTTAGGCATCTTTGCCGAAAGTTCCGTGGAAGTTCGGTCTTCGCCACGCCAAGAACCTTCATTTTGAAGCGTTCTATTTGCCGGAACTTTGTCGGAACTTGCTCGGAAGTTCACCGGAACTTCCGGTCTGTCTTGACCGGAACTTCCGGTCTGTCTTGACCGGAACTTCCGGTTGCGCTTCTGGAGCGGGCGTCAACGGTCTGATGACCGGCAAAGCCAGGCTGGTCGGAACTTCTGCCCAAGAGCCGGAAGTTCCGGCCATGATTCGTTTTTTTCAGTTTCTCGCTTCTAGAGCTCATCGTTTAAGCCTTTCAGAAACTTCTCCTTTCTTTTGGCATCTGTGTCAACCTCATCCGGTGCATAACGCGCCAGATTGTTGAACTCTTCTATATATTCAGCCACGCTGCGGTGGCGCTGCTTCAGGTTGTGAAACTCCTTCTTTTTCAGACTCATCATTCCTGATGAGATATGAGCAGTGCGAAAGCCATCTTCAAAGATATCCCAAGTCACCTCATCTAAAGAAGTGGTGATTTGGAAGTTGTCCCACCATGTGGCGGCTGGCCCTTCCAACAGATGCGCTGCGAACCTGACCTTTTCAGCATCCGTGCAGCCCACGGTCACTAAGTCCTTGTTCACAGAACGTAGCCAATCATTGGCCACCATGGGATCAGTCGTCCCCAAAAACTTTGCTAGACTCAAACGCAGAAATCTGGTGAGCATATCAAAGCCGGAGAGGAGGAGGAGAGAACCCACAGCGGCGACGGGGAGGTGGCGACGACGCCTGCAGGCCACGGCGGGCGCGGGAGGAGGGCACCGGGCGGTGGCGGAGGGAGGCGGTCGAGGCCACGGTGGAGGGGTCGGCTGGCGGGCGGAGGCAGGCGGGAGGCGGGCCACGGCTTGGAAGAAGGGGCAGGAGGCTCGGCGGGGAGGCGGGAGGAGCGGGAGAGAGGTGGGCGCCTGGGCCTTGGGAGGAGGTGGGCGGCAGGGAGCGAGCGAGGCGGCCGCGGGCGGTGGCGCCATGGCCGGGGCGTGGTCGAGCGTGGCGGGGGAGCGGCGGCTCGCCGGAGCGGGAAGGAGCGGTGAGGGAGAGGGGACCCGAGGGAGGAGGAGGGAGGAGGCTGCGGGGGGCGTGAGGGAGGGGAGCGGGGCTGCGGTGCGGGTGGGGCCAGAGAGGTGGGGCCGGGTGGTGGGGTCGGGGAGAGAGGGAGTGGGAGAGAGGGGAGGTTGGCCAGGGAGTGGGGCCGGGCTGCATAGAGAGGGTGTAGGGAGGCTGTGTGTGAGAGAGGGAGGGGGAAAAGTCTGGGATTGATGAGGTGGCAAGGTGGGTAGGGATTGGGGGAGAGGGTGAGGTGGCAGGCTAGGATAGGTGGGTAGATTAGGATTGGGTGGGAATTGGGTTTAGGGTGGACCGATTTGTACTGGGGGTGGTCGACTGGGTCGGGTCAGCCAGTTCGACTGCCCCCTAAAATAATTAAATATTTTATTTGTTTCAAACAGGGCTTTTGCAAACCGATAGCTGACAAAACAAAAGAATCCGGAGACCCGGGTTTTGTGTTTGAACAAAGACGGGGCGTTTTAGAAAACAAAATAGGTTTTTCTGCAATTAGTTTTATGCAAGCAAATGCAAGATGATGACGATGCTCAAATGCAATGTGGCATGATGACATGAGCATACGGTCATGACGATGCAATGCACAAAAACAACGCGATTTTCTAGTAGTGGTTTTTGCGGGATGCCACAATTCGACACCACTAACAATGGATCTCGCCCTCGAGATCCGCCTCATGGTACCGGGAAGAAAGGTCGGTGATCTGCATCTTCTCGCTTCGTGTAGATCCTCGCGACACCACTAACAAGTGTTGTTGTCCGTGATCATCGAGAGAACACTCCGGGAACAAAAGGTCGAAGGTAGAGGTATCAACAAATAAAGCCACCTCTAGCTTCCGTGGACGGAGTAAAATTGCTGGATCCACTGATTCGATGTACAAGAGCGAATGATAAGAGTAGTCGGATGGTGATCAGTCCATCGCGCACCCAAACCATTACTCTGCACACGAATATGCGAATTATGCAACCAACTCTCGGAAGAAGACTGAAGATCTTGACAACCGAGGTTCGGAACAAAGGAGTGAAGCAGACTCTGCATCGGATCTGGCGTAGATGATGTCGTCGTGTCGGAAAACACCGGAAGGCACAAACAAGGAACAAAGAATGGTACCACAGCAGACGGATTCCTCAGATAGCATGAACACCGGATGGTGGAACACCGTTATCAAAGGAGGAAGCGAAACCCTGAAGGTACGACGGAAACCCAACCGCGAGAAATCCTAGACTCGAAGAGAGAGAAGAGAGCGGATTCAAAACACGCAGAGGTGAGAGGAGAGCAGCAGAAGGGTAAGGAGTAAAATCAGACCTAATCAAAACTATCCAACCGATTTTGCAAAAATGGTTTTGACACTCTACTTCGGCCATTAGCTAGGTTATCCTACAGGCTGGACTTGTGGGGTATCGCAACTGCTGAGCTCTGATACCACTCTGTAACACCCTCAGAATCGACCCTATGCAAGTTTTAGCGCTTCCCGCCAAACCCGCATAGAAACGATTCAAAGGTGCCCACCAGGCACTTTCGTGCGGGTGGAAAACGAAGTAATAACATTACACAACAGTCCTCGATGGGACCCACAGAACAGATATATATACAACACGACTCCAAGAGTCAAGAATACAGATATACAGAACAAAGATCCAAATCACCTTGAAAATGATAGAGCGTCCGACTACGGACAAGATGCAAATGGGGCTAAGAGCCCTGAAGAATAACCAATGGCGTCCATAACCCTGCCCAAGCCAACCCGGAAGGGTAACCCTACTAACGACGTCGAAACCTGCTAAAACAAAAGGGGTGCCGACAAAGGGCAAAGGAAAAAGAGGAGCGTCAGTACTAAGGCCATTACACGGCAAGGCTAGAATTCGGCGGTCCTCGCCTACATAGGTATGGTGGACTGAAGCGGCAGAGGCAGCATGCACTAAACAACCTATAGAGACTCGATACAACTGGCGGCTATCAGAGAGGGATAAGAAAGACCTATTCGGAACCAACCTGGTGCTACCAGCAAACAAACCCATCCTGGTGTTTCCCCCTCGAGACCAAACGAGGAAGTCAACCGAGGAACTCACACCGTTGGCAGTTTTATTTATTCAGTTATCGTTGCAGCAATTACTAGTCAGGTATAGATAATCATCCTGATAAAATAAGCAGTGGGCCATTTTAGTTAACCATTCCGTTGTAGTTGCAACACTTACTAGTCAGATACAATTAGCATGAGATAACCCAAAACCCAGCAGTTGTTGGTACTTTTATTTAGCCATTCCGTTATAGTTGCAATACTTACTAGTCAGGTACAATGGTCGCAAGCGACACCCCAAACAAGCAATTGTTGGCAGTTTTATTTAGCCATTCCTTTATAGTGAAGCTGATTACTTGTCATTATAAAGTCAAGTTTATAGCACTACTTTAGTTATAGTTGTCTATGATCGAGATACTGTGCTCCAAGTCGTCCATAACCGCGGACACGGCTTTTAGAAAGTTTTACCTAGGGTGCACAAATAGCAACACACACTCGATCAACCTCGAAAAACCAAATCAAAACCCAACGAGGCCTTCACGACAAAGCAATCACAGGATTCAGAAATATTTGGGGCCACCCCATTGAGTAGACCAAGAACGGTTAGCTGACTCGAGACGGACTCAAGGTTTGCGTCAATGGTCAGAACGATGGGAACCCAAACTGGGCTTGTCGATCATGAAAACACTCCGCTTACCTAAACAGTACATGTGCTATCCATCGCACAATTTAAATAAAGCAGAAAGCATGGCATAAGTACAGGATCGTAAATAAAACCTCAAACTAGTTTGTGGCCCCAAGAAATAAGAATGAATCAAGCTCGCTCGTGGGGTCCCATAATCCGCCGGATGTGGATAGCGAAAATTCAAGGAACAGGTATCAAGTACTCGGGGTCCCACGGACACAAGTGGGCGTTAACAACCAACAAATAACATCTATTGCCCACCTGTGCCTCTGCTTACCTACTTCAATTTTAGTTGTTTAAACAGTAATTAAAGTGAATGTTAAGTAAAACCATGATCATCTCCAACATCAAACATGCGGCATTACTCCAACAACTGTGGTACTGGACGACAACAGCACTTGAGCAAGCGATCACGAAGCAAGTCCAACTATCTACCAAACAATGTAATAGGATGTGTCCAAGGCAATATAAGGCTGCAAGGGATATCACGGGTACGGAAACTAGAGCAACGCAATACAGATAGCAATAGATCAACCGGAGGGAATAAATACTATAAAAGTAAGATAGGTAGAAAGGGGGGAGATGCTCGCCTGAAAACATTGCCGAAGGTTCAACCGAAGATCGGGTTGACACTCGCATCAACTCAACGGCCTTATCCGCGAAGAACCAAATCACTAGAATAAACACCGGATGCAATATTTAATACTACGGCAAAAGATCGGGCATGATGCATGTATGATGTATGGCATGGCAAAGGTGCGATGCAATTAGGCAATATTAAGCGGAACCGGGGTCCCGACAACTAATTTAATAGGTTCATGTTATTTAGATACCCTGCAATTTAAAGGTTGTCTTATCAAGCCAAAACATGTCACCGGTTCGCTACGCAAAGTTAAATGGGACCAATATACGACTGGATTTGCCCGCATATGGACCCCATATTTAACTAGAGGTGAATCGGCATAAGGCTCCCAAACCACATGACAATATGCATGCGAGATGAATGAGTTAATGCAACAAGTTATATTATTTATAAAATATGGGTCACGGAAAGGAGGTCACACTTTGGGGTTCGGCGAACTTGGTTCCGGGGTTCGGGGTTCGGTCTCTGGGTCCGAATTTGGGGTTCGGTCTCGGCGGGATCGTTCTCGGATAACGGAGGTAGGTCTTGTCGCATCCGTGGTCTTCGGGTCATGTCGACGGTCATGGCGTTCGGGATGAAGTACTTGGCGTATCCGCGGCGGAGTGCTTGTCGTTCCGGTGACGATCTTGGCGGTCTTCGGATTCGGGTCTTGGCGTGGCCTTCGGATCACCGGGATCGGGCTTCGGGGTCTCGGTGAACTTTGCGTTCTGAGGAGGTGGTCTTCGGTTTCGGGCCTCGGCCATCTCATCTGCGTAGTAGATCATGGCGTTCCGAGGGTTGCGGTTCGGCTTCAGACTCCGGGATCGGTCTTCAACGTCTCGGCCATCGGGTTCACGACGGCATCATCGCCGTGTCGAAGGCATCGGGGTTTCCGCAACGAAGATCTTGTAGAGGGTTCGTCTAGAGCCACCGGTTACGGTACGGTCTTCGGAGCACGCGGGTTCTTGACGCGGTTCATCGGGCTCGGAGATCTTGCGAAGACGGAGATCTTGCGAAGACGGCCTTGTGTCCCACCATGAACCAGAGCAAAATTGAAGACTTCCTCTTCAACGGGCTTTGAAACCGCTACAGGGCCTGTTGAACAACCAAGCAGGGCAGGTGACCGCACGGGCTTGCGGGGTCGGGGAAGCTGGCCGCGATCGCGTGGCTTGCAGAGGCACGGCCCGCGCGGCGAGGAACCTGGGGCGGGGAGTCGGTTGCAGAGAGGCGGGCGGGCGAGCTCGAGGTGGTGCGGTCCCAGGAGGAGGCCGGCGAGGCGGGGCCTGCGAGGACGGACCCGCGCGAGGTCGACAGAGCGGGCGGAGAAACTCACGAGACGCTGCCGGGCGGGCGGGCGCGGTGGACAGACGGGCAGCGTCATGGCCGCGAGCTGGAGGCGGGGCGACGGGGTCACGCAGAGAGGGGGTGCTTGGGGAGACGGGGTTGCGGCTGGAGGAGGAGCGAGGCCGACGCAGTCCGGGCGGAGGAGGAGGCTGCGGGTCTTGTCGGCAGCGCAGAGGCGAGGACGGCCGAGGCGAGTGGAGCAGGCCGAGGGGAGGAAGAAGAGTGGGGCGGCGCAGAGGGCAGCCAAGCGAGGAGGAGAGAGCCCAGCAGGCGAGGAGGTGGCGGCTGCGCCAGGGGCGGGAGGAGGGCACCGGGCGGAGGGAGGCGGTCGGGCCACGGTGGAGGAGGGGTCGGAGCCTGGCGGGCGGAGGCGGAGGCGCGGCCTGGAAGAAGGGGCAGGAGGCTCGAGGGGAGGCGGGAGAGCGGGGAGAGAGGTGGGCCGGCGGGCCGGGGAGGAGGTGCAGGCGGCCAAGGATCGAAGCGAGGAGCGCTGGCGGTGGCGCCATGGCTGGGCGTGGCGTGGCGGGGGAGCTGGCCACGGAGCGGGAAGGAGCGGTGAGGGAGAGGGGACCCGAGGGAGGAGGAGGGAGGAGGCTGCGGGGGGCGTGAGGGAGGGGAGCGGGGCTGCGGTGCGGGTGGGGCCAGAGAGGTGGGGCCGGGTGGTGGGGTCCGGGAGAGTAGGAGTGGGAGAGAGGGGAGGTTGGCCAGGGAGTGGGGCCGGGCTGCATAGAGAGGGTGTAGGGAGGCTGTGTGTGAGAGAGGGAGGGGGAAAAGTCTGGGATTGATGAGGTGGCAAGGTGGGTAGGGATTGGGGGAGAGGGTGAGGTGGCAGGCTAGGATAGGTGGGTAGATTAGGATTGGGTGGGAATTGAGTTTAGGGTGGACCGATTTGTACTGGGGGTGGTCGACTGGGTCGGGTCAGCCAGTTCGACTGCCCCCTAAAATAATTAAATATTTTATTTGTTTCAAACAGGGCTTTTGCAAACCGATAGCTGACAAAACAAAAGAATCCGGAGACCCGGGTTTTGTGTTTGAACAAAGACGGGGCGTTTTAGAAAACAAAATAGGTTTTTCTGCAATTAGTTTTATGCAAGCAAATGCAAGATGATGACGATGCTCAAATGCAATGTGGCATGATGACATGAGCATACGGTCATGACGATGCAATGCACAAAAACAACGCGATTTTCTAGTAGTGGTTTTTGCGGGATGCCACAATTCGACACCACTAACAATGGATCTCGCCCTCGAGATCCGCCTCATGGTACCGGGAAGAAAGGTCGGTGATCTGCATCTTCTCGCTTCGTGTAGATCCTCACGACACCACTAACAAGTGTTGTTGTCCGTGATCATCGAGAGAACACTCCGGGAACAAAAGGTCGAAGGTAGAGGTATCAACAAATAAAGCCACCTCTAGCTTCCGTGGACGGAGTAAAATTGCTGGATCCACTGATTCGATGTACAAGAGCGAATGATAAGAGTAGTCGGATGGTGATCAGTCCATCGCGCACCCAAACCATTACTCTGCACACGAATATGCGAATTATGCAACCAACTCTCGGAAGCAGACTGAAGATCTCGACAACCGAGGTTCGGAACAAAGGAGTGATGCAGACTCTGCATCGGATCTGGCGTAGATGATGTCGTCGTGTCGGAAAACACCGGAAGGCACAAACAAGGAACAAAGAATGGTACCACAGCAGACGGATTCCTCAGACAGCATGAACACCGGATGGTGGAACACCGTTATCAAAGGAGGTAGCGAAGCCCTGAAGGTACGACGGAAACCCAACCGCGAGAAATCCTCGACTCGAAGAGAGAGAAGAGAGCGGATTCAAAACACGCAGAGGTGAGAGGAGAGCACCAGAGGGGTAAGGAGTAAAATATGACCTAATCAGAACTATCCAACCGATTTTGCAAAAATGGTTTTGACACTCTACTTCGGCCGTTAGCTAGGTTATCCTACAGGCTGGACTTGTGGGGTATCGCAACTGCTGAGCTCTGATACCACTCTGTAACACCCTCAGAATCGACCCTATGCAAGTTTTAGCGCTTCCCGCCAAACCCGCATAGAAACGATTCAAAGGTGCCCACCAGGCACTTTCGTATGGTGGAAAACGGTAATAACATTACACAACAAGTCCTCGATGGGACCCACGTAGCGTATATATATACAACACGACTCCAAGAGTCAAGAATACAGATATACAGAACAAAGATCCAAATCACCTTGAAAATGATAGAGCGTCCGACTACGGACAAGATGCAAATGGGGCTAAGAGCCCTGAAGAATAACCAATGGCGTCCATAACCCTGCCCAAGCCAAGACGGAAGGGTAACCCTGCTAACGACGTCGAAACCTGCTAAAACAAATGGGGTGCCGACAAAGGGCAAAGGAAAAAGAGGAGCGTCAGTACTGAGGCCATTACACGGCGAGGCTAGAATTCGGCGGTCCTCGCCTACATAGGTATGGTGGACTGAAGCGGCAGCGGCAGCATGCACTAAACAACCTATAGAGACTCGATACAATTGGCGGCTATCAGAGAGGGATAAGAAAGACCTATTCGGAACCAACCTGGTGCTACCAGCAAACAAACCCATCCTGGTGTTTCCCCCTCGAGACCAAACGAGGAAGTCAACCGAGGAACTCACACCGTTGGCAGTTTTATTTATTCAGTTATCGTTGCAGCAATTACTAGTCCGGTATAGATAATCATCCTGATAAAATAAGCAGTGGGCCATTTTAGTTAACCATTCCGTTGTAGTTGCAACACTTACTAGTCAGATACAATTAGCATGAGATAACCCAAAACCCAGCAGTTGTTGGTACTTTTATTTAGCCATTCCGTTATAGTTGCAATACTTACTAGTCAGGTACAATGGTCGCAAGCGACACCCCAAACAAGCAATTGTTGGCAGTTTTATTTAGCCATTCCATTATAGTGAAGCTGATTACTAGTCATTATAAAGTCAAGTTTATAGCACTACTTTAGTTATAGTTGTCTATGATCGAGATACTGTGCTCCAAGTCGTCCATAACCGCGGACACGGCTTTTAGAAAGTTTTACCCTGCAGGGGTGCACAAATAGCAACACACACTCGATCAACCTCGGAAAAACCAAATCAAAACCCAACGAGGCCTTCACGACAAAGCAATCACAGGATTCAGAAATATTTCAGGGGGCCACCCCATTGAGTAGACCCGCAACGAAGTTAGCTGACTCCGAGACGGACTCAAGGTTTGCGTCAATGGCTGTAAACGACTGGGAACCCAAAACTGGGCTTGTCGATACCGCGAAAACACTCCGCTTACCTAAACAGTACAGTGTGCTATCCATCGCACAATTTAAATAAAGCAGTAAAGCATGGCATAAGTACAGGATCGTAAATAAAACCTCAAACTAGTTTGTGGCCCCAAGAAATAAGAATGAATCAAGCTCTGGCTCAGGGGGGTCCCATAATCCTCCCGGATGTGGATAGCGCGAAAATTCAAGGAACAGGTATCAAGTACTCGGGGTCCTACGGGACACAAGTGGGCGGTTAACAACCAAATAACATCTATTGCCCACCTGTGCCTCTGCTTACCTACTTCAATTTTAGTTGTTTAAACAGTAATTAAAGTGAATGTTAAGTAAAACCATGATCATCTCCAACATCAAACATGCGGCATTACTCCAACAACTGTGGTACTGGACGACACGCAACAGCACTTGAGCAAGCGACTACGACGAGCAAGTCCAACTATCTACCAAACAACAGGTAATAGGATGTGTCCAAGGCAATATAAGGCTGCAAGGGATATCACGGGTACGGAAACTAGAGCAACGCAATACAGATAGCAATAGATCAACCGGAGGGAATAAATACTATAAAAGTAAGATAGGTAGAAAGGGGGGGAGATGCTCGCCTGAAAACATTGCCGAAGGTTCAACCGAAGATCGGGTCGACACTCGCATCAACTCAACGGCCTTATCCGCGAAGAACCAAATCACTAGAATAAACACCGGATGCAATATTTAATACTACGGCAAAAGATCGGGCATGATGCATGTATGATGTATGGCATGGCAAAGGTGCGATGCAATTAGGCAATATTAAGCGGAACCGGGGTCCCGACAACTAATTTAATAGGTTCATGTTATTTAGATACCCTGCAATTTAAAGGTTGTCTTATCAAGCCAAAACATGTCACCGGTTCGCTACGCAAAGTTAAATGGGACCAATATACGACTGGATTTGCCCGCATATGGACCCCATATTTAATTAGAGGTGAATCGGCATAAGGCCCCCAAACCACATGACAATATGCATGCGAGATGAATGAGTTAATGCAACAAGTTATATTATTTATAAAATATGGGTCACGGAAAGGAGGTCACACTTTGGGGTTCGGCGAACTTGGTTCCGGGGTTCGGGGTTCGGTCTCAGGGTCCGGATTTGGGGTTCGGTCTCGGCGGGATCGTTCTCGGATAACGGAGGTAGGTCTTGTCGCATCCGTGGTCTTCGGGTCATGTCGACGGTCATGGCGTTCGGGATGAAGTACTTGGCGTATCCGCGGCGGAGTGCTTGTCGTTCCGGTGACGATCTTGGCGGTCTTCGGATTCGGGTCTTGGCGTGGCCTTCGGATCACCGGGATCGGGCTTCGGGGTCTCGGTGAACTTTGCGTTCTGAGGAGGTGGTCTTCGGTTTCGGGCCTCGGCCATCTCATCCGCGTAGTAGATCATGGCGTTCCGAGGGTTGCGGTTCGGCTTCAGACTCCGGGATCGGTCTTCAACGTCTCGGCCATCGGGTTCACGACGGCATCATCGCCGTGTCGAAGGCATCGGGGTTTCCGCGACGAAGATCTTGTAGAGGGTTCGTCTAGAGCCACCGGGTACGGTACGGTCTTCGGAGCACGCGGGTTCTTGACGCGGTTCATCGGGCTCGGAGATCTTGCGAAGACGGAGATCTTGCGAAGAAGGCCTTGTGTCCCACCATGAACCAGAGCAAAATTGAAGACTTCCTCTTCAACGGGCTTTGAAACCGCTACAGGGCCTGTTGAACAACCAAGCAGGGTAGGTGACCGCACGGGCTTGCGGGGTCGGGGAAGCTGGCCGCGGTCGCGTGGCTTGCAGAGGCACGGCCCGCGCGGCGAGGAACCTGGGGCGGGGAGTCGGTTGTAGAGAGGCGGGCGGGCGAGCTCGAGGTGGTGCGGTCCCAGGAGGAGGCCGGCGAGGCGGGGCCTGCGAGGACGGACCCGCGCGAGGTCGACAGAGCGGGCGGAGAAACTCGCCGGAGACGGGCTCGCCGGCGGCGGCGCGGTGGAGAGGGCACGGGGCAGCGTCCGCGGCCGCGAGCTGGAGGCGGGGCGACGGGGTCACGCAGAGAGGGGGTGCTTGGGGAGACGGGGTTGCGCGGCTGGAGGAGGGGAGCCGGAGGCCGACGCGGTGCTGGGCGGGAGGAGGAGGCGGCGGGTGTCGGCGAAGCGGAGGCGAGGACGGCCGAGGCGAGTGGGGCAGGCCGAGGGAGGAGGACGAGAAGGGCGGCGCGCAGGGCAGCCGGCGAGGAGGGGGAGAGAGCCCGCAGCAGCGACGGGGAGGTGGCGACGGTGCCTGCAGGCCACGGCGGGCGCGGGAGGAGGGCACCGGGCGGGAGGAGGAGGGAGGCGGTCGGGCCACGGTGGAGGAGGGGGTCGGGCGGGCGGAGGCGTGGCGGAGGGCCACAACCTGGAAGAAGGGGTGGAGGCTCGAGCGGGAAGGCGGAGGAGCTGGTAGACGAGGGGCGCTCTGGGCCGGGAGGAGGTGTAGGCGGGAGCGGAGGGGGAGCGCATGGTGGCGCCATGGCCGGGCGTGGTCGAGGCGTGAGGCTGGGCCGGAGCGGGAAGGAGCGGAGGGAGAGGACCCGAGGAGGAGGAGGGAGGAGGCTGGGGCGTGAGGGGGAGCGGGGCTGCAGTGGGTGGGGCCAGAGGTGGGGCGGGTGGTGGGGTCGGGGAGAGAGGGAGTGGAAGAGAGGGGAGGTTGGCCAGGGAGTGGGGCCGGGCTGCATAGAGAGGATGTAGGGAGGCTGTGTGTGAGAGAGGGAGGGGGAAAAGTCTGGGATTGATGAGGTGGCAAGGTGGGTAGGGATTGTGGGAGAGGGTGAGGTGGCAGGCTAGGATAGGTGGGTAGATTAGGATTGGGTGGGAATTGGGTTTAGGGTGGACCGATTTGTACTGGGGGTGGTCGACTGGGTCGGGTCGGCCCGTTCGACTGCCCCCTAAAATAATTAAATATTTTATTTGTTTCAAACAGGGCTTTTGCAAACCGATAGCTGACAAAACAAAAGAATCCGGAGACCCGGGTTTTGTGTTTGAACAAAGACGGGGCGTTTTAGAAAACAAAATAGGTTTTTCTGCAATTAGGTTTATGCAAGCAAATGCAAGATGATGACGATCCTCAAATGCAATGTGGCAAGATGACATGAGCATACGGTCATGACGATGCAATGCACAAAAACAACGCGATTTTCTAGTAGTGGTTTTTGCGGGATGCCACAGGAACTTTGTCGGAACTTGCTCGGAAGTTCACCGGAACTTCCGGTCTGTCTTGACCGGAACTTCCGGTTGCGCTTCTGGAGCGGGCGTCAACGGTCTGATGACCGTCAGAGCCAGGCTGGTCGGAACTTCCGTCCAAGAGCCGGAAGTTCCGGCCATGATTCATTTTTTTTTCAGTTTCTCACTTCTAGAGCTCATCGTTTAAGCCTTCCAGAAACTTCTCCTTTCTTTTGGCATCTGTGTCAACCTCATCCGGTGCATAACACGCCAGATTGTTGAACTCTTCTATATATTCAGCCACGCTGCGGTGGCGCTGCTTCAGGTTGTGAAACTCCTTCTTTTTCAGACTCATCATTCCTGATGAGATATGAGCAGTGCGAAAGCCATCTTCAAAGATATCCCAAGTCACCTCATCTAAAGGAGTGGTGATTTGGAAGTTGTCCCACCATGTGGCGGCTGGCCCTTCCAACAGATGCGCTGCGAACCTGACCTTTTCAGCATCCGTGCAGCCCACGGTCACTAAGTCCTTGTTCACAGAACGTAGCCAATCATTGGCCACCATGGGATCAGTCGTCCCCGAAAACTTTTCTAGACTCAAACACAGAAATCTGGTGAGCATATCAAAACCCGGAGGGTTGTTGTTGTTGTTATTTTCTCCCAAGGTGATACCCAATATTTCTACTTTTTTGTATTCTATTCGTTGTTATCTTTCCAACAAAATTGGTTTCATCCCGTTTGGAGTTCGGATGCAAAAGTTATTGCGTTACGGTTTTCTCGTTTCGAATTTCGACCGAAGTTCCGCCCACCGGAAGTTCCCCTAGGGCATCTTTGCCGCCGAAAGTTCCGGTGGAAGTTCCGGGTCTTCTTCCGCTCACGCTCAGTAACCTTCTGTTTTGAAGTGTTCTATTTGCCGGAACTTTGTCGGAACGTGCTCGGAAGTTCACCGGAACTTCCGGTGCCTTGACCGAACTTCCGGTTGCGCTCGAGCGGGCCAACGGTCCGATGACCTTGAGCAGAGTTGGTGGAACTTCCGCCAAGAGCCGGAAGTTCCGTCCATGATTCATTTTCGCTTCTAGAGCTCATCGTTTAAGCCTTCCGAAACTTCTCCTTTCTTTTGGCATCTGTCAACCTCATCCGGCATAACGCCAGATTGTTGAACTCTTCTATATATTCAGCCACTGCGGTGGCGCCGCTTGATTGTGAAACTCCTTCTTTTTAGACTCATCATTCCGATGAGATATGAGCGATCTTGAAGCCATCTTCAAAGATATCCCAAGTCACCTCATCTAAAGGAGTGGTGATTTGGAAGTTGTCCCACCATGTGGCGGTGGCCCTTCCAATGCAGACTGCGAACCTGACCTTTTCAGCATCCGTGCATCCCACGGTCACTAAGTCCTTGTTCACAGAACGTAGCCAATCATTGGCCACCATGGGATCAGTCGTCCCCGAAAACTTTGCTAGACTCAAACGCAGAAATCTGGTGAGCATATCAAAACCCGGAGGGTTGTTGTTGTTGTTGTTGTTATTTTCTCCCAAGGTGATACCCAATATTTCTACTTTTTTGTATTCTATTCGTTGTTATCTTTCCAACAAAATTGGTTTCATCCCGTTTGGAGTTCGCATGCAAAAGTTATTGTTTCGGTTTTGGTTTCGAATTTCGACCGGAAGTTCCGGCTTCACCGGAAGTTCCCTAGGGCATCTTTGCCGAAAGTTCGGTGGAAGTTCCGGTCTTCTTCCGCCACGCCAAGAACCTTCTGTTTGAAGCGTTCTATTTGCCGAACTTTGTCGGAACGTGCTCGAAGTTCACCGGAACTTCGATGCATCTTGACCGAACTTCCGTTGCGCTTACGAGCGGGCGTCAACGGTCTGATGACCGTCAGAGCCAGGCTGGTCGGAACTTCCGCCCAAGAGCCGGAAGTTCCGTCCATGATTCATTTTTTCAGTTTCTCGCTTCTAGAGCTCATCGTTTAAGCCTTCCAGAAACTTCTCCTTTCTTTTGGCATCTGTGTCAACCTCATCCGGTGCATAACGCGCCAGATTGTTGAACTCTTCTATATATTCAGCCACGCTGCGGTGGCGCTGCTTCAGGTTGTGAAACTCCTTCTTTTTTAGACTCATCATTCCTGATGAGATATGAGCAGTGCGAAAGCCATCTTCAAAGATATCCCAAGTCACCTCATCTAAAGGAGTGGTGATTTGGAAGTTGTCCCACCATGTGGCGGCTGGCCCTTCCAACAGATGCGCTGCGAACCTGACCTTTTCAGCATCCGTGCATCCCACGGTCACTAAGTCCTTGTTCACAGAACGTAGCCAATCATTGGCCACCATGGGATCAGTCGTCCCCGAAAACTTTGCTAGACTCAAACGCAGAAATTTGGTGAGCATATCAAAACCCGGAGGGTTGTTGTTGTTATTTTCTCCCAAGGTGATACCCAATATTTCTACTTTTTTGTATTCTATTCGTTGTTATCTTTCCAACAAAATTGGTTTCATCCCGTTTGGAGTTCGGATGCAAAAGTTATTGCGTTTCTGGTTTTCTGGTTTCTGGAATTTCCCTGACCGGAAATTCCGGCTTCCCACCGGAAGTTCCCCTAGGGCATCTTTGCCGCCGAAAGTTCCGGTGGAAGTTCCGGGTCTTCTTCCGCTCACGCTCAGTAACCTTCTGTTTTGAAGCGTTCTATTTGACGGAACTTTGTCGGAACGTGCTCGGAAGTTCACCGGAACTTCCGGTCTGTCTTGACCGGAACTTCCGGTTGCGCTTCTGGAGCGGGCGTCAACGGTCTGATGACCGTCGAGTTGAGCTGGAACTTCCGCCCAAGAGCCGGAAGTTCCGTCCATGATTCATTTTTTCAGTTTCTCGCTTCTAGAGCTCATCGTTTAAGCCTTCCAGAAACTTCTCCTTTCTTTTGGCATCTGTGTCAACCTCATCCGGTGCATAACGCGCCAGATTGTTGAACTCTTCTATATATTCAGCCACGCTGCGGTGGCGCTGCTTCAGGTTGTGAAACTCCTTCTTTTTCAGACTCATCATTCCTGATGAAATATGAGCAGTGCGAAAGCCATCTTCAAAGATATCCCAAGTCACCTCATCTAAAGGAGTGGTGATTTGGAAGTTGTCCCACCATGTGGCGGCTGGCCCTTCCAAGAGATGCGCTGCGAACCTGACCTTTTCAGCATCCGTGCAGCCCACGGTCACTAAGTCCTTGTTCACAGAACGTAGCCAATCATTGGCCACCATGGGATCAGTCGTCCCCGAAAACTTTGCTAGACTCAAACGCAGAAATCTGGTGAGCATATCAAAACCCGGAGGGTTGTTGTTGTTGTTATTTTCTCCCAAGGTGATACCCAATATTTCTAATTTTTTGTATTCTATTCGTTGTTATCTTTCCAACAAAATTGGTTTCATCCCGTTTGGAGTTCGGATGCAAAAGTTATTGCGTTTCTGGTTTTTACGGTTTCGAATTTCCTGACGGAAGTTCCGGCTTCCACCGGAAGTTCCCCTAGGGCATCTTTTGCCGAAAGTTCGGTGGAAGTTCGGTCTTCTTCGCTCACGCCAGTAACCTTGTTTTGAAGCGTTCTATTTGCCGAACTTTGTCGGGCGTGCTCGGAAGTTCACCGGAACTTCCGGTCTGTCTTGACCGGAACTTCCGGTTGCGCTTCTGGAGCGGGCGTCAACGGTCTGATGACCGTCAGAGCCAGGCTGGTCGGAACTTCCGCCCAAGAGCCGGAAGTTCCGTCCATGATTCATTTTTTCAGTTTCTCGCTTCTAGAGCTCATCGTTTAAGCCTTCCAGAAACTTCTCCTTTCTTTTGGCATCTGTGTCAACCTCATCCGGTGCATAACGCGCCAGATTGTTGAACTCTTCTATATATTCAGCCACGCTGCGGTGGCGCTGCTTCAGGTTGTGAAACTCCTTCTTTTTCAGACTCATCATTCCTGATGAGATATGAGCAGTGCGAAAGCCATCTTCAAAGATATCCCAAGTCACCTCATCTAAAGGAGTGGTGATTTGGAAGTTGTCCCACCATGTGGCTGGCCCTTCCAGATGCTGCGAACCTGACCTTTTCAGCATCCGTGCATCCCACGGTCACTAAGTCCTTGTTCACAGAACGTAGCCAATCATTGGCCACCATGGGATCAGTCGTCCCCGAAAACTTTGCTAGACTCAAACGCAGAAATCTGGTGAGCATATCAAAACCCGGAGGGTTGTTGTTGTTGTTATTTTCTCCCAAGGTGATACCCAATATTTCTACTTTTTTGTATTCTATTCGTTGTTATCTTTCCAACAAAATTGGTTTCATCCCGTTTGGAGTTCGGATGCAAAAGTTATTGCGTTTCTGGTTTTCTGGTTTCTGGAATTTCCCTGACCGGAAGTTCCGGCTTCCCACCGGAAGTTCCCCTAGGGCATCTTTGCCGCCGAAAGTTCCGGTGGAAGTTCCGGGTCTTCTTCCGCTCACGCTCAGTAACCTTCTGTTTTGAAGCGTTCTATTTGCCGGAACTTTGTCGGAACGTGCTCGGAAGTTCACCGGAACTTCCGGTCTGTCTTGACCGGAACTTCCGGTTGCGCTTCTGGAGCGGGCGTCAACGGTCTGATGACCGTCAGAGCCAGGCTGGTCGGAACTTCCGCCCAAGAGCCGGAAGTTCCGTCCATGATTCATTTTTTCAGTTTCTCGCTTCTAGAGCTCATCGTTTAAGCCTTCCAGAAACTTCTCCTTTCTTTTGGCATCTGTGTCAACCTCATCCGGTGCATAACGCGCCAGATTGTTGAACTCTTCTATATATTCAGCCACGCTGCGGTGGCGCTGCTTCAGGTTGTGAAACTCCCTCTTTTTCAGACTCATCTTTCCTTATGAGATATGAGCAGTGCGAAAGCCATCTTCAAAGATATCCCAAGTCACCTCATCTAAAGGAGTGGTGATTTGGAAGTTGTTCCACCATGTGGCGGCTGGCCCTTCCAACAGATGCGCTGCGAACCTGACCTTTTCAGCATCCGTGCAGCCCACGGTCACTAAGTCCTTGTTCACAGAACATAGCCAATCATTGGCCACCATGGGATCAGTCGTCCCCGAAAACTTTGCTAGACTCAAACGCAGAAATCTGGTGAGCATATCAAAACCCGGAGGGTTGTTGTTGTTGTTATTTTCTCCCAAGGTGATACCCAATATTTCTACTTTTTTGTATTCTATTCGTTGTTATCTTTCCAACAAAATTGGTTTCATCCCGTTTGGAGTTCGGATGCAAAAGTTATTGCGTTTACGGTTTTTCGGTTTCGAATTTCCACGACCGAAGTTCCCACCGGAAGTTCCGCTAGGGCATCTTTGCCGCCGAAAGTTTCGGTGGAAGTTCCGGGTCTTCTTCCGCTCACGCTCAGTAACCTTCTGTTTTGAAGCGTTCTATTTGCCGGAACTTTGTCGGAACTTGCTCGGAAGTTAACCGAAACTTCCGGTCTGTCTTGACCGGAACTTCCGGTTGCGCTTCGAGGCGGTCAGCGTCCGATGACCGTCGAGCGAACTGGTCGGAACTTCCGCCCAAGAGCCGGAAGTTCCGGCCATGATTCGTCTTTTTCAGTTTCTCGCTTCTAGAGCTCATCGTTTAAGCCTTCCAGAAACTTCTCCTTTCTTTTGGCATCTGTGTCAACCTCATCCGGTGCATAACGCGCCAGATTGTTGAACTCTTCTATATATTCAGCCACGCCTAGTGGCGCCGCTCAGTTGTGAAACTCCTTCTTTTTCGGACTCATCATTCACGATGAGATATGAGCGATCGAAGCCATCCTCAAAGATAGCCCAAGTCACCTCATCTATAGGAGTGGTGATTTGGAAGTTGTCCCACCATGTGGCGGTTGGCCCTTCCAGCAGATGTGCTGCAAATCTGACCTTTTCAGCATCCGTGCAGCCCACGGTCACTAAGTCCTTGTTCACAGAACGTAGCCAATCATTGGCCACCATGGGATCAGTCGTCCCCGAGAACTTTTCTAGACTCAAACACAGAAATCTGGTGAGCATATCAAAACCCGGAGGGTTGTTGTTGTTATTTTCTCCCAAGGTGATACCCAATATTTCTACTTTTTTGTATTCTATTCGTTGTTATCTTTCCAACAAAATTGGTTTCATCCCGTTTGGAGTTCGGATGCAAAAGTTATTGCGTTTCTGGTTTTCTGGTTTCTGGAATTTCCCTGACCGGAAGTTCCGGCTTCCCACCGGAAGTTCCGCTAGGGCATCTTTGCCGCCGAAAGTTCCGGTGGAAGTTCCGGGTCTTCTTCCGCTCACGCTCAGTAACCTTCTGTTTTGAAGCGTTCTATTTGCCGGAACTTTGTCGGAACTTGCTCGGAAGTTAACCGGAACTTCCGGTCTGTCTTGACCGGAACTTCCGGTTGCGCTTCTGGAGCGGGCGTCAACGGTCTGATGACCGTCAGAGCCAGGCTGGTCGGAACTTCCGCCCAAGAGCCGGAAGTTCCGGCCATGATTCGTCTTTTTCAGTTTCTCGCTTCTAGAGCTCATCGTTTAAGCCTTCCAGAAACTTCTCCTTTCTTTTGGCATCTGTGTCAACCTCATCCGGTGCATAACGCGCCAGATTGTTGAACTCTTCTATATATTCAGCCACGCTGCGGTGGCGCTGCTTCAGGTTGTGAAACTCCTTCTTTTTCAGACTCATCATTCCTGATGAGATATGAGCAGTGCGAAAGCCATCTTCAAAGATATCCCAAGTCACCTCATCTAATGGAGTGGTGATTTGGAAGTTGTCCCACCATGTGGCGGCTGGCCCTTCAAACAGATGCGCTGCGAACCTGACCTTTTCAGCATCCGTGCAGCCCACGGTCACTAAGTCCTTGTTCACAGAACATATCCAATCATTGGCCACCATGGGATCAGTCGTCCCCAAAAACTTTGCTAGACTCAAACGCAGAAATCTGGTGAGCATATCAAAACCCGGAGGGTTGTTGTTGTTGTTATTTTCTCCCAAGGTGATACCCAATATTTCTACTTTTTTGTATTCTATTCGTTGTTATCTTTCCAACAAAATTGGTTTCATCCCGTTTGGAGTTCGGATGCAAAAGTTATTGCGTTTCTGGTTTTCTGGTTTCTGGAATTTCCCTGACCGGAAGTTCCGGCTTCCCACCGGAAGTTCCCCTAGGCATCTTTGCCGAAAGTTCGGTGGAAGTTCCGGTCTTCTTCGCTCACGCCGTAACCTTCTGTTTTGAAGCGTTATTTCGGAACTTTGTCGGAACTTGCTCGGAAGTTAACCGAACTTCGATGTCTTGACCGGAACTTCGGTTTCCTGAGCGGCGTCAACGGTCTGATGACCGTCAGAGCCAGGCTGGTCGGAACTTCCGCCCAAGAGCCGGAAGTTCCGGCCATGATTCGTCTTTTTCAGTTTCTCGCTTCTAGAGCTCATCGTTTAAGCCTTCCAGAAACTTCTCCTTTCTTTTGGCATCTGTGTCAACCTCATCCGGTGCATAACGCGCCAGATTGTTGAACTCTTCTATATATTCAGCCACGCTGCGGTGGCGCTGCTTCAGGTTGTGAAACTCCTTCTTTTTCAGACTCATCATTCCTGATGAGATATGAGCAGTGCGAAAGCCATCTTCAAAGATATCCCAAGTCACCTCATCTAATGGAGTGGTGATTTGGAAGTTGTCCCACCATGTGGCGGCTGGCCCTTCAAACAGATGCGCTGCGAACCTGACCTTTTCAGCATCCGTGCAGCCCACGGTCACTAAGTCCTTGTTCACAGAACATAGCCAATCATTGGCCACCATGGGATCAGTCGTCCCCAAAAACTTTGCTAGACTCAAACGCAGAAATCTGGTGAGCATATCAAAACCCGGAGGGTTGTTGTTGTTGTTATTTTCTCCCAAGGTGATACCCAATATTTCTACTTTTTTGTATTCTATTCGTTGTTATCTTTCCAACAAAATTGGTTTCATCCCGTTTGGAGTTCGGATGCAAAAGTTATTGCGTTTCTGGTTTTCTGGTTTCTGGAATTTCCCTGACCGGAAGTTCCGGCTTCCCACCGGAAGTTCCGCTAGGGCATCTTTGCCGCCGAAAGTTCCGGTGGAAGTTCCGGGTCTTCTTCCGCTCACGCTCAGTAACCTTCTGTTTTGAAGCGTTCTATTTGCCGGAACTTTGTCGGAACTTGCTCGGAAGTTAACCGGAACTTCCGGTCTGTCTTGACCGGAACTTCCGGTTGCGCTTCTGGAGCGGGCGTCAACGGTCTGATGACCGTCAGAGCCAGGCTGGTCGGAACTTCCGCCCAAGAGCCGGAAGTTCCGGCCATGATTCGTCTTTTTCAGTTTCTCGCTTCTAGAGCTCATCGTTTAAGCCTTCCAGAAACTTCTCCTTTCTTTTGGCATCTGTGTCAACCTCATCCGGTGCATAACGCGCCAGATTGTTGAACTCTTCTATATATTCAGCCACGCTGCGGTGGCGCTACTTGTGAAACTCCTTCTTTTCAGACTCATTCCACGATGAGATATGAAGCGATCTGAAGCCATCTTCAAAGATATCCCAAGTCACCTCATCTAATGGAGTGGTGATTTGGAAGTTGTCCCACCATGTGGCGGCTGGCCCTTCAAACAGATGCGCTGCGAACCTGACCTTTTCAGCATCCGTGCAGCCCACGGTCACTAAGTCCTTGTTCACAGAACATAGCCAATCATTGGCCACCATGGGATCAGTCGTCCCCAAAAACTTTGCTAGACTCAAACGCAGAAATCTGGTGAGCATATCAAAACCCGGAGGGTTGTTGTTGTTGTTGTTGTTGTTATTTTCTCCCAAGGTGATACCCAATATTTCTACTTTTTGTTGGATTATATTCGTTGTTATCTTTCCAACAAAATTGGTTTCATCCCGTTTGGAGTTCGGATGCAAAAGTTATTGCGTTTCTGGTTTTACGGTTTCGAATTTCCACGACGGAAGTTCCGCTTCCCCGGAAGTTCCGCTAGGGCATCTTTGCCGCCGAAAGTTCCGGTGGAAGTTCCGGGTCTTCTTCCGCTCACGCTCAGTAACCTTTTGTTTTGAAGCGTTCTATTTGCCGGAACTTTGTCGGAACTTGCTCGGAAGTTCACCGGAAGTTCCGGTTGCGCTTCTGGAGCGGGCGTCAACGGTCTGATGACCGTCAGAGCCAGGCTGGTCGGAACTTCCGCCCAAGAGCCGGAAGTTCCGGCCATGATTCGTTTTTTTCAGTTTCTCGCTCTACAGTTTTCGACCGTTGGCTGGGTGCCACCGGAACTTCCGGCCTCCCACCGGAAGTTCCGGCCAGGTGTCGCGAATGCCCATAACGGGCAGATCTAGGAGCCCTTTAAAAGGGGCTCCTCTTCCCCTTCGTGGGTACTAGCTTTTCTTCTTGGTTCTTGGCTTTCTCTCTCTCCTCCATTGTCAACCTTGAAGAAGCTTTCCCTCTCCCTTTCCCCTCCTATGATTCTTGCATCTTTTTGAGGGATTTGAGAGAGGAGATCTAGATCTACAATCCCCCAAAGTCAAATCCCTTCTTTGTGAAGGAATCATTGGGATCTAGATCTTGGAGAGTTTTGTGTTCTCATCTTGTGTTCTTCCTCCCTTATTCCCCCAATAGCTTTTGTAGCTTTGTTGGAATTTGGGAGATAAGGACTTTCCCTTGCATTTGGTGCATAGGTTTGAGTTCTACTCTTGTGTTCTTCCTCCCTTATTCCCCCAATAGCTTTTGTAGCTTTGTTGGAATTTGGGGGAGAAGGACTTGCCCTTGCATTTGGTGCATAGGTTTGAGTTCAAGCTTGTGAGCTTGTTTCTCTTGGGTTCCTTGGAACCCTAGACGGTTGTGTGGTTGGATTGTTGACCTTTTGTGGTCTTGTTGACCTTTTGTGGTCTTGTAGCGTTTTGTGGCATTGTTGGCCTTTTGTGGCATTGTTGGCCTGTTGTGGCTTTGTTGTTGGGAGCCTCCAATTGAGTTGTGGAGTTAGCCCCAATCTTGTACGGGTTCGGTGACCGCCCTCAAGCGTCCCATAGTGGAGCAAGTGCCCACCTTTTGTGGTGCGCACTTGGGAGAATAGGGTGAGCCTTTTGTGGCGTCGGTGTGTTGCGTGCTTCCGCATCCGGGGTGAGGCCTTGTGTGGCGTTGGGTGTGCATCGAGCCACCACACCTCGAGGTGAGGCCTTGTACTCGCCACCTCCTGCCTCATCGACCGCGCACACACATTCCCCACCTCCTGGCGCATCTGTTCGTGCCTCTCGTTCAACCGCGGGCGCCCTAGAAAGCCGTCTTCGACAAACTCTGAGGCCCCTCGCATCTTCGCTCCGGCGAGTTCCCCAGGTAGAATCCGACCGCCCCTCTGCTTCTAGATCATGCGAGCATCTTCGCCTTGGTCTTACGCACCTAACCATACCCTCTGTTTGCCTTCTCGTGATCTGTAGCGACGACTCAGACCACGACCAGGACCACCCGACGTTGTTCTCTACTCCGGTGAGCAATCGCTGCTGTTCTAGGACGCCCCTTGCCACACCGACCACACGACGAGCATCACCACGTCCTTGCGACCTCGGTGAGCACTTTCCCTTCCCTCTTTGCTTCCTCAGAATCCAGAGCGCCACCGCTGTCAGGCGCCGCTAGCCACCGTCGGCGCCGCTCGCGTTTGGTCAAGCAAACCAGCGCCGTAGGATCGTGATCTGACGAACACGATAGATCCACTTAGCACCGAACATCAGGACCGTGCGATCTATTTAGATCCAACGCGCCGCAGAGCCGATCCGGCCGAACCGGTACCAGCCAGTAAAGTTGCGACGCGTGGCCAGTTTTTGGTTTAAAACAGATTTGAAAAACAGATTTGAGTTGCAAATTGAAATCCCTATAACTTTTGATCCACACGTCCAAAAATTACAAACTTTATGTCATTGGAATCAGTGGAACAAACCCTAGTAAACCATGCCTTTTGTTTAGCAAATAGTATCTGTTAGATTGTTTGTTTTTGCAGAAACATTTGAATGCTTGTTTAGATTAGAAAAATGATTCAAAAATGTTTTGAGTTTGAAACCTTGGCAAATTGGTTTGTTGTGAACCTACTGACCCTAGGAACCAACCCATGGTTTTGAAAATGGATTTGGTGAAGTTTAGGATGGATTCATTGTTTTAGCCCATTTCTAGCCAATTAAAAATAATGGTTTTGTTATGAAAATGTTTTTGGAGTAAAAACTTTGGGAAAATGATTTGGATCAAACCTACTGACCCTAAACACCAAGTTTGAGAAAACTACAACTTAATTGGTGAACAACTTAAAGTTGTTGCTTTGATAAAAATGTTTTCCACCACATAAAATAATGGTTGGATTTAAAAATGGTTTTTGGATAAAACCCTTTTGCAAATGACTTTGCCATTTTGGAAAAATGACCACCTTGAACCTTACAAAGTTTAGAAGCCTAGTGGAGACCATCTTAGCAAATAAAACTAACTCTTGCATGCTTACATGCATGACTTAGATCCCATTGTTTTATGTGTGTGAATTGTTGATTGATTATTGGTTTGGAATGCTAGTTGATATTGTGTTTGCTTGATTGATTGTAGTAAAGTTAGAAAAGTGTGAGACTAGCAAGATCAAGGAGTGAACCAACATTCCCTACCAAAAAGGCAAGTTACACTATCATCTAAAGTCCTACTATTTTCATTATACTTAGTGGATTTTGAAACATGCATGAAAAGAACTTTGTACTTATGCTTTGCTAAATCCTAATAGGATTCCCTATACATTCCTTAGTGAAAACAATGTAGTTGTTACATGCTTAGCCATGCTGTTTTGAAAAGAGATACATGTTGAGATTTTATGATGTTGAGAAAAGGACTTGTGATTTTATATAATAAAACAAGGACTCAATGAACCACCTGGGTGGCCAAGGATACTTTGAGTTTTGGAGAAGGTGGCCACAAAAGGAACCATGTCTATGGAAATATCTTTGTGTTGTGCTCCAAAGGAAACCACCCAGGAAACTTAGAGATTGAACATGTTTCTCCAATTGTGGCTTTCGTGTGCAGCCACATGCTATATATGGCTCTGGCTTAGTCAACTACATTGGGAAGACCCATGCATTGTCTTCAGTTTACTGGACATGAGGACCTGGAATCCTACATGGGTACTGAAGACAAGCTAGCAATGGCGTATGGGAGGACCCTCTGGAAAGACTTCGTCACATTCTCAATCTGTCGGTACTCCATCTTGGTGAGCACTAATCCAGTGGCCACTGGTGGCAACAAGATGGGATTGTGACATGTGGGTAAAGTGTACTACTTCTGCAGAAGATAACAAAATCTAAGTACTTAGCCGTGTCCCCGGTTATGGACAATACTGAGCAACTAAAGTTTGAAGCTATGGGAAATCTCGACATTCTAATTTCTAAAAGAAAAATTTTAAAGACTTGATGCACTTGGGGGTACCAAGGAACTCAAGAGTTTTGATAAAACTTGATGCACTTGGGGGTACCAAGGAACTCAAGAGATTTTGATGAAAACTTGAACACTTAGGGTTACCAAGGAGCTCAAGAAATTTTGATAAAAACTTGAAGTACTTGGGGGTACCAAGGATCTCAAGAGATTTTGACAAAGACACTTGGTGGATTCCAAGGAGTTCAGAAAATATTTGACAAAGGAACAAAACCATTTGAAAAGATAGGATAAAATTATTGCTTTATGCAAATGAGCCTAAAACTCTACTTAGCCAAATATGCATGTAATGATAGGATCCACTTATATTCAACTTAGTAGTGAAACTTGCCAATACAATTCAAATGTATTGACCCTTGTGGTTGTAACTTGTAATGTTGCAGGTTTGATTGTTTTAGAGAAGATTGATTGATTGATTAGGATTACAAAGTCTACAACCAACATGTCTGCCTGTGGCACTTTGAAGATGAAGGACCCCATGCTTATAGTTATTCCGCTGCAATGTAATGTAATAGCCAAATGAGATATGAAAGATGTAATAAAATTATGTTATTCCTGGTTATAAAGTTATATTATGACCTTTGTTTCTTGATATTACATCTTAACTGTGGATGCTAGCTATTGATCCAGGGACTAGCATTGTAAACACAGGGGACTCCACCTTATATTGTTTAAAGGTTGGGACACTCCCTCTATCAGAGCATTGTGTTGCCTGTAGGATTTGTAAACCTAGGATTGGACAAAAACCCTTAGAATAATAGGAGTTGTACTTGTTCCAAAAACTTATTTACAAAAAACACTTGTAAACTCTTTCCTCAACCATTGTGGTCTCAACTCTACTCCTCTTCTATTTCAACTTGATGGAAAACCTACCCCATGGACAAAGACTACACCATGTGCAAAGGACTTCATCAACTCTAATGACTTCAACTTCTTCAACTCTAATGACTTCAACTTCTTCAACTCTAATGACTTCAACTTCTTCAACTCTAATGACTTCAACATCTTAAGCATATTCCCCCAAGGACTTCCAACTTGGATATCACTAAGGACTACAAGGGAGACAAGGAAATCTTGCTCAAGATTTAGAGACTGAGGGAATGCAAAAGTTAGAAGGAACCTGAAGTCATGTGACCAAGGAGTTTTTCCTAAGGAAACCATGAGCTCATGTAAGAAGAATCATGAAGGAAGGAAAGATCACAAGTGAACCATATAGATGGACCACCATATTTTAGTTAAGACAAAACCACCAACTTATGTGGTGTAACAAAAATATTTTTGTTGCCTAAGTATGTGCTTGAACTTTTTGTTTGAGTGAAATGTTTGGTTTGTGTTCGCATGCACATTTCTTGTGTGAAATGTGATGTGTGTGATTAGAATTGATTCCTTAGAAATATCTTGCCTATTCTAATTCTCATTCAATCCAAACAGATGACTACTCCAAGAGACTCCAACCTCAAGGTTAATGACACCAACACCAACCAAGAGGACAGCATGAAAGAGCTCATAGCAACCCAGAACCAGTTGAACCAAGTGACAGCTCAATTCATAGCCAACACCAGTGGAGAAGATCCGACACTGCAAGGATTTTTGGAAACTCAAGGCCAACTAATGCTTAAGGTGACTGATCAAATGATCAAGATGGAAGAAAACTATTCCAAAAGAGTTAGTGACAGTAAGGATGACAGAAATATTATTTTAGATGGAGCCCCAGCTTGCATTATTTGTGGAGACAAGGATCATACTTCCAGGGAGCATGGAGATCAATGCCCCAACTGCGAAGAGAAACATCATGTTGGACAATGTCCCACCTCTCAAGCTACTTGCTACTTATGTGAAGGAAACAACCATGTCCCTATCCAATGCCCCATCTACTCCATTGTTGAACAAAGGAAACAAGGTGGAGTGCAACAGATGATTGCAAACCATCAAGAAGGATCCAAGTCTACCTTACCTCCAAACAAAACAACCCAATTCAAAGGACCAAAGAAACCCAAGAAGCAAAAGAAAGACAAAAGCCTTGTGCAATGTCATAAGTGTAAGGAAATGGAACACTATTCCAGTGAATTCCCAGAGAACCAGAAGAATAAGGAAATTGGCCAAGTGGTGTGCAACAATTGCAAAGAGCTGGGCCATTATGTAGCCACTTGTCCACAAGAGCTACGTAAGGAACTCAAAGATATCAAATGTTTCAATTGCAAGAACCCAGGACATTATGCAAGCAACTGTCCCGAAAAGATGAAGAACAAGTTGAACAAGCCTATGGAGAAACTCAACCTTGGTCCATGAGTCAAGTATGGAAACAAAGGACACAATGCAAATGTTTGCTTAGAGAAGTTTCCCCAGGATCCCAAGAAGGCCAATATGTATTTGTTGTTTGAAAATTTTTAAGGGTGGTAGTACCCTAGTTGTTTTGAGCCTACTTGTAACCCTAGCCTTCCCAAATCTCGGGACCAGATTTATTTTAAGGGTGGTAGCCTGTCACATCCCAAGATTTTCCAAATCTTGTAATGTGAAAAATAAATGAATAAAATAAAACTTTGCTTGATTTTCAGAGTGAGAAGAAACTTTTTGAATCCAATTGGAAATCTTCAAACCAAGTTGGATCAAATAAATCCTAAAGGGATTTAAAAAAAACATTTGATAAAGGAAAATAAAAATATTTTGGAATTACTATTTTGGATCTTTTAAATAAAAGGATTTGGTTTTCAAATGAAATAGAAGTTTTACAGATAAGGATTATTTTATAGAGCCAAATTAAACCTTGACCAAGCTTTTGAAATAAAACATTTTGTTTTGATAAAAATAGTAAAGGTTTATTTAAATAAATTAATAAGGATTTAATATCCAAGTTTTAATAAATAAAGGTTTTACTATTTTAATTAACCATCAAAACTTATTTATTTATTTAAAATAAGTTTTCCAAGTATTTTATATTCTCAAAGAAAAACTACTGATTTGGTTTTGAAAATATTTAGTTTTCAAATTGGGGTATTTAAATAAGACAAATCCTATTTGATTTTAATAACAATGGTCTATTTATTTAATTAATAATGGACCCTAAAATAAAATTATTATTTTGGTTTTGGAATTTTGGTTTATGATTACTGAACAGAACCAAGTTCAAAGTTTCAAAGTGTGGTGACTCTTTGAATTGAATTGAGTATTGTTTGTTTGTTTGAATTTCAAAACAGAAATTAGAAACAGAAAAAGGAAAAGGCATTTGGAAGAAAAAAAATGGAACCAGACCCAGCCCAGCCAGCCAAGCCCACAAGCCCAGCAAAACAGCCCAGTTTCCACTCTCCCTCGGCGAAACGTTTTACTCAGAACCGCACCCGCTGAGCCAATGACTGGTGGACCCTTCCCTCACTCCTTTTCCCACTGACCAACCGACCCCACTTTTCCAGCTCACCTTCTTCCTCGTGCAGACGACGCCGGCCGTTTCTGCCAGTGATTCCGCGGCTTCAATTCGCAGTAATGCCGCGCCTTAACCTCGCTGCGACCACGTCCTATTAATCGCCAGCGCCTCCTCTCCATTTCCCCTCTGACCCCTCTCCCAACACTCCACCAGGCTGCTCTGAATCAAGCTTGCCCTCCCACTGCTCCGACGAGCTTCCACCTCCAAGTCCGGCCAGTACTCGCCACCTCCTGCCTCATCGACCGCGCACACACATTCCCCACCTCCTGGCGCATCTGTTCGTGCCTCTCGTTCAACCGCGGGCGCCCTAGAAAGCCGTCTTCGACAAACTCTGAGCGTCGTCGCGTCTGTCTTCCGCTCCGGCGAGTTCCCCAGGTAGAATCCGACCGCCCCTCTGCTTCTAGATCATGCGAGCATCTTCGCCTTGGTCTTACGCACCTAACCATACCCTCTGTTTGCCTTCTCGTGATCTGTAGCGACGACTCCGACCACGACCAGGACCACCCGACGTTGTTCTCTACTCCGGCGAGCAATCGCTGCTGTTCCAGGACGCCCCTTGCCACGCCGACCACACGACGAGCATCACCATGTCCTTGCGACCTCGGTGAGCACTTTCCCTTCCCTCTTTGCTTCATGTAACCGCCGTAGCGCCACCGCCTGGCTGTGCGCTGCCGCTAGCCACCGTCGGCGCCGCTCGCGTTTGGTCAAGCAAACCAGCGCCGTAGGATCGTGATCTGACGAACACGATAGATCCACTTAGCACCGAACATCAGGACCGTGCGATCTATTTAGATCCAACGCGCCGCAGAGCCGATCCGGCCGAACCGGTACCAGCCAGTAGCGTTGCGACGGGTGGCCAATTTTTGGTTTAAAACAGATTTGAAAAACAGATTTGAGTTGCAAATTGAAATCCCTATAACTTTTCATCCACACGTCCAAAAATTACAAACTTTATGTCATTGGAATCAGTGGAACAAACCCTAGTCAACCATGCCTTTTGTTTAGCAAATAGTGTAACATCCCAAAAATCATAATTCCAAAGTTTGCATATCATTCATGCATGCATATAGATTTGAGATCAAATTTCAAACTCAATTCAGAAAAACAGAAGCACATAGTGCTATGATTTTATGTGAACATATTTAAATCAAATGGTTATCCCCATCTGAAAGTTTGATTGTTTATAAACCAAGTTTGTTGCCTTCTATGAAGATAGGTTTAAGTGTAGAATTTAAACCAAGTTTTCAAATTCAAAATAGGTTCAAAAACCATTTCTCAAATTTTGCAAACGAAGTGCCAAGTCTCTGATATTTTTGATCTCCAAGCTTGACCAAGCCTTTGCAAAGCAACCACATGATCTTATGCCTATATTTGAGACTACTGCTCACAGCAAAGATCCCAGGAAAATTTGTATTCAAATTGAACTTGAAGTCATTTGAAAATCTATTTAGAAAATCGAATCAGAAAAAGAAAACAAGCAAACAAATGAAAAAGGCCAGGTGCCACCAATCTAGCCCAGCAACGGAACAGGCCCAACTAGCCCACCCGGGGCATTTCTTTTCCTTCCGCACGCACGAGCACACCCACTCCGCCGCTGACAGCCAGACCCCACACCCCCTCTACTTATTTCACGCTAAGCGGCCATCCACGCCAGCTTCGTCTTCCCGATTCACGCCCCGCTGCCCGTTGCTGCACTGATTTCGCGAGCTTAATTGGCATTGATGCAGCAAGCGTTTCTTGTCGAGCCTCGGGCTATAAGATCCCCCCATCCTCGCGACCATTTCCCCCCAAACAATTTCACCTCCACGCCACCAGGCTGCCCACAACTCGCACGACGCCGCCGCTGTTCCGACGACTGCGCCGGCGAATTCCGGTGAGTTCCGTGCTCCCCTCTGTCTCTCGTTCATGCTGTCAAGATCAGCGAGTCCTTGCGCACCTACTGACACTTTCCTTTTGACCTCGCATGACCCGTAGCTCCAGCAACGTCGACGACCGGCCGCCACCGTTCTCTGCACGAACTCCGGCGACTTCCCTCCGTAAGTAGCCACCGCCCCTTGCCCTCTGACTTGTACACCTAGAATCTACGTCGATGTGCGCATCTAACGGTACCTTTATCTTGGCTTAGCGCGACGAGGAACCTCGCCAACGTCGACGACCGACCGTGCCCGACGTCTGCCTCTACTCCGACGAGAAATCCTCGCCGTGTCCGCGCGCCCCTCGACGAACCAAAGCCACCTCGAGCTTCAGCACGCCACTGCGGTCCTGGTAAGCGCCTCCTTGCTTCCCCGGGCGACCTAGAGCGCTAGCACCGCCGCAGTCAGACGCGCCGCCGCCTGTCGCCGCCGCTAGCGCCGCTCGTTTCTGGTTAGGAGATTTATAGCCGTCAGATCTGGATCCTACGCGTAGAAATAGTTCACTTAACGAAGGGGTATGGACAGATCTGAGCCGTGCAGCGTTAGTTAGATCCAACGGCACAGAAGGGTGATCCGGTGCGAACCGGTACGCGCCAGTAATATCGCGACGTGTGGCTAGGGTTGATTCAAAAACAGAATTCAAAAACAGATTTAGATCCAGATTTCAAATAGCCATAACTTGAGATTCCCGTGTTAGATTTTTGCAAATTTCATACCGTTGGAATCAGTGAATCAAAGCCTTTCTGAATCTACAATGTGTTTAACAAATAGTATCTGTTAAAATGACTTTGTATGCAGAAACATGTTTAGGTCCATTTTGGGCATAGTTTTTGTTTAGCAATTTGTATTAGAGCTAAATAAGTTTAGTTAGCAAACTTTATGACTTGTTTTGTTTCTGTATCATGCACTTTCTTGGTAGAGTTTTCAAAAAACATCACTTAGTAATTTCTTGCATGCATGCATTCATATTTTTGTTTGTATATAAATTGTGTGTAATTGTATGCTACAAATTTTGTGTAGATTTTGCAAGTGACTGTGATTGTGAAGAGTGCTACTCTCCCCATTACCAAGGCAAGTGATACTTCATGATATTCCACCCTTTATTTTGAATTAGAATTAGAATTATTTTTGTTAAATCTTGCACGCTACTTTTTGCCAAATGCTATGTTGGGAAATCCTATGTAGTGTAGAATTGTAGAATTGTTAGGGAATTATCCTAAGTTAAGTTACTATGCCATGCTTAGCCTAGCTAGTAGAAAACAAGGGTTGGTAAAGTATGTACATGCTATGGTGAAATAATTCTAAGTCCTTTGGGAATCATGCTTTTCTTAATAAAACAACTAAGTCAATGAACTTACTGGCTGGAATGGGACTTGAATGGTGGTTTTTTTTGGTTGAGTGGTTACACAAGGCCATGGATTTGGAAAACTTGAGCATCAAGACATGGAAGCTACAAGAATCTCATCACTCCAACTTCTAAGTAAAACTTGTGGGTGAACAAGGGTGAAGGACCCCAACGTCCATTGGTGGTTTCTTGGGAAGTTTTTGATAAAGAAAAACTTAGTGATTTCAACTAATAGGGAAAACCTATTTTCAAGCAAAGCAAGCCAAGCTACACTTAGCCAAAATGCATATAGTAATATAGTCCACTTAAAATTACTAAGGTATCACTTGCCAATACTATTCCAAAGTATTGACCCTCTGTGGCTGTAACTTGTAATGTTGCAGGTTACTCCGATGATGATTAGGAGTCATGAGTCTACACTCAACATGCTTGCCTGTGGCACATGAAGATGAAGACTTATGTTTATTTACTTATTCCAAGAAGTCTTGTATTAGGCCTATGGCCCTGAGTTGTAAAAGACTATGTTTTATCTCTGGAATGAATGTAATAAAAGACCTTTGTATCTGTGTACTTCATCTTAAACTGTGGATGCTAGCAATGATCCAGGGACTAGCATTGCAATCACAGGGATCCTTTTCCTTTACAAAGGAGGGGTCTTACAGATGGTATCAGAGCACTGTGTTGCCTGTAGGATTATGACCCTAGGATTGGAAACCACTAAGGAAAAATTTTCAACTACTTCTACACTTGTCTATTCTTCTCGTAAACTTTTCTAATCTTCTCATTCTCATCTCTATTTGTAGATGAACTCCATCAACGAAGTCGTGAAGAAAGGACCACTCATGACCATGACCTTGGAGTGTGAAACTGAGTTTCCCAAAATTCTCAAGGACCTCATGGTGGCGATGGAAGCACATGGTGCAGCTGTTTACAAAGGCTTTCCAGTGATGGATGAAGGAGTGGAGTATTGGTGGGTAAAACTTCACTTGTACAAAAACAAGGAAGACAACCACAAAGAAAGAGGATTCTGCATGTACACCAACACTGTGATGCACACCACATTCTTTGAGTCAGCAAGAGAAGCAGCTTGGAGGACTATCAAAGAACTAAGTGCTAGAGTCAAGTGCAGAATGCTCAACCTCCAAAAGGACTTAGAGAAAGAGAAGGAACTTACTCAAGAGTTGGAAGCCACCAACCAAACCTTAAGGGAGATATTATAGACTTAGTGATGGAATCATGTGAACAAGATAGGTGGATTTCCTCTAGGAACATTGTGTTAGCCAACAAATCCAGTGAGATAGGATTGTAAACGCACTTCGTTAGTTGGACCACCACCTATCACCTTATTTTCAAAATGATACCTTAAATAAGTTGGGCCTTGATTGATGTAATGGAATCATGTATGCATGACTTGTGTGATTTTGTGCTCCATGGATATGTATGAAATGTTTGTCTTGATTTATCTTAAATTGTGTTGTCCTAACTTTTCTATCTTATAAATAGATGCCTATTACCATCAGCACTGTTGAGGAGTTCCAGGGTACCCGTTTTGGTCCTCGTATCGTTGAGCTTACCACTTTGCTCAATCTCCCTCTTCCCACCATTATGGTGCACCCACTCACCAAGTTCGAGAGGAAGGACCTCTGGGGCTTCAAGGTGAACCAGCCCGGACGCCAGACAGAGCCTACTACGGAGGCCATCGTCTTCAAGCTTATGCACGATGACAGGGAGAGAGGCATGGAGGTAGTCATGCAGACTGATAGGACGTGTTAGGCCGTCACTCCCGACAGGTTAGAGGCACCCACTTCCACGTCTTCGGAAGACGTGATGATGATGGAGAGTCCATCGACTTTGAGGACGACTCGAGGGACGCAGCAGAGCCGATACGTCTCTATCTCCAGGACTTAGAGTCTCTCATCAGGCACGTGGACACAGACAGGACCAACGTCATGCTCAGCAATGACGAGCTCCAGGTGCAGCTTTGCGAGAAGGACAAGCTTTTCGCACAGCAGGACGAGATAGTCAAGGAAATGGAGGCGAAGTTCGAGACCTAGGACCGCAAGTTCAAGAGTCAGGAGAAACGCGTCCAGGATAGGAACAAGAAGATCCGGGACATGACTGAAGAACTGAAGTCCGAGGATTTCGAGCTAGAGCAGCAGCAGATGGTGATCGAGAGGCTTCGCTCCCAGAAGAGGGCTCTCAAGGCCAAGATCAATTCTTTGACCACTACGATTGAGGAGAACAAGACCGCGATGGAGAACGCAGGTCTTACCTTTGTCGAGGAGGAGATTGATGCTGATGAGTAGACTTGACTACTCGTTTATCTTTCATTATCGTACTTGGTATTTGTGAACTTGTTATTGGACCATCCGACATGTGGATGGCTTGCCACTTGTGTGTTTTATTTCGAGAACTTTGTTATTCTGTTGTTGAGCTTTTATCCTTGAGTTGCATGCTATGTGTTTGCTTGTGATGTATTGTGCATAAATCATCTATGGGTATCTCATTCTTATCTCTATTTGAACAAACCACAGATGCCTCCCCGTCGCGCAAACCCCAACCCCAACAACATCACTCCAGAAATGCAACAGATGATGAATGCTCAAACACAGTTTATGCAGACGATGACAACATTCATCCAAAACCAGAATAACAACAACAACCCCAATAACAACAACAACAACAACAACAACAACAACAACAACAACAACAACAACAACAACAACAACAACAACAACAACAACAACAACAACAACAACAACAACAACAACAACAACAACAACAACAACAACAACAACAACAACAACAACAACAACAACAACAACAACAACAACAACAACAACAACAACAACAACAACAACAACAACAACAACAACAACAACAACAACAACAACAACCACAACAACAACGACAACAACAACAACAACAACAACAACAACAACAACAACAACAACAACAACAACAACAACAACAACAACAACAACAACAACAACAACAACAACAACAACAACAACAACAACAACAACAACAACAACAACAACAACAACAACAACAACAACAACAACAACAACAACAACAACAACAACAACAACAACAACAACAACAACAACAACAACAACAACAACAACAACAACAACAACAACAACAACAACAACAACAACAACAAAAACAACAACAAAAACAACAACAAAAACAACAACAAAAACAACAACAACAACAACAACAACAACAACAACAACAACAACAACAACAACAACAACAACAACAACAACAACAACAACAACAACAACAACAACAACAACAACAACAACAACAACAACAACAACAACAACAACAACAACAACAACAACAACAACAACAACAACAACACTCCGGGTTTTGATATGCTCAACAGATTTCTGCGTTTGAGGCCAGCAAAGTTTTCGGGGACGACTGATCCCATGGTGTCCAATGATTGGCTACGTTCTGTGAACAAGGACTTAGTGACCGTGGGCTGCACGGATGCTGAAAAGGTCAGGTTCGCAGCGCATCTGTTGGAAGGGCCAGCCGCCACATGGTGGGACAACTTCCAAATCACCACTCCTTTAGATGAGGTGACTTGGGATATCTTTGAAGATGGCTTTCGCACTGCTCATATCTCATCAGAAATGATGAGTCTGAAAAAGAAGGAGTTTCACAACCTGAAGCAGCGCCACCGCAGCGTGGCTGAATATATAGAAGAGTTCAACAATCTGGCGCGTTATGCACCGGATGAGGTTGACACAGATGCCAAAAGAAAGGAGAAGTTTCTGTAAGGCTTAAACGATGAGCTGAATCTGCAGTTGTCTGTGGCATATGTTCCAACTTATCAGTCTCTGTGTGACAAGGCTGCTATTTTGGAGAATAAAATGAAGCAAGTAGAGAGTAGGAAGAGGAAACACTCCGACAAGCACAGCTCGGGATCGTCTCACAAACGATCTCACTATGATGACAGTGGAAGCTCAGGATCCCATAAGCATGGGAAATTCAACAAGCACCACAACCACAACCGTCACGACAACAAGCATCACCGCGGTCATGACAATGACAAGTACAAGAACCACAAGAGTGGACATAAGAGCCACCACAGTGGGAATGGTAGTGGAAGCGGAAGTCAGCCTGCAAAAAGGGACATCAGTCAGGTTGAGTGTTTCAAATGCAAGAAGCTGGGGCATTATGCTAATGAGTGCCCTGAGAAGAAAGTTGAAGGACCTAACAAGCCCAATCCTTTTCGGAAAGGACAGGTTAACCACATCAATGTGGAGGAGGTCTATGAGGAGCCTGATCTTTGTTCTTTGGTAAGTTCAGACTCAATTCCATTCCAGCATTTGTACTCTTTGACACTGGTGCATCTCATTCATTCATATCAAAAGCATTTGTTGATAGAAATGGGTTTGCATCTGAAAACATTGGTTGTCCAATAAAAGTTAGTTCTCCGGGTGGAGATATGATAGTAAGTCTTGGATGCCGGGATCTTGTCATAGAGTTTGGAAAGCATAAGTTTCCAGTGAGCCTGATAATCCTAGATTCCCAAGGACTAGACGTAATATTGGGAATGGATTGGATGGCTAAGTATGAAGGAGTACTAGATTGTGCTAATCGTACTGTTGCACTCACAACCCCAGAAGGAAAAAGAATTAAATTCAGGTCAAACTTTGAATCCAAAGGAAGTAAGCTGAATTCTCTTAAGGGGGTTAGCATGGACAGTGTGCCAATTGTATGTGAGTATCCGGATGTGTTCCCGGAAGAGTTGCCAGGAATGCCACCAGATAGAGATGTGGAATTTCTGATAGATTTGGTACCAGGTTCTGGACCAATAGCAAAGAGACCGTACAAAATGTCAGTTGATGAACTGAAAGAGCTCAAGAAGCAACTAGGAGAACAGTTGCAGAAAGGATTTATCCAACCAAGTTCTTCATCTTGGGGAGCCCCAGTATTGTTCGTGGAGAAGAAAGATAGAAGCCAAAGGTTATGCATAGATTACCGTTCGCTCAACGAGGTAACTATCAAGAACAAATATCCTTTGCCAAGAATCAATGACTTGTTTGATCAGCTAGAGGGAGCATGTGTGTTCTCGAAGATTGATCTCCGGTCAGGTTATTTTTAACTCAAGATAAGAGAGCAAGACATACCTAAAACAGCATTCACCACAAGGTATGGATTGTATGAGTATACTGTGATGCCTTTTGGCTTAACCAATGCTCCAGCTTACTTCATGAATATGATGAACAAAGTGTTCATGGAATTCCTCGACAAGTTCGTTGTCGTTTTCATCGATGACATCTTAGTCTACTCCAAGACCAAAGAAGAACATGAGGGACACTTACACTTGATACTTGAGAAGTTAAGAGAGCATAAACTTTATGCCAAATTCAGCAAGTGTGAGTTCTGGTTAGAAAAAGTTGGTTTTCTTAGCCATGTTATGACAAAGGATGGTGTGGCAGTTGATCCTGCTAAAGTTTCAGCTGTGACAGAATGGGAATCTCCCAAGAACGTGAAAGAGGTACGCAGTTTCCTTGGCTTAGCAGGTTACTACAGAAGGTTCATTGAAAATTTCTCAAAGGTTGCTAAGCCAATTTCTAAATTGTTAAAAAAGGTCAGCTTCCAAGAATTGAAGAAGAGACATGTAACAGCACCAGTTCTATGTCTGCCAGATTTGGAAAAGGATTTCCAAGTATATTGTGATGCGTCTCATCAAGGTTTGGGTGCCGTACTTATGCAAGACAGTAAAGTTGTGGCCTATGCCTCGAGACAACTCAAAACTCATGAAGTAAACTATCCTACTCATGATTTAGAGTTAGCCTCTGTCGTCCAAGCACTCAAAACATGGAGACATTACCTTTTGGGTAAGCGTTGTGAAGTGTTCACGGACCACAAAAGTTTGAAGTATATCTTCACCCAAAAGGAAATCAATATGAGACAAAGAAGATGGTTAGAGCTTATCAAGGATTATGACCTGAGTTTGCAATACCACCCCGGTAAAGCAAATGTTGTAGCTGATGCTCTAAGTCGTAAGGTGTTTGTAAATGGCCTTACCAAAGGAGAATTGCCAGATGATTTGTGTGCTCAATTCAAAGAACTTAGATTGGAGATTGTGCCTGAAGGACATCTCATGTCTTTGGATGTTCAACCCACTTTATTGGACAAGATCTGAGAAGCTCAGAAGACCGATAAGGAAATTGAAAGGATTAAGGAAAATATTGGCCAAGGGAGAGCTAAAAATTTCCATGAAGACGAACAGGGTACATTATGGCATGGGAAACGTATCTGTGTTCCACAAGATCCGGAATTGCGGAAACTGATTCTGCAAGAAGCCCACAACTCTCCATATTCTATTCATCCGGGTAACACCAAAATGTACATGGACATGAAAGAAAGATTTTGGTGGAACAATCTCAAGAGAGACATCGCCGAACATATTGCTTTGTGTGATGTGTGTAGTAGAGTAAAAGCGGAGCATCAGAAACCAGCAGGTTTGCTTCAACCACTACCTATTCCTGATTGGAAATGGGACAAGATTGGTATGGATTTCATCACCGGACTACCAAGGACCAGATCAGGATATGATTCCATATGGGTAGTAGTGGATCGCTTAACTAAAGTGGCACATTTAATACCCGTGAAGACAACTTATACAAGGGCCAAGTTAGCCAAAATCTACATGAGTAGAATTGTATGCCTTCACGGTGTGCCTAAGAGTATTGTGTCCGATAGGGGAACCCAATTCACTTCCCATTTTTGGAGACAGCTACATGAGTCATTGGGAACGAGGTTGGAATTCAGTAATGCTTTTCATCCTCAAACCGATGGACAAACAGAAAGGACTAATCAAATTCCGGTAGACATGTTGAGGGCATGTGCCCTAGACTATGGAGCAAGTTGGGACGAAAGTCTGCCTTACGCAGAATTTTCTTACAACAACAGCTATCAAGCCAGCATTGAGATGGCACCGTTTGAGTTTCTCTACGGAAGAAAATGTACCACCCCATTGTTATGGAATGGTGTGGGGGAAAGAAGTTTATTTGGGCCAGATCTTATCAAAGAAGCCGAAGAGAAGGTCAAATTGGTTAAGGACAGGTTGAAGATAGCACAGTCCAGACAGAAAAGCTACGCAGATCCTAAGAGTAGGGAAGTCACCTACGAAGTTGGTGATAGAGCCTATCTTAGAGTATCACCACTCCGTGGAGTGAAAAGATTCAGAGTCAAAGGAAAGTTGGCACCAAGATATGTTGGGCCATTCAAGATTCTGTGTCGCAAAGGAGAAGTGGCTTATGAGATTGAACTGCCAGCATCTCTATCAGCAGTCCATAATGTATTTCATGTGAGTCAGCTTAAGAAATGTCACCCGGAAATGGAAGAATCTTCTTTGAAGGATACCATACCTTTGGAAGAAGTTCAACTAGAAAGTGATCTCACCTATGAAGAAAAACCTATCAAGATTCTTGAGACGGCAGAAAGAGTCACGAGAACAAAGACTATCAAGTTTTGCAAAGTGCAATGGAACCATCACACCGAAGAGGAAGCAACATGGGAAAGAGAAGATGATCTTCAGAAAGACCACCCTCACCTATTTGCTAGCCAATCCGAATCTCGAGGGCGAGATTCACCTTTAGGGGGTTAGATTTGTAACATCCCAAAAATCATAATTCCAAAGTTTGCATATCATTCATGCATGCATATAGATTTGAGATCAAATTTCAAACTCAATTCAGAAAAACAGAAGCACATAGTGCTATGATTTTATGTGAACATATTTAAATCAAATGGTTATCCCCATCTGAAAGTTTGATTGTTTATAAACCAAGTTTGTTGCCTTCTATGAAGATAGGTTTAAGTGTAGAATTTCAACCAAGTTTTCAAATACGAAATAGGTTCAAAAACCATTTCTCAAATTTTGCAAACCAAGTGCCAAGTCTCTGATATTTTTGATCTCCAAGCTTGACCAAGCCTTTGCAAAGCAACCACATGATCTTATGCCTATATTTGAGACTACTGCTCACAGCAAAGATCCCAGGAAAATTTGTATTCGAATTGAACTTGAAGTCATTTGAAAATCCATTCAAAAAATCGAATCAGAAAAAGAAAACAAGCAAACAAATGAAAAAGGCCAGGTGCCACCAATCTAGCCCAGCAACGGAACAGCCCCAACTAGCCCACCCGGGGCATTTCTTTTCCTTCCGCACGCACGAGCACACCCACTGCGCCGCTGACAGCCAGACCCCACACCCTCTCTCTCTGCTTATTTCAAGCGGCCCACCCACGTCAGCTTCGTCTTCCCCTGATTCCGCGCACGTCCTCCGCCGCTGCCCGTTGCTGCACTGATTTCGCGAGCTTAATTGGCATTGATGCAGCAAGCATTTCTTGTCGAGCCTCGGGCTATAAGATCCCCCCATCCTCGCGACCATTTCCCCCCAAACAATTTCACCTCCACGCCACCAGGCTTCCCACAACTCGCACGACGCCGCCTCTGTTCCGATGACTGCGCCGGCGAATTCCGGTGAGTTCCGTGCTTCCCTATGTCTCCCGTTCATGTTGTCAAGATCAGCGAGTCCTTGCGCACCTACTGACACTTTCCTTTTGACCTCGCATGACCCGTAGATCCAGCAACGTCGACGACCAGCCGCCACCGTTCTCTGCATGAACTCCGGCGACTTCCCTCCGTAAGTAGCCACCGCCCCTTGCCCTCTGACTTGTACACCTAGAATCTACGTCGATGTGCGCATCTAACGGTACCTTTATCTTGGCTTAGCGCGACGAGGAACCTCGCCAACGTCGACGACCGACCGTGCCCGACGTCTGCCCCTACTCCGACGAGAAATCCTCGCCGTGTCCGCGCGCCCCTCGACGAACCAAAGCCACCTCGAGCTTCAGCACGCCACTACGGTCCTGGTAAGCGCCTCCTTGCTTCCCGGGCGACCTAGAGTGCTAGCACCGCCGCAGTCAGACGCGCCGCCGCCTGTCGCCGCCGCCTGTCGCCGCCTCTAGCCCCGCTCGTTTCTCGTTAGGAGATTTATAGCCGTCAGATCTGGAACCTACGCGTAGAAATGGTTCACTTAACGAAGGGGTATGGATAGATCTGAGCCGTGCAACGTTAGTTAGATCCAACGGCACAGAAGGGTGATCCGGTGCGAACCAGTACGCGCCAGTAATATCGCGACGCGTGGCTAGGGTTGATTCAAAAACAGAATTCAAAAACAGATTTAGATCCAGATTTCAAATAGCCATAACTTGAGATTCCCACGTTAGATTTTTGCAAATTTCATACCGTTGGAATCAGTGAATCAAAGCCTTTCTGAATCTAAAATGTGTTTAACAAATAGTATCTGTTAAAATGACTTTGTATGCAGAAACATGTTTAGGTCCATTTTGGGCATAGTTTTTGTTTAGCAATTTGTATTAGAGCTAAATAAGTTTAGTTAGCAAACTTTGTGACTTGTTTTGTTTCTGTATCATGCACTTTCTTGGTAGAGTTTTCAAAAAACATCACTTAGTAATTTCTTGCATGCATGCATTCATATTTTTGTTTGTATATAAATTGTGTGTAATTGTATGCTACAAATTTTGTGTAGATTTTGCTAGTGACTGTGATTGTGAAGAGTGCTACTCTCCCCATTACCAAGGCAAGTGATACTTCATGATATTCCACCCTTTATTTTGAATAAGCATTAGAATTATTTCTGCTAAATCTTGCATGCTACTTTTTGCCAAATGCTATGTTGGGAAATCCTATGTAGTGTAGAATTGTAGAATTGTTAGGGAATTTTCCTAAGTTAATTTACTATGCCATGCTTAGCCTAGCTAGTAGAAAACAAGGGTTGGTAAAGTATGTACATGCTATGGTGAAATAATTCTAAGTCCTTTGGGACACATGCTTTTCTTAATAAAACAACTAAGTCAATGAACTTCCTGGGTGGAATGGGACTTGAATGGTGTTTTTTTTTGGTTGAGTGGTTACACAAGGCCATGGATTTTGCTTGTGTATCTCACTTGTGGTATGCCACCCAGGCACAAAGAGATTTGGAGGCCAAGTGTTGAGAAAGCTTACAGTGCAATCACTTGGCAATATGGGCTCTGCCATGATCATATAGGTTGCTAGAACTTAGTCACTTGGACAGTTGGTGGTAGTGGGAATGATAGGTTGGAGCGCGTCCATTTGACTAAGGAAAGGCTTCTGAAAGGTCCTGTCTTGGGAAACCAAGTCTGGTGGGGAAAGTGCACAACCTCTGCAGATGGAAAATCTAAGTACTTAGCCAAGTCCATGGCAATGGACAACTTGAACATCAAGACATGGAAGCTAAAAGAATCTCATCACTCCAACTTCTAAGTAAAACTTGTGGGTGAACAAGGGTGAAGGACCCCAATGTCCATTGGTGGTTTCTTGGGAAGTTTTTGATAAAGAAAAACTTAGTGATTTCAACTAATAGGGAAAACCTATTTTCAAGCAAAGCAAGCCAAGCTACACTTAGCCAAAATGCATATAGTAATATAGTCCACTTAAAATTACTAAGGTATCACTTGCCAATACTATTCCAAAGTATTGACCCTCTGTGGCTGTAACTTGTAATGTTGCAGGTTACTCCGATGATGATTAGGAGTCATAAGTCTACAATCAACATGCTTGCCTGTGGCACATGAAGATGAAGACTTATGTTTATTTACTTATTCCAAGAACTCTTGTATTAGGCCTATGGCCCTGAGTTGTAAAAGACTATGTTTTATCTCTGGAATGAATGTAATAAATGACCTTTGTATCTGTGTACTTCATCTTAAACTGTGGATGCTAGCAATGATCCAGGGACTAGCATTGCAATCACAGGGATCCTTTTCCTTTACAAAGGAGGGGTCTTACAAATAGTATCTGTTAGATTGTTTGTTTTTGCAGAAACATTTGAATGCTTGTTTAGATTAGAAAAATTATTCAAAAATGTTTTGAGTTTGAAACCTTGGCAAATTGGTTTGTTGTGAACCTACTGACCCTAGAAACCAACCCATGGTTTTGAAAATGGATTTGGTGAAGTTTAGGATGGATTAATTGTTTTAGCCCATTTCTAGCCAAAATAATGGTTTTGTTATGAAAATGTTTTTGGAGTAAAAACTTTGGGAAAATGATTTGGATCAAACCTACTGACCCTAAACACCAAGTTTGAGAAAACAACAACTTAATTGGTGAACAACTTAAAGTTGTTGCTTTGATAAAAATGTTTTCCACCACATAAAATAATGGTTGGATTTAAAAATGGTTTTTGGATAAAACCCTTTTGCAAATGACTTTGCCATTTTGGAAAAATGACCACCTTGAACCTTACAAAGTTTAGAAGCCTAGTGGAGACCATCTTAGCAAATAAAACTAACTCTTGCATGCTTACATGCATGACTTAGATCCCATTGTTTTATGTGTGTGAATTGTTGATTGATTATTGGTTTGGAATGCTAGTTGATATTGTGTTTGCTTGATTGATTGTAGTAAATTTAGAAAATTGTGAGACTAGCAAGATCAAGGAGTGAACCAACATTCCCTACCAAAAAGGCAAGTTACACTATCATCTAAAGTCCTACTATTTTCATTATACTTGGTGGATTTCGAAACATGCATGAAAAGAACTTTGTACTTATGCTATGCTAAATCCTAATAGGATTCCCTATACATTCCTTAGTGAAAACAATGTAGTTTTTACATGCTTAGCCATGCTATTTTGAAAAGAGATACATGTTGAGATTTTATGATGTTGAGAAAAGGACTTGTGATTTTATATAATAAAACAAGGACTCAATGAACCACCTGGGTGGCCAAGGATACTTTGAGTTTTGGAGAAGGTGGCAACAAAAGGAACCATGTCTATGGCAATCTCTTTGTGTTGTGCTCCAAAGGAAACCACCCAGGAAACTTAGAGATTGAACATGTTTCTCCAATTGTGGCTTTTGTGTGCAACCACATGCTATTTATGGCTCTGGCTTAGTCAACTACATTGGGAAGACCCATGCATTGTCTTCAGTTTACTGGACATGAGGACCTGGAATCCTACATGGGTACTGAAGACAAGCTAGCAATGGTGTATGGGAGGACCCTCTGGAAAGACTTCGTCACATTCTCAATATGCCGGTACTCCATCTTGGTGAGCACTAATCCAGTGGCCACTGGTGGCAACAAGATGGGATTGAGACATGTGGGTAAAGTGTACTACTTCTGCAGAAGATAACAAAATCTAAGTACTTAGCCGTGTCCCCGGTTATGGACAATACTGAGCAACTAAAGTTTGAAGCTATGGGAAATCTCGACATTCTAATTTCTAAAAGAAAACTTTTAAAGACTTGATGCACTTGGGGGTACCAAGGAACTCAAGAGTTTTGATAAAACTTGATGCACTTGGGGGTACCAAGGAACTCAAGAGATTTTGATGAAAACTTGAACACTTGGGGTTACCAAGGAGCTCAAGAAATTTTGATAAAAACTTGAAGTACTTGGGGGTACCAAGGATCTCAAGAGATTTTGACAAAGACACTTGGTGGATTCCAAGGAGTTCAGAAAATATTTGACAAAGGAACAAAACCATTTGAAAAGATAGGATAAAATTATTGCTTTATGCAAATGAGCCTAAAACTCTACTTAGCCAAATATGCATGTAATGATAGGATCCACTTATATTCAACTTAGTAGTGAAACTTGCCAATACAATTCAAATGTATTGACCCTTGTGGCTGTAACTTGTAATGTTGCAGGTTTGATTGTTTTAGAGAAGATTGATTGATTGATTAGGATTACAAAGTCTACAACCAACATGTCTGCCTGTGGCACTTTGAAGATGAAGGACCCCATGCTTATAGTTATTCCGCTGCAATGTAATGTAATAGCCAAATGAGCTATGAAAGATGTAATAAAATTATGTTATTCCTGGTTATAAAGTTATATTATGACCTTTGTTTCTTGATATTACATCTTAACTGTGGATGCTAGCTATTGATCCAGGGACTAGCATTGTAAACACAGGGGACTCCACCTTATATTGTTTAAAGGTTGGGACACTCCCTCTACAACTTTTGATGGCACACATTATGATGTTTGGTGTACTCACATGCTTAGTCATTTCCGGGCCATTGACCCAAACATTGAGCGCATTCTAGATATGGGCTTGTCTCCTCCTAAGGATCCCCAAAATCTATCTTTGGAGGATAAGACAAACTCTTATCTCGAAGCTCAAGCATCTAATGTTCTTGTTAATGTTGTGAGCTTTGTAGTTCTTTCCTCAATCATGCCTTTTCGGAATGCTCATGATATTTGGACCAGGCTTCAAGGAAAATATGATGTGTCCAAGCTTAATGAGGATGATTGTGTTCCATCCACCTCTGGCCGCGATGATTCTCATCTTCTTACACTTCACCAACATGTGAGTTGTCACAAGGTAATGATATGGTGAGTGGTGATAGAACTTGCAATGTAGATAGTGAGATTTCCATTCATGATTCTTTGTCTCTATCTCATTGCAATGTTGTATCTTTGGGCATGAACACTTGTATGACCATATGTGATTTACATCATAGTGTTGATTGCCCTTGCATATCTTGTAGAAATGAATTGGATATATCTCATGATGATATGCTTGATTTGCCTTGTTGCCATGATAAATGTGCTTCCATTTCCTCTAGTTCTTGTGTTGCTAACCATGCAGAGGAAGGTGAAGAATGTGTGGTCCAAGGCAAAGTTGTCATTAGGGCTTCATGTGTTCCCTCATCATCATCTTCTTCCAATGTTCACTTGTGCCTCATGGCTAAGGGTTCAAAGGTAACCTCTCCTTTGGACTCCAATATATCTCATGATGATGTGAATGTTGATCATGTAGAAGTAGATAATGATGTTGCTTCTCTAAAAGAGAAGGGGGGGCTAGTCCTTCATGCTCTCCATCCTAATAAAAATGCCTGCTCTACTTTCATTGAAATCTTGACTTGTGTTATTGAAAGTAGGCAACTAATATATGAGCATGAGGACAAAATAGATAAAATAAGTAGTCTTGAGCGTGAGTATGCTAATGAAATTGCCAACCTAAATGAAGCTCTTGAAGAGGAACAACCTAAGGAATCTCTTGAGGAGGCCTTTGCTCTAGAGCTGTCTAGAGTAAGGAAATCTCATGATAGAGAGTTTGAGGTGGCAAGTGCTCTTCAAATTAAAAATGATGAACTTGAAGTTGCCTATGCTAAACTCCTTGAGGATTTTGAGCACCTCAACAATGGCTCTAGGGTCATCAAGGGTGAGCTCATCAAACTCACCGAGTTACATGAGCAACTTAAAGCTTCATATTCTAAAGAGCTTTCCAAGTTGCCCTCACCTCTTGCTTTAATTGATGATGCTTGTGCTACTAACTCTATTTCATGTGAAGCATCTATCTTTAAGGAGAATGTTGAGCTAAGGGCTCAACTTGCTTTGCTAACAAGCAACTATGGGAGATTAGAAGAAAGTCATGCCAAGCTCTCAAGCTCGCATGAGGATCTTCTACTCTCCCATGGCAGGCTAGAGTTAGCTCATGAGGCCATTGTGTCAAAGGTAACATCTAGTGGGCCTCATGTGGACATTAGCACTACATCTACTCCTAATGCTATATTGCCATGTGCTAGTCCTTGTAATTCATCCTCTCACAACCATGCTAAATCTTGTGATGAATTGCATCTTTTTCCTTGTTGCTCTAACAATGAAGCTTCTACTTCCTCTAGTATTGTTGTTGATACTAACCATGTAGAGGAAGTCAAAGAGCTCAAGGCTCAAGTCACTTCTTTGAAGAATGACTTGAAAATGTGTCATGAAGGGAAGACCACGCTCAAGAATATGTTGAGTGTGCGACGACCCCCAAGTGACAAGAGTGGGCTTGGATTCAACTCCAACACCAAGAGCAAGCCCACTAACTCGTTGAAGCACAAGGGCAAAAATAAGAAGGGCCAAGGACAAGTGAAGAATCCGGCCAACATTGTGTGTTTCAAGTGCAAGGAAGAAGGGCATCATGTGAGGGATTGCCCATTGAAGAAGAAGCCTCTTAGTGAGAAGCAACGGGGGAAGCGGCCTCAAGATCCTCCACAAGCTCAAGAAGGGCCACTTCCCAAGAAGCCTCAAGCTCTTCTTCATCGTGCAGCTCCTCCCAAGAAGAAAGAAGGCAAGAGAAGAACTTGCTACATATGTCGTGAGAAGGGGCACCTTTCTTCCTCATGCACCATGGGTATATCCTCATCTCATCCTATTTTGATTGATGATGCTTATTTTCTTCGTAAGGATGAGATGGGCAATGTGTTTGCCAAATTTGTTGGTGCCCAAAGTGGTGTCAAGAGAAGAACCATTTGGGTGGCCAATCCTATTGTGACTAACTTCTTAGGACCCAACTTGGTTGGGGACCAACAAGCTAAAACTTGATCAATAGGTGTTTTTGGAGGGCATTGGAGACTTGGCTACCTTATGAAGAATTGAGGATCTTCATTATATTCTTGTTGTCAAAGTCAAGTCATTGGTTATCATGCTTCTATTCCTTATCCAATGTTCCTCCTTCCGGTAACTTGTGCTAAACTCCTTTACATTTATAGTTACTTGCTCCCTTGTTCATGTGTTGGTTTTGTACCTTGTATGTGCTTGTACATTTTGTGCTTCCCACTTACTTATATTGACCTATGAATTATCTTTTTGTATGTGCTTGTACATCATGTATTTGTGTTTCTTGGTTTTGAGCCTTTATTGTTTCTAGTAGGTATCTTATTTGGCTCGTGTGAGGGATTAATGGACTATTCCATTTTGGGGGAGTGTCATGCTTGGGCATTCCACAATCCTAAAATGTGTGTACATGAGAAAAACCACTTAGTAGTCATCTTGTTGTCTCTATGTGGTTTGTCTCTCTCATGAGAAACTCAAGTTTCCATAATGTCCATTAATACCTATAGTTTGATCTTTTTGCCTCTTGTTGAGATTTCTTGGTTTATCACATTATGGGGGAGTCATATGCTTTGTGCATATTACAAACCTAGAAAATGTGGACATTTGAGGTAGTGCCACTTAGATTTGATATTGAGAATTATCTAGTTCCTATGTGGCACATTTGCTCATACAAGTTCCAATTTGCTTAAATATTTTTATTGCTCATCTTTTGGATCTTGTTCGTGATAGTGATTCTTGGTATGTGTTTCCTCATATTTGGATCTACATATCCTCACGGGAATCACTTGCTTCTATTTAATCCAATCACTAGTGATTGTGTGACTATTTTAAGCAATAAAGAATCTCTTTCGAAGCATCAAGCTTAATTCCTATCTTGTTATATGCTTCTTTGTGTGAATATGATCTTGGATATCCTTGCAAACTACCTCGGGAAAATTATCCCTATTACTTTTGGTCCTTGGACAATTAGTATTTAATATATGGTAGGATTCTTCGATCATATTCGTTTTGGCCTTTTCTTATTTATATTATCTTTGGCCAATAAAATGTTTTTCTATTTGCTCCCAAGCTTTCCTTGCCTCTTGTGGATGTTCTTATTTTATTTATCTCCCCTTGTGTTTTATTTAGTGTAGTTAGTAGTGATGATCTCATTTGTGGGCATTTTGCATTCAAAGGCAAAATTATATATAATGCTCTACTTATGGGGGAGCTCTCTTATATTATCTAGAACATTGTTTTATGCTTCTTGATTTGATCCTACTTGCTTGGAAGCTCGATCCTTTTTGTGTTGGTACTTTGTGTGCCATCATGAAAAGTGTGAAGAGTTTGTTTTGGTTATTCTTTCCTTGCACTTGTTGGGAGTTGGATTGATCTCATTCCGTTTCACTTGTTTTGTTCTTTTAGGATGAGATAAATCCTTGAGCCTTGGTATTTTTCTTATCCTTTTTCTTTGGCTCTTTCGAGTTCATTTGTTGAACTTGTGTTCTTTCATGTGTTGATTTGGCTCTTCGATACAATTTGGACACCTTTTGTCAAGTCACACTTTTGTGTGTGTCTTATTGGTTTACTTGGTGTTTTTGTTCAAATTGTATCTCCTTTTGGTTCTTGAAAGCCTATGCATGCATATTTACTTCTTGTATATATTATGGCATGCTCGCTTTTGATCCAATATATAGGGGAAACTCCACCAAATCCTAATGGGCTAAGATGTGCATGAAATTCAATTTCATATCAATATGCACATATTTGTGTGGGGGCTCTCCTATGTATTGTAGTTTCACTAACTACTTTGGACCCAATTTGTTTGGGGACCATAGTGTACTTAATTGTGTTTTAGGTACATTGGAGATATATATTGGGTGCTTGTATCTTGAACAAGGAAGAAGTGGCGTCTACATGTTAGTTGGATGCAAGCTAGGATGATCAACGAATTCATATCATCTTCATCCTACCAATTATATCTCGGTAACAAGTATCTCTCTCTCATGCATACATATCTTGTTCCCAACCTTGTGTAGGTTGCTTATTGGCATGAATTTGTGTTCTTCCATATGTAGGATTTCTTGCTTTGGCTTTGAAGAGTTCTCTCTATTGCAAATGTGTGTATGTTGAGATGAGTGCATATAATGGGGACTATACTAAATCATGCTCATGATTCACTAATCCCAAATATGTCAATCTAGCAATTTTGTTGCATATCGTTTCCTCAATATCTCTCATGTGCAATAGTGAGAATTTTTGCCAAGTTGATTTCTATTTTGTGATACTTGTTGCCTTTCCCCATATATTCCTTCTATCCTCTTCTTCCCTTGAGAATAGTTGTGTTGTATGGGGTATGTTGGTGTTTGAAGCTCATTGATGTACAATAAGATATATTTGAGCCCTTGGGCATGCTTTCAAGCAAAACATCTTATTGGTATATTCTGTGACTTCTTTTTGGGTCTTCATGTGCTTTCTTGAGTATCTATTTTGTGTGTGCATGTTTCTTTGTGGTTATATGTCTTTGTGATATTTTCCACCAAAAAATTTATACACACAAGAGAAGATCAATATTTGGTTGTTTTTGCATTTCTTGGAAATCACCTCTTACTTCATTTTGATTCTTCGGTGGTTTCCAAATTATTGTATTTTGTGTGCATTACTAAATGGTTTTGAAGGAGTGAGGATTCCATGGTTGTGCATGTTGTTTCCAAATATAATTACTATAATTTGTGCACAATCTTTGGGGAGCTTCTATAATTCATTTAATGATGCACATGTTCCTTCTTTCTCATTTCTTGTGGTTTAAATACTTATGGGGGAGCAAGGATTCCATATTTGTGCATATTGTATTCAATACAAGTATTCTAATCTTTGCACAAATTTTGGGGAGCTTCTCTATTTTTATTTAAACACTTTTTGGTTATTGTTTCCTTTTGACATCATTTGATGGTGTTTCATTTGTTTCATTTGGATCTTTTGATTGCTCGCTTCATTTGTTGAAGCCCTTTTCTTTTCTTTCTTTTATTTTTGCTTTCTTTGGTTCCTCGATATAGTTTTACGTCCTCCCTAGTTCTCATCATTTCCCTTGTGCATATGCACACCTTTGGAGGAATTCTCACTATGTTGGCCGTCTAGAACTTTTCACCCATTTTGGCAATCGATGCCAATGGGGGAGAAGTTTTGGAGGGTTTAAGGGAAGTTGGCCTTTGCTTTGAGTGTGTTCTTAAGAATTTGCCTCTCATGCTCTTGCATCTTTGTGTTTGCTTTGCATGTTGAATATATAGAGGAAACTCAACCAACGGTAACGGTTGGCAATCTATGCAATGAAATTCAAGTTCATCACACATGCATAGATTGTGGGGGAGTTTGCTCTATATATTGTGGTTGTACCAACATCACATACTTGTGTAGTATTTGATGTTGGGGCAACCGCTTTGGTCGTTAATTGTCATATTTAAACCCTCGCTAAGGGATTGTCATCAATTACCAAAATGGGGGAGATTGAAAGGGCATGTATGCCCCATGTGTGGTTTTGGTAATTAATGACAATCTCTATGGACTAATGTGTAAATTGAGTTTCACTTGTAGGTTTGTCCATTGGCATCGCTTGGGCCATGTGTTGGTCTCAAGGTTGGAAGATGAAGAAATGTCCAAGGGCTTTGTGCCCATTGGAATCATGAAGAAAGAAGGAGCTTGAAGGTCGATCAAGGCATGTGCAAAGAGTTGCATCAAGATGGATCAACCTCAAGTAAGGATGAAGAAGGACGAGCTCAAGATGCGCCATCTCTAGAAGATCTCATGCTTGAATCTTGCCATCATCGTGCTCATGGAATGATGAAGACAAGTTCAAAGAAGAGGTTTCCCCATGGAATATGGGGGAGCATTTTGCAAGTCTTCATCAAGCAAGAGCGAGCAAGAGCAAACAAGAAAGGTGTTCCCACAATAGAAGAACAAGACGGTCTACATCAAGTTCAAGTGGGACGCTCAAGGCAAAGGTATCTTGATAGGGCTTCTCTTTTGCCGGTCTCGTGTTGTTAGTTGGGAGACCGGGTTTAGGATAGATAGCCGTACTATCAAGAGGGGCTCTCAAGCGGGTGTCTCGTTTGCATCGTTCGGAGAGAGCTCAAACCTTTGCATTCATAGCATCATGTTTCTTGGTTGTTAGTTGGTTCTTGTCCATGAGAGGATCTAGAGCTTGTGGTCATCATCATAACAAGCTCTAGTTCATCATCTAAGGATTTCACTTGCATATCTTATTGCGGTTTTTGATCTTGCGAGTTTTCCGGCTCCACACCTTGGGGGATACTTCACATATATATTTATGATATTTTCTCCCAAGGTGATACCCAATATTTCCAACAAAATTGGTTTCATCCCGTTTGGAGTTCGGATGCAAAAGTTATTGCGTTTCTGGTTTTCTGGTTTCTGGAATTTCCCTGACCGGAAGTTCCGCTAGGGCATCTTTGCCGCCGAAAGTTCCGGTGGAAGTTCCGGGTCTTCTTCCGCTCACGCTCAGTAACCTTTTGTTTTGAAGCGTTCTATTTGCCGGAACTTTGTCGGAACTTGCTCGGAAGTTCACCGGAAGTTCCGGTTGCGCTCGAGCGGCGTCAGCGGTCCGATGACCGTCGAGCTGTGCTGGTGAACTTCACCAAGAGCCGGAAGTTCCGGCCATGATTCGTTTTTTTCAGTTTCTCGCTCTGCAGTTTTCGACCGTTGGCTGGGTGCCACCGGAACTTCCGGCCTCCCACCGGAAGTTCCGGCCAGGTGTCGCGAATGCCCATAACGGGCAGATCTAGGAGCCCTTTAAAAGGGGCTCCTCTTCCCCTTCGTGGGTACTAGCTTTTCTTCTTGGTTCTTGGCTTTCTCTCTCTCCTCCATTGTCAACCTTGAAGAAGCTTTCCCTCTCCCTTTCCCCTCCTATGATTCTTGCATCTTTTTGAGGGATTTGAGAGAGGAGATCTAGATCTACAATCCCCCAAAGTCAAATCCCTTCTTTGTGAAGGAATCATTGGGATCTAGATCTTGGAGAGTTTTGTTTTCTCCTCTTGTGTTCTTCCTCCCTTATTCCCCCAATAGCTTTTGTAGCTTTGTTGGAATTTGAGAGAGAAGGACTTGCCCTTGCATTTGGTGCATAGGTTTGAGTTCTACTCTTGTGTTCTTCCTCCCTTATTCCCCCAATAGCTTTTGTAGCTTTGTTGGAATTTGGGGGAGAAGGACTTGCCCTTGCATTTGGTGCATAGGTTTGAGTTCTCCTCGGAGATTCAGCGAGTTCAATCTTGTGAGCTTGTTTCTCTTGGGTTCCTTGGAACCCTAGACGGTTGTGTGGTTGGATTGTTGACATTTTGTGGTCTTGTTGACCTTTTGTGGTCTTGTAGCCTTTTGTGGCGTTGTTGGCCTTTTGTGGCATTGTTGGCCTGTTGCGGCTTTGTTGTTGGGAGACTCCAATTGAGTTGTGGAGTTAGCCCCAATAATGTACGGGTTCGGTGACCGCCCTCAAGCGTCCCATAGTGGAGCAAGTTCCCGCCTTTTGTGGTGCGCAATTGGGAGAATAGGGTGAGCCTTTTGTGGCGTCGGTGTGTTGCGTGCTTCCGCATCCGGGGTGAGGCCTTGTGTGCCGTTGGGTGTGCATCGAGCCACCACACCTCGAGGTGAGCCATTTGTGGCGTTCGGAGAGCATTGCTCCATCGCACCTCTCCAACGGAGACGTAGCTTCTTTGGAAGTGAACTTCGGGAAACAAATCTTTGTCTCCGCGTCCATCGGTTATCTCTCAACCGAACCCTTTACTTATGCACTTTACATTGTGATAGCCATCGTGCTTGAAGTATTTATACCTTGCTATCACCCTGTTGCTTGTATTGCTTAGCATAGGTTGTTGGTGCACCTAGGTGAACTTAGTGGCTAGGTTTTGTGCTCAATAAATTAAACGTTAGTTTTATTCCGCATTTACTTGAGCCTAAACCGTAATAATTTTAAAAGCCTATTCACCCCCCCCCTTTAGGCGACTTCCTTTGTTCTTTCAGGCGCGGCTAGCAAATAGGTGTGGGTAGTCCTCTCGGATGTCATCCTCACGCTCCCAAGTGGCTTCCTCTTCAGTGTGGTGGCTCCACTGCACCTTGCAAAACCTGATCGTCTTGGTACGGGTAGTCCTCTCCGCTGTCTCCAGAATCTTGACCGGTTTATCCTCATAGGTCAAATCATTCTCAAGCTGAACCTCCTCTAGCGGTACAGTGTCTCTCAATGGTGTATCCGCCATCTCCGGATGGCACTTCTTCAGCTTGGATACGTGGAACACATTGTGAGCAATGGATGAGCCTCCGCAACTCAAGCGATAAGCAACTTCTCATTTGCGTGCTAAGACCCTGTATGGTCCAATAAATCGAGGTGCCAGCTTACCCTTAATTCCAAACCTCTTGATTCCACGAAGTGGCGACACTCTGAGGTATGCTCTATCACCTATCTCATACACCACTTCCTTGCGCTTGGCGTCAGCGTAGCTCTTCTGCCTTGATTGTGCTACCTTCAGCCTGTCCCTAATCAAGGCGACCTTCTCCTCAGCATCCTTGATCAAATCAGGCCCAAACAACTGACGTTCTCCTACTCCATCCCATAGCAATGGTGTCCGGCACCGTTTCCCATATAGCACATCGAACGGTGACGTCTTGATGCTGGTTTGATAGCTGTTGTTGTAGGAAAACTCAGCATATGGCAAATTCGCATACCAACTAGAACCATGAGCCAAGGCACAAGCTCTCAGCATGTCCTCCAAAATCTGATTCACCCTTTCGGTCTGTCCATCAGTCTGCGGGTGAAACGTTGTGCTAAACTCTAATCTAGTACCAAGTGACTCGTGCAGCTGGCGCCAGAAATGTGAGGTAAATTGGGTGCCTCTATCAGATACAATGCTCTTGGGAACCCCATGTAGGCACACAATCATGTCCATGTAAATCTTGGCCAACCTTGCACTCGTATAGGTTGTCTTTACCGGAATAAAGTGGGCTACCTTGGTCAAATGGTCGACCACTACCCAAATGGAGTCATATCCTGACCTGGTCCTGGGCAATCCTGTGATAAAGTCCATTCCCACTCTATCCCACTTCCAATCCGGGCAATGGGCAATGGTCTTGATCCTGCTTCTGGTGTTCCGCCTTTACTCGGCTACATACATCACATAGGGCAATATGCTCTGCGATGTCTCCCTTCATGTTGTTCCACCAGAATCTGTCCTTTAGGTCCATATACATCTTTGTATTGCCCGGATGTATGGAATACGGCGAGTCATGAGATTCCTGCAGAATCAACTTCCTTATCTCCGGATCGCTGGGAACGCACAAACGATCTCCATACCACAAGTTTCCTTGCTCATCCTCGCGGAATTCCCTTGCTCGATCCTCCTTCATCTTTTCCTTTACCTCGTCAATCTCCTTGTCTCCCACTTGAGCCTTCCTAATTCTGTCATGTAGCGTTGGTTAGACTTCCATTGTTGCCAAGTATCCTTCAGATACTACCTCCAGTCTAAGGTCCTTGAATTGCTCGCACAAATCCTCGGGCAACTCCCCAATTGTCAATCCGTTGGCATAGACCTTCCGGCTCAGAGCATCTGCTACTACATTGGCCTTTCCTGGGTGGTATTGCAGATTCATATCATAGTCCTTGATAAGTTCCAACCATCTCCTTTGCCTCATGTTTAGTTCCTTCTGTGTAAATATGTACTTCAGGCTCTTGTGGTCGGTGTATACATCACAGTGTTTTCCCATTAAGTAATGCCTCCATACCTTGAGCGCATGAACCACTGACGCTAACTCCAAGTCGTGTGTGGGGTAATTCCGCTCATGGTGCTTGAGTTGTCGCGAGGCATATGACACCACTCTCCCATCTTGCATCAGCACACTCCCAAGTCCTTGTCTAGAGGCATCACAGTACACTTGGAAATCCTTCTGAAGATCTGGCAAACATAGAACAGGCGCGGTCACTAGTCGACGCTTCAGTTCCTGAAAGCTGGCTTCACATACGTCTGACCATTCAAACTTCCTCTCCTTCTTCAGAAGTTCAGTCATCGGCTTAGCAATCTTGGAAAAGTTTTCAATGAACCTCCTGTAATAACCAGCAAGTCCCAAAAAGCTTCGTATCTCTCCTGCATTCTTGGGCGCTTCCCACTCTGTCATTGCAGTCACTTTGCTTGGATCAACAGCGACTCCTTCTCCTGACACTACATGTCCAAGAAATCCAACAGTGTTAAGCCAGAATTCACACTTGCTGAATTTGGCATACAGCTTGTGTTCCCTCAGCTTCTCCATAATCAGTCACAGATGCTTCTCATGCTCAGCATCATCCTTGGAGTATATCAGTATGTCATCGATAAACACCACCACGAACTTGTCCAAGTACTCCATAAATACCTTGTTCATCATGGTCATGAAATATGCCGGGGCATTCGTTAGTCCAAAAGACATAACTGTATACTCATATAAACCATACCTAGTGGTGAAGGCGGTTTTTGGTATGTCCTCCTCCCGGATCTTCAATTGGAAGTAGCCTGATCGCAGATCAATCTTGCTGAACACCTTTGCTCCCTCCAGTTGATCAAACAAATCATTTATGTTTGGCAGGGGGTACTTGTTCTTGATAGTTACTTCATTCAGCGAGCGATAGTCCACCACTAATCTCTTGCTGCTGTCTTTCTTCTCCACAAACAGAACAGGTGCTCCCCATGACGACGAACTAGGCTGAATGAATCCCTTGTCCAACTGCTCTTTCAGCTGCTTCTTCAATTCCTTCAGTTCATCCACATCCATCTTATATGGTCTCTTTGCTATAGGTCATGTTCTCGGCATCAGGTCGATAAGAAACTATACTTCCCTGTCAGGTGGCATCCCTGGAAGCTCTTCCGGAAACACGTCGGGGTAATCCCTAATCACTGGCACAGTATCCATGCTAACCCCCTTAAGAGAATTCAACTTACACCTTCCCGGTCGCACTGCCGACTCGAATCTAATTATCTTACCATCCGGGGTTTTGAGTGAAACAGCTCGCTGTGCACAATCTATGTGTCCCTCATGCATAGACATCCAATCCATACCCAGAATAACATCCAACCCCTGTGATTCCAACACTACTAGATGTGCAATGAAGTTGTGTGTTCCAATCCTCACAGTCAAGTCGCGGCATCCCGCGCTAGCTATCATATCTCCTCCAGGTGAACTCACTCTAATAGACCCTTTCATAGACTCCGTAGGTAGCTTATACTTATCCACAAAAGCCCTTGATATGAATGAATGCGATGCACCAGTATCGAAAAGTATAAGTGCAGGGTGAGTGTTGATTGGAAACTTACCAATCACAAGGTCAGGCTCATCTGGAATCGCCTCCACATTCATGTGGTTCACTGTGGCCTTCTCGTTGTTGGTTGGCTTCATTCCCTTCCTCTCCGGACAGTTGTCAGCATAGTGTCCCTTCTGTTTACACTTGAAGCACGTCACCTCACTCAGATCCTTCTTCACAAAGCTGCGATCACGGTTGCGGTCATGTCCACCGTGTCCTCCAGAGTGGTGAGAGTGTCCTCCCTTGTGGCTGTGGTGGCTGCTCCTATGGTTTTCATGACGATGCCCATCGCCTCCATGGTGGTTGCGATCATGGCTCCCATAGTCACTCCCTCCATGCTTGGAGTATCCATCATATGAAGTGCGAGACTTGTGATGTGAATCAGAGTGGTGATTATTGCTCTTTATCTTGCGGTTCTCCACCTGTTTGTGCTTCCCTTCCAAGATCCTGGCCTTGTCCATAAGCTCCTGGAAAGTGGGGCAATAAACCACCAGTAGCTGCACGGAAAGTTCATCACTAAGGCCATCCAGGAATCTCTCCCTCCTTTTTGCATCAGTGTTAACATCCTCAGGTGCATAACGGGACAGGTTGTTGAACTCCTCAATGTACTCAGCCACGGTGCGGTTGGTTTGGCGCAAGTTGCGGAACTCCTTCCTCTTCAGGCTCAGAACTCCTGAAGACACTTGGTTGGTCCTGAAACCTTCCTCAAACATTGCCCAAGTCACAGTGTCCAGCGGGTGGGTGATCTGAAAAGTGTCCCACCATGAAGCGGCTGGTCCATCCAGTAGGTGAGCGGCAAACCTCACCTTCTCAGCATCAGTGCATCCAACAGTTACCAGATCCTTGTTGACTGAACGCAACCAGTCGAGAGCTACCATTGGTTCCGCTGCAGTAAAGAACTTAGCTGGCCTTAGCCTCAGAAATCTGGTGAGAGCATCTCCCTGAGGCTGGTTGTTTCCATTGTTGTTGTTGTTCTGAGCTTCCATGAACTGAGTCATAACTTGGGTCAGCTGTGCCTGAGCTGCCATGAGCTGCTCCAACTCAGTGGGTTGACGGCGGGGAGGCATCTGCGGTCCAGCACAGGTAAGTTTAGAGAGAATCAACTACGATAATAGGATTCTACCCATGCATTATGATCATACAACAACAAGCAATGGCAGACAATCACAAGCAAGCAACACATCAACAAACAAGTGATCCAGCAACATCCCAGGGTTATCCTAGCAGTATATACCTACTGAAATAGTTTTACAAGAGTTGGCAATGGTTAACTAAACAGTTGATCAACTAAACAACAAAAACAGCAATCTGCAAGAATAGTCCAGCATCATTCACGAATTTTTCTACCTGACTTAGACTCGTCAGAAAATTTAGCTGATTTTTGCACATACAGTACAGAGAGTTTTGCATCAACCCAATTTTTTTCAGATTTTTCCCAGTTACCAGAAAAATATGAAAAATCGTACAGTACTGCTGTATCAGCAGAAAACTACAGCGAAAATAACACAGATGTTAACCAAACTTGCCATAACTCTTTCATAAAAATTAGCATAAATAATTCCTGGGATATTGGAGTACACAAATAAGCAACTAAACACTCTTAATCTAATAGCAACTAGGTTTCACATCGATCGAGACTAATCCTAACGAATTTACCTAACGTGGACTAATTGGTGGACTTCTATCTACTTCTTGAAGAGGTTGCGGTAGGTCCTTGCACTCATGCGTTGGCGCTTCGGTCCACGGTTCAACCTTGGCGGCGGAGTGTACACTTCTCCTGAATCATCACTTGAGATCTCAAACTCCACCTCTTCTGGATCCTCCTCTTCTTCTCCACTCTCTGCTGCGACTGCAACAGCTTCATCCCCTCCACCATCATCGTCTCCATCATCATCATCCTCGTCCTCATCATCATCGTTCCCACTGTCATCATCATCCCCATTGACATCATCAGAGGGCAGATTTAGCTGTGCCTGGAGAGCGGCAATCTGGGCTGTCATAGCTTCAATAGTTTGATCCCTTTCCTGGACGGTCCCTTGCAACTGTTGTATGTTCTGGGTGTTCTCCTGCATAGTACCATGAAGATGAGCTATGGTTGCATATCTGGCTATCAGGGCATTCTCCAGAACTCCCACGGCTTCATGCAAGGTGTCAATCTCCTGTCCTTGGACCACCATACCATTGCTAGCAAAATCTGCAATCTCCTTTATCATCATCACTTTCTCAGCTAGAGCTCCATTATCCTTTTCCATATCCTCTATGTGCCTCCGACGGGGCGGCATATTGTTCCTGTCGCCCGGGGTAACCACAATGTGCCCATCTTCATCACGCCTCCCATAGTCACGGTAGGGTGAATCTGCTGGCAGCAAGTGTCGGACATGATGGCACTGGCGAGACAGGGCTTCATGTATGGCCAAGTTGATTCCAAGTCCCCAGTTGCAGTATGTCTTGGTGTAGATCAAATGCACTGGATTTGGGAAGGCGGCATCCCTGAATATGAAGGTAGTGATATCCCATGCATCCTCTCCCTATCCATAGGTGTACAACCTTCTTCCCTTGAACATGGGCAGTGGCAATCCCAATGACTGCGAGAACTGTGCTAACTGCCTTGCAAAGGGCCTTGGTGACTCCATGGTTGCATACTCAGTCCTGGCTTCTCCCATCTATCAAGTAAAAGAGGAAAGTGTGAGAATAGCATATGGTAAGAATTTACGAGAGTGAAAGGCATAAGATGAAAGACAGAGTTAATATAGGTTTTAATAAATCTGTGGCTTCCTAATCCAATCCTAGGTCATGATCCTACAGTCGACACACGGGCTCTGATACCATCTTGTAACACCGCGGTTCTGAAAAGACCGTGGCTTCTATGTGACATGCCAATCCCTAGATCGGTTCATTGGCCCACAATAGAATGAGATGAATAACATAGCAAAATATCCGTGTATCATAAATAACGATGATCCAGAGTACCATTATTACAATAAAAGCTTAGCTCAAGGCTAGCTCAAATTATTCAGGTAGCAACATAAATAAAATAAATCCTCCATTCTTCAAATTGCCCACAAGTGAACAAGTGCCGAGTGGAGTATCGTGGCCTATATCGATTACTCAGAATCGGAATAACCTGCAACATGAAACGTAGCAGCCCCGAAGGTTCAATACATGGAATGTATGGCAAGTAGAGCTAGTAATGGAGACAATAGTACTAACATCTACATGCATATTTAGCAAGTGGAGCTGTGTCTGGCTTGCATTTGCAAATACCTTTGTCCTACTTTCATAAACAGTTTTTGATTTTCTTTGAAAAGATCCCAATTAAGTTAACCCAACAATGTTAAAACAATTATGAAATTGGAATGAGCGAGAAACATGTCATGGAATCAATATCAAGCAACTCAGTTGTCCATAACCGGGGACACGGCTAATCGATTAGAGTATACACCCTGCAGGGGTTAGTACACTTTACCCATGTGACTTGGTCAGCCCAGCTCGTACCATCACTCTCATTTTGGGTGATGATAGGGAGAAGTCCAAGAAGAGACTGTTCGGGAAGTAGCACCCCAATCCCGACGCGCACCGGTCCAACCTACCAAAATTCTACATCTCTGGATACGCGGGTTCGAGTTACCACAACCTACTAAGTCCAACCAACCGCCCATTTCATTATTGGCACATGGTTGTACACGTAAGCTACACAATAAAGAAGCTAATCAATTTCTCTCGATACCTGGGTGCCTTTCCGCAATGAAACCACCAAAAATTATCAATACCATCACACCCAGGAGATTCATTGATTAAGTTGTTTTAGTTTTCACAAACCAATACTTTTAGAAACAAGTCTCAGTGATATAACCCAGCCCTCGTTCAACATAGCATGGCTAAGCACATCTACCAACGGTGGTTCATCTACAAGGAAGGTCCTACCACATAACAGGACATAGCATAGCGATAGTATCATCCTACACATGCGTCTACAAAATACACGACAATGCATAGAAAATAGTAGGACGATATCATGAATAAAGTAGCATCTACTTGCCTTGGTTGTAGCGGTCGGAAGAACAATCTACACACGAGCAAGCGTTGCACTCGTCACAATCTACACGATACAATTACAATCATAAACAAACAATCCACAAGCATATGCAACAAAGATGATGCATGAAGGTATGCAAGGCAAGTGAATTGGTGCTACAGATGAACCACATAATCCTATTCAATAATACTACTGATTGCATGCATGGAAAATAGTTTTAGCGCAAGGAAAACTATTATGCGAAATAAAATGCTCAAAACTAGAGCTAGAACTCAAATAATTCGCTACCGGTAGTATACTGTTTGTAAAATCTTGGGAAAATTCTACAGTATAGACATTGCTATTTAGGAACAGTACCAATTGGAATTACTCAAAAAGGAATTATAAAACTCCTGGAGTAATTAAAACACTGCAGAAAGTCACTAGACAGTTTCTGCAGAAGTTTTCACTGTAAGCCTATCCTTTTAATTCACGATGGGATTCCCCTCGTTCCACTGAATCCAGGGACAAATCATACGCAATTTTTGGAGTTACAGATCTTTTTCTACGAATTAATTACTCCAAAAAGTCCATTAACTCATTTGATAAAACTGTACTAAACCTTGCTGCAAAAGTGTGAAACAAAGGTACAGCAAGATTCTACACGACTTACTGAACCTACACATATTTTATTTGCAATTTTTGGCCCAGCGGTTTAATTTCTACGCAATTTACAAGTTTCTATCGAAATCTGCCAACTAAAACGATTAAAGAAAATACCCAGTCAATCGTTCATTGGACTGGTCAACGCTGACTTCTTGTTGGCTGACTGTGCGTCTGACTAGTCAACTCCTAGGGGCTGACCGGTCAACGGCCGATCTGGACCGCTGATCTGAGATCCAACGGTCCCAAGGGATGGCGGCTGCGGACTCACCGGAAACGAACGGCGGCGAGCTCGGGACGGTGGCGGCGATCGGCTCCGGCGACTGAGGTTCCTGCGCGGAGAAGCAGTCGGCAGGCAGTGGCGGTCACGCTGGCGGCGCGCGAGGCGGCGCGGCTGCGCGAGGCGGCGCAGCGGCGTAGCGGCAGCGCGGCGGCCAGCAACGGCGTGGCGAGCGGCGCGGCGGGCGCGTGTGCAGCCGAAGCGGGCGCGCGGGCCAGCAGCGGCGCGCTGTTCCAGTGAGGCGGCGGGAGGGCGGGTCAGGCACGGGAACCGAGGCGCGGGTGCGTCCTCTTATGTGGGGCCCCCTCGCGGGGTCCTACGCGGACACGGGGCCGGGCAGATTTTTTTTTTGTCCGTTTCTTTTCCCTTTTTTGCCTTTTGTAGAACCTCCGTAACCTTTCCGTACGAGCTCCGAATCGGGTGATTCTTGTTCCTAAATTTTTGTAAAATCGAGGGGAACAACCTAGGGTCAAGGGTTGAGTGAAACCATTAGGCTACAAGGGTGGACTACACTAGTCCTACTAATGCCTCCCGTAGGAGCCTCGTAGTAAAATAGGGTAGGTTTAGAAAATAGTGTTTTGCCGAATCTTTTCAATCGATGGTTTTACACGGAAGAGTATGATGCAATGCTATGAATGATATGCAGAACCAAATCTAAAATTTGGGATGTGAAAACTTGTCCATGCAACGCCTGTCCATCCATCCCTATGCCTATCGCACCCATATCCTACTGTCTGCTACTACTGTTACTATTGGTCTTGTTTTACTGCTGCCATTGCTTTGTTATTGCTACTACAAAACTGTTGCTACTGATAAATTTCTGTGAGCAAGAACTATTTCCAGGTGCAGCTGAATTGACAACTCAGTTGTTAAGGCTTGCAAGTATTCTTTGGCTCCCCTTGTGTCGTAATAAATTGGGTAATACTACCCTCGAAAACTATTGCCATCCCCTATACTTGCGGGTCATCAATGGGCCAACTTTTGCCCTTGGGTCTCAATCAGCTTCTTGCACCTTACGTCACTCTTCTCAGCCCTCTTCTCGGCATGCGCCCTCATGTCGGAGATGCATTTCTCGATCGAAGCCTGGAGACGCTCGGCGGGAGGTCCGGCGGCTTTGAGCATCTTCGCCTTTTTCTGGCCGATCTCCAACCTTCCTTCGCCGGCAGCAGCAGGAGGGGCCTCCGGGTTGTCCACGCCGTCCTTGGTCTTGGAGAGGCTCAGGCGAGTGTCTCGCTATTTTTCGCAGTGCTCGATCTCCTAGAACACATCGTGGAACTTGAACTCCGCCTTCATGTCCTCTCGATACAAAGCGAGTGCACGACGAAGCTGCAAAATGGAAGGCAAAGTGTGTCAAGTATTGCTTGAGCATGTCATAACTACGTCTAGTGTTCGCGAATACCTTGTTGTCCATGTTTTCCCCGCGGGCTTGTGTGCGTTCCACCTCTTCCATGCAGCTGTGCCACTTGCTGCATGCATGCTGGATGATCTCCCAATGGTTGGTAATAGCCTTCTCCCCTCGCTTCATGTGAAATTTGCTATACTTCGGGTCGCAAATGCTACGCTCGTCGAACGCTAGCTTCACGCGCCTCCAATAGTTGTCGAAATTATGGTTGGCACTGTTGATGGGATCCATGCTCACCGTTTTCCATGCTTCGCCGAGACATGTGTCCTCGAGCACGGCCCACTTGATCCGCGCCTCCGACGCCGAAGTGCCCGACTTCTTCTTCCCCTTCTTGCCTTTCGCCAGAAGCACGGCTTCACCCTCGGCGTCCTCTACCTGCGTCGGTTCGGCCTGCATCTCCTCAGCGTCGAGGTTGGCGAAATCCTAAGACTCGATGCCATATTCGGCATCGTCCTGGGACTGTTCTTCTGTGAAGGAGGGGTTGGAGGCCGAGCCTTCGGCGATCATGCCCTCCATGTATGTCTCGGCTGACATGCCGACCGGCCTTCCGCCGAACATGTTGCGCGCGTCGGCCTCGTCGTAGGTTGCTTGTGGGCCACGGCGCAGCGTGGGCCTGCATACGCCATAGAGGTGGAGTAGGGGATGTTGATGTCGACGTTGAAGGCCGAAGGAGGGCGCGACGCCGGGCAGGGGAAGACCACGTTCGGGTTGAACCCGCCGTCGAACTCGGGGGACGAGGAGTATCTCTGCCGAGCAATCGCATAGTTCTCCTGGAAGCCGTCCGGAGAGATCGGCGAGAATCCGGCCGGCGAGCCGACGCTTGCCTGGCTTCTCCAGTGGGGGGGATACGGCGCCGCCATCATCGCTGACCTCGTCGCCGCCGCCTGTTTTGCCCTCATGGTCGCCTGCTCTTCCGCCGCCGCCGCCTCTTGTTCTTGCCGGAGCTTCGCCCTCTCCTTTCTGCCCTTCTGGTCGTCCGACGCGATCTTCTTGGCGTGCTCCTTGGCCGCGCACTCGGTGAGGACATGCCCTCCGGCTTTCTCACCGCCGCTCTCGGCTTCCTCGCCTTCTTCTCCCCCGAAGCCTCGTCGAGGTTCGATCTAGGTTTGACTAAACACTTGGACGGCATGGTGGGAGGGAGCTCGGCAAAGTGCCTGGAGTGGGGGAAATGGGGAAGAAAGAAAAGGGCGTGAGCTCGGCGAACTGGCAGGAGTTCGGCCTTCTCTCGTCGATAGAGCTGGCTCAAGCCCGTTTTCACTGCGTCCGGTGTTCACAGGGCGTTCCCGAGTACCTGGATACGGTCTGGAAAGCCCGAACCAAAGTTCTCTCGAATCCGGACGAAACAGGTTTCTGAATACGCGACTAGACCGATTTTCGACGTCCGACCTAAATTCAGCGTCCGGATCAGCGTCCTGAGTAGCCGAGTGGAGATTCTCTAAACATTTGCGCAAACACGCATCATGAGTTCATGTCATGGATCGATCAGATGTGGATGGATCGACGTTTCAGTTGGATCGCTCGCGCTTGCGCTCCTACTCTTTTGGTTCAAGGTTTACGGCGTAACGATGTGCATTCCATGCTAGCTAACTTCCTTTTTTATGCTTGATTGATAGGGACGCACGACGCAGAAAACATATCGCACGCTTCCGATCTCCACTTTCTATGCTTGATAGGTGCGCTCTATTCTCCATGTTTTTTGAGATTGTGATGTTACTGCAAAACGGCCATTCGCTCCATGCTAGAACGACGAGTGGCTGCTGACTACTCGCTTATTTTATAAAAGCAAAATACGCGTGTAGCCAGTGTTTCAACAAAAATAACTCTGAAAGTTACTCTTTTCGTTTTAAAATATAAAATATCTTAGCTTTGTAAACCAAATGTTTATAGAATTATTTTAGTGTTTAAATATTTTATATTTTAAAATGGAGGAAGTACTTCTGAATTTGGATGTACTACAAAAGCTTAATTAGTGACCAAAAGTAAAAATGACTTGTTTCTTAGTACTCCACTTCCCCTTCTCCCAAAAAACCTCAACACGATAGGATTGCCCCATCAAGTCTAGGTCTCAAAGTCTGTGCTTTGACATGTCATTCCGCAGTTACTTTTTTAGAAAACCCAATAATTGCTGGCTCTAGTACTCCCTCCGTCCCGGTTTAAAGGACACAATTTGTAAATAATGCAATCCTAAAATACTTAGACACAAAAGCATTTAATTTCTATAATTACTTCTGTGTGAAAGCAATAAAATGCTTGCATGCACATGTATGACCAAATGTGAACACTTTCCTAACTCTCCTTCTCCATGCATGTTTTACTCTATACTATTAAATGGACCAATAAGATGACACCTAGGGCCCAAAAAATTGTAAATTGTGTCCTTTAAACCGGGACGAAGGGAGTATATTAATATGTACTTTCTGGAGTAGAATATTTACAGGATTGCTGACTCTCATATATTTACAAAATTGTACTAGACGGTAAGAATGAAAAACAAGATACATGAAAAAAGGTCCATTGTGACGAACCAGGCACCCTTTTGGCACTGATTTGATACCCATGTGACGCAGAACCACAACCAAGCCTCGTAGAGCCATGACCGCAAACATTTCCCAAGGCCAATGCCTCGAAGCCCGTTCACCGTCCAGGGCCGTCTCTGCGACATCCATCGTGCACGACCACATATCCACCTTGTAATCAACCATAGTACTTTTTTCATGAGTAACACATTTCAAAGTGGAATCACTACGGGACTGGAGCTAGACTCCGACGACTAAAAGTCGAAGCCATCAGCGTAGGCCATTAGCTAGGCGTCCCACGAAGCTGGCCGCTGGCGTAAAATTGTCCATGACGTAGGATAGTTTACGCCGAGGCTGTCATCGGCGTAGCCTAGCCTACGTTAACGATGCCCTCGGTATACCTATTTTACCTTTTATCTCATTAATTTTAGAAAAGCATAACTAAATCATTCTAATTCAGAAAAATACAAATAATATATAAAAATTTGCAACAAAAAGAATCTATCTATACTCAAATATTAGATATTTATGTTAAGTAAGAATCTTCATGCTCGTCGTTTTAATCATAGTTTAAAACAAGCATAAAAAAATAAAAAACGATCAAAACGATACGAAACCTTCGCGTGTTGTCATATTATGTGACATAGTTGGAGGAAAAATATCAAACTTGCTATATTGATTATGTCTCAAAAAAACCTTTACAAAATGACCTATCTCCTTTGAGATTTTCTGGTTTTCGGATCAAATGACCAATGTTATGGCTAGAATCAAGGCATAATTTATGAAAATGTGCCTATATTGTGTATACATGTGTATCATGGGATGGAAAATAATATTGCAGGAGGAAGTTTTCATTTTTATCGCACCAAAAAGCCATTTTCCATTTTCCGAGTGCAAAGGGTGTGTGTGTGTGAAGAAACCACCAAATGGCTAATTCAAAATGCTACCACCCCATTTTCCAAAAATACTAGACCATCTTATATGGACAATGTCCCAACCGGGGGATGTCAAACCTTTCCGTCCACCAGTGGTGAAAAAGATAAATTCCTGCCAAATCGGTAGAAAGTGGGTCAGATATGAACTACAAGTACATGACCCGATGCTCACGATTTTTCACAAAAATCATTTTTAGGTTCACAATATGCTATTTTATCAGAGATCCAATGCAATTTTAGCGAGTATCATCCCCGAGATAAGAATCTTCATGCCCATCGTTGGACAAAGTTTGACGATTATTTAAAACAGGCATAAAAAATTCAAACACAATCAAAACAATGCGAAACTTTCACGTGGTGTATATTATGTGATATAGTTGGAAGGAAAAATATCAAACTTGGTATATTGATTATGTCTCGAAAAAACCTTCACAAAATGACCTATCTCATTCGAGGTATTCTGGCTTTCGAGTCAAATGACCAATGTTATGGCTAGAATTAAGACTTAGTTTATAATAATGTGCCCATATTATGAATGCATGTGCATCATGGGATTGCAAAAAATGTTGCAGAAGGAAGTTTTCTTTTTTGTCGCATCAAAAAGCCATTTTCCATTTTTCGAGTGCAAAAACGGGGGTTTTCTGAAGCAACCACCAAATGTTCAAAAAGCTACGACCCTATTTTTTAAAAATACTATACCACCTTACATGGATAATGTCCCAACAGAAGGATTTCAAACCTTTTCGTCCACCCCTGATGAAAAAGACTAATTCCTGCCAAATCGGTAGGAAGTGGGTCACATATAAAAGACTTATGTTTTATTACAAAAATAATTTTTAGATTCACAATATGCTATTTTAACAGAGATCCAATGCAAGTTTAACGAGGCTCAGACCCGAGCTAACAATCTTCATGCCAGTCGTTCAACAAAGTTTGACGATAGTTTAAGACGGGCATACGAAATTCAAAAATGATCCAAACAATATGAGACCTCCGCGTCGTGACATATTATGTTACATGGTTGTAAGGAAAAATAACAAACTTGGTATATTGATTATGTCTAAAAAACCTTCATAAAATGACCTATCTCATTCGAGGTTTCCTGGTTTTCGGGTCAAATGACCAAGTCTAGAATCAAGGTATAGTTTGTGATAATATGCTTATATTGTGCATGCATGTGCATCATGGGATGAAAACAATGTTGTAGGAGGAAGTTTTCTTTTTCGTCTTACCAAAAAGCTATTTTCCATTTTCTGAGCGTAAAAACGGGGGTTTTTTGTGAAGAAGCCACCAAATAGCTAATTCAAAATGCTACTACCCCATATAAAAAATACTAGACCATATTTTATGAACAATGTCCCAATAGAGGGATCTCAAACCTTTCCTTTCACCCGTGGTAAAAAGACAAATTTCTACTAAATCGGTAGAAAGTGAGTCAGATATGAACTACAGGTACATGATCTGATGCTCATGATTTTTTACATAAATAATTTTTAGGTTCACAATATGCTATTTTATCAAAGATCCAATGCAAGTTTAGTAAGGCACGACCCCGAGTTAAGAATCTTCATGCTCGCCGTTCGACAAAGTTTGACGAGTTTAAAACGACATGAAAAATTAAAAACCGATTGAAACGATATGAAACCTTAGCGTGGTGTCATATTATGTGACATAGTTGGAAGGAAAATTATCAAACTTGGTATATTGATATATCTCAAAAAACCTCCACAAAATAATCTATCTCCTTCAAGGTTTCCTCGCTTTCGGGTCAAATGACCAATGTTATAGCTGAAATCAAGGCATAGTTTGTGATAATATGCCCATATTATACATGCATGTACATTATGGGATGTCAAACAATTTTGAAGGAGGAAGTTTTCCTTTCCGTCGCACCAAAAAACAATTTTCTATTTTCCGAGCGCAAAAAACGGGGTTTTATGAAGCAACCACCAAATGAATAATTCAAAATGGTACCATCCCATTTAAAAAAATACTATACCACCTTACATAGACAATGTCCCAACAGGGAGATCTCAAACCTTTCGGTCTGCCCCTGGTAAAAAAGAAAAATTACTGCTGAATCGCATGAAGTGAGTCAGATATGAACTGCATATACATGATGTGATGCTCATAATTTTTTGAAAAAATAATTTTTAGGTTCACAATATGCTATTTTATAAAAAATCCAATGCAAGTTTAACGAGGCTTAGTCCTAAGCTAAGAATCTTTATGCCAGTCGTTCGACAAAGTTTGTCGATAGTTTAAAACGGGCATACAAAATTCAAAAATGATCCAAACAATACGAAACCTTCGTGGTGTCATATTATGTGACATAGTTGGAACAAAAAATATAAAATTTGGTGTATTGATTATGTCTAAAAAAACCTTTACAAAATAATCAATCTCATTTGAGGTTTTCTAGCTTTCGGATCAATGGACCAATGTTATGGCTAGAATCACAGCATAGTTTGTGATAATTTGATATGGATATCATATTTGGATTCCTCTTATTTTTTGATCAATTTATACATATTATTTATTGAATTCCGACTTACGGATTTAAAGATATTAATTATTCCATATTAAATAGAAAAATACAAAAGTAATATCCTTATATTTTTGTTTGAATTCAATAATATTTTTACTTATTCATTGTTGTTTACTTAAATAATTGTTTGTAATTTCAAAAAATAAAAATATATAACATAATGATATAAGAGTTAATAGGATTGATATCGTAGTATTAACAATTAGGTATAAATTGGTTTGCGGAAACTGATTTGGAAGGAGCGGAGAAGTTAAGTGTGCTGAAGATGAAGTAGTGTGAGGATGGGTGACCGACCAAAAAGTTTGACCAATACTGCAATTTAATTAAAAATTAAGTGTAATTAGTGTTAAAAATGTTTCAAGCGAGAGATTAACGATTCAAACAATTCAAAGAATAAAAAGAGTTGAGAAAAAATTGAAAAAATGAGATTCTTATTTTTATTTTTTTGCCTGGCCGTTAGTCTATGCCGAGAACAAAACCGACAGTGTAGCCTGCGCCGACAACGTTTTCATACGCCGACAGCCTCTGTGACTGCACAAGGAAGGTCTTTGCCAAGAAGGCTAAGCCGAGGGCTATCGTCAATTTAGTCTACGCTCAGAGTTATATAGCTATGATGATGGCTTTTGGCACTCGGAGTAGCGAGCCATTTCTATAGTGAGTTGCACCGACCATTCCATCGTGTCTCATCTGCATCATCTGCACACCCATAGCTTATCAATTAAGTTGTGTTTTCCATTTTAAACTGCCGGCTTATATTATTTACCTTTGTCTAGGTGTTAGTTTTTCCAGAATCGACCAATCATGCAACTGGTAAACCACATGGATAAGAAAAGAAAACTAAGTGTCCTTGAAGGAATTACAGAAACGACCAGGACTATTACTACTACTCCCTTCGTCTCAAAATAGATGTCTCGGATTTGTCAAAATTTAAATACATCTATATACTATTTAATATATAGATTCATCACATTTTAAAAAATCTAAGACATCTATTATGGAACAACTTGACATAAGTATGCCTAACGGACACTCACACCTACCTACCCGGTTCATCCCAGCTAGGACGATATGTTAAGATTCATAAACCCATGAAGATGCGGGGAATGTGAAGTCCATAAGGACACCGTCTCCTGGAGTGGCAAGCAAGAGGAAGATTCTACACTAGGAAATTGTAATCGACTTGGACGATACTTGAGACCTAGCCTTCTCATATAAGGGCCGGGAGGGTCCGCCGAGGATGGCTTCAAAACTCTCACCGTAAACACGCCAAATCCAATCTGCGTGAACCACAACCATATCGACGACTTGTAACCTTCATCTATTCAATCAAGAATAGACAAGCAGGAGTAGGGTTTACCCTCCAGTGGTCTAAACCTGGTTAAACTCGTGTTCCTATTGTTTTTCTGTTAGCCGATGAAATTTCTAGCGCATCCTTCCCAAAAAAACCCGTGTGCTGATGCTGCGACTTCGGTGGTTCCATCGTCAGCGATCTACGATTCGTCAGCTCCCGAGGAGCAAATCTTCCTCGGCTCCTTCAACTTGACCATCCAGTCACCGATCAACTGATTGGCCTTCGACTCCGTCGATGTTGGGGCGAACGTACGATTGGCGATTTGAACTTCAACATCAGAAGGTGGGCACTCTCCACCTCCCGAACCTGTTCCGTTAGGTCCTCACGCAGTTGACATCACCGTTTGTTGCACCAGCTTCGTGGATGCCTCCACCCCTCGCCATCCTCAGTGAGATGAACGCCACCTCATCGTCAACATGTGAGACCAACAGCGGCAGCTATCATAGTTCCGATCTGAGCAACTCACTGGGAGACAATCATGTCAGCTCCGATCTTGAGAGCTACGGAAGCAACGTCTACCCGACCCACTACTTGCGTGATGTGGTTAACCCCAACGCACCCGAGGATGGCAACAACGACAGCGACAATATTGTTTGTCGGACTAGCACGGACAACAAACCGATATGACAAACCATCAACCTCTCGCTCGATCAATGGGAAAGGATAAGGCAAGCCCTGAAAGGCGCACCTCTTGGGCTAAAGCGACTCGCGGGGAGCTAATGGGCTATCACTACTTCCTGCAATAATAATGCAACCTCCAGCAGCAGGAACATGCTCGGCTCGAATAGCTTAAGCGAGTAGTCGAAGAGTCGAGCGCCCGGTGGGCGGAGCTATCCTCCATCTGCAGGTCATCATCGAGACAATATGTTCCTGGGACGCATAAGTGGTGCTCCCAGACGAAACACACGGACGAAACTTTATTGTCGTCATTTTCCTTTTTAGAGGTGTTGCTTGATACGTGACGGTTCGAAGTGTTAGGGTCGTTGTGGGAGTACGCCAGAGGCCACATGGTGACATATCATCTTCACTTTCGTTGATCCGCCAATGTTGGTATATTTTTTTTTGTTTTTTCATCGTTTTTTTGGATTTGATTATGTTATTTTACCCAGCAGTGATTCCTATATTAATTTAGCGAAATGAAAGTCTGTTTCGAGAAAGGTAGAAAATTTACTTAAAACGCCTAGCTAGTAGTACCGATACTATCTACAGTATGGCTACAGCCTAACACGGTAGAAAATTTACTTAAAACGCCTAGCTAGTAGTACTTCGATTCTATGGCTAAATCGATTCTTATGCTGGTCCTAGTGGTAGTATCGTACTATTGGTATCATGCATATGATACTACTATATGATACTATGTCTCTAGTGCATTGTATCATATAGTACTCCCTCCGTTTCGGTTTACAAGTCCTGCACGTAGTTCTATGTCACCAAATTGAGCAACTTAGTATGATGTATATATTACAAAAAATATATCACCGAAAACTTTAGACATTGTATTTTCCAATGATATAATTTTTATATTATATAACTCAAATTATATAGGTCAAATTGATAACCTAGATATACGCGTAGGCCTTGTAAACTGAAACGGAGAGAGTAGTATCATAGTAGTAGTATATTTATTGATTTGTAGAATCTCTATGTAAAATGTGTGTACAAGATTTACTTGTCATTATGATTTCTAGCTTTACGTGCTATGATACAGTATCTACCTATGATACACTAACCACCTCTCTTTTTATTAATTATTATGGTGTCACATCAGATTTTTACCAAGTTAGCATGCATGATACACCTTATGATACTAGCACTAGTACTTAAAGTCGTTCAGCCAACAAGCTAGCTGTAGCCTGTAGGTGTACGCGCTCACTCACTGGTCACTGACCAGTGAGGAGCGGGATCCTTGAGCAGCTCCGCTTCTCTGGAGCCTCTGTCCTTGATGAACGACTCATCTGATTCTCGGCACACTTCCTTAAGTTCCCGCAGCAGCTGTTGAATTTCGGGGTTTTTCGAGAACGATTCAATCCGCTGTGCTTCGTTCCGCGATACCAGCTCTGTCGATTCAGGCTGTCGCCGCTGCCCTCGAACCATTTCGTCGTTTCTCCGGCAGACTTCGAACAGTTCATGCTCCAGTTCTTCAAGCCTGGGTTCGGGACGACGACCTCTGCTGCTTCCCGTGGTCGTCTGTGTCTGTCCACGCCGCTAATTGAAGCCATCACACAGCAAAATTGACACCGATTTAGCCATAGAATCGAAGCAACAGGGCACGCTAGCTAGATATTTGACACCACGTCATTGATTAATAATAACTGATTAGAAGATCTCCCACCTGCATATCTTGAGGTTTCTTAACCAGAGGCGGCGCTACGATCGATGCCGAAGGTCGCCGCGAACTCGATATCCTAGAGGAAAGAAGGGATCTCGATATCGCGGTGGCGATTGCGATGGACACCGAGGGCGCGGGAGGGCTTATATGTTGGCAAATCGCACACGAACATATTGGTCCGAGTCCGTCACCGTCTCCTTCTCCTCCTCTTGTTAGAATCGAATTCATCCGGGGTGCATCGTGAGTACGCTTCAGGGCCATATCCACCCGCGCCAGCCCGGCTTCTTGATTGCCAAGAAGTATTTTTTTTTTGAAATAAGGCAATTTGACATTTCATTATTAGAGAAGAAGTTATAGTCGTGTGCCTAGGACAGTCCCTAAGACTTCAAAAAAGTCCTATTCTCCTGATATTACATTAGTCAAGAATTTCCACTCTAAGCCTTCGCTTCCTCTTTGATTCTAGCAATGATAAGTGCCACGGGAAAGACAAGTGGCGGAAAACTCTAGCATTTATTTCCTTCCAAATTTTTCAAGAGACGAGCATGATTATAGAGGTAATCGCCTTCCTTGCTTTCTCTTTTTGTAATGCTACTTTGTCCACCAAATGTTGACCAACAACGCAAAAAATTGCACTTAAGAGGAGCCCAAACCTTTCAAACCGAAGCATTGAGGGTGGTTGAGATTAACCCTTCAAATTGCATCTTGTAAGCCGGTGAAGCGGAGTACTTGCCATCTTTTGTGAACTTCCACCGAATACTATCAGTGGTGTTTTAGACAAGATTGACATGACAGAGCAAATCCCATAGAGTGAAAAATTGTTGTATGTGATCCATCTCAAGCCCTTGTTGGGAGTTAATTTGGTCAACCCAAAAATTATTTTCAAGGACCTTCCTCACCATGCAGTTCTTCCTTTTAGATCTTTCAAATATTTTTGGTGCAATATCCCGCAAATTCTATCAAGCCAAGGTGCGTGCCAAAATTTGGCCTTTTTTCCATCTCCAACCGTCACCACCGTGGTCGCCACAAAGTGATCCCGGTCATTCTCGTTGCAAGTATTTCCAAGCCCAATCCAAGACTTAGTGTCATCAATCCATTCATGTCACAACCACCTAAGCCTTAGGGCCAAAACATATTTTTCCAGGTTCAAAATGCCAAGGCCACTAAGTTTTGTAGGGCGACAAAATTTCTCCCAATTTACTTTGCATTTTCCATCGATAACCTTGTCTCCTCCCGCCCACAAATAGGCTCTTAGAAGCGCAACGATCCTCTTTATAACCTCTTTATGAAGGTCAATAGAGGTAATATGGTAGATCTCTTGGGAAGTGAGAACGGATCTAACAAACACGCGGTGCCCCGCCATATTGATGTTTTTCCAATTTCCGGAAGCAATCTTTCCAGTTATTCTATCCTCAAGATGTTTTAGATCCTCTCTCTTTTAAGATGCAAGACACTCAAAGGTAGCCCCAAATATTTAATTGGAAAGGTATATCTTGTTGCCGGAAAGGCTTGGAGAATTTCATCAAGGTCAAGCTCATTACATTGGATAGGAGCCAGGAGGTTTTTTGGCAATTAGCACTCAAGCCGGTAACATCTCCAAAGGAAGTGAGAATGGACGCAAGGTTTGCAATATCCTCCTTGAAAGGGGCAACAAAGATCGCCACATCATAATCATATAAGGATGTACGAGACATCGGTGGCCTCCCGCGGAGAGGGTGAAGAAGCCCTTGAAAGGTTGCCTTGTTTATAAGCTCCATTCGAATGGACTTTTGGAATCACTTGATTTTGAATCATTTGATACATGTGAGCCATGCCTTATGGGAAATATGACTAGAACGTCGTTTTCCGGTTCAATGGAACGGGTGACAAATTTATTGGAAATCACTGTAGGGTTTGCAGCATAGAAAACAAAAAAAATTCCTACGACGGGAACAACGATGTACCAAGATCTATCTACTAGATACAAGCAACGGGCGGATGTATATCCCTAGAGAACATACCCTTGAAGACCGACAAAGCTTAACGAGTTTAAACTCGTGGTTGATGTAGACGATCTCTTGCCGATCTCAAGATCGAGAGGAAGTCCTAGCGCCGCAAAACAACAACACATCCGTGCTCGCACACACGTACAAGACACCAAGCAACCTCCGCCTCCTCGCTCCAGCGATGCAGCGGAAGCACAACTCTTTCTTGCCGAATAGCCACCGGGAACATGTATCTCGCTAGTCCGAGACCATGGGGAATAAATTCTAGAGGGGAGATAGATCCTTCACGATGAGGTGTGTTTTGAGAGGATGAGAGGGGGCCTTTTATAGGGGAGAGGGGGTCACCCAAGGGGCATGGCGCCCAGCCATGGGGGCTTCCCCCACCTCTTCCACATTCATGTGGGTGGACACTCCACTCACTCAAATGCCTTTCAATTCCCTCCATTCAAAAACCCACTCAAATTCCCATTAAATTTTCACCAAATTTAATGCAAACTCTAATTAAATAAAACTCCTTTTATTTATTTAGAATTTTGTCAATTACTTTAATGACAAACATTCACATATAACCCCTTGCTAGTATTTCATTTCACATGCAATTTTTTTTGCAATTTCACTCGAAAACCTATTTTGGTATCTAGTGAAATAAATTCCTGCGCTTGTTATTCTTTTCGGCATGAAACTTTTGCTCCAATTGGATATCAGTGTCCTTTAAGTGTGTCACCCTACGGTTCGTGTATAATGCGGACATGATCGAGACCCTTCTCCGATCAATAATCAGAAGCGGGACCTGGAGATCCATACTGACTCCCACACATTCAACGATGACTTTCCTGTGATCGTCGGAACCTTTTTACGCTAGTATCTTAATCTCTTTGTTTCACGATATATTACATGTACAAGATTCGATCATCGATATCTCCATACCTAGTTTGATCTCGTTACTGACATGCACTCTTTTCTTGTTCCCGTGATATAACATTCTAGTGATCAAATCACTTGCTTGCAATCTAATCAATGTGATATCACCGAGAGGGCCCAGAGTATATCTATCCGTCATCGGGATGAACAAATTCCACTCTCGATCCATGAGCCTCAACATAAAACTTTAGTAGTTCTCGGTGTTAGTGATTGACATGATCTCATGATCTAAGGATTAGTATCACTTCGTAAGTTGTTATAGCAATATAAACTCAATGACTTTGATCGTATTGCTATACTTCAGATGAATGTTCATCACATCATTACACTAATGTTGTGACCTCGTTATTAACAACATCCAATGTCCATGATCAGGAAACCTTTGATCATCTTGTTAATCAACGAGCTAGTTTATAAGAGAGACATAACTAGAAACTTTCTTTTTGTTTATTAAACACACATGTATTAACATTTCTGTATTAATACAATTATAGCATGAAAAATAAACATTTATCATAAATAAGGAATACGATAATAACCAATTTATTATTGCCTCTCGGGCATATTCCCTTCAGTCTCTCACTTGCACTAGAGACAATAATATAGTTTGAAAATTTTGGTATTAAACACCTATGGCTTTCTGGTGTTCCATATACGCAATTGCAAGTGGTTAACATAATGTACAGATCTGACATTTTCAGGTCCGTGTGTATTTGCATGTATTTGCATCTTCACGTATCACTCATTCTTCAATGAGATGGCATTGTATAAATTTGGTCTTTTGGTGGGACCTTTAGTTCCTTGGGGTTAAATCATGTCGATACTATTGTCATACAATATATCTTTAGTGTTAGCCCGTTGTGAACCACACCTTAGTTTGATAACAAACTACTTGACACAAATGCCCTCCTTTGCTGCTACTATAGCAGTCATATACTTAGCCCTTTTGTTGTAGTATCCGTCACAATGTCTTAACTTTGGAATTCATCCAAATCCATCATGGAATCTCCTTTCCATTACATTGTGCCACCCATAGTTTAAATTGAGATAAACTTAATTTTGTATCTTGTGACAAAACTAGTATCAATGTAACGCTTTACAATAAACTATTTGTAATTGTTTGTCACCTCTACACAAATATATTCTTAGTTCTTCCAAAAGATCGTAAGAATATCCTCACTATCATCCAATGATCATTTTATGATTCATTCTCGTATATGCTCATAACACTTAGAGCATAGGACATATCTGGATGTGTACATATCATGGTATGATTGATCAAAACATCCTTGTGATTTCACTCATCAAGTGTCAAAGCACTTGAATCTTGTTTCACTTATCAAGTGTCGATACACTTGAATCTTTATTCAATTCCTTTCCATGCGACAAGAACCTTTTCTTGTCGTTTCTATATTGAAATCCTTCAATATCTCATATATGTACGTTTGACACAACCATATTAGCTTCACAGTCTATCCACTATAGACATTCATGCTAAATATTCGGGTTTTACCTAAGTCTTTCATCGAAATGAAATTCTTAACATTTGTCAATAAAAATTACATCATTTGTAATCAACAAGATATCCTCCACATAATGTATTAGAAATATGTCTCAGCGCTCCCACTTAATTTCTTGCAAATGCAAGCATCTTCATCGTCTCCAGATGAAAACTCCTTTTTTTCATCACGGTGAAGATTCCAACTCCGCGATGCTTACTTCAACCATTGAAGTTTGCATGTCCCTTTTAGCATCCTTTGAATTAAAAAAAACCCTTTGGATCGTGTCATGTACACGTCCTAGGTAACCATTCTATTAGAAGAACTTTATTTTGTTTATTCATCTATCATATACCAAATTATATATAGTGGTTGCTACTTTAATCCATCTAGACTAAATATCGCTATGAAAGATCAAATCATGTCATAGTCAACTCCTTGAATATTCTCGTAAAATACTTTATGACATGTCGACCATTTCATAGATATAAAATATCCATGTCTGTTTCTTTATAGATCCAAATACGACCGATAGGTTTTTACACCTTTCCGGAGGGTCTTCCAAGTTCAAAACTTGAATTATCGTGTATGCAACTATCACGGATTTTATGGTTTCAATCCATTTGACGGAGTCAGGGCCCATCATCACTTCTTTGCATGTAGTCGGTTCATCATTGTTAAACAATAATGATTTACTCTCAAATCTTAGTATTTGATTGTTTATCCGACCGCCTTGGTTCAATAAAAACTTACACCTCCGTGACCACAACCTTTGAGGAACGTGAGCCATGAGCATTCTGGCTTTCTCCGGAACATTTTCTGGCGCTGCGCAACTCAGCACATATAGCTAAGGTGCGTTAACCTTATCAAAGTTCTATTGTCCTCCCACTTAACATTTATGAAAAATCCTTCTTCAAGAAACTTCACGTTTCAAGCGACAAACCCTTTTGTCCTTGGTGTTATGGAGGAATAACCAATTGTTATTCGAAATAACCTACAAAGACATGCTCATCCGACTTCGGTTGTAAACATCTTATGTTTAGCATACCAAAATTTAAGAAATGACAACCTGGGTTTTACCCCAAACCATAACTTCCATGGTGTCATTTCAACGGATCAAGATGGAGCTCTTTTCAGTGTAAAAGCGGTAGTCTCTAAAGCTTTAATCTTTTAAAACATAATGACAGTTTTATAAATAACACCTTTGATCCGACCGTGTCAAATAAGGTTTTATTACAAATCTCAAACACTCCATACTCCTATGGTGTTTCGGGAGATGTAAATCTAGGTGTTTTGCTAAACTTGCAACTCAAATAATCCCTTTATGATAAAATCATAATTCATTTATTTTCTTGTTACACTTGTAAATCAAATAAATCCCTTTATGATAAATCATAAATCAATTATTTTCTTGTTACAATGATTTTCCACTTCATCTTCAAAGTCTTTGAAACGTTTTTCAAATATTTCATACTTCTTTATCATTAAGTGAATATTCACTTAAATTTCCGGAGAAAACATATGAAGTTGAAGTCCATCTCTTACGACAACACATAATGGACTACATACATCGATATGTATAAATTCCAATAATTTTAGTCGATCGTTCTTCTTTGGCCTTTGAACGAAGTTTTAATTATCCCGAGGAAAGTCTCACAAGCATCACCTGATCAAATCAAAGACTCCAAAAATCCATGAAAATGGAGTTTCTTCATGTTTTCTTTCCAATATAATTTAAACGGCGATGTCACTTCGTAAGTGATCTTCCAATTTGTCTTGCGACATTTTAGCATTAGCTTTATGGATGTGATTTCTCCAACTAGATTTGTAAATCATCCATCTTATATGGAATACACTAATTATTTGAACAACCTTTTGTTCTCATAATACCTGATTTAAATACCAATTATTAAAACAAATCTTGAAGTCAAGCTTTGATGTCAATGAGAAATACAAACAACGGTTTGTTTGTTTTCGATGAACATCATCACATATTCTCGTGCTAGTTACTTATTAGGTCATTGTGGTTCATGAATTGCGTCGTTCCGTATGATATTTCATACCAACCAATTCGGTATCCAATACCCAAGAACCACATTGTTTAACAAGCAAAGAATACAACAATAACATGTATATCATCCATTTACCTAAATTGGATATTTCCAATCTTTTATTTTCTGCCAAATATATTTTATAGATTCTCTTTCAGCATTTCCTTTTTCCTTTTAAAAGAATCTATCAACATCAAAAGTGGTGCCATATACATGACACATAGTCCAAAGCATGTATATTCAAATAATAATACCTTAGGACTTGCACTTTAAAGTAGATCACCATCATCAAAATGATCGGCATTCATTCAAAATCCATTCTTTAGTAATCTTTTAGTGTAGTAAACACTTTACATACATCTTCTATTCATCCTTATCATGACGACTTTCATGATCAAGCTATTGTAGCTTATAAAGGCGAATCGTGAGTATAACATTACTTTCCAAAACCCTTTTTGGATGATTAGGATGTCTAGCATCTCCAACCTTCACAAATTCTCATCCAATATGAGAACATATATTATACTCTATCACATTGCAACCAAAACATTGTCTCAGATATCGTTATATCTATCACACATGATGGTTTCTGAAACAATTCTTTCAGATCCTAGATAAACTTGATATTAAAACAATCAAGAATCATGGAGGAAAACATGATACTTAAGATACTAACACTTGAATTGTTACTCTCGATTTAATACCAATTATTAAATTTCACGGAGTAAACAGAGTTTGCAATAGGACTTTAAACTTTATATTGACACTCAACACAATACGATACCAGTTTGTAAAGTAAATATCCAGAATTCTATAGTTCTATCATCTCAATTACAACTATGCATAAGGTGGTGAACGAATGCCAATGACTACAACAAATTATGCAAATTCACTTTGATTTAATTTAAGATAAATTGAGTTCTACTATTCCAAATTAGAAATGAACTCCCACTCAAAAACGACATCCCTCGTGTCTTTTTGGTGATTACACGAACCAAATCCACTACACCAAGTCCGATCATCACGTGAGACGGTGTAGATTCAAAGGCGAGCATCAAATGGGCATCATATCTACCATATGACTCATGCTTAACCTTTCGGTCCGTGTTCCGAGGCCATGTTTGTACATGCTAGGCTCGCCAAGTGAGAACCTTAGTATTCGCGTGTGTAACTGTCTTGCACCCGTGATATGCTCATGGATTCAAGTACACCCGATCATCACGTGATGTCTTGAAGCGACGAAACATTGTCGGTGCATACTTAAGGAAGAACACATTTTTATCTTGATATTTAAATGAGGGATCATCTTATATGCTAATAAAACGCCAAACAAGCAATATAAGATGCAATCAAACATCACATGTTTGTAAGTAAAAAGATATGGTTCCCGCATATGATCTCCATCATGTGCACCGTGGTATGATCTCTATAATATCTCTATGTGTAAGGCCAAGGTCTATGGAACCTACACGTTATGTGTGTTGTAAGAGTATCATCTCATACTTCTACTTACAACATCACCATATCATAACACTAGCCCGGCAACAATCTAAACTAGACGCCTCTAATTTATCCATTGCAAGTTTTACGTGGCTTAGGGCTTTCGAAGAAAGAACCGTTCTTACCTACGAACATGTACCACAACGAGGATAACTAAATTGTTGACAACTCGTTGCAAATTAGATATTGACTATAGTAGGAGAGACAGACACCCACTAGCCACTTATGCAAAACTAGTTGCATGTCAAGCGTGGAACAAGTCTCATGTGCGAGGACATGTAAAGTTTGTCCGGGCCGCTTCATCCCACTATGCCACCAATATCTAAAGTACAACTAAGAAGAAATAAAATGATCATCATCGCCCACATACTCATATGTGTTATACCCGTGCAAAGCATCTACGCATAGATCCGGCTCTGATACCACTGTAGGGTTCGCAGCACAGAAAACAAAAAAATTCCTACGATGGGAACAACTATGTACCAAGATCTATCTACTAGATACAAGCAACGGGCGGATGTATATCCATAGAGAACATACCCTTGAAGACCGATGTATACGATCTCTTGCCGATCTCAAGATCAAGAGGAAGTCCTAGCGCCGCAAAACAACAGCGCATCCGTGCTCGCACACACGTACAAGACATCGAGCAACCTCTGCCTCCTTTCTCCAGCGATGCAGCGAAAGAACAACTCTTTCTTGCCGAATAGCCACCGGGAACATGTATCTCGCTAGTCCGAGACCATGGGGGATAAATTCTAGAGGAGGAGAGAGATCCTTCACGAGGAGGTGTGTTTTGAGAGGATGAGAGGGGGGCACCCAAGGGGCATGGCTCCCAGCCATGGGGGCTGCCCCCACCTCTTCCACATTCATGTGAGTGGACACTCCACTCACTCAAATGCCTTTCAATTCCCTCCACTCAAAAACCTACTCAAATTCTCATTAAATTTCCACCAAATTTAATGCAAACTCTCATTAAATAAAACTCCTTTTATTTATTCAGAATTTTGTCAATTACTTTAATGACAAACATTCACATACAACCTCTTTCTAGTATTTCATTTCACATGCAAAAACACTTTCTGCAATTTCACCCAAAAACCTGTTTCGGTATCTAGTGAAATAAATTCCTGCGCTTGTTATTCTTTTCGGCATGAAACTTTTGCTCCAATTGGATGTCAGTGTCCCTTAAGTGTGCCACCCTACGGTTCGTGAATAATGCGTACATGATCGAGACCCTTCTCCGATCAATAATCAGAAGCGGGACCTGGAGATCCATACTGACTCCCACACATTCAACGATGACTTTCCTGTGATCGTCGGAACCTTTTTACGCTAGTATCTTAATCCCTTTGTTTCACGATATATTACATGTCCGAGATTCGATCATCGGTATCTCCATACCTAGTTTGATCTCGTTACTGACATGCACTCTTTTCTCGTTCCCGTGATATAACATTCTAGTGATCAAATCACTTGCTTGCAACCTAATCAATGTGATATCACCGAGAGGGCCTAGAGTATATCTATCCATCATCGGGATGAACAAATTCCACTCTCGACCCATGAGCCTCAACATAACATTTTAGTAGTTCTGAATCCATCTTTATAATCACCTAGTTACGGTGTGACGTTTGATGTCATCAAGAAACTCTTCCGGTGTTAGTGATTGACATGATCTCATGGTCTAAGGATTAGTATCACTTCGTAAGTTGTTATAGTAATATCAACTCAATGACTTTGATAGTATTGCTATACTTCGGATGAATGTTCATCACATCATTACACTAATGTTGTGACCTCGTTATTAACAACATCCAATGTCCATGATCAAAAAACCTATGATCATATTGTTAATCAACGAGCTAGTTTATAAGAGAGGCATAACTAGGAACTTCCTTTTTGTTTATTAAACAAACATGTATTAATGTTTCCGTATTAATACAATTATAGCATGTAAAATAAACATTTATCATAAATAAGGAATACGATAATAACCACTTTATTATTGCCTCTCGGGCATATTCCCTTTAGGTTGATAGGGTCAATGGGAAGTACAAAGAGTAGCGGAGAGAGTAGGTCCCCTTGTCTTAGGCCCCTCCCATGCTTAATGGGGTCACAAGGCACACCATTTAGAAGAACCCTTGAGGTGGAGGTTGAAAAAAGGGCCCAAACCCAATCACAAAAATGTTGCGGGAAGCCACAATGACAGAGGAGGTCTATAAGAAAATCCCATCTAACCGAGTCAAAAGATTTTTGATGTCAAGCTTGAATAGAAGGCAGGGAGTTACAATAGCCTGGTTCTAGTCCCAAATCCCGCCGTCACCCCTCCTCCCCCTCCACCTCGGTCTGCCGCCACCGCCGGACGAAGGCCACACGGCTGATAGTGGAGGCTGGCCTCCCTCCTCACATGCGACAGGATCTGGGCGGGGGCCTCTCTTCCCATCGGGCGGTGGGAGCTCTGGCCAGAGTGGCGCGGTGGCCATGGACGGTGCGGCGTCTCCTGAGGAGTTTGGGTGCCGGAGCGACGGCCCCGGGTTTCCTCGGCGATGGGATGGCTGCGCTGGCCGCGTGGGCGGCGCGGCGGCGAGCCTTCGGAGCTCGCTTCTGCGGCCATCCGTGTTCGTCCTCGAGCCCCGCGTCGGTGTCGGTCGGTGCCCCCTCTTCATGGCGTTCCGGCGACACCCACGGTGCTCTTCGGTGGTGCGTCTTCGGCGGTAGGATGGGGATGGTCGGCCCCTCTTATCCGTGTGGTGCGGTTGGTGGCGACCATGGTCATGGGGCTCTCCAGTCTGGTATGATGGTGGTGGTGGCTGTTGTGCGGCGTTTGGCGCTGCCGGCGTGCGAGGTGGAGGATGGTGGTGGATGTGGTCTTCGTTCCTGTCTACGGCGATAGCTGCCTGGGTTCGCTCTGGTTGCTTCGGCAGCTATCTCGCAGGCAGCGGTGATGATCTGTCCAGGGCTTCTATCGAAGCGATGGGGAGCCTAGGTGTGGCGGTGTGTAGGCGGCCGGGTCCAGCTTCCCAGTTCGATGCCTTCGAAGGTGGACGTGCGGGATGGTGATGGTGGTCTGGCCAACCTCGAGGGACGTGTGTGAGGTTGCGACTCTCTGGCGGGCGAAAGTCTTATTCTGGCTGCGGCTGAGCCGACGGCGGCGACGCCTTTTGGGGTCGTTTCCTCCTTGGAGGCGTTTTCGTGGTGGTGTTTTTGCGCCTCCGCCCGGGTTCTCTAGGGTAAACCCTGATCCCTCGCGGGTTCGGGCGCGGGCGGCACTTTCTTGTGTCGTTTGGCCTCCTGGGTCCTCGCCTTGGATGTTCCATCGGCTAGAGAGTCTAGTGGAGAGAGTTGGTTGTTGGCGTCGACGGGCTGTTGGGCTTCATCGACTCGGCGGTCTAGTGGACATGACTGCAGTTTGGTGTGCTCTGGATTAAAACCCTGCTCTGGCCACGGTCGATGCAGGTGATGGCGGCGCTCTTGGTCGTAGCTCCCCTTGTTGGAGGCATCACTGTGGAGGCCCTTTCCTGCATGTGTTGGTGTTCGGTTTGTTTGTCTTGTCGGTTTTGTCCTTGGCCCGTTTTCGGATAGGTGGTGCGCGGCCCCGGGGGTCGGCCTAGTTATCGGAGCTGCGACGCCGAGTCTTTGCCTCCACCTTGTTGCGTTTTGAGGTGTTTTGGGTGTCGGCCTTGGCCACTTGGGTGGCTGATTGCGTAGCTCAGAACACTGTAGAGATTCGTTGGGAAACCCCAAGAGGAAGGTTTGATGAGCGCAGCAGTAAGTTTTCCCTCAGTAAGAAACCAAGGTTATCGAACCAGTAGGAGGAAGGAAACGACTCAAAGGTGTTTCTAGCAACTTGGAAACCTGCACAACACAAACTTAAGACTTTGTCCTAACGAACAGTGAGGTTGTCAATCTCACCGGTTTGCTGAAAACAAAGGATTAACCGTACGGTGTGGAAGATAATGGTGGCTTGCAGAAAGTAAATAGTAACAGTGGAAGATGTATCAATGGTAAATATTGGACCGGGGTCCCCAGTTCACTCGAGGTGTTCTCCTTAAGATAAATAACATAACATGCTGGGTAAACAAATTACAGCGAGGCAATTGTCAGGAATGAGCAAGGCATAACAATGAAATACTATACATTCATGATCCTATGAGATTTGATTGGGCATTACAACAATATACATAGACCGCCATCCAACTGCATCTATGACTAGTAATCCACCTTCAGATTATCATCAGAACCCCCTCCAGTATTAAGTTGCAAGCAACGAATAACTACTTTAAGCAAGGTGTGTAAAGTAAACAATACAATTGTTCCATGAACAAAAGATTGTTGTTTTCTCCCTAGTAGCAACAGCACATCTACAACCTTAGATATTTCTGTCACTTCCCCAGAATCAATAGAGGCACGAACCCACTATCGAGTATAAATACTCCCTCTTGGAGTCACTAGCATCTACTTGGCCAAGATAGCTACTAGAAATGGAGAGCATGCAAGATCTCAAAGAGCACAGACATGATAGAATCAATAAGATAAAATCATTAACCAATCTGACATAGTAATATCAAAATCCATCGGATCCCCGCAAACACAACATGCATGAATACAAATAGATGATCTTGATCATGAACGGAGCTCACAAGATCTAAACATGGTAGCACAAAGGAGGAAAAACAACCATCTAGCTACTGTATGGACCATAGTCCAAGGTAGAACTACTCACGCATCATACCGGAGGCTGGCATGGTGATGAAGAAGGCCTCCGGGATGATCTCTCCCCTCCGACAGGATGCCGGGAAGAGCTTTAGATCCCCCCGATCTAGGGACAATGGTGGTGGCGGCTACGGACTTTTTCGTGGAGATCTTATCAGGTACTTAGGGTTTAGGTATTGGGGGCTTCTTATAGGCGAAGGGGGAGACCGAGAGGGTGCCCGAGGCGGTCACACCCCCCTGCCCAGGCGCGAGCCAGGCCTGGCCACGCGGCCAGGGGTTTTGGGCCCCTCGAGGCCCTCCCCCGTCTTATCTTTTGGCTCCGTGTTCCCCTCGGTGAAATATTGACTTTTCTAGAACCAAAAACAACAGAAAACAGGCAAATGGCACTGTAGAATATTGTTAATAGGTTAGTCCCAGAAAACGTATAAAAATACCTCAAAGTGTAGACAGAGCAAAACAAAGTGGATACTAAACAAGCATGGGACATAAAAAATTATAGATGCATTTACGAAGTATCAAGCATCCCCAAGCTTAACTCCTGCTCGTCCTCGAGTAGGTAAGTGATAAAAGGAATAATTTTTTAGGTGACATGCACCATCAAAATCAAGATCAAACCATTTGCAAGCATTGAAAGCTGGGATAAAAGTACTCTAAACATGAGCATGAAATATGAAATTCTAACAATAAGACAAAGAAACTATGTTGCAATATGAAAGGATACAAACAAAGATTCATGAATAACAATGCATTGAAAGACGTTTGTTTGTTTCACATACAGAAAATATAGCATATTCACATTCAGCTTGTCCCTCATGGAGTAGCAAAACATAAATGCATAGGACACCTTCAAAGTTCATAAGGGTGACTAGATACAAATAATTCAAGAAGAAGCAATGTCAACAATATGAATCAATCAATAAGTTTTGGAACAATGCACATAGAACTGAGAATGGCTACTATGCTCTCTTAATTGGTGACTAAGGATAGAAGGTGGAGACTCAATATAATAGTGAAATAAAGGCACTTCATAAAAGGAAAGCAAGGATTTCAAGTCTCATAAAGAACTTCCAGAAATTATGGTACTTGTTAGCTTTTAGCTCTCATTGCCCCTATCATAAGCATCTTGAAGTGATTAAGGTTAAAGTGAACACACTATGGAGTATGTTCTTTACAAAGTATAAGTTGGCAATCTCATGTCCCTTGAGTACGAGGGCTTCTCCTCATCAGGGTCAGCCCTGAGATTTCGGGGGCCCGGGGCGAAACTAAAATTTTGGGCCCCCTACCCTTAGTATAAATTTTTTATGCATACATAAGAAGATAAAAAATAAATATTTCAAGTACACTTCCAAGTATAATATTCATATTAAAATATGAGTGTTTACATGATACCTTAAAATTTCCTCGAAGAGCTCGTGTTGCTCTTCAAAAATTTATAAAAAGATCTTCTCTACGATTCAATTAGTTTCTTCTCTTGTTCTCTCTTTTTTCTTTTCTGAGCACCGGATTCTGGTGCCATAATCAGTTAACCTCGGGCGCTACAAACAAGAACAACAATTAGATACTAAACTACTAATTAAAATTATGAACGAAAAATTAGGGCAAGACACAAGCGTAACCTGCTGGGCCGGCTGTCAGGATGTGCGCCCCTGGGACTGTGTGCTCTCCCTCTCCGGCTCCTGGTTCCTCTTGTCTCTTCGATCGTCGACACAAGCCCTGCATCGAGACAAGGAAGCGACAGGACGAGTGCGGGGTTAGGGCGCCAGGCGGTGTCGTGAAATCGCGATCAATCAGGGGCGTGTCGCGTGCGATCAATGCACGCGGTTGGGTTGCGCCTCGAACTAGGAGTGGAGGCGTCCGCGTCCGGTTCGGCCTAGGTCTGGGTAATCCCAATATATTTTTTTATGTAATCTAAAACTACATTTTTTGGGCCCAGGGCGGCTGCCCCGCTGGTCCCCCCCCCAAGGCCGGCCCTGCTCCTCATGCTACTCAACTTTAGTCACCTGTAAGTTCTTGTTATAGTAAGTATATGTGTATCATAGAGAACCGCCAACGGGGTACCCCTTGCACATGATACAGGAGCTATCCCATATCAAAATGACAAGGCAAGCAGACAATGAGCATGTCAGCAATCTTCTTATTTACCATGGGAAAATGGTGCTTTTTTCTCCCTTTCCTCTTTTCTCATTTTTTTCTTTTTTCAATCTCTTTTTCTATCTCTCTCTTTTTTATAAGAAGAATGCTTCATAGATTTCTCACTATGGTGATGTTGCAAGTTTCCACCATGATTAGGCATGGCTTAGGCTAGCGGCCCAGACATTTCTCTAACACACATACATAACTCCATAGACTTACAATCTCCCCTTTCATTTCACACCGACGATATTGATGACCCACAAGTGTAGGGGATCGCAATAGTCTTTGTGGGTAGTATTACCCAATTTATTGATTCGACACAAGGGGAGCCAAAGAATACTTGCAAGCCTTAACAACTGAGTTGTCAATTCAGATTCACCTGAAAATAGTTCTTGCTCACAGAAGTTTATCAGTAGCAACAGTTTAGTAGTAGCAACAAAATCAGTGAAATAGGAGCAATAGTAACAGTAACGGTAACAGTAGGATTCGAGTGCGGTAGGCATAGGGATGGATGAACAGGCATTGCATGGACGAGTCTAAACATGTAACTTCAAGAACTAGGGCATTGCACATAAATAATAACAAGCATCCAAGTACTAAACAATCCTAGGCATGTGCTCCAAATAAAGTCATACGTGCTCGCAATGAGAACTTGCACAACATCTTCTGTCCAGCCAGCCCGTGGCAGCGGGGCCTCTAGTGAACTACTTGCAATTAAGGTGCTCCTTTTAATATAGCACCTGAGCAAAGCATTAACACTCCGTGAACACATGTGATCCTCACACCATGCCATCCCCTTCGGTTGTCCCAATTATTGTCACTTTGGGGTCTTTGGATCCGGACAATGATATGTGTACACAACTTGCAGATAAGATCACAAACAATACTATCATAATGATTCAATAATAAGTTCAAATCTGAGATCATGGCACTCGGGCCCTAGTGAAAAGCATTAAGCACAACAAGTTGCAACAAAGTCAAATAGCACTAATAGAGATACTAGGCACTATGCCCTAATAGATCTTATTCGATTACATGATAGAACTCATCCAATCCCTACCATCCCCAAGACTACAGCGGGGGATTACTCACTCATGGATGAGGGAAACATTAGTGGTTGATGGAGATGCGTTGGTGATGACGATGGCGATGATCCTCTCCAAATTCCCTGTCCCGACAGGGTGCCAGAACGGAGTTTCTGGATCTGAATCTTGGTTTCTCGTGGCGGCGGCGGAGCGGAAATCATTTTGGAAAACTATCGAACCCCCCCTGAGTTTTTAGGTCAGAAGGCAACTTATAGGCGCGGAGGGAGGCCGAGGAGCTGCCTGGTGTGGCCAAACCCCCTCTAGGCGCGGGGTCAGGTGGGCCCGCGCCTGGGGTGGGTATGGGCCCCCCAGGCCTTCTCTCTGTCTACCCTTCTGGCTTCGTGGATCTTCTGGTGAGAAATAGTTTTTGGCATATTTTCCGGAATTTTTCCTGATAGTTCATTTTCTGCACAAAAATAAGACACCAAGGTAATTCTGTTGAAAACAGCGTCAGTCCGTGTTAGTTGTATCCAAATCACACAAGTTTAGAGAAGAAACAATAGCAAAGTGTTCGAGAAAGTAGATACGTTTTGGACGTATCAACTCCCCCAAGCTTAGCTTATTGCTTGTCCTCAAGCAATTCAGTTGAAAACTGAGTGCGATAAAAGAACTTTCACGAACATTTTGCTTCATATGATGTAAATATTCTCAGCACAGGAGTATATGCTTAGACAATTCATAATAAAGAGTATGCAACTAAGTCTACTCAATAGTCATTGCAATCTATGAAGTGAAACCAACTCAATAATAATAAGTAGCATGAAACATAAACATAAGCAACATTGCAATGCTCATAATAAGGTATGATAAAGTGGTATCTCGCTTGCCTTTGTTTGAATAGAACAATATAAATGCCAACGCACCTTTGAAGTTCACATGAAGACTAGAGATAAATATATCAGAGATACAAACATCAAATTCATGACATAATTAACCAAGCTTTGGAACAAACACAAAAATGACAACTATGCTCCCAAGAAGGTGCTCATGAATAAGTGATGACTCAACAAGGTTGTGAGAACGGTTTTTGAAAGGTTTGAAAGGCTTCCAATGCTGAAATTAAGGTACTCATTAGCTTTGAGCTCTCATTGCCCCTATCATAGGCATCTTTATGTGATTAAAGTGAAAGTGAGGTCCACTCTGAATTATATGCTTGACAGACCATAGACTGGAAATCACGAGTCCCTTGAGTGCGAGGGCCACTCCGCATACTACTCAACTTTGGGTCCATGCAATTTCTTGTCATTGTAAGTATTTGCATATCATTGAGAACCGTCAACGGGGTACCCCTTGCATATGATACAGGAGTTTTCCCATAACCAAAATGAAAAGGCAAGCAAATAATGAGCATCTCAGCAATCTTTTTATTTTCTATATGCATAGTTTTTTATTGAGGATGCTTCATAGATGACCACTATGGTGATGCTGCAAGTTTCCACCATGATTAGGCATGGCTTAGGCTAGAGTCCGAGGTGTTTCTCTAACACGGAATACAAAGTACATGGACTCAATGGTCCCCCTTTCATTTCGCATCGTTGACATCCGCAAACAAAAGATCAAGGTATCAACTAGATATAAATATATCTAAAAGGTGTTGAAAGCGTTCCCCGTGACATCACGGTTCTGCTGACTCCCAGCATATAATTTGCAAGCATATAACTTTCATGGACTAGTCACAATGATTCAGGATTATTAAGTGCATGGAATAAAGTGTGCCATCAAGTTCGTGAGAGCTTTACTAACTAAATTTCTCAAAACAGACAAACATTTTATTTTGGAAGAAAACACGGCATATAGAATATGCTCTGAATTAGCAAATGATGCGAATAGGTAGGTATGGTGGACACAGCTGGCAATATTGGTTTCGGGGAGTTGGAAGCACAGTTAGAGCACATACTCAGTGCAAGTGAAGGCTAGAAATAGAGAGGGAGCGACAAACGAGAGAGCAATAGCTGTCATAATCATGCTTGCAACAAAACTAGACTAATTATGGCATGAAAGTGATACAAGAACTCTGAGGCAAAATAATCATCGAGGCTTACTGACTCTTGATTAGTCATATGCATGCGTGAGCATGTGCCAAATCGATTCACATGAACAATCAGAGGAGGATACCACAATATCATACCAAAGCATGAATAAAACAATGCAAGCAAAAATTCATGTGACATGCTAGAAACTATTAGCAAGCTGGAGCTAATCATAGAAAAGCAAGAACTACTAAGCATCCATAATGACATACACCTTACACAAACAGGCTAAGCATTCTCACAATGATGAGTATATATACAAAAATGAAACAAACAGAGTTTGTTACCAGCCTCTTACCACTCCTTGAGTTGTCTTAATCTTCATTATTGCCCTTCACTTGTGTGACTTGAATAATTAACATGAAACCAAAATCCACTGAGGATGGCTGAACCTACAAAGAACTCACAAAACCAAAGAAGAACAACAAATATTTTTGGTGTTTTTGATTTTTATTTTTAGAAGGCAAACAGCACAAAACCAAACGAAGCAAAATAAAACCAAAAACAAAAACTAAGACGCTCCAAGAACAACACAACTGTGCATGAAACGATAAAAACGAAGTGTCTAGAAAGACCTGAGATTTTTATTGATGAAGAAGGGAATGCCTTGGGCACTCCCAAGCTTTGACGCTTGTACCTCTTGAATAATTCTTGGGGGTGACATGGAGTGGCTCCTCCCAAGATTGAGATTTTGTCCATTCTTCATCTCATTACATCATCCTCTCTCTACACCTGAAATTTTTCCTTCATACAAAACTTCACACAATCTTCATTAGCAACATTAGTTTATTCAAAAGATATTAGACATCTGGCAAAGCTTTGGAACAGCAATACTTTTCATTAAAAACACAGGCTACTATAGAAACTCCTTCAAAAAGCTCAATTTCCCAAAAAGAACCCGAAAAGGAATCAATAAGAAGCAAATGCAAATAATGGCAGAAATCTGTCAAAACAGAACACCAGGTAGAAACCGATTTTTCCGAAGACCTTCTGTTGCTCAAATCAAAAAAAGTGTTGAACTAACTAAAGTTAGCTAACATACTGGGGGATTTATTCAAAAAAATCAGCTCAATCCGAATTACAGAGACTCCTCACGAATTTTTATGGTGGAGGACAGAAATCTGTTTTGGGACAGCAACTCCCCAAATCTTACTTCCCTCTCATTAGAGGTCATTCTTGGCACAAAAAGCAAACAAAAAGGATAAGGAGAGGTCATTACTGAAGTAATAACTTCCAAGACTCAAGGAAACTCTTGGGTTATCTCCCAACAAGTACTTTTCTTTAACGCCTTTAAGTTACGCACAGCGAAGAACAAAGATTGGAAAGGAGAAAAATAAAAGAAAAGAAAGAATAACCACAGTGAAAACATTATTTTGTTCATTAAAATCCTTTTGTCAACAAGGTTGATCAAGTCTTGTTACCAAAACAATCTTAGATGAAGCAAAATTTTGTATTCCACCAAGTGATTATGTTACCTCAAACTTGATAGCAATGGTCCCAATCATAATAGTTTCAAAAATTTCTTGTGGAATGGGACAATATATTTCTCCAACCTTGATGCTCTCAGTATTTTCAATGGAGTTTAGGCAATAGATTTTGGGAACCTTCTTGAGAAAATAGACAGTGTGCTCTTTGTCATTAATGTTGAATGTTACTTTTCCTTGATTACAATTGATGATAACACCTGCAGTATTAAGAAAATATCTCCCAAGAATAATAGACATATTATCAACTTCAGGCATTTCAAGCACAACAAAATCAATTAAAACCATGCAATTATGAGCTACTTGAACAGGAACATCCTCACATATACCAACAGGAATAGTAGTTGACTTATCAGCCATTTGCAAAGAAATATCAATTGGTATCAACTTTTCTAGCTAAAGTCTCTTATAGAGAGAAAAAGGCATAACACTAACTCCAGCTCCCAAATCACATAAATCAGTTCTAACATAATTGTTCTTAATGGAGCAAGGAATAGTTGGTATACCTGGATCACCAAGTTTCTTTGGAACCTTACCATTGAAGGAATAATTAGCAAGTAGAGTAGAAATCTCCTCATTAGGAATCTTCCTTTTATTAGAGACAATATCCTTCATATACTTTGAATAAGGAGGCAACTTAATAGCATCAGTCAAAGGAATTTGCAAGAATAAAGGTTTCATCCACTCACAAAACTTGTTGTAGTGTTCTTGCTCCTTTGACTTGTGTTTCTTACCTGGAAAAGGAATAGGTTTCTGCACCCAAGGTTCTCTCTCTTTACCATGTTTATTAGCAATAAAATCTTCCTTGGTGTACCTAGTGTTGTTAGTGTGCTTCTTAGGTTCTTCCTCACCTTCCTCCTTATCAGGAGATTCATTATTATTATTACCACTCTTAGTTTCAGCATCAGAGACAGATATACTATTAGGATCTACAGCAGGTTCAAGTTGTTCCTCAACTATCTTATGTTTCTTTTTCTTTCTTTTACGAGGGCTACCACTATCTTCACCTTGTTGAGAATCTTGTTCTATTCTTTTAGGGTGTCCTTCAGGATATAAAGGATCTTGGGTAGCTATACCACTCTTAGTTCTAATTCCATAAGCATTTTTATCTCCTGAAGCATTAACTAGCATATCCTTTTGTACCTTAGCAAGTTGATCAAGTTGAGTTTGAACCATTTTAAAGTGTTTACAAAGCATTTTTAATTTCATTAGAATTTCTTTTCACAATATCTTTCAACTCATGGATAGATCTATAGTTTTCCAATAAATAATTCTAAACTTGTTTATTAAAATGACCTTGTTTAACAATAAAAATGTCAAGTTCCTCTAAGCATTGATCAGGAGGCTTACCATAAGGAATATCACCTTCATCAGAGTGTTGGAGAGAGTGTACCTCAATAGTAGATGAGTGGGGAATTGGCTTACATAATTCTTCTATAGGAGGTAGATTCTTCACATCTTCAGCTCTAATACCTTTCTCCTTTAGACACTTCTTAGCTTCCTTCATCACTTCATCATTTAATGCAATAACTCCCCTCTTCTTTGTTGTTGGTGTTGGAACTGGTTCAGGAATAACTGGTTCGGGAGTAATAGGCTCAGGTGTATTCAGCTCAGTTGAAGTCCAATCATCATAATTCTTGCTTATCTTAGCCATTAATTCTTCAGCATCTGTAGGAGTTCTTTTCCTGAAAACACAATCAGCAAAGCTATCTAGGTAGGTCCTAGAATCATCAGTTAGTCCATTATAATAAATATCTAGAAGCTCATTCTTAGGTAATGGACATCCAGGATGTGCATTAATCAAGGCACAGAATCTTTTCCATGACTTAGGCAATTTCTCTTCTTCTCCCTGTTTAAAATCAAAAAGTCTGTGCCAAGAAGCATGTCTAGAACTAGGAGGAAAATATTTATGGAAGAAAGAAGCAATCAAGCAATCAGGGCTATCAATGGAACCAGGAGGTAATCTATTAAACCAAGCCCTAGCTTCTCCTTTTAATGAAAAAGGGAAGATCTTAGCAACAAAGTACTTGCGCATCTTAAAATCATCAGAGAATAAAGCACTCATAGTATAAATCTCATTCATATGAGCCACATCACTCTCATTTTCAGTCCCACAAAAAGGTTCTTTCTCAACAATATCTAAATAAGATAAATCAAGAGAGAAATCATAATCTTCATGTTTAATATCTATGGGAGAGGTGGCAAACTTAGGATCAGAGGACAACTTAGACATAATAGTACGTCTAGCAAGGAGACTCTTCATAGCACTAGTACCATGTGTGTTTCGGCACTCTTCAACAAAATCGTCAGTGAGCTCAATGTAACCATCATTAATATCATAACTCTCACTAGACTCAGGTGAGCTAACAAGTGTAACAGTGGCTTCACTAAGTTTTGGTATTTCCTAGACTAGCCATATTAGCATCTAGAAAAGGACCTAATGAACCACTCGCATCAAGCACAGTAGAAGTAACATCATGAGCATCAAAAGAAGTTTCAGACTCAGCAGTAGTAGCAGTGTGTGTGTAGCATGAGTATGTGGTGGTGGTGTGACAAGCTTACTTATAACAGACGATGAATCAAGAGCAGCAGAGGTGTTTAGGATTGTACCTCTTCTTGTAGTGGATGGTAAAATAGGGAACTTTTCATCACGAGACTTCCCCATGATGAAAGGAGTAGCAGTGAACAATAATAGATCCAAGTGAACTTACAAATAAAGCTATGCTCCCCGCCAACGGTGCCAGGAAATAGTCTTGGTGACCCACAAGTGTAGGGGATCGCAACAGTCTTCGCGAGTAGTATTACCCAATTTATTGATTCGACACAAGGGGAGCCAAAGAATACTTGCAAGCCTTAACAACTGAGTTGTCAATTCAGGTGCACCTCGAAATAGCTCTTGCTCACAGAAGTTTATCAGTAGCAACAGTTTGGTAGTAGCAACAGCAAAGCAACAACAACAATGAAACAAGAGCAATAGTAACAGTAACGGTAACAGTAGGATTCGAGTGCGGTAGGCATATGGATGAATGGATGGGCGTTGCATAGACGAGTCTAAACATGTAACTTCAAGAACTAGGGCATTGTAGATAAATAATAACAAGCATCCAATTACTAAACAATCCTAGGCATGTGGTCCAAATATAGTCATACGTGCTCGCAATGAGAACTTGCACAACATCTTCTGTCCAGCCAGCCCGTGGCAGCGGGGCCTCTAGGGAACTACTTGCAATTAAGGTTCTCCTTTTAATAGAGCACCGGAGCAAAGCATTAACATTCAGTGAACACATGTGATCCTGACACCATAGCCATTCCCTACGATTGTCCCAATTATGGTCACTTTGGGGTCTTTGGATCCGGACAATGATATGTGTACACAACTTGGAGATAAGATCACAAACAATATTATCATAACGATTCAATAATAAGTTCAAATCTGAGATCATGGCACTCGGGCCCTAGTGACAAGCATTAAGCACAACAAGTTGCAACAAAGTCAAATAGCACCAATAGAGATACTAGGCACTATACCCTAATAGATCTTATTCGATTACATGATAAAACTCATCCAATCCCTACCATCCCCAAGCCTACAGCGGGGGAATACTCATTCATGGATGAGGGAAACATCAGTGGTTGATGGAGATGCGTTGGTGATGACGATGGCGATGATCCTCTCCAAATTCCCCGTCCCGGTAGGGTGCCAGAACGGAGTTTCTGGATCCGAATCTTGGTTTCTGGTGGCGGCGGCAGAGCGGAACTCTTTCTGGAAAACTATCGAACCCCCTGAGTTTTTAGGTTAGAAGGCAACTTATAGGCGCGGAGGGAGGCCGAGGAGCTGCCTGGGGTGGCCAAACCCCCTCCAGGCACGGGGTCAGGTGGGCCCGCGCCTAGGGTGGGTCTAGGCCCCCAGGCCTCCTCTCTGTCTCCCCTTCTGGCTCCATGGACCTTCTGGTGAGAAATAGTTTTTGGCATATTTTCCGGAATTTTTCCTGATAGTTCATTTTCTGCACAAAATCAAGACACCAAGGTAATTCTGCTAAAAACAGCGTCAGTCTGTGTTAGTTGTATACAAATCACACAAGTTTAGAGAAGAAACAATAGCAAAGTGTTCGAAAAAGTAGATACGTTTTGGACGTATTAGACATCCATAAACAAAGGTGAAGGGTTTCGCAGCATAGTAAATCAAAAAAATTCTACGGATGCGAACGGGAAAGCCAAGATCTAATCTAGGAGATGCAAACAACGAGGGGGCATAGATGAGATCTTCATACCCTTGAAGATTCAAGAGAGGAACGCTCGTTAACGGGCGTGGGTGATGTAGTCGTACTCGCTTCTCCTCCTCGCGATCCGATCCGATCTAACACCGCAAGTAGCGATGCCTCCGAGAGATGCACACGTGCGGCACCTCGATGTCTCCTCCTTCCTCGGTCCAGCAAGTATGGTGGAGAGACGGATTGGATATACAACGCGACGGTGCGGTGCAAGTGGTGGAGAGTTTACGGCAGGCTTCGCCACGTGCGATCGGGGAGAGGAGGGCAGCAGGGCGGCTAGGGCTTGAGGAGGAGGTGTGGGAGGGGGTGTGCCCCTAGCCCTCTTTATATAGAGGGGTGGGCGGCCAGCCCTTGCCCCTCCCCCAAACCCTAGGGCCGGCCAGGAGGAGGAGTGGGGCAAGTTCCCCCTTCTAGAAGCTCCCCTAGGGTTTCACCAAGGTTTGGCCGGCTGGGCCCTATGGGGCCTTGTGCCCCTGGCCCAATGCAGCCAGGGCACTCCCTCATACGCCCATGCCCCCTCCCGGAAGGTGGGGCCACGTTGGCCCCCCTCCGGAAGGTTCTAGAAGTGTAACACCCTCAGAATCGGCCCTATGCAAGTTTTAGCGAAAACCGCCAAACCCGCATAGAAATGATTCGAAGGTGCCCACCAGGCACTTGCGTGCGGGTGGAAAGCAAAGTAATAACATTACACAACAGTCCTCGAAGGGACCCACAGAACAGATATATATACAACAGCGACTCAAAGAGTCAAGAATACAAATATACGGTACATAGATCCAAATCACCTTGAAAACGATGGGGCGTCCGACTACGGACAAGATGCAAATGGGGCTAAGAGCCCTGAAGAATAACCAATGGCGTCCATAACCTGCCCGAGCCAAGCGGAAGGGTAACCCCGCTAACGGCGTCGATCTCAAAACCTGCTTAAACAAAGGGGTGCCGAAAGGGCAAAGGAAAAGAAGGAGCGTCGATCGAGGCGATTGCAGCGAGGCTAGAATTGGCGGTCCTCGCCTACATAGGTATGGTGGACTGAAGCGGCAATGACAAGGCACTAAACAACCTATAGAGACTCAATACAACTGGCGGCTATCAGAGAGGGGCAAGAAAGACCTATTCGGATCCAACCTGATACTATCATCAAACAAACCCATCCTGGCGTTTCCCCCTCGAGACCATCGAGGAAGTCAACCGAGGAACTCACACAGTTGGCAGTTTTATTTATTCAGTTATAGTTGCGGCACTTTACTAGTCAGGTTTAGATAATCGTCCTGATAAAGTAAGCAGTGGGCACTTTTAGTTAACCATTCCGTTATAGTTGCAACACTTACTAATCAGATACAATTAGCATGAGACAATCCCAAAACCCAGCAGTTGTTGGTACTTTTACTTAGCCATTCCGTTGCAGTGAAGCTGATTACTAGTCATATCGGATATAAGTCAATTAATAGCAAATAAACTTTAGTTATAGTTGTCTATGATCCAGCACTGTGCTCCAAGTCGTCCATAACCGCGGACACGGCTTCTCGAAAAGATTTAACCCTGCAGGGGTGCACCAAAGTATCCACAGGCACTTCGACCCTTTTTGCCAGATCAGTTAACATACACCCATCGGTATGTCGGCGGGGCCTAAGTCACGACGTTCCCAGACAAAGCAAGTACATGGGGCCACCCAAAGTCGACACCATAGCGGAGTCGGCGGTCTCGAGGCGGACTCGGGGTTTGGGTGGACGGCGATGGCGACAAAGAAATCCCCAAGCGGGGATCGACACCACTTAAAACGTGTCCCGATCCTAAGCGATGCAGGTGCTCCTCGCACAAACGTAAATAAAGCGGTAAACATGGCATAAGTACAGGATAGTAAATAAATCCTCAAACTAGTTGTGGCCCCAGACAATACTTTGAAATCGGTAATTATCAATGGGGGCCCATATCTCCCCACACGTGGTTAGCGCTCGATCTCGGAACAGGTGTCAAGAACTCGGGTCCTACGGGACACAAGTGGGCGGTCGGAAACCAAATCTTACCTATCACCCACCGATGCCTCTGCTTAATTCAATTTTAGTTGTTAAACAGGAATTAAAGTGAAACAATAATTAAAGACATGATCGTCTCCAACATCAACATGCGGCAATCCTCCAACAATGGTGGTACTTGACGACAAGCAAAACACTTGAGCAAGCGACTACGACACGCGGGTCCAACTATCTACCAAACAACAGGTAATAGGATGTGTCCAAGGCTATATATGGCTGCAAGAAATATCACGGGTACGAAACTAGAGCAACGCAACACAGGTAGCAATAGATCAACAGGGGGAAGTAAATACTATAATAGTAAGATAGGTAGAAAGGGGGAGATGCTCGCCTGAAAACATTGTCGAAGGGTTCATCCGAAGATCGGGGCGAAGCTCACATGAACTCAACGGCCTTATCCGCGAAGAACCAAAACACTAGAAGGAACACCGGATGCAATATTTAAGATCGGCAGAAGATCGGCATGATGCATGCATGATGTATGACATGACAGAAGGGCGATGTAATTAGGTCATATTAAGCGGAACCGGGGTCCCGACAATTAATTAAATGGTTCAAGTTGTTTAGAACCCCGCAATTTAAATGTTGTTTTAACATGGCAGAAGATAGTACCGGGTTCGCTACACCAATTTAAATGAGGCCAATATAAGGCTAGATTTGCCCGCATATGGGCTCCATATTTAATTATTAGGTGAATCGGCATAAGGCCCCCAAACCACAGATATGCATGCGATATGAATGATTTAATGCAACAAGTTGATATCATTTATAAAAATAGGGCATCGAGGAAAAGGTTCACACTTTGAGGGGTCTCGACGGATTTGGGGTTCCGGGGTTCGGGGTCGGTCTCTGGGTTCGGATCTGGGGTTCGGTCTCGGCGGAAGCGTTCTCAGATAACGGGGGTAGTTCTTGTCGCATTCGCGATGGTCGGCCATGTTGTCGGTCCTCTCGTTCGGGTTGAAGCACTTGTCGCATCGGGGACTCGGTGTCCGGGGTGAAGCACTTGTCGTTCCATGGCGATCTTGGCGTCGGTCCTCGGGCGTCGATGCGGAAAGGAGTTCTTGTCGGGGCCGCGCAGTTGATCTTGGTGTTTCCGGAAGATCTTGCCGACTCCTTGCGAAGGCCTAGGCGCTCTAGATCGGTCTTCAGGGTCCATGTAGTAGACCTTGTCCGTTCCATGTCGACGACCTTGGGGTCTCGGTGACTTCGGGTTCTGGGTAGGAGTCCTCGACGTCCGTGAAGGAGTTCATGGCGCCCCAAGATCGTTCTTCGGGTACCGCGAAGGAGAGCTTGGGGTATCGAGGCTTCAACTATCGATGGCGAACTTGGTCTTGGCAGCGCATGTACGGATGGCTTATCGGGGTACTAGTCCGTCTTGCAGCTCTTGCTCACCGGAAGGATTGTATGCCGAGATTCCATCTTGCAGTACCATCAACACCACCGTAGGACCCCTATTGACAACACCAGGAAGGCGCCCGTGTGTCTTGTCGCTGCACACGCACGGCAGCAGAGCGGGCCCGGGAAGGCCGAGAACGTCCAACGCGGCCAGGAACGCGCAGGACAGGCGGGCCGAGGCGGCCGGAGGCGGACGCCTTGAGGAGGAGGTCGGTGGGGCTGGACAGAGCGAAGGAGCGGGCGGGCTGGAGCCGAGGGACCGGAGCTCAGCGGCGGGAGGCGGGTCCGTCGGAGGCTCAGGTGGCAAGGCGGGTCGGCTCGACCGGTGACGACGGGTTGTAGGCGGCCAAGGGCGAGGTCGGTCGTCAGGCGGCCGGCTGACGGAGGGCGGCTCATTGGGAGGGCGGAGGCAGGTCCGTGAGGCGAGCAAGCTGTGGTGGAGCTCGACGCCGGGAGGGCCAGGCCGGGCGAGGAAGGCGGCTGGGAGAGGGAGGTCGCAAGTGGAGCCGAGGAGGTCATGGCGCGCCTTGAGGGGAGGCGAAGGCCAGCGAAGCGGGGAGGAGAGGCGAGCGAGACAGGCGGAAGGAGAGAGAGTCTTGTTCTTGACGGGAAGAAGGGGCGTGGGAGGAGGGAGAAATGGGACAGACGGGGTGGGACGGTCGGTGGGGCCCAGGGGCGGGGCCAGGTGGACCGGGTCGGTGTGGAGGCTGCTGTGTGCGTGGGGGAGGGGTGTGGTGTGTGTGGGCGTTGTGTGGGAAGTGTGTGGCCAGGTGGGGAGGGAGGATAGAGAGAGGGAGGCCATGTGGCGGCTCCTGGTAGGCTAGGGGGAGGGGAGAGGGTGAGGTGGCAGGTTGCCATTGGGTGGGGTGAGGTGGAGGGTTGGGCTGGGTAGGTAGTTTGGTAGATATAGGAGTTAGAGGGCTGGTTTGGGGTGGACCGATTTGAACAAACTGGGGGTGGTCGTTCGGGTCGATTCGGCCCGTTCGACTGCCCCCGCTAAAACAATTAAACTTTTTATTTGTTTTAAACGGGCCGTGTGCAACTGATAGCGGCCAAAATAATTACTCCGGAGAACCGGGCTTTGCATTTGAATTAAGATGGGGCGTTTGGAAAACAAATCGGGCTTTGCGAAAATAGTTTTAGGCAACAACACATGATGATGACGATGCAATGCACAAATTCGACGCGATTTTCTAGTAGTGGTTTTGCGGGATGCCACAATTCGACACCACTAACAATGGATCTCGCCCTCGAGATCCGCCTCATGGTACCGGAAGGAAGGCCGGCGATCTGCGTCTTCTCGCTTCGTGTAGATCTTCGCGACACCACTAACAATGATGCTTTCTTCGTCTTGAAATCGGCGACACCACCAACAAGACGTCGTTGATCCCGTTCGTCAAGAGAACACTCCGGATAAACAACGGACGAAGTTAGAGGTAAGGCCATCCCTAACTTTCATGGACGGAGTAAAATTGCATCGATCCACCATTCAATATACAAAGCAAATGATAAGAGTAGTGGTATGGTCGCGACTCCATCCCGCACTCAAAGCATTACTCTGTACACGAACAGATAGATTATGCAACTAACCCTCGAGATTCAGACTGAAGATCTCGACAAGCGAGGTTCGGATCGAAGGAGTGATGTAGACTCTGCATCGGATCTGGCGTAGAGCATGTCGTCGCGTCGGAAAAACACCGGAAGGCACAAACAAGGAATAAAGAATGGTACCACAGCAGACGGATTCCTCAGGCAACTTGAACACCGGATGATAGAACACCGTTTCCAAAAGAGGAGCGAAACCCTGAAGGTACGACGGAACCCAACCACGGGAGATCCTGGACTCTAAGAGAAGATAAGAGAGCAGATTCAAAACACGTCGAGATAAGAGGAGAATAGCAAAGGGGTAAGGAGAAAAATCAGACCTAATCAGAACTATCCAACCGATTTTCAAAAATAGTTTTGACACTCTACTTCGGCCGTTAGCTAGGTTATCCTACAGGCTGGACTTATGGGGTATCGCAACTGCTGAGCTCTGATACCACTCTGTAACACCCTCAGAATTGGCCCTATGCAAGTTTTAGCGAAAACCGCCAAACTCGCATAGAAACGATTCGAAGGTGCCCACCAGGCACTTGCGTGCGGGTGGAAAGCAAAGTAATAACATTACACAACAGTCCTCGAAGGGACCCACAGAACATATATATATACAACAGCGACTCAAAGAGTCAAGAATACAAATATACGGTACATAGATCCAAATCACCTTGAAAACGATGGGGCGTCCGACTACGGACAAGATGCAAATGGGGCTAAGAGCCCTGAAGAATAACCAATGGCGTCCATAACCCTTGTGCCAAGCGGAAGGGTAACCCCTTCGGCGTCGATCTCAAAACCTGCTTAAACAAAAGGGTGCCGACAAAGGGCAAAGGAAAAAGAAGGAGCGTCGATCGAGGCCGATACAGCGAGGCTAGAATTCGGCGGTCCTCGCCTACATAGGTATGGTGGACTGAAGCGGCAGCGTGCACTAAACAACCTATAGAGACTCAATACAACTGGCGGCTATCAGAGAGGGGCAAGAAAGACCTATTCGGATCCAACCTGATACTATCATCAAACAAACCCATCCTGGCGTTTCCCCCTCGAGACCATCGAGGAAGTCAACCGAGGAACTCACACAGTTGGCAGTTTTATTTATTCAGTTATAGTTGCGGCACTTTACTAGTCAGGTTTAGATAATCACGATAAAGTAAGCGATGGGCACTTTTAGTTAACCATTCCGTTATAGTTGCAACACTTACTAATCGATACAATTAGCATGAGACAATCCCAAAACCCGGCTTGTTGGTACTTTTACTTAGCCATTCCGTTGCAGTGAAGCTGATTACTAGTCATATCGGATACAAGTCAATTAATAGCAAATAAACTTTAGTTATAGTTGTCTATGATCCAGCACTGTGCTCCAAGTCGTCCATAACCGCGAACACGGCTTATCGAAAAGATTTAACCTGAGGGTGCACCAAAGTATCCACAGCACTTGACCCTTTTGCGGATCGGTTAACATACACCCATCGGTATGTCGGGGGCCTAAGTCACGACGTTCCCACCAAAGCAAGTACATGGGGCCACCCCAAAGTCGACACCGCAACGGAGTCGGCCGGTCTCCGAGGCGACTCGGGGTTTGGGTGGGCGGCGAGTGACAGCAAATCCCCAAGCGGGATCGCCGACACCACGAAAACGTGTCCCGATCCTAAACAGTACAGTGTGCTCCTCGCACAAACGTAAATAAAGCGGTAAACATGGCATAAGTACAGGATAGTAAATAAATCCTCAAACTAGTTGTGGCCCCCAGTACAATACTTTGAAATCAGGTAATTATCAATGGGGGGCCCATATCTCCCCACCTGTGGTTAGCGCGCTCGATCTCGGAACAGGTGTCAAGAACTCGGGTCCTACGGGACACAAGTGGGCGGTCGGAAACCAAATCTTACCTATCACCCACCGATGCCTCTGCTTAATTCAATTTTAGTTGTTAAACAGGAATTAAAGTGAAACAATAATTAAAGACATGATCGTCTCCAACATCAACATGCGGCAATCCTCCAACAATGGTGGTACTTGACGACAAGCAAAACACTTGAGCAAGCGACTACGACACGCGGGTCCAACTATCTACCAAACAACAGGTAATAGGATGTGTCCAAGGCTATATATGGCTGCAAGAAATATCACGGGTACGAAACTAGAGCAACGCAACACAGGTAGCAATAGATCAACAGGGGGGAAGTAAATACTATAACAGTAAGATAGGTAGAAAGGGGGAGATGCTCGCCTGAAAACATTGTCGAAGGGTTCATCCGAAGATCGGGGCGAAGCTCACATCAACTCAACGGCCTTATCCGCGAAGAACCAAAACACTAGAAGGAACACCGGATGCAATATTTAAGATCGGCAGAAGATCGGCATGATGCATGTATGATGTATGACATGACAGAAGGGCGATGTAATTAGGTCATATTAAGCGGAACCGGGGTCCCGACAATTAATTAAATGGTTCAAGTTGTTTAGAACCCCGCAATTTAAATGTTGTTTTAACATGGCAGAAGATAGTACCGGGTTCGCTACACCAATTTAAATGAGGCCAATATAAGGCTAGATTTGCCCGCATATGGGCTCCATATTTAATTATTAGGTGAATCGGCATAAGGCCCCCAAACCACAGATATGCATGCGAGATGAATGATTTAATGCAACAAGTTGATATCATTTATAAAAATAGGGCATCGAGGAAAAGGTTCACACTTTGAGGGGTCTCGACGGATTTGGGGTTCCGGGGTTCGGGGTCGGTCTCTGGGTTCGAATCTGGGGTTCGGTCTCGGCGGAAGCGTTCTCAGATAACGGGGGTAGTTCTTGTCGCATTCGCGATGGTCGGCCATGTTGTCGGTCCTCTCGTTCGGGTTGAAGCACTTGTCGCATCGGGGACTCGGTGTCCGGGGTGAAGCACTTGTCGTTCCATGGCGATCTTGGCGTCGGTCCTCGGGCGTCGATGCGGAAAGGAGTTCTTGTCGGGGCCGCGCAGTTGATCTTGGTGTTTCCGGAAGATCTTGCCGACTTTCATGCGGCTAGGCGCTCTAGATCGGTCTTCAGGGTCCATGTAGGAGGCCTTGTCCGTTCCATGTCGACGACCTTGGGGTCTCGGTGACTTCGGGTTCTGGGTAGGAGTCCTCGACGTCCGTGAAGGAGTTCATGGCGCCCCAAGATCGGTCTTCGGGTACCGCGAAGGAGAGCTTGGGGTATCGAGGCTTCAACTATCGATGGCGAACTTGGTCTTGGCACGCATGTACGGATGGCTTATCGGGTACTAGTCCGTCTTGCAGCTCTTGCTCACCGAAGGATTGTATGCCGAGATTCCATCTTGCGCATACCATCAACACCACCGTAGGACCCCTGTTGACAACACCAGGAAGGCGCCCGTGTGTCTTGTCGCTGCACACGCACGGCAGCAGAGCGGGCCCGGGAAGGCCGAGAACGTCCAACGCGGCCAGGAACGCGCAGGACATGGGCAGCGGGGCCGAGGCGGCTTCTGGCCGGAGGCGGACGCGCTGAGGGGAGGGTCGGCGGCGGGGCTGGACAGAGCAGAGAGCGACGGCGGGGCTGGACGGAGCCGAGGGGACCGGAGCTCGGCGGGGCAGAGGCGGGGGTCCCGTCGGGAGGCTCGGTGTGGCAAAGCGGGTCGGGCTCGACCGCGACGACGGGTTAGACACGCCGGGCGAGGCGGTCGTCGGGCGGCGACGGAGGACGGCTCACTGGGAGGCGGAGGCAGGTCCGGCGAGGAGGCGAGCGCGGGCGCTGGTGGAGCTCGGCCGGGAGGACGGAGGGCGCGGCTGGGCGAGGAGGACGGGCCAGGGAGAGGGAGGTCGCCAGGCGAGGAGAGGGAGGTCGCCGCAGGAGAGGGAGGTCAAGGCGGCCACGGAGGTTATGGGCGGCGAAAGGCGAGGAGCTGCAAGGGCAGGAGGAGAGCCGCGGGAGGCAGCGAGACAGGAGGAGGGAGAGAAGTGCGCGACGGGGAAGAAGGGGCGTGGGAGGAGGGAGAAAGGGGACAGACGGGGTGGGACGGTCGGTGGGGCCCAGGGGCGGGGCCAGGTGGACCGGGTCGGTGTGGAGGCTGCTGTGTGCGTGGAGGAGGGGTGTGGTGTGTGTGGGCGTTGTGTGGGGAGTGTGTGGCCAGGTGGGAAGGGAGGAGAGAGAGAGGGAGGCCATGTGGCGGCTCCTGGTAGGCTAGGGGGAGGGGAGAGGGTGAGGTGGCAGGTTGCCATTGGGTGGGGTGAGGTGGAGGGTTGGGCTGGGTAGGTAGTTTGGTAGATATAGGAGTTAGAGGGCTGGTTTGGGGTGGTCCGATTTGAACAAACTGGGGGTGGTCGTTCGGGTCGATTCGCCTGCTCGATCGCCTCGCTTAAAACAATTAAACTTTTTATTTGTTTTAAACGGGCCGTGTGCAACTGATAGCGGCCAAAATAATTACTCCGGAGAACCGGGCTTTGCATTTGAATTAAGATGGGGCGTTTGGAAAACAAATCGGGCTTTGCGAAAATAGTTTTAGGCAACAACACATGATGATGACGATGCAATGCACAAATTCGACGCGATTTTCTTGTAGTGGTTTTGCGGGATGCCACAAGAAGCTTCCGGTACAATACTGATTAACCCGAAACAATTCCAAACTCCAAAAATTGAATTGCTTTATATGAATCTTATTCTCCGGACCATTCTGGAACTTCTCGTGATGTCCCGGATCCCATCCGAGACTCCGAACAAAAACTCATAAACCAATTATCCAATCTATCCTAGCGTCGAGACACGTTAAGTATGTGACCCTTCGGGTTCGAGAATATGCAGACATGATCTTCTATCAATAATCAACGGGTCCGAAACCCATATTGACTACACATTCATCGATGATCATATCGGATGAACCACGATGCCGGATTCAATCAATCCCATATATATATTCCTTTGTCTCGCGATATTTTACTTGTCCGAGATTTGATCGCATCACCGTCATACCTAGTTCAATTTCGTTCACAGCAAGTACTTTACTCGTCGTAATCCGATATCACTTTGTGATTAACTCCTTAACCACATGCTTGCGGCGGTGTTGATATCGATTACGAGTGGGCCAAGTATATCTCTCCGACTTGGGAGGGACAAATCCCATCTCGATACATACAACCCAAGGTACTTTCCGATCACCGAGAGACACCTTTATGATCACCCTCTCATAGGATGACGCTTGATGACCTCAAAGCTTTCCGATACTGTGGAGTTGTATTATCTCATGGTCTAAGGAATACAATATTTGACATAAGAAAAGCTTCGCAAAGATGAACACGATGACACGATCTAATTGCTTCGCTTAGTTTGGGTCTGTCCATCATATCATTCTCCCAATGATATGATCTCATTATTAATCGACAACTCATGTCTATGGTTAGGAAACCTTAACCATCATTAATCAATGAGCTAGTCCATAGAGGCATACTAGGGACACGGTGTTGTTCACAAACCACACAAGTATTAAAGTTTCCGCTTAATACAATTCTAGCATGGAATATAAACTTTATCATGAACAAGAATTATAATAATAACATCTTTATTATTGCCTCTAGGGCATAATTCCAAGAGTCTCCCACTTGCACTAGAGTCAATAATCTAGTTTACATCTGGCAACAATCTAACACCCATGGCACTAAGGTGTTGATCATGTTTTGCACGTGGAAGAGGTTTGGTCAATGGATCCGCGACATTCAGATCTGTATGTACTTTGCTAATCTTCAGATCTCCATCTGCTATATAATCTCGTATTATATGAAATTTGCGGTTGATATGCTTGGTCTTTGGATGATATCTTGGTTCCTTAGCGAGTGCTATGGCGCCAGTGTTGTCACACAATATCTCCAGTGGGTCCAATGCACTTGGAACCACGCCAAGCTCAAATGATGAAGTTCTGATCCAAACTCCTTCACTTGACGCTTCTGCAGCAGCCATGTATTCCGCTTCTCATCAGAGATCCCGCGATCACGCTTTGCTTGTAGCTTCTCCAGCTCACAGATCCTCCATTCAAAATATAAACGTATCCTGTCTGAGATTTAGAATCATCCTTGTCGGTGTCGAAACTAGCGTCGACGTAACCCTTTACGACGAGTTGTTCATCACCTCCATAGACTAAGAACATTTCTTTAGTCCTATTTAGGTACTTTAGGATGTTCTTCACGGCTGTCCAGTGTTCCACTCCTGGATCACTTTGGTATCTGCTCGTCAAACTAAGAGCATTGGACACATCCGGTCTAGTACACAGCATTGCATACATGATAGAACCTATGACCGAGGCATAAGGCACTTTGATCATAGCTTCTCTATCATTTACCGTAGCTGGACACTGAGCCTTGCTCAATATCTTACCTGACAACATAGGCACTGAACCTTTCTTTGTCTTATCCATTTTGAACCTTTTTAGAACTTTGTCTAGGTATGTACTATGGCTTAAAGCTATCAGGCGTCTTTGTCTATCTCTATAGATTTTGATGCCCAATATATAAGCAGCTTCACCTAGGTCTTTCATTGAAAAACACTTGTTCAAATAACTCTTCACATCGTTAAGCATGTTAATGTCATTTCCAATAATCAATATGTCATCCACATATAGTACCAGAAATGTCACCGAGCTCCCACTCACTTTCTTGTAGATACAAGCTCAGAGCAATTTGGAACAAATCCAAAGCTCTTGATCACTTGATCAAAACGAAGATTCCAACTCCGAGATGCTTGCTTCAGTCCATAAATGGAACGCTGAAGTTTGCATACTTTATCAGCATCCTTAGGATCAACAAAACCTTCGGGTTGCATCATATACAACTCTTCATCAATGTTGCCATTTAGGAACGCAGTCTTGACATCCATCTGCCATATTTCATAATCATGAAACGCAGCAATTGCTAATAAAATCTGAATGGACTTAAACATCGCTACGGGAGAGAAAGTCTCATCGTAGTCAATACCTTGAACTTGTCGAAAACCTTTCGCGACAAGCCGTGCTTTATAGACGATAACATTACCATCCGCATCCGTTTTCTTCTTGAAAATCCATTTGCACTCAACGGCCTTTTGGTCACTAGGACGGTCCACCAAAGTCCATACTTTGTTTTTGCTCATGGATCCCAATTCGGATTTCATGGCCTCTAGCCATTTCTCAGAGTCTGGGCTCATCATCGCTTCCTCATAGTTCGTAGGTTCACTGTCTTCTACCAACAAGACAGTCAAGACAGGGTTTCCATACCACTCAGGAGGGGCACGCGACCTTGTCGACCTGCGACGTTCAGTAGTAGCATCGTCCGAAGATTCATGATCCTTGTCATTAGCTTCCTCTATTGTTGGTGCAGGCGGCACTGGAACAATTTCAGGTGCTGCGCTACTCTCCAACTCAAGAGAAGGTTCAACAACCTCGTCTAGCTCTACTTTCCTCCCACTCACTTCTTTCGAGAGAAACTCCTTCTCAAGAAAGGATCCGTTCTTTGCGACAAACACTTTGCCTTCGGTTCTGTGATAGAAGGTATACCCAATAGTTTCCTTAGGGTATCCTATGAAGACGCATATCTCCGCTTTGGGTTCGAGCTTGTCCGGCATCAACTTTTTGACGTAAGCTTCGCATCCCCAAACTTTAAGAAACGACAACTTAGGTTTATCACCAAACTACAGTTCATACGGTGTCGTCTCAACGGATTTAGATGGTGCCCTATTTAAAGTGAATGCAGCGGTTTATAATGCATAACCCCAAAATGATAATGGCAAATCAGTAAGACATCATCGATCTAACCATATCTAATAGAGTTCAATTCCGGCGTTCAGACACACCATTGCACTGTGGTGTTTCGGGTGGCGTGAGTTGCGAAACGATTCCGCTTGCTTTAAGATGCTTGAGAAAATCATAACTCAAATATTCACCTCCACGATCGGATCGTAGAAACTTAATCTTTCTGTTACAATGGTTCTCCACTTCATTCTGAAATTCCTTGAACTTTTCAAATGTTTCAGATTTATGTTTCATTAAATAGATATACCCATATCTACTTAAGTCATCGGTAAAAGTGAGAAAATAGCGATATCCACCGCGCTACGAAACACTCATCGGTCCGCATACATCGGTATGTATCATTTCCAACAAGTCCGTTGCTCGCTCCATCATTCCGGAGAATGGGGTTTTGATCATCTTGCCCATGAGGCATGGTTCGCATGTGTCAAATGATTCAAAATCAAGAGACTCCAAAAGTCCATCAGAATGGAGTTTCTTCATGCGTTTTACACCAATATGACCTAGACGACAGTGCCACAAATAAGTAGTATTATCACTATCTACTTTGCATCTCTTAGCCTCAATGTTATGGATGTGTGTTTCATCCCTTTCGAGATTCAGAAGAAATAAACCATTCACAGAAGGTGCATGACCATAAAAGATGTTACTCATATAAATAGAACAACCATTATTCTCAGATTTAAATGAATAACCGTCTTGCAATAAACACAATCCAGATATGATGTTCATGCTCAACGCAGGAACATAATAACATTTATTAAGGTTTAAAACTAATCCCGAAGGTAAAACTAAGAAGAGCGTGCCGACGGCCATCACATCAACTCTTGATCCGTTGCCAACGCGCATCGTCACCTCATCCCTCGCAAGCCGCCGTCTATTCCGTAGCTCCTGTTTCGAGTTACAAATATTAGCAACTGAACCAGTATCAAATACCCAGGCACTACAACGAGGGCTAGTAAGGAAAATATCAATAACATGTATATCAAATATACCTTTGATGGTGCCAGCCTTCTTGTCCGCTAAGTACTTCGGACAGTTGCGCTTCCAGTGACCCTTGTCCTTGCAATAGAAGCACTCAGTGTCCGGCTTAGGTTCAGACCTGAGCTTCTTCTCAGCAGGGGCAACGCGCTTGCCGCCACCTTTCTTGAAGGGCTTATTTGCACCCTTACCTTTCTTAAAGGTGGGGGGCTTGTTGACCATCAACACATGATTATCCTTTTTGATGTCCACCTCCGCAGCCTTCAGCTTTGCGAAGAGCTTGGTGATCGTATCAGTGGAACCAATCTGATTATGAGTCACTACAAAACTTTTGTAGCTGGGAGGGAGTGATTGCAGAACCCTTTCAGTCTTGAGCTCTTCTGGAATCTTGCAGTCCAGTTGCTCAAGGCGTTGAGTGTAGCCCGACATATTTATGGCGTGCTCACTAACGGAACTCCCTTCCTCCATCTTGCAGTTAAAGAATTTATCAGAGATCTCATATCTCTCAGAACGGTCCTGAGTCTGAAACATAGTTTTCAGATCCTCAAGAATCTCAAAGGGCCCGGGATAGTCTTCAAAACGATTTTGAAGGTATGATTCCATAGCAAACAACATGGTGCTCTTAATCACACCATAATCATCTTTGCGCGACTGATAGACAACTTTCTCATCAGCTGGCGCATCTACAGCAGGGGCTTCACCTAGCACATTCTAGAGGACATAGTCCTTTTGACCGCCGGAGAGAATGATTCTCAGATTGCGGAACTAGTTGGTGAAGTTAGACCCATTGTTTCTAAGCTTTTCTTTCTTAGCGAAAACATTGAAGTTCAAGTTGGACTTAGCCATTTGATCTACAATATTTGCAAGTAGAAATTAGACTATGTTCATGATAACTAGTTCAACTTAATCAAATTACTAGATGAACTCCCACTAAATTCAACATCCCTCAAGTTGTTTAGTGAACACGATCCAAATTTACCACACCTAATCCGATCTTCACGAGAAGAGATGTGGTTTCAATGGTGGACAACGAAGTGTCGATCATATCATTCATATGACTCATGCTTAACCTTTCGGTTCTTGTGTTCCGAGGCCATGTCTGTACATGCTAGGCTCGTCAAGTCAAACCCAAGTATTTCTGCGTGTGCAAAACTGGCTTGCACCCGTTGTATGTGAACGTAGAGTCTATAGCACCCGATCATCACGTGATGCTTGGACACGACGAACTTTCGCAACGGTGCATACATGGGGAGAACATAGTTTTATCTTGATCTTTAAGTGAGGAATCATCTTATAATGATACCGTCACGATCTAAGCATAATAAGATACATAAAAGGATAAACATCACATGCATATAACTTTATGTGACATGGTATAGCCAATCTTCGCGCAATGATGTCCATCTTGTGTGTGCCGGCATGATCTCCATCACTCCACCATGATTGCCTCCACCACGAATAGCAACTACAACTATTGCTAACTACTTAGCGATAAAGTGAAACTATTACATGGCGTATAAGAAGTTGACACACAGGTCATACACAATTATAAAGACAACCATATGGCTCCCGCCGGTTGTGTACTCATCGACATGCAAGTCGTGAAACATTACAAAACATGATCATCGCATACAATATACACATCACATCTTGGGCCATACCATATCACAGAAAACACTCCCTGCAAAAACAAGTTAGACGCCTCTACTTTGTTGTTGCATGTTTTACGTGGCTTATGGGAGTAGCAAGCTAAGAACGATTCTTACCTACGGAAAGCCACAACAGTGATATTATGGTTGCCAAACTCCGGTCTAAATCCCATGACAACTATAGTGAGAGAAACTGGCATCCACCAGCCGCATGTGTGGAACAAGCCACACGTCAAGTGTGGAGCCGGTCTCGCGAACGACGTTGCGTAAAGTTGGCCTGGACCGCTTCGATCTCACTATCCCGCGTCATAAGAACACAAACAAGAGGCTTGCAACAGAAAAAATCAACGCCCGCAACAACCATGTTGCGTTCTACTCGTGAAACACATCTACGCATAGATCTAGCTCTGATACCACTGAAGGGTTTCGCAGCATAGTAAATCGAAAAAATTCTATGGATGCGAACGGGAAAGCCAAGATCTAATCTAGGAGATGCAAACAACGAGGGGGGATAGATGAGATCTTCATACCCTTGAAGATTCGCACAGCGGAACATTCGACGGAACATGGGTGATGTAGTCGTACTCGCTTCTCCTCGCGATCCGATCCTATCTAACACCGCAAGTGGCGATGCCTCCGAGAGATGCACACGTGCGGCACCTCGACGTCTCCTCCTTCCTCGGTCCAGCAAGTATGGTGGAGAGACGGATTGGATCTACAACGCGACGGCACGGTGCAAGTGGTGGAGAGTTTACAGCAGGCTTCGCCACGTGCGGTCGGGAGGAGAGAGGAGGCGCAGGCGGCTAGGGCTTGAGGAGGAGGTGTGGGAGGGTGCGCCCAGCCTCTTTATATAGAGGGGTGGGCGGCCAGCCCTTGCCCCTCCCCCAAGCCCTAGGGCCAGCGACCAAGGAGGGAGGAGTGGGGGGCAAGTTCCCCCCCCCTTCTAGAAGCTCCCCTAGGGTTTCCCCTAGGTTTGGCCGGATGGGCCCTATGGGGCCTTGTGCCCCTGGCCCAATGCGGCCAGGGCACTACCTCATAGGCCCATGCCCCCTCCCGATAGGTGGGGCCATGTTGGCCCCCCTTCGGAAGGTTCTAGAAGCTTCCGGTACAATACCGATTAACCCGAAACAATTCCGAACTCCAAAAACTGCATTGCCTTATATGAATCTTATTCTCTGGACCATTCCGGAACCTCTCGTGATGTCCCGGATCCCATCCGAGACTCCAAACAAAAACTCATAAACCAATTATCCAATCTATCCTAGCGTCGAGACACGTTAAGTGTGTGACCCTTCAGATTCGAGAATATACAGACATGATCTTCTATCAATAATCAACAGCGGGGTCTGGAAACCCATATTGACTCCCACACATTCATCGATGATCATATCGTATGAACCACGATGCCAGGATTCAATCAATCCCATATATATATTCCCTTCGTCTCGCGATATTTTACTTGCCCGAGATTTGATCGTCGGTACCGGCATACCTAGTTCAATTTCGTTCACAGCAAGTACTTTACTCGTTCCGTAATCCGATATCACTTTGTGATTAACTCCTTAACCACATGCTTGCAAGCGGTGTTGATATCGATTACCGAGTGGGCCCGAAGTATATCTCTCCGACTTGAGAGGGACAAATCCCATCTCGATACATACAACCCAACAGGTACTTTCCGATCACCTGAGAGACACCTTTATGATCACCCTCTCATAGGATGACGTTTGATGACCTCAAAGCTTTCTTCCGATACCAGGGAGTTGTATTATCTCATGGTCTAAGGAATACAATATTTGACATAAGAAAAGCTTCGCAAAGATGAACACGATAACACGATCTAATTGCTTCGCTTAGTTTGGGTCTGTCCATCATATCATTCTCCCAATGATATGATCTCATTATTAATCGACAACTCATGTCTATGGTTAGGAAACCTTAACCATCATTAATCAATGAGCTAGTCCATAGAGGCATACTAGGGACACGGTGTTGTTCACAAACCACACAAGTATTAAAGTTTCCGCTTAATACAATTCTAGCATGGAATATAAACTTTATCATGAACAAGAATTATAATAATAACATCTTTATTATTGCCTCTAGGGCATAATTCCAACAAAAGGATCATAATATCAACTGGATATATATTTACAGGTGTTGAGCGTTCCCCGTGATAGCACGGTTCTGCTAATCCCAACGTATAAGTGCAAACATATACAACATAGATGACACAATGGTTCAAGTTTATTAGGGGCAAGAAAATAGTGTGTCATCAAGTTTGTGAGATCTTTAATCACTATTTTTTACATAACAAAGTAACTTTTTAATCGGTAGGTAGATGGAACAAGAATATACTTGGAATGGTGTAACACACCATGCATAGGAATTTATAGTGGACACTTTGGAATAACTTGGTTTCTTGGGAGTTGGGTGCATGAGTAGAGCTTACTCAATACAAGTGGAGGCTAGTAAAAGACCGGAAGCGACCAACTAAGAGAGCAATAATGGCCATAATCATGCAAAGCGACAAAACATTACTAATCAAAGCATAAAGTGGTACCACAAGTCAAAAACTAAATGATCATAGAGGCTAAGGTGACTGGTTCATAGTCATAACATGGTGTGAGCATGTGCCAAGTCAACCCAAACAAAGCATCAAACGAGAATACCACAATACTATGATTTTGTATGCTAAAACAACGCATGATTCTTTCAAGGCACATTAAGCAATCCTAATTGTTTGGAACAAGTCATGCTACAACAATAATGACTTAGCATAAGGTCAAAACAATATATAGCATGACATGATAACGTCTAAGTCACAGTCAAAGCAAGCTCCTTCTTGTACTACTAAAGCAAGAACTTCCTACTCCTTTTCAACACCAATCAACTTATTTGAAACAACACGGCAAAAACGGGGGTCCAACTACTTTATTCAAGCAAATTAAGCAAACAAAAACCAAAAACAAAAACTAAGACGCTCCAAGAACAACACAACAGTGCATGAAACAATAAAAACGAAGTGTCTAGCAAGACCTGAGTTTTTATGATAAAGAAGGGGATGCCTTGGGCATCCCCAAGCTTTGACGCTTGTACCTCTTGAATATTTATTAGGGTGACATGGGGTGGCATCCCCAAGTTTCAGCTTTTGTCCATTCTTCATCTTATTACATCATTCTTCCCTTACACCTGAAAATTTTTCTTCATACAAAACTTTACACAATCTTCATTAGCAACATTATTGCATTCAAAAGATTATTGACCTTTGGGTTTAGTTTCAAAACAGAAAAAATTCCTTCAAAAATCTCAATTTTTCAAAAAGAACCCAAAAAGGAATCAATAAGAAGCAAATACAAATAATGGCAGAAATCTATCAAAACAGACCAGCAGGTCCAAACCGATTTTTTAGAAGACCTTATGTTGCTCAAATCAAAAAGTGTTGAACTAATGGAACTTAGCTAACAACCTGGGAGATTTATTCAGAGAATTACAGATCAATCCGACTTATAGAGATTTTTCAAGAATTTTTACAGTGGAGCACAAAAATCTGTTTCGGGACATCACTTCTCCAAATCTTACTTCCCTCTCATTAGAGGTTATTATTGGCACAAAAATCAAATAAAAAGGATAAGGAGAGTTTATTACAGAATTAATAACTTCCAAGACTTAAGAAAACTATTGGGTTATCTCCCAGGAAGTACTTTTCTTTAACGCCTTTAAGTTAGACATGATAGTTTGAGAAGATGCTCTCATATGAAATATGAATTAAAGTAAAATAGAGCATCAAGAAGCAAATTCAAAACACATTTAAGTCTAACCCACTTCCTATGCATAGGAATCTTGTAAGAAAATAAATCAAAGAAGCACATAGTAACAAGAATGGGTAGATAAAACAAAAGAAACTTCAAAACTTTCAACGCATAGAGAGGTGTTTGAGTACCATGAAAACTTCTACAACCATATTTTCCTCTCTCATAATAATTTTCAGTAGCCTTATGAATAAACTCAACAATATAACTATCACATAAAGTATGCTTTTCATGATCTACAAACGCATATTTTTTATCAAGCTCAAAAATAGTGGGATTAAAACCTTCAAACCCAATTTTAACAATTTTATAACAAGATGACTGATCATTCTGAAGAGGTATGGGTTTCAGGATAAAGTCAAGACCTCTCCAATCTCATTTCAATAGTCGTACTATTAATATTATCAACCAATATAGGACCATCATCTAGAGATTTATCATAAACATTTTCTAAGCAAAAATCTTTAGTACCATGCATTCCGAAGTTAGGCACAAATAAAGGATTATCATAAATAACGGGAGCATAATTACTATCACAAGTTTTACCCATAGTAGATATTTCAAAAGAATCCACAGGAACATAAAGTTCATCTTTCTTTGGTAAGCACGGGGGACAATCAAATAATGTAAGGGGTAAAGAGTTACTTTCATTAGAATGTAGGCATGGATAGATCAATTCTTCCTCCTTTTGTTTATCACTCTCCTCATCTTTTTCATCTAGTGAGCTTTCAGGTTCATCAATTTCTTCTTCCATAAGCTTCTGTAAGTCATTAGTCTCTTCCGTTTGTGGAAAACATCTATTAAAATATTCAAGAATATAGCTATTTTCTTCCTTATAATTATCAAAGAAAAATTTAAGTATATCATAAACCTCATATTCATAAGGTGAATCATCAGTATTTTCAAGCAAACTAGCAAGTTCAAATGCACCCTTCCGAAAAATAAATTCTTCAATTTGTTCCACATCATAAAAGTCATAATTTCCTTTAACATAAAAATATATGATAACATTATCATTATATTCACATTGAAAAGGGAGGTGTTTATACCTCCTATAGCAACAAGATTTATCAAAGCAATAAGTAACATTATAAGTACATGTCTCTAGCAATAGTATTGAATTTATCAATTTGTTCTCATAAGTGTTTTTTAGACTAGTTTTAGTGTATAGGTTCACTTCCAGTTTCAACAATTTCTTCTTTCATAGGCTCCTGCAAGGCATTAGACTCTTCCATTTTTGGAAAGCATTTATTAAAATATTCAAGAATATTGCCATTTTCTTTCTTGTAATTATCAAAGCAAAATTTAAGTATCTCATAAACCTCATGTTCATAAGGTGCATCATCAGTATTTTCAAGAAAACTAGCAAGTTCATATGAACCCTTGAAAGCAATAAATTCTTCAATTTGTTCCACATCATAAAAGTCATAATTTCCCTTAACATAATAAGATATGGTAACAGTATCATTATACTCACACTGAGAAGGAAGGTGTTTATACCTCGTACAGCAACAATATTTATCAAAGCAATAAGTAACATTATAAGTACATGTCTCTAACAATAGTATTCAATTTATCAATTTATTCTTATAAGTGTTTTTTTAGACTAGTTTTAGTGTATAGATTCACTTCAAACATGAGTAAAACTAGATACTAAAAATAGTCTAGATATATTTATTTCACATAACTAAAACATTTATATTTTTAAAAAGAGAAAGTATGTGGAAGCCTATGGGTGCGTCGCTTTCGATCGGGTAGCTTATTGGGAGTCGATCGATTCAGCAGGCACTGATGACAAACTTGACGTTGTCCTCGGTGACTGATGCTGGCTGCCGCAGCGCTGCGGCGCTGGCGCCTGCGCGGAATTCCATTCAACTGAATCTGCGCGCCCGCCATTTCCCTGCGGGAATATTCGAAGGCTGCGCAAACAAATTATGGCACCAAAATCCAGCTACTCCTTATCTCTTTGCAGCCTCCGCCGCGCGGTCCCTCTCGTACGTACTTACGTCCACGCCTACGTCTACGTACGTGACGTCGCCATCGCCACCCTCTGTTGCTATCGCGGTTCGGTACGAACCTCAAAATTAAGTTCCTTGACAGATGGAGAACATGCACGCACGTATCTTCACCACTACTCCCTCCGTTTTCAAAATATAAGATGTTTTAGGTTTGTGTAGAAAATAAATTTAGACTTCTTTTAGTATGTAGATTCATCTAAAAGTTAAGTGTATCTATATACTAAAATAAGTTTAGATTCATTTTTTTCACAATCCTAAAACATCTTATATTTTGAAACGGAGGAGTACTTACTACTCCTACTTTTCTCTTCTTCGTTTAACCTGCGTGTCGATGCATGCATGTTCCTTTCTCCACAGGCCACGCCTCTTATTTATTTGTTACACACAGTTAATTTGGGAGTTAAATTCATGGTTAGTCATTGAACTTGCTTAGTAAAATCAATACGGTCAGATCGAAAATACTGAGTTCTGATCACTAAAAAGCGTCGAAGCGTCACCGCATGCAAGATAGAAATGTATTTGATGACGTGGCGTCCACTAGCAAATAACTTAACATATATTTAAAAAATAGCAATATATACGAGGTTTTTTTTGCAAAACAGCCGGCTTCTACCTACTCAGCCCCCCTCGACGTGTCCTGGCTGTCGCCGAGCCTTCCCTCCGCCTCCGCTGGCAGGGGCGCCAACGCCTTGGGCCCCATCGCGTCCAGGAACCCCATCTCGCCGCCGCCGTACCCGATGGCATTGAAGGGGCTGCCGCCATAGACCTTGCTCAGGCAGTCGAACCCCGCCGGCGCCTGCTACTGCTGCGGGTGGTGGTCGTAGGACGCTGTGCACGCCTCCGCCATTGAGACGCCGGCGTGTCGCGCATGCCGGACCCGCTCCCGTTCGTGCTCACGACGCTAGACACGTCTGCCTGCTTCCTGCTCGACCAGGCGCCGCTGTTTCGACAACAGCGTTGGGAGGACATGACGACGGGCGGAGCATCGACAGAAATGGCCCCGATGGCGGATGCGGGAATGGAAGACTCGTTGCTGCCGCTGATGCAGGAGCTGGAGGCGATGATGAGCGTGCATGTCTGCCTTCCCGACATTGGAGAGCTGGGGAATGGTCTGATCTGATCTGACCGGAGGATTCTTCTCATGATCTGATCTGACATTGGAGAGTTGGGGAATGAGCTGGGGAATGGTTAGATGACCGCTGGTTAAATCCATGGTTAGAGTTAAAAGGAATGGTCCTTAATTCTTCTCGTGCTGGCGCTTTGGCGTCCTCTGCTCCGCCTGATAGATGATTTAGCTAGATCATGGATGGATGGCCCGTCGTGGGATCGAATTCCTTTCTTTTGTTGCGATCGTGGTAGGAGGCTTTGGTGTGTCTTGTAGCAAAGTGGATTAGTAGTAGTTAATGAACATGCTATTATGTAGTACTATGTTAATCATTCCTAGTCTAATCCGAGTACTACATTAGTGTTGAGCTTGTGTGAAGTGTGAACAGCGGAGAGAATCGAGTGGGTGAGACTGGCAAGTCGGTCCCACTGCTCAGTCTGACCAGTCCAAACCTTTGATCTTCGCATGGGATAGAAAATTAGATTTTATGGATGTTTTTGTAAATAAAACACTACTAAGGCTGACAGTGGGGCCTTTGACTGCCACATCATCAAATACATCTCTACAACGTCGGCGGTGACCACGAGTGATCTTGACGTCTTGATGGCAAATGGCTCGTATTAAGTTGTCTGATGGCCGTATTGACTTAACATGAGTTCATGTGACTAACCATGGATTTAACTCTTAATTTGGTTGTCCTTTTCGATCGTCTCATGCATGTTTTGCTACACTTTTCGTCGCCACAATATAATTCGTTATCTTCAACGTCTGCCGTTCGGAGGTTCGTCGTCCTATGTACACGTCGATATAAAAGCGTTTCAGTTTCGGATGAGGGCGCGCTAGCTAGCTCTCACTCTGGTACACGCTGATTGCCAAGAAGAACCATGCATCCTTCAAAACTTTTTGGGATTTGCCATTTCTGCAACAACGACTAGGACCATGCTACCTACGCACACCGGCCAACGCCGGAGTGGTCCTAGGATATCAATGTTTTGCTTAATTAATGGTGCAGCAAAAACCAGTTGAAAAACAGATTATAAAAGGCGGTCTTCGCGGGTGTTGTCGATGACTGTTATTTAAGTGCTGAATCCGACTTTTTGGGCTGGAGGTACGTGGGTTGCTTTCGGGGTAAGGGTCGTGATCATGGACGGATCGGAGCTGCGACCATTTTAGATTACCGGCTCAGGGCCCGTGCGCCCCCATGTGCAGCCATTAGCTTAGGTAAAGACCAATTAAGTGTGTGAACCCCCCTCCTCCTCCCCTCCGCTCTCTACTGTAGCTGAGCGCCTTCCTCTCATCTTTTGGCCGAGCCAAGGCCCTCTCCGGCGGCGCCGCCGCCGGAGAGTGGCGGAGGCGAGGCCCCCTGAACTAGGTTCCTGGCTTCTCGCTGTAGGTGTCGTAGGGTTAGGTTTAGGTTTTGTGTTGGCCCATGTGGCGTTTGGCGAGATGCCGTTGGTCCTGTCCCCTCCGACGCTCCTGCATGGCGTTGATAGGCCGTTCTCGCGGTGGGTTAGCAAGCTCCAATGGTCGGAGTTCGCTGATGCCGCTGCGGATGGAGGATACCGAATAAAGTGCCGCCTCTGGATCTGGTAGTCGGGTGCTCTTTCTCTTCTGCCGCCGTGGTGGCGAGGGGGAAGAGGAGGCTGTGCCGGTGGCTGCCGGAATCCCGAGGAGGTCGGGTGTTCGATCTGCGGTTCTTCCGCCGGGCTGCCATCTTCGAGTTGATCCGCTCTGCTGCGAGTTCTCGGTCGGAACCGGATCCGCGAGCATCGTCTCTGAAGCCCCATCCATAAGGTCGGGTTTTTGGCATGCGCAAGCCCGATTCGGTGTTCTCTTCCTCTCCGCCGCCGTGGTGGCGAGGAGAGAGTGGCGTTCTCTTGTTCGGACTTCCGTGATTCCAAGCCCGCTTCATATGGGTGCTATGGTTTACTTGGTCTTGCGACTCGTGATCTTTCTTCGCAGTGGTCCTTTGGCGGGCTGCCGGGCCGCCTCCTCCGGGCGGCCGTGGTGTCAACCTCCATTGGAGGCCCTACTCAAGCTTGATGCCGAGCTCGACGACTTGGCACCGACAAGTGGTTTGTCCCCGTCATTGTCAAGAAGGTCGGCGGCTTGCTTCTTCTCCGGCTCGGCGAACGAAAGCAAGAGACCACGACCTCGCCATGGCCGGAGGTCGCCGGAGATCAAGTGGAGGCTCCCGAGGACCTGATTGCTTTTTATGTTTTAGTCCTAGGGTGCTTTTTGTAAGTGTTAGGCCCCTCCCTTTTTTGTCTAGCCTGGCTAGAGCTCTTAATGCTAGGGGCCTAACCGTAACTTGTACCTGCCACGTTTTTTAATCTGCAGCTTCTCGGGTCCCCTGGACCCTTTTACCGTTCAAAAAAAAAAAAAAAAAAAAGGTAAAGACCAATTCGTCTTTTGCAGCCAACGGTACCACCGGGGTCCCGCGCAGATCGTAGACAACAGTCAGCAGTACAGCCGAAAACCTCTCTCAGCTCGCATATGTAACTGAGGATGAATAAGCAGTTGTTGATGGATTGACGTTTCAGTTGGAGCGCTCGCGGTTGCGCTCCTACGCTTTTGGTTCCAGCTTTACGGCCGCGTCCCATGCTAGCTAGCTAGCTAAGCTTCTTTTTTTCATGCTTGATTCATAGGGACGCACGACGCAAAAGAGCGTATCGCTCGCTTCCGGTCACGACTCTCTACGCTTGATAGGTGCTCTTGCCGTGATTCTCCATGTTTTTCCGAGATTGTGATGTTACTACTGCAACGGCCACTGTAACTACGTATTCTCCATGCTAGACCGTGAGTGGCTACTGTAGCAACTCTCTTATTTTATAAAGAAAAACTACGCGTGTTGGAAGTGCTTCAACAATGAATAACTCTAAAAGTAACATCCAACAAAAGCTTAATTAGTGACAAAAAGGTAAAAAAGACTTGCTTCTTAGTACTCTCCTTCTCCCAAAAACCTCACACGATATGAGGATTGCCCCAACGAGTCTAGTCCTCAAAGTCTAAGATTTGACATGTCATTCCGCAGTTCTTTTTTCCAAAGCCCAAAAAATAGCATTGAAGTGGTGGTGTTGCACCAATGCTATATTTTAGATTGTGTTGTGTTCTAGAAACATAATACATGGCGATCAGTTAAATGTTCACTATGCAAAAAAAAAAAATAGGATGAGGAAGCTATAAATCTTGGGTAAATCATTCACAAGTGTTGACCAAATGTTTTCAATGTTTGTTGCCTATTCACTGCAATTGGGTAAAAGAAATGATGAATATTGCTTGTGGCCGACTAAGACTAGCTAATGGCATGTCATGTATCTAATTAATGAAAGTATAGGACATGTAACCGGATCCAAAATGAAGTTTTCGGTTTTAAAGAAACACACCACAAACAGAGACTAAGACGACACAAGAGACACAAATTTCATATAAACCACAACTCACTAGGAATTTTGACATTTGCAGATTTATCGTCGATCAGGAGGCCTCCTTTAGTTCTAGCATCTGAAGAGGCCTCATTTATTTTATAAAGCTATAAAATGTTTTATATTCCTCATCAAAAGGAGTAGCAATTCTGAAGTGGCCCGGTCAACTGCAACGTGCTTCCGCTCCACGCTTCCGTTCTGAACTACTGAGATCGCCTCAGGAGTCTACGTCTCGGTCCAATAAAACAAGTTTCTCATTAAACATCATGGTAATTGGACCAGTTCATACTCCTTCGCTTAACCAAAACGTATACAGTTTATGTTTTGTCTGTTTGTTAATACTTCTCACTAGTCAGTATGTACTATGTAGGCCGATCTACTAACATTCTACTCTTTTGTGGACGGAGGGAAATTCACGTGTTTTCGTTTGGTTGAATGATGACCAGCGCCCGCCGTAGGGCGTAGGTCGACTACTGGTCCGCATTACTGTGCTGCAATGTTGTTTTAGGTGGCTACGAGAGCTGGTTCCCATGCTACATAAGAGCATCTCCACTAGGACGTGGATCTTAGGACGATTTTTTGGTTCGGACGTCGAAAATTGGTCCAGTCGTGTTCTTAGTATCCCGGTTTTGTTTGGATTTAAACCAATTTTAATCCGGACTTCTCAGGCCGTTTCCGGGTTCATAGAACGTCCTAGGAATGTCGAACGAAGCGAATTCGGCGGGAAAAAATAGCCGGTGAGTGAACCCGCCCAGTCAGCCACGAAAACCGAGTCATCGCCATCCTTCCGCCTCAGAACCCTGCGAAGGACCGCCGGACATTAACCGCCCATCGCGTCGTCCACGCGTTGCCGTAATTGCGCGCCACCGCCGCCTCCTCGGCTCCCGCAACGGACCGACGAGCAATAACTTCCCGCCGGTTTCCTTTTTCCTGCCCTCACCGCTACACCCTCCCTCCCTCGCCGCCCGCCTCGGCCTATAAAAGTTGTACCCCTCGCCGTCTCCCTCCACACTCTCTCGCAGCTCTCCCAACTCCGGCGAAGTCCAAACCCTCACATCCTCCCCACTTCCCCACTTCCGGCGAAGAGAGATTCCCCGGCGACCCCGCAACGCCGAACGGCTTCGGCCACCGCACGCTGCAGCTGTGGGAGGCCCGGATTCTCCACGATGCGGGCTACACGGCGCCACCGGACACCCGGGTTCCGCCCCGGCTGGAAGCTCAGCGTCGGCGGCTGATACGTTGGAAACGTATCTCTAATTTTTGATGCTCCATACTTGTTTAGTATCTACTTTGCTTTGCTTGTCTATACTTTGAGGTGCTTTTTACATGTTTTCTGGTACTAACCTATTAACAAGTTGTCACAGTGCCAGATGCATGTTTTCTGTTGTTTTTGGTTGCAGAGAAGTTAGTAAAGAAATATTCTCGAAATTGGACGGGACAAACGCCAAAGTCAATTACTTTCCGTGGGGAACAAAAAGTCCAGAGGGGAGACGAGGAAGCGTGCCAGGGCGGCCAACCTGTCAACACCCGGATTTTTAATCCCAGATGCCTGTTATGCCATACATCGCAATCCCAGGATTACCATTTTTGCGAGACATAACAGAATTGGATACCACAGTACATCATCCATTACAAACCATACATAAGGTCTTACAAAAATAAGGATCTCATGATCCAGTTCTTAATACAACTCAAGCAGCGGAAATACGTAAATAATAACGGTAGCGTAGGCGAAGCTCCATCTTCGGGGTCACAGGCAATGCTGACGATGGGAGATGATCCTATTTGTCGTAACCTTCCTGGGGTCCATCCTCCAGGTACTCCTCTTCATAGTATGGCCATGGGAATAGCCAGAGACAAAGCCATGAGTACTCTTTAAGTACTAGCAAACTAATACTAACAAGTGAAGGGGGTTTTTGTAGTAGGACACTAAGCTCTATGGTTGTTTTACAAAAAGCCAGATTTACATCTACTAAGTTCAGAAATAAGAAAAGCTAGCTGAACTTTTATAACACCTAAGTGGGAACTTGTATTTCATATCACAACTCTGTTGTGGTCAAGTCAAAGTCTCAACTCATTTCACAAGTCATTTGGAAAACATCTGACGGGGGAACAATATGGCCACTCCAACTGTCCATAACCGCAGACGTGGCTATTCGAATAGTTTGACACTCTGCAGAGATTGTACACTTTCACCACAACATTCGGTACATCCGTCAGGAACAAATCCTGAATCAATCCTAACCTTTCCATTACACGCCCTAGTATAAGCACCTGTCCTGTAAGTTTGGCCTCCCAACCATGACCAACTGTCATCTTGGGTACTGCACAGGTGGACAATCTTCACAAGGTAGCCTCAGCTCAGACCTTGGCCATGAGGGAACTAATACTAAGGTATATAAGTTTCCAGTCAAGCCCTACCCAATTTTCGGGTATTGTGGTTGTACGGTAAAATTGGAATGGTATCGCATCCAGACAACCATCAGTTTTATAAAAGGCTAAGACTCACATTTTTATCACCATAAATCCTCTGGTGTTCGGAAACACATGTCCAAAACATTTCAATAGAATGATCCATCATTCCAAGGTTTTCATAACCATTTTTCCACCAAGTATTCCCAGCTAAGTTGATCAAGTTTTATGCTTAGCACTAGCATCTACAAGTGGGGGTGAGTACTAATGAGGGGTGGTAAACTAGTGGAGTTTAACTAAGTTCAATCTCATGCCTTAGAATGACATAAAGATTATCTAGCTTAGGCCAAATTTTATGCTCTTTATGCAACCTTCAATTATCTTTATAGTATCTACAATTCACTTAAGTAAGCTCTAAGTACTAGCTTTGATAAAGAAATAAAGTATAAAGCTTGCAAGTAAAACTAGGAATGGGTATCATCATATGTGTCTAACCAAGCATGCTTAGGTCATTGCATAGGTTATCTAACTTTCATAATTACAAGTGTTAGCTTGCACACTCAAATAGTAGTATTAGGCTTGCATAGGTCAACTTGATTAGTAAGGCTTGCTAAAGTAGAGTATCTTGCAAGTGTTAGCTTGCACAAGTATTAGTATAAGCTTGCTAAGTTAATAGCTTGCAAGTATTGGCTTGCCTTGTGCAGAGCAGTGGTTGAAGTTCTCCTCAGCTTCTTCTTCGTAGTATCCTCCTTCCTCCTCGTATCCTTGGTCGGTACTAGCGTTTATGAATAAATACGAGGTACACAATCACCAAACAATACTTAACTAATTTCAATCATCACATAGAAGGGTCTTATAGATGATCTAGCATCATCACTAACATTACAAGATTAAAGCTTTGGTTTAATTTCTTTTATTTTTAGAAAAGTAATTTCTACTCATTGAAAAACTACTTAAGATTTAATATTCTCCAAACCAAACATGGGATCATGTTGACACATGTCATCACCACATATTTTAGTCCATGGGAATGTGATTTAAAGTGGTGTCACAATTTAATAAGGTTTAACCTTTTATTTTACTTAAATAAAGTGACTAGAAATGCCTATGTGGCATTCTTTTATTACTTGAACAATATTTATGTAAGCAAACCCAAATGTTTTTATATATTCTGAAAGGTATGATCAAATGTGATTTTTGAGAGTTGGAATCAACTCAAAAGCTATTATGGTTTAAATTTGAAAAATGTTTGAATGCAGAAAAGCTTCTGCCTTGTTATTTTTACCAAGGGTGATCTATATATCCAAATGATTTGAATCCAACGGGCTTGGATTCAGAATTTCTAGACCTTTCTAAAAAAATTGGTTTCATTCAATTTGGTTCGCTGAATCGAGCTGGGTTGATTTTTGAAACTAGGTACAGAACTGTGTTTGAATAAAAATGGAAAAATCCAAATTCAAACGAGTGGGCTGCGCGGGAAACGATACTAGGCCGGCCTGCTAAGCATAGCGCTTACACGGGCTGGTTTAGTTGCTGTCTCCACGTGTCAGTGAGACATGGGGTGCAAAGCGGTATGGGGCAATGTGAACCATGGGATCTTGTTCTAATCTAACGGCCCTGGTTCATCGTCCACGTCGGGCAACGCCGGCGAGACAGAACCCTAACGCGGCAGGTGGGGGTCGTCGGGGGCTCACCGGGGCTCAGGCGAGGGTCGGCGATGCGGGCGAACGACGAAGTCGACGAGGGCGAACCTCCTGGTACCGGCAGCTTCTCCTGGGGCGGCTCCAATCGCTGGCCCCCTTCTTCTCCAGAGGCGGCGGGCTCTGGTGAAATTCCGGTGAAGCGCTGCTCGCCTTGCTCCGGGAACGGGGTGGAACGATCAGTGAGGATAGGGGAGTAGAATGGTGTGAAGATTTTGAGCTAGGGTGGCCTCTATTTATAGTCTCGACGACGAGACCGAACGGGATGGGCAGGCGACGGTGGCGACATGGCTAAGGGCTGCTAGAGGCATGGCCAGCGGTGGCGATCGTTCGGTGGTCTCCTGGCGATGCTCAACGACTTTAATGCGCGTGTAGGGGCGGTGGAAAACGGTCTGGAATACGCGATGCTCTACGCGGCAGAGGCGGCGTCTTTGATGGCGAGCGGTGGCTGTGAGGCATGGGGCGGAGAACGGGGATGTCTGGCGTCTCCTGGGATGGTGGTGATCGCGTATGAACGCGGCGAGGGCGGCGCGCGGTCTGTGGGCGTGTGTCGAGGGTGGCGCTCTGGCGCATGCTCGGCATGGTTGCTGGCGAGCTGGGCACGGTCTGTGCGTGTGGTCCAGGGGCTGGCAAGGTTCGAGCGCTGGACAGGGAGTGGCGGTGGGGTGCTAGCTTGCTCCCAGACAAGGTTGGCGAGGCTAGTGCTGCTCCTATCTTGTTGTCCACACTGGGGTGACATGGTGAGGCTCGGATGTTCACCATTGATGACATTGCCAAGCTTACAGTGGGGCTAGTGCTTAGTTAAGTTTGCTAGATGATCTACTGAGGTTGTTGTGAGCTAGAGAGGGAACCAGTTAGGCCCAAATCACTCCTCACAATAGTGTTTGGGATTTTGTTTGATTTGAATCAGCAAGGTGTTTGATGAAATGGCCGCATGAGTTCAAGTTTTGAATTTTGAAAATATTTTTGGTGGGTGTGCTAGGCATGTGCTGGTGAGTCTGCAGATGCTTGGGTTTTGAAAGTTGAGCTTGTTTGAGTGGTTTTTGAAAAAGTGGGATCTTCCCATATGATAAAGATTCAATTTTGAATTGTCATTTAAACTATGCATTTGCAAGTTTCTGGATGATCACAAAGTGGGCCTTGATACTTTGTTATGAGTAATATCAAGGGGTGCAAAGATCCAAACAAGTTTCTGTTAGGTTCTGAAAGTTAGAGATGGCCAAAGTAGGCATGGGAGTTAAATTGGCCAAAATGACCATTCCCTTATTTTGCTTGTTTTGATTTATTTGTCTTTGGGAAAAGTGTGGGGATTGTTTAGATGATGTTTATTTCACCTAAGAATCCTTTTACAAGCAAAGAAACACATAAACAAGGCAATTCAAAATAATTCAAAAGGGGATGCATACACACATGAATGCTTTCTCATTTTATTTTAGAAAAGTTTTTGTTAACCCTAAATTTGATGATAGTTTGATGATTCTAGTTTAATATTTTTGGGATGTTACACAACCCCCCCTAGGCGCGTCCAGGGATGGCCCCGTGCCTGGGTAGGGTATGACCCCCCCGGTCGCCTCCTCAGCCTCCCCCTTCGCCTATAAGAAGCCCCCGATGCAGAAACCCTAAGCACCCGATCAACTCTCCACGAAACCGTCTGTAGCCGCCGCCACCATCGTCCCTAGATCGGAGGGATCTAAAGTTCTTCCCAGCACCCTGCCGGAGGGGAGATCATCCCGGAGGCCTTCTCTCTGGTATGATGCGTGAGTAGTTCCACCTTGGACTATGGGTCCATGTAGTAGCTAGATGGTTGTATCTCCTCCTTGTGCTTTCATGTATAGATCTTGCGAGCTCCGTTCATGATCAAGATAATCTATTTGTAATCATGCATGTTGTGTTTGTGGGGATCCGATGGATATTGAGATTATTATGTTGGTTTGATTAATGGTTTTGTCTTTATGATTCTATCATGTCTGTGTTGTTTGTGATCTTGCATGCTCTCCGTTGTTAGTAGCTATCTTGGCCAAGTAGTTGCTAGTGACTCCAAGAGGGGGTATTTATGCTCGATAGTGGGTTCATGCCTCTAGTTTCCAAGGGAAGTAACAATAATCTCTTCGGTTGTAGATGTGTTGTTGCTACTAGGGAGAAAACAACGGTCTCTTGTTCATGAAACATGTGGAATGTTTACCTTACACACTTTGCTTAAAGCAGTTGTTTGTTGCTTGCAACTTAATACTGGAGGGGGTTCGTATGATAACCTGAAGGTGGACTTCTAGTCATAGATGTAGTTGGATGACGGTCTATGTATCTTGTTGTATTGCCCAATCGAATCTTAGGATCTTTCTGACTAGTAATTGCATTGTTATGCCTTGCTCAATTCCTATCAATTACCCTGCTGTAATTTGTTTACCCTTCATGACATGTTGTTTATCTAAGGAGAGAACCTCTAGTGAACTATGGACCCCGGTCCAATCTTTACCATTGATACATCTTCGACTGTTACTTGTTTAATTGCTGCAAACCACCATTACCTTCCACACCATACGTTTAAACCTTTGTTACAGCAACCGGTGAGATTGACAACCTCACTATTAGTTGGGGCAAAGTCTTGAGTTTGTGTTGTGCAGGTCTCCGCGTTGCTTGCAACACCTGTGTGGTGTTTCCTTCCTCCTACTGGTTCGATAACATCGGTTTCTTACTGAGGTAAGACTTGTTTTTATGCTACTTCACACCTTGCTCTTGGGGTTCCCAACAGGCTCCACATCAACTGAGCCATCAACAAGTTTTCTAGCGCCGTTGCCGGGGACTTAAAGAAGAAGCTCCCACGACAACACGCCAACAAGTTTTCTGGCACCGTTGCCGGGGAGGCTAAGGATGTCTTCACAAGGGGAGTCCTTCACTTCCTTTCTCTTTACTTTGTTTTTAGTTTGCTTTGTTTCTTTTGCTTGGTTTCGTTTGCCTCTTTTCAAAACCCCCCAAAAAATAGTCTAGTTTGGTTTGCTTGCTTTATTCAAAAACACAAAAAAATTAGTTCCTGCTCTAGTTGCCACCTTGTTCTAGCTCACCATGTTGCTCCCCAAGTTCGCCCTGAAAGATCTTGCAATAGGTAGTGGCTCCATAATTGGGAAAGATAATATTAAAGAATTTTTTAATCAGGTTAGCAAGCATGAGGATATTGAGAATAAATCTATAGCAGATCTTGCTCCTAATTATGAGATTGATGCAGCTTCTTTAGTTCATATGTTGGAGGCTAGGTTTGTTAGCCTTAATCCCATCATACAATTCTTGCTCCTAAAACTAAAAAAAGAAAAGAATGCCGAAAATAAGGAATTCATCCTTGAAACTTTATCAAAAGAATTTCATGATGTTGCTAGGGAAGCCAAAAAGGTTTTTGAGCGTTTCAATATGCTAGGCTCAAGTGTAGATGTTATGGGTATTTCTGATAAAACTAAGCCTAGCGAAGAATTTAAGATACCCATACCCTTTAAGCTTGTTGGAATGCATGAAGCCTTTGAAAAGAATTTTGATTGGATTGCTCCTGAAAATATTTTTGATGAAAGTAGTAGACCAAAGAGAGATGAGAAGGGATCCTCCAAAACACATTTGGATGAGATACCTTTCATAGTTGAAGATTTTGCAAGTATTGATGTTAATGCTTCTTCATTTGAAAATACTTCATTCTTCTTGCTTCTTATGCCTAACTTAAAGGCGTTAAAGAAAAGTACTTGTTGGGAGATAAACCAAGAGTTTCCTTGAGTCTTAGAAGTTATTACTTCAGTAATGACCTCTCCTTATCCTTTTTGTTTGCTTTTTGTGCCAAGAATGACCTCTAATGAGAGGGAAGTAAGATTTCGGGAGTTGCTGTCCCGAAACAGATTTCTGTCCTCCATAAAAAAAATTGTGAGGGGTCTCTATAACTCGTATAGAGCTCAAAATTTACGAATAAATCCCCCAATATGTTAGATAAATTTTCGTTAGTTCAACACTTTTTGATTTGATCAACAGAAGATGTTCAAAAAAATCGATTTCTACCTGCTGGTCTGTTTTGATAAATTTCTGTCATTATTTGCATTTGCTCCTTATTGATTCCTTTTTGAGTTCTCTTTAGGTGAATTGAGCTTTTTGAAGGAGTTAATACAATAGCTTGTGTTTTTAGAGAAAAGCCTTGCTGTTCCAAAGCTTTGCCAGAGGTCTAATATCTTTTGAATACACTAATGTTGCTAATGAAGATTGTGTGAAGTTTTGTATGAAGGAAAAATTTCAGGTGTAGAGAGAGAATGGTGCAATGAGATGAAGAATGGACAAAATCTCAAGCTTGGTGATGCCACCATGGTGTCACCCCAAGAAATATCCAAGAGGTACAAGCGTCAAAGCTTGGGGATGCCCAAGGCATCCCCTTCTTCATCAATAAAAAGCTTAGTTCTGTCTAGACACTCCGTTTTTATTATTTCATGCACAGTTGTGTTGTTCTTGGAGCTCTTAGTGTTTGTTTGCTTTGCTTAGGTTGTTTAGTTTGCTTGAATAAAGTAGTTTGGACCCCCGTTCTCGCTGTGTTGTTTTGCAAATAAGTTGCTTGGTGTTGGAAAGAAGTAGTAAGTTCTTGCTTGAAGTGTAAGAGGAGCTTGCATTGACTGTAACTTAGACTATAGCATGACATGCTAGGTGTTGTTTTGACCTTATGCTTAGTGATTATTTCTGTAGCATGTCTTGTTCCAAACAATTAGGATTGCTTAGTGTGTCTTGAAGAAATTATGCGTTGTTTTAGCATGCAAAAGCATAGTATTGTGGTATTCTCCTTTGATGCTTTGCTTGGGTAGACTTGGCACATACTCACACCATGTTATGACTATGACAAGTCACCATTAGCCTCTATGATCATTTAGTGCTTGACTTGTAGTACCACTCTATGTTTTGATTAGTAATGCTTTGTTGCACTGCATGATTATGGCCATTATGTTCTCTTAGTTGGTTGCTCCCAGTCTTTGGCTAGCCTCCACTTGTATGAGTAAGCTCTACTCATGCTTCCAACTTCCAAGAAACCAAGTTATTCCAAAGTGTCCACTATAAACTCCTATGCATGGTGTGTTACGCCATTCCAAGTATATTCTTGTTTTCAGCTATCTTCCAATTAAAAACTTTGTTATGTGAAAACTTAGTGATTAAAGCCCTCACGAACTTGATGGCACACTTTATATTCTTTGCCCCTAATAAACTTGAACCATTGTGACATCTTTGTTGTATATGCTTGCACTTATACGTTGGAATTAACAGAACTGTGTTGTCACGGGGAACATTTTCAACATTGCACTTGTACTTTGTACTCGGTTGATATCATGCTCTTTTGTCTATGGATGTCACCGGTGTGAAATAAAGAGGGAACTTGTAAGTTCATGGAGTTTGTATCCTATGTTAGAGAAACGCCTGGGCCACTAGCCTAAGCCATGCCTAATCATGGTGGAAACTTGCAGCATCACCATAGTGAGATATCTATGAAGCATCCTCAATAAAAAACTATGCATATATTAAATAAAAATATTGCTGAGATGCTCATTGTATACTTGCCTTGTCATTTTGGTTATGGGAAAGCTCATGTACCATGTGCAAGGGGTACCACGTTGGCGGTTCTCAATGATATGCAAATACTTACAATGACAAGAACTTACCTGTTACCGAAGTTGAGTATGCATGAGGTGTGACCCTCGTATTCAAGGGACTTGAGATTGCCAACTTATTCTTCGTCAAGCATATACTCCATCTTTGTCACTTTAACCTTAACCACTTCAAGATGCTTATGATAGGGGCAATGAGGGCTGAAATCTAACAAGTACCATAATTTTTGGAATCTCATTTTGAAACTTGAAATCCCTGCTTTCTTTACAAAAAGGCTTTTCTTCCACCATTATTGAGTCTCGAGCATAGTTTTCATTCTGTGTGCAGTGTTACAAAGCTTATTGATTGATGCATATTGTGATATTACTTGTTCTTGTGCTATTTGTTTGTAGTCACCCTTGTGAACTTTGAAGGTGTCCTATGCATCTATTTGCTACTCTATGAGGGACAAGCTGAATGCCACTATGCTATATTTTCTGTATATGAAACAAACAAACATTTTTCAATGCATGTTATTCATGATCTTTGTTTGTAGCCTTTCATGTTGCATGCATAGTTACCATGTCCTATTGTTAGAACCCCATCTTTCATGCACATGTTTAGAGTTCTTTGATGCTAGCTTTCAATGCTTGCAAATGGTTGGATCTTTATTGTGAGGGTGCATGTCACCTCAAAAATTATTCTTTTATCACTTACCTACTCGAGGACGAGCAGGAGTTAAGCTTGGGGATATTGATACATTGGAAACGTATCTATTATTTTTTATGGTCCAGATGCCTACTTTCTGTTGTTTTTGGTTCCAAAAAAGTTAGTAAAGAAATATTCTCGGAATTCGACGGGACAAACGCCAATGTCAATTACTTTCTGTGAGGAACAAGAAGTCTAGAGGGGACACGAGGAAGCGTGTCGTATGCCACCCTCCTCAGCGGCCAGGTGAGTCCGCCAGGTAGGGGTTTGACCTGCCGCCTCCTCGGCCTCCCCCTTTGCCTATAAGAATCCCCTGATGCAGAAACCCTAAGCACCCGATCAACTCTCCACAAAACCGTCTGTAGCCGCCGCCACCATCGTCCCTAGATCGGGGGGATCTGAAGTTCTTCCCAGCACCCTGCCGGAGGGGAGATCATCCCGGAGGCCTTCTCTCCGGTATGATGCGTGAGTAGTTCCACCTTGGACTATGGGTCCATGTAGTAGCTAGATGGTTGTATCTCCTCCTTGTGCTTTCATGTATAGATCTTGTGAGCTCCGTTCATGATCAAGATCTAATCTATTTGTAACCATGCATGTTGTGTTTGCGGGGATCCGATGGATATTGAGATTATTATGTTGGTTTGATTAATGGTTGTCTTTATGATTCTATCATGTCTGTGTTGTTTGTGATCTTGCATGCTCTCTGTTGTTAGTAGCTATCTTGGCCAAGTAGTTGCTAGTGACTCTGAGAGGGGGTATTTATGCTCGATAGTGGGTTCATGCCTCTAGTTTCCAAGGGAAGTGACAATAATCTCTTCGGTTGTAGATGTGTTGTTGCTACTAGGGAGAAAACAACGGTCTCTTGTTCATGGAACATGTGGACTGTTTACCTTACACACTTTGCTTAAAGCAGTTATCTATTGCTTGCAACTTAATACTGGAGGGAGTTCGGATGATAACCTGAAGGTGGACTTCTAGTCATAGATTGTAGGGTTTCGTAGCAAGGAAAACAAAAAATTTCTACCGCATACAAACAAACAAGCCAAGATCTATCTACTAGATTGTAGCAACGAGTCAATGGAATAACTCACCCTCGAAGATTCCAAAGTGTTTAACGAGAGCGGATTCTCTGGGTGATGTAGTCGTACTCTTCCCGATCTCAAGATCGCGTAGACGATCCTTTCGGCGCTGCGTTCCGGCAGCGCTCCCGTAGTCGGTCACACGTTCGGTACTCGACGAAGACCTTCCTCTCCCTTGTTCCAAAGAAAATGGAGGTTGTAGCACTCTCCTCGCGATTCCGGCAGCACAACGACGTGGTACCGGGAGTAGAGGGGAGATCTCGCAGGGCTTCGCCTTAAGCCGGAGCGAGTATGGTGGACTATGAGAGAGCTCCTCGGCGATCTAGGGTTTAGACACACCAAGGAGGAGGCTTGGCCGGCGGCTAGGGTTAGCTAGGCGGCGGCTTGCCCTAGGGCGGCGGCGGCTGCGGGAGGGCCGGCGGCTTAGGGCTAGGGTTTGCGGGTGGAGGTGTTGTGTTCTAGGAGGGGCAACCCTGCCCCTCCTTATATAGGTGGAGGGGGCGCGCCAGGGGAGAGGAGTACCTCCCCAACTCGGTTTCCCAAGGGGTCCGACGGTGGAGGGGTGGAACTCCTCCCCAACTCGGTTTCCACCTTCCCCTCCACTTCCCAAAATAGCTGTTTGACTTTTCAAATTGGCGTTTGACTTTTCAAACTAGGATTTGATTAAACCCTTTATTTTGTTCAGAGATGACACCTAGTACATGATGCAATCATTCCAACTTGGAATGACACATTCATGTACCCTTCCCCTCCGGAGTGCCGGATATTCCGGAACCTTCTAGAACATTCCCTATGAAAACACCGGAACCATTCTCCAACCCCGAAACAGGACTTTCCTTATATGAATCTTATTCTCCGGACCATTCCGGATCTCCTCGTGATACCCCGGATCCCATCCGAGACTCCGAACAACATTCGGTCTCTTATTCATCATTCCATAACTACTCAAACAACGTCGAATCCTTAAGTGTGTCTCCCTACGGTTCGTGAATTATGCGGACATGATCGAGACACTTCTCCGAACAATAACCAATAGAGGAATCTGGAAATTCATATGGCTCCCACATATTTCTACGATTACTTTGTGATTGAATGAACCACTTACATACGATACCAATTTCCCTTTGTCTCACGATAGTTTACTTATCCGAGGTTATGATCGTCGGTATCTCTGCATACCTAGTTCAACCTCACATCGATAAGTACTCTTTTCTCGTTCTGATATGTGATCCCTTGTGAGCCAGTCACATGCTTTCAAGCTAATTGGATGACATTCCACCAGAGGGCCCAGAGTATATCTATCCGTCATATGGATGGACAAATCCCACTCTTGATCCATGTGTCTCAACCAATACTTTCCGAACACTCAATGCCACCTTTATAGCCACCCTGTTACGGTGTGGTGTTTGATGTCATCAAAGCATCCTTCCGGTAAAGGTGATATGCATGATCTCATGGTCGAAGGAATTAGGTTACTATGTATCAGAAAGCATATAGCAATTGAACTATTAAAATGACTTGATCTTTATGCTACGCTTATCTATAGGAGTATGTCCACCATATCATTCTCCTAACGATATGATCTTGTTGTTAATAACATCTCAATTTTCATGATAGGGAAACCACAATCATATATTAACCAACAAGCTAGTATTATAAAGAGGCTTTACTAGGGACTTCAAATTAAGTTTACAAATCACACAAGTATTAATATTTCCTTGTTAATACTATTATAGCATGAATGTAAACATTTATCATAAACACAAAGATATAATAATAACTACATTTATTATTGCCTCTAGGGCATATCTCCAACATAGATGCAGTTGGATGGCGGTCTATGTATCTTGTTGTATTGCCCAATCGAATTTCATAGGATCTTTCTGACTAGTAATTGCATTGTTATGCCTTGCTCAGTTTCTATCAATTGCCCTGCTATAATTTATTTACCCTTCATGCCATGTTGTTTATCTAAGAAGAGCACCTCTAGTGAACTATGGACCCCCAGTCTAATCTTTACCATTGATACATATTCCACTGTTACTTGTTTACTTGCTGCAAACCAGCATTACCTTACACACCATACGTTTAATCATTTATTACAGCAACCGGTGAGATTGACAACCTCACTATTAGTTGGGGCAAAGTCTTGAGTTTGTGTTGTGCAGGTCTCCATGTTGCTTGCAACACCTGTGTGACGTTTTATTCCTCCTACTGGTTCGATAACCTCGGTTTCTTACTGAGGGAAGACTTGCTGTTGTGCTGCTTCACACCTTGCTCTTGGGTTCCCAACAGGCTCCACATCAACTGAGCCATCAGCGGCATCCTAATTCCGCCGGTGCTGGTGCCATCAGCGGCGGTCTTTTTATGTTTTCCTAGTTATTATCTAGCCTAAATGTAGTTTAAATTCGGGTGTTCGCCCGAATTCTATGTAATATATATGTATTCGCCCTTAATTAATGAATTTTCCTATATTCACCCAAATTTTGCCGTGTTCGACTGAATTTTAACCAAACGCGAGAACTCGGCCTGGGAATGCGAGTGGGAAACTCGGCGTTTACAGGCCGGAAATGAGTTTTGTCTGGCCCAAAATAGGTCTGGATTTTGGCTGGGAACGGTCAACGAGTGGAGATTCTCTAAGGCATGTTAATGATAAGGACTCTTATCTTAATTTCAAAACATAATATAGATATAACAATAAAATATGATGTACAATGAGTTATCTATTGGTCTTATCTCTAATAACTAGACACTAAACATGTGGTGAGAGAAATTGTTGCTAAGAGATCATCTCTTCGGTAAGAGAAGACACACCTTTTTATTTCTCTCTCCTCCACATCACCAATCATCCTACGTGGCATTGCTAACACATGCTCTAAGTCCCATGATTTTGTTGTCACTAATGTGGATTGATTCTATACGGAAAGAATATAGCTAAAATTATTTTAAATATTACAAAATTTATGCATAAATAAAATGTACAACAAGAAAAGGTGTTGCAAGAATGTTAATTACAAATTTAAAAATACACTTAGAGAGAAAAAAATGTTGCAAGAATGTTAAAAATTAAAACCACACACTTTGATTTTGTACTAGTCAACGCCTTCGTCTCCCCACCACGAACCCCGCCGCCACCAGTCAGGAAGATGAGCAGCGCAAGACACCTGCGCGTCAAGGTTGCTCCGCTCACAGCACCACCTTGTATAATTTAAGTATCACCCAAACACAAACACAATTAAACATTGAATGGTAGCATATAGTTCCAACGACATAACCATAAGTGCATAGTTCAAACATCTCACGAAGTGACAATACATAGTTCAAAACATAAGGAATAGTTCAAACAAGATCATGTGACGAATTGAAGCTACTATTGTCATTGTCACCTCCCATGGAGCTTGTGCCGGAGCCGACACCCTCACCCTCACCCTCACCACCACAATAGTCAAAACCATCACAAATATCACTTCCTCTGAGGTCACCGCCGGGAAGGATAGGGTCATGCGGCAACCAGCCGGAGGGCTTGTGCAGAGCCAACACCATGATCGCGAGTACCAGGGCCTCTAGTGCTATCACCTGCATGTCCACGACCATGAGGACACCAACGCAGACAGAGGGAGCCACCATGACCAGCCTAGCTTGTGAGGCTTCTTCCGCTAGTGTGTAGGTTTCTCCGTTGGTGCTAGGTCGACGGGAGAGGTGGAGTGCACAAGGGAGGTCTCCAACAATGATTCCATGACCACATGGAATTTTTTTCCACCTTAACAGCTTGGGTCCCCACAAGGGAAGAGGAGATAGGGTTTCGGTTTTGGGGCCTCCTTTCTAGAGGAGGTCTGAGTGCTAGTTTTAGGTAACCCTCAGAATGTAGGGATAGTGAGTGATTTAGTTAGGTTGTTTGAGCACCATACTCGGTGTTTTTTTTAAGGTGTTTGGTAGTTTATAGGGATTGATTGGAGAAGCTCTAAGTTTAGACATTTAAGATCCCAATATCGTTTGAAAATCATTTGGTTTTTTCAAGGATATATTTTTCATAAAAGAAGGGCCAAGAGGTCAAGTTCTACAACACGTTGCGCACAGGCGTCACAAGCGCAACTCTACGCAGCCTGGGGGCGGTACACATATCCTAAATGTATTACTCGTGACATCTTCAATTGTCTACCTGCCCTAGACAACCTCGAAAGAGCCATGCGGTTTTCCACAGGCCTACCTCCATGGAGATTTTCCTGATGACCTCTCCAAGGGATATGGTGCCCCCTTCGAAGACTATGTCATTCATGTGGCGCCAGAGCGTCTAGCTGGCTAAAGCTATCCCTGTCCATAGGTCGCGATCCCGGCCCTCGCCACCCTGGTTGTCCTAAAGCCATGTCACTAGCTTTGAGTCATGACTCGACATCCAATGACTCTTGTTCCACCACCTACAGGTTGCCCAAAATTCGTGGGCTAGGACACATCCCAACAGTAGGTGATCAATGGTCTTTCCATACCCGTCGCAAAAGGAACATACTGTGGATACTGTCAGCAGTCCAGCATCTATTCCTCACGTCTAGTAAAAACTATCCTATAGTTAGTGGGGGATGAGAGCGTCAGATCCGTAAAGCCATGCCATCGGGTCCGCTCGTCAAACAGAGCCTGGTAACATGAGTATGAGTGGGCGGCGTAGCAGCCACTCCCTCCGTTTCAAAATATAAGATGTTTTAGCTTTGTGAAGCAAATGTATCTAGACTACTTTTAGTATATAGGTCCACTTATGAATCTATACACTAAAACAAGTCTAAATATTTTTTTTTTACAAACCTAAAACATCTTATATTTTAAAACGCATGGAGTACTCATTTGGTTGAAAGAGCTTTTAAACGTGAGCAGCCCTAAGATTAGAAAGTATCCTCCAAAATCGTTTGAAAATCTGTTTATGCCGCTCAAAACACGCTGCGTAATCGACACTGCCGCCTCAGCCTCGGCCATCAGACGATGCTTCCCTCCATCCTTTCAAAATCAAGAAACGCGCCGTCAAACCGCCGCCGTCTCCGTCGTCCCATCTCATCTTTTCTCTGCCGAGCTACAGCTCTCGCACCCACCACCCCCATTGCAGTATCACCACCTCCAAACTCCAATTCTCACCTCGCTTCTTCCCCACATTCCTACCACCACTACACCTCTATCCTCCAATCCTGCGTCGCCGCTGGCTCCCTGCGCGCCGGCAGGCAGCTCCATGGCAGGCTACTCGTCTCGGGCCTCGGCTCCGACACGGTATTGGCCACGAAGCTCGTCGATCTGTACGCTGCACGTGGCCATGTGGGGCAGGCGCGCCGCCTGTTCGACGAAATGCCCAAGCGGAATGTGTTCCTGTGGAACGTGCTGATCAGGGCCTATGCACGGGAGGGGCCCCGCGAGGCTGCAGTGCAGCTATACCATGGGATGGTCGAGCACGGTGTGGAGCCAGATAACTTCACGTACCCACTGGTGCTCAAGGCGTGCGCCGCGCTCCTGGACCTGAAGACCGGGAGGGAGGTGCACGAGCGTGTCTTGGCCACGCGGTGGGGCGAGGACGTGTTTGTGCGTGCCGGTCTTGTTGACATGTACGCCAAGTGTGGGTGCGTGGACGATGCTCGAGCGGTGTTTGATGGTATTGCGGTGAGAGATGCTGTGGTGTGGAATTCGATGATTGCTGCATATGGGCAGAATGGTCGGCCCATGGAGGCTCTTTCATTGTGCCGCGACATGGCTACAAATGGTGTCTGGCCGACAATTGCTACTCTGGTGAGTACAATATCAGCAGCAGCTGATGCAGCTGCTCTTCCTAGAGGGAGAGAGCTGCATGGGTTTGGCTGGAGGAGGGGTTTCTGGCAGCAGGATAAGCTAAAAACTTCCCTCGTGGACATGTATGCCAAGAGTGGGTGGGTTCAGGTGGCTCGTGTTCTCTTTGAGCAACTCATGAAGAGAGAACTTGTTTCTTGGAATGCCATGATATGTGGATACGGGATGCATGGCCATGCCGACGAAGCACTTGAACTGTTTAACAAAATGAGGGCTGAAGCTCAAGTGAGCCCTGATAACATCACCTTTGTTGGGGTTTTATCAGCCTGCAACCATGGAGGGATGGTAAAAGAAGCAAAATATTTTTTTGGTTTGATGGTGGATGTGTACTCCATCAAACCAACAGTGCAGCATTTCACTTGCCTTGTGGATGTTCTTGGGCATGCTGGTAGGTTTGAAGAAGCATATGATCTCATAAAGGGGATGTCTATGGAACCAGATTCAGGGATATGGGGTGCACTTCTCAATGGTTGTAAGATCCACAAAAACATTGAACTAGGTGAGCTAGCCTTGCAGAAGTTGATCGAGCTTGAGCCTGAAGATGCTGGTAATTATGTGCTTCTGTCAAATATCTATGCTCATTCTGGGAAATGGGAAAGCGCTGCAAAGGTGAGGAAGCTAATGACGAATAGAGGCCTAAAGAAAATCATTGCTTGCAGTTGGATTGAGTTTAAAGGGAAAACACATGGATTCCTTGTTGGGGATGCATCTCATCCTAGATCAGATGAAATTTATGAAGAGTTAGAGAGATTGGAAGGCCTTATGAGTGATGCTGGGTATGTGCCTGACACCATGCCAGTTTTCCACAATGTGGGAGATGACGAAAAGAGGAACATGGTGAGGAGCCATAGTGAGAGGCTGGCCATTGCATTTGGGCTCATTAGTACACCTCCTGGGACAAAGCTTCTTGTGACTAAGAATCTTCGAGTTTGTGAGGACTGTCATGTTGTCATCAAGCTGATTTCAAAGATTGTGCAGCGTGAAATCATCATAAGAGATGTTAACCGTTACCATCATTTTGTGAATGGTGAATGCTCTTGCAAAGATTACTGGTAATCTTCACGATGACTAAGCTAGGTGAATTTGGCAGTATAGTGGGTGGAGGTAGCGTCAGTATTGTACTTCTTTAGTTGTATGACAGAAGACAGTCCTCTCCGAAACAGTTAACTGCAGTGCTGTTCAACCAGACAAGCTAAGATTATGACTAGTCGAGCTGGAAATTGCAAAATGCAAAGATGATGGCTTTGATATGGATCTTCTCATATATGTAAAATCATTTAGAGAAAAATAAATTACAGTGTTGATTGTGGGATATCTGGTTCTTTACTGGTCTTGCTTTACTTGAATCCCTGTGAGGAGAGTGTAGACAAAAAACATAGAGTATGAGATGTAAAATGGCTCTCCTTTCCACCCCTCTCCACCTCCTCTCCCTCCCCGGCGTACTTCCTCCATCAGTCCTCCATGGTGTCTGATCCTCCTTCAGCTCATGATGGAAGGCCTCCTCCATTGGGATTTCTCGCCGGGGCCGAGGCTTGCCCTGGTGACTCAGGTGCGTCGACGTTTTTGCTCCACGGTTCACATCACTCCCTTTTCATTGTCCAGATCGTTCTTTCTGGTAGTTTCCTTCTCCTGTTCTTCGTTCTTCATGGTGATTGTTTGGGTTTTCAAGTAGTTAAGCTTAGTGACAAAATATTTTTGGTTCTCTGTTGCCTCAAGTGGGGCACTTTGTTTATGGTCTTATGGTCTTTGGGACAGAATTTGGCCAGATTTTGAATGTCAGTTTCATCTCTTTTGTGGCAATCCACTGGCAGCAATCCTTTCTCGTTTTGATGCTCCTGAAGATGGTTGGTTATTTCCTTCAAAGGTTTCAAAAACTGCTGTGGTGCCGAAGTCTCATGTCCAAGGTCCTATTTTTTTTTTTTTTGGAGTGAAGGACCTATGGTTATTCGTACCAATCTGGAGGTTTTATGTAAAAGTGATATTCATGATTCCAGGTTGTTCCAGTGAACTGGCAAAATTTCGTTTTCATGTTCATAAACAGAAGCATTCAGATATGCTGCCTGCATCAAGCTCCAAGGCCTTGGATTCTCCGGCACCTGCGATCTCATCTTCAACGGCAACTCCAAGTTCTTCACATTCTAGAGACTTTCATGCAACGGCAAGTTCTCATTTAAATTTTTGAAGTCTTGCCTTTTCTGTCTCAATGGTTGATCCGAATTTCAATTGCATGGGCTTAATTTTTGGGGAACTAATTTTTCTGGTGACCGTTCTTTCATGCGTATTATGTCGCAAGAGTTATTTGGGCATATATTTGATCCAAGAAAGGCCAAATATCCGGGTTTTGAAGTTCAAAGTGCAGTGAGGCCTGGCTGCTCTGCCTCCGGTTTCGCTTCTTCAGCATGCTCTAGGCATTGTTCCTCCGAAAGCCTCTGGGACACAGCCTGTTGGCCTGTTTCAGTGGTGACGAAGTTTTTTGTTCCAAATGCCTTGGAGATGAGCACAGTTCTCTCTCCTGTTAGATCGGGCTGCGTTGCCGGCGCTGTATATATGAGAATGTCAGTATTTTAGAGGAAGCCTGGGTTTTTCTTCTAGTACCAGACTGAACATTATGTCATTATGGCTGTATCTTGTTTTGGGAAATTATTAATTGGGCATTGTCCTGGTGTTAAGAAGTCAAGGGTTCTTGTAAGAGTATTGATCAATGGAGCTGTGCTGGTTCCACACAGTTTCGTTTTTAAAAGATTCACTGACATTGGTGGCCGAGGAAAATCCTGGTCTGTCCCTGTGTATATCTTGAATGATAGGAACCCCACTCCTGGTATAGCTGGCAATGAAGATCCAGTACCACCTATGGGGGCATCACCTCACCCTAACCAGCTCCCCTTTCTGGGTGAGATTATGGTGAACACCTGCTTTTGCACACTAGCTAGCTGCTGTTTAGTAATCTTGGTTATTACTTGCTACATGGTACTCCAGTATTAATTGTAACACAGTTATCTTTTATCTCCTTTGTTTTCTCTTCAGTTTTCCTAGTACTTTCGCAGCTATGCAGATCCATTTCCTTTGAAATACAATCCAAATTAAACCAACTGAGCACAAATTTGAACAACAGTGTGCAATGAAAATTGTCTTGTAGTACTCATTCTGAGTTTTGACCTTTTCTTCTTTTCGTGTTGATCACAAAACATGGAGCTACTGCACCACACCTCTGGTGCTTAGAATGATGGTACATATTCCTATAGTGATCATTGTTGATACAGATTAGCAGGAAACTCATATGAGCAGGTCTAGACTCTTTAATGTCTTAATTACTCGTTGCTTTTAGGCAGAATTCACAACCGATATGAGCACCATTTTTTCGCTATGTTATAAGCTTCTGTAGTCTAGTACCAGAGTAGAATTGAAAATGACGCTGTTGAATTTTTTGGGTGAGATATTATTGATTACTTGATTGGCATATTAATCCTTGTCTTATAGGAAAGTTTGTGAACAATTTTCCGTCATGGGAGCACATAGTTTTATCAGTGTCCTCCCTCCCCCCTCCCTCCCTCATAATTCATGGGTACCAAACTACTAATAGAAATACCACGAAATGTGTATGCTTCCACATAGTAATATTTTATTTCAAACAGAAAGAAGTTGAGCAGAACCATTGTAATAAGCTGACATTAAGAATACCATACATCCTATAACGATCAATGTTGATACAGTTTATCAGGAAACTGATATGAGCAGGCCAAGACTCTTAAGTGGTTTAATTAATGGTTGCTTTTAGTCGGGACTCACTGCCAATATGAGCTTTGGTTTACAGCTGTGTGCTTGTCAAATTTATTTTATCAGCAATTTTTTTATCCATGGTATAAGCTGCTGTAGTCTAGTACTAGGTAGAATTACAGTGACACTTTGTTTATTTTTTATCTGAGACATTATTGATGTGCATCTTAATGCTTGCATTATTGGGGAAGTTTGTGAACAATTGTCCGTCATGGGAATCCATAGTTTTATTAGCTTAACATCTTAAATTCATGGTTAATAGACAGACCAATATACACAGAATGTGTATGCTTTTCACATAGTATTTCAAATAGAAAGAAGTAGACTACAATCGTTGTAAAACCTGACATTCATACATAAGAAATATCATACATCGGTGTTCCAAATAACAATACATCATACTCACATAACTCTTATTCATATTGCAAATAAGAAGACCATAGTAACAAGACTTAGGGATATCCAGGGCTCCTCCAAGCAGCACCTCTTATTCAAACTTTCATTCTGGACAAAGCATGAGCAGAAAATACCATGACTAAGGAACCCTGGTGCTCTTAAGAAGCGGGATACATGGTTGTGCTCTTCTGGAGTCCCCAAGACATGTGCTTACGCTTGATAAAGTCAGTAGCCACCGTATCCACGTCCTCATTCACATCATCTTTCTTGATAACATTGGCGTGGGTATCCTGCAACTTAACTTGCCTTTGGTGGGCTTGGAAATGGTTTATTCCTACTGCAGCTTCTTTCTTCATCGCACTCTCATGGCTGTCCTGAAATTTGGCATTGTTTTGGTGGGCTTGGAAATAGAGCAGACGAGTGTGAGACATTGGTCCGTGGCTCCTTGCTTGAAGGTATGAGGAAATGATGAAAGGGTAGGAATTGGGTTGCTGCTGTGATGTTTTCTTCTCCTCTTTTATAGGCCAATATGGATGCTTAGTCTGAACCGGCAAGTGGGTATCATATTCTGCACTTTTGACAATTTTGATTTCTGGACGAATCTTTCCTGTTTCCTTTCTTGTTCTCCTTTTTCATTCAAATTTGTTAGGCGTTGAATGACTCCATCGTCATCTTGTAAGTAATTTGGCTAGCTAGGGCTTAAACTTACCATGGACATAGCGTTAGTTCCTTCTGCAGTTTTTCTCTTATTTTTACTAGGAAGTGTTGAGTAGTATTTCCCCTTCCATTCATAAAGATAAGCATTGGGTATGATCTAGTTTTTATTACTGGGCTAATTCCACTGTAGTTTTAGTTAATTTCATCCTTGGCTACAGGAACTCTGATAGAGTGATAGTTCTGCTGCAGCGTTATGTAATATATATTCAGTCCAGGTTTTACCATGTTCTGGTGCTAATAGACTGCTTCAAATGCATTTTTTTCTATATGCGCACATGAAAGTAAAATCATGCTCTGGTGTATAGATGCTGCAACTATTACATGAAAAGCATGTTCTGGCGTATAGATGCTGCAACTATTAAATTATACATGTACGATGTTTCCTTGTGTCGCAAAGCTATCATCACCGTTCCTTCCTCGCATGTGATTCTCAATCTATCATCTTTCCATTTCTCGAAAAGAACCAGATGCCTTTCCTGTTTCTCGGTCAACTTTTCACGAGCCTGAATAATATCCTGCGACGGCTAAGGGACCTAACTGCTGCTTCCGTTTGTCTGCAGAGTCGCTTGGTGAAATCGATGTGCTGCGCAATCAAAGGAAAAGTATGTGAAAGGCTTCCTGGAGGGTATTATCAAACCTGGTGGTGTTCTGCGGGTCAAGCAAGGTGCTGATATTTTGACGGAGTTTGGCATGGTAGAGTTTGGCAGCAGAAAGCAGTCATATCTATATGCTCCTCAGAAGATGCTTCATTCATCCTATGCGCAGCATTATCTGCGAAACGTTTATCACATGGGCATCTTGATAATTTTATATATCCTTTATTATACTACCTAAAATGTACCATCTTAGATTGGAGTAGAAAACACGAGTGCTTGCTTTTCATAGTTGTACAATGCCTGGATGAATCTCTGAACTTTGGTTAGACAGATCTTTTGCTGGTGGTATTATCATCTTACTAGAATTTCAGAGCCAGATGATAGTGCAACAGCAGTTTGTTTCTCATTGGTTGTACTCTGTTTTCCTGGCACACTTGATATGTTTTATCAGTTCTGCTACATGCAGGTTGCCAGATTTCCTTTTTCTGGGTGAAGGTGTGATGACTAGTTGATCTGTGTGAAGATGTGCGCCCCCTATGATTGGATATTAATGCAAAGTGTTCCGAAAATCACGGACGGGCTAGGAGAAAGTAGATTGTAGTCTTGCAGGTGCTGGACAAGATGGACCGCTTGACCATGGGCTGTATGACGGGCTTTGGTCATCATTCACTCAGCCCATGACGGACTAATTGATGAGTACAGTGAGGGAGGGCCCAAATTGGCCTTCTCCTCCCCACAGCGGCCGGCGCCTCCCTCCGCCGTCTCCCTACCCTCACCGGCGGCGCGCGTCTAGCTACCCCATCGCCGTGCAACCCTGGCAAACCTAGCATCATTCTCCGCCAACCCTTTCGTATATCTTCCACGGCGTGAGCGGCAGGATCGAGCGAGAGCGGGAGCGCCATGACACCGCAGCACCTCGCCTCCTCCTTCAGCTCGCCGCACAGTTTACAGGGTGCTCATTTCCTGCTTTTGTTTTACTTGGTTCTGTATCTGCAGTTTATCTTTAGAATTTCTACTTTCTGCTCTTGGTTGCAGCAGCTTAACCAAACGACCAAGAAAATTGGGGGTGGAGTTCAATTGCTGTTAGCTAACTGAACTGTTACTCTTACTAAGTACTTGATTTTGATCTCTATGTTTGGCATTAATTATTACTGGATGTTGGTAAATTCCTTTCCGGTGCAGAGCAAACCTTTGGAAACCAACGCAAATCCACATCGAAGTATGTTCTGTGATTTATCAGGGACAGAGATAGGCTGGCGCGGCGCCCCACCCCTTGTTCTGGGCTAGAATTATCAGCACTGCACACCTAGGTATTGACTGACTGTCTCCATTCTATGCAAAACAATCCTACAAGTCAAAGAGGCATTTAGCATTTTTTTTCCTTTGTGTAGCACTGACCATTGGAAGCCTGAAAAACAACTCCATTCTATGCAAAACAATCCTACAAGTCAAAGAGGCATTTAGCATTTTTTTTCCTTTGTGTAGCACTGACCATTGGAAGCCTGAAAAACAACGACCGGTAAATGCAATATCACAGCGCTCAGCCAGCTTGCAACTGGTTCTTGGTGCTCCCTTTGATGATGTGTTGAAATCACCTAGACCATAATGTGTTGACTGGCTTGTGAGGTCTCCTGAAGCATCATGGAAACTGCGATCTCACTTTCACTTCGCGTCAAACCAACCAGAGACGCACCGTATTTGCAGGTACGCAATTGCTCTTCGCCGTGTCTTAGTTGGGTAAGTGTAATCATAAATATGGCTACAACTGTATCTGCAACAAAAGCTATACAGGCAACTACATTCCACATGGCTGCTCCAACAACGACAAAGGTAACATATTTTTTTCCTAATCGAGCGTCGAAACATACAGCTGTGGTAGGCATTTTGGGCATTGATACATGCTAAACTTTTTACTGATCAAAGTAGGGTATAATCTGATTCTGAGCAGGGCTGATTGTAACCGTTGGTGTGGTAACATTAGTGTGCAATTCCCGTTTGATTTCGAATAGGGTTGCTTTGCCAGGGGAAGAGTTTCACTTCAACTGCACAAATAGAACGTCCTCGGATTTTTTTGCTTCCTGCGTCTGGATATGCTTGTGTGAGTATCAACAACAAGTGTGTGGAAGTAAGCGCTGATGAGAGGTTCTATGCTGGTTACCGCTGCAAATGCTCAGATGGCTTCCAAGGAAATCCATACATCCAAAGTGGCTGTCGAGGTACTCCCTCCGTCTTGGCTCTCTCTAGGATCACAAATGATATATCCCTTGACGCTGGAGAAAATTGTACCGCTAGCTAGTACTCCTTAAATGATATATCCCTTGACGCTGGAGTATTTCTTAACTCTCTAAAAGAAATTTTTGCGTATGCATTTGAAGGCATGTGTTATTACAATAACTGCATGTTACTGTTAGCCAGTGATTTTATCGCTACTTCTAGTTTGCTTATCGTTCATTTAAGTTTCGCGGAACTGGATGATGATAATATTACTGGAATGCTGGAACCACCATAGAGCTCTTCGTTATTTTCTCCTGCCAACTTTATACACGTAGCATCATCAGTGGATCAATAGAGAGATTGATAAGTTGCCGTGTAGATTGGGTATGGTGTTGGAACAGTAACAGGCATGACTTCTGCTAGCTGGTCAGCCGTCTCTTCTGACCTGCTGCTGTAGAGACAGACTGGATTTGTGTGGCGTCAGTATCAGCACACGGTGCAGCTAGCTTGCTCCCACCATGCAACTTGCATTGCTTCTCCCCGGTGCCTGTCTTAATCTTCGTTTTAATGGGGATGACTTCATCTTTGGCTCCGTGCTACTACAGTCCATGTCCATATATTTTCTTGGCAAAAAATCCTTAAATTGATAATTTGTACCGCATTACAGTCTTGAAGCCAAAGGTTCATCAGCTTATGACATGGATGGCATGCTCTACGGTTGCAGTCCCATGGCTTTGCATCGTCATCGCCTCCTCCTCCTCACTGCCGTCGTTGTCGTAATCGTCTTCCTCCCATCTGTGTTCTCCCAGTTCCCCAACATCTGCGGGACAAAGGCCAATGGAAGGTATGCCTGCCCCGATTGCTCTACCTCTACCACAGCCACCTCAAATCGTAGCGCCAGCTTCGAAGCCAGCCTCCTCAAGCTCCAGGCCTCTCTCCAAGACATGGCCGCTGCCGACGCAAGCTTCCTGAACGCAACGTTCACCGCCAAGGACAGCGACACGGTCTATGGCCTCGCCATGTGCTTTGCCGATGCCGAGCAGTCCGACTGCTCTGACTGTCTCACTGGCGCAGCAGCTGAGCTGGCCGGGACCCGTTGCGCAGGCCGCAACGATATGGTGCTCTGGTACGCGCACTGCCTCGTGCGCTACAACAACACCGCCTTCTTCGGCACCGCGGACACGTCGCCGGCGCAGCGGTACGATGTGCCCAACCCCAGCAACTTCTCTGACCCCGTGAGCCTGGCTGCAGCACGCCAGAGACTGGCAGCACGGATGCTCCCCGCTGCGGCGGCCTCGGCCTTCCAGTTTTCCTTCGACGCTGAGGAGGTCACGGCGAACATGACGCTGCACGGGCTGGCGCAATGCACGGAGGACCTCCCAGCCGAGGAGTGCAGCCGTTGCTTGGCGTCGCACACGGCCTGGTTAGACGGATGCTGCGCCCGTATGAACGGCGTCCGTCTCATCGGGCCCAGCTGCTACCTGCGCTATGAGTTCATGGGCTTCACCCCGGGCACGCCGCCGTCCATGGCGCCACTGCTACCTTCGGCTCCAACTTCTGTGCCAGGTACTCCCTTGGGAAGGAAGAAGTCCAGAATATATTTACTAGCTGGTACCCTGAGTGCTTTAGCGGTGTTGTCCTTTCTTGGAGCATTCCTGTGCTACAAGAAGAAGCGCCATTGCTCCCTAATTCCTCCCATGCCCTGTAAGAGGGACACGCCAAAGATTGAGTCCTTCCTGCGGCGGCAACATCCGAGGAGATACAGCTACTCGCAAGTGAAACGGATGACGAAATCTTTCGCGCACAAGCTCGGGCAAGGCGGAAATGGTGTGGTCTACAAAGGCACCCTCCCGGATGGCTGCGAGATCGCTGTGAAGATGCTAAAGGACAACAAGGACATAGATGGCGAGGATTTCATGACCGAGGTCGCCAGCATCAGCAGAACCTCCCATGTCAACATCGTCACGCTGCTGGGGTTCTGCTTGCAGGGGAGGTCGAAAAGGGGCCTCATCTACGAGTTCATGCCTAACGGCTCCCTCGAGAGGTACAGTTTTGGGCAAGCCACCGAGCACTCGCTCGGCTGGGAGACGCTGTTCGACATCGCTGTCGGCATCGCGCGAGGCCTCGAGTATCTGCATCGAGGTTGCAACGCGCACATTGTGCATTTCGACATCAAGCCCCACAATATACTGCTGGACCATGACCTCCGGCCTAAGATCTCTGATTTCGGACTTGCCAAGCTGTGCCCCCAGAAAGAGAGCACCATCTCAGTGTCCATCGCCGGAGCCCGGGGCACGATCGGGTACATCGCGCCCGAGGTGTTTTCGAGAGGAATTGGAGCAGTCACCAGCAAGTCCGACGTCTACAGCTACGGCATGATGGTTCTTGAGATGTCTGGGGCTAGGAGAAGCATGGACGGTGACGAGGTTCCTGGTTCAGAGACCAGCAGTAGCAGCAAGTATTTTCCCCAATGTTTATATGAAGGCCTAGATCGGTTCTGTGCAAGAGCTTGCGAGATCGATGGCGAGGCTAGTGAGCTAGCGAGGAAGATGGTGGTGGTCGGGCTGTGGTGCGTGCAAATATCCCCTTCGGATCGGCCTTCCATGAGCAGAGTGGTCGAGATGCTGGAGAAGAGCACTGAAGAGCTTCAGCTACCACCACTTGGACCTTGAACACGCAGCAGATTTGTGTACCATTGCGAACTAATAATGCACTTAATTGTAACTCTTTGAAACTGATAAAGTGGTTTCATTCGGTGGCGTATGCACTTCTTGTCGTGTCCTTTCTCTGAATTCACATCTCAAATCTTGTCTTGAAATTATTATGATCAGAATACAATCATGGACAAGCCCCCAACGGCCATTTACATTTATCCACAAAAAAACACAATGACGCAACTGCAAGGAAATAAGTTCTGCAGAGTTAATTTTTTCTTTCTTTCAATGAATGGCGGAAGTCCTCACAAAGTGTATACGAGGGATTTGGTATTCAGTTCAATTTGAACCAAACCCCAAAACTTCCAAAAAGAACGCCTCTTATCCAAACAACCCCTAGATAAAAAGGTCCTGATATGAGATTATCACCACAATATCAACCAGAGTGTGCATGCTTCGTATCATATTAGAAGTCAGATTATAGTACTGTACTATCAGAAACCAGATCTGCTAGCGCACAGGTGCCTGGAAATCCTTTAAAATCCAGGCGATTTTGTGGTCCTTCCCATTTTTGTGCCTTGCGGTTTCTTTTCTCCTCTTCTCTTTTTCTTTGCTTATTATGTTTTCTTAGCAATGTCACCTTTGATGTTTCTGAGGAGATACAAAGGGTATATATAAATTGCCAGCGTATGTATAAAGGGACTGTGAAGCTTCCTTCCAATAAAATGGCACCACATGACTATTGACGCGATCATGCGGCATTTCTGGACTCAGCCTCTAAAATCATTTATACTTCAGAATCGACTCTCTAGAGTCCGATCATGCGGCATTTCTAGACTCAGCCTCTAAAATCATCTATACTTCAGAATCGACTCTCTAGAGTCGATATTTATGAATTATATAACACTAAACACTATTGTTTACATGTTTTTTTCGAAATAGAGGCATAGCCCCAGCCTCTGCATAGGCCGATGGACGCGGCCTTTTTTTATTACCAGTTTACATGTGATGATTTGGAGGTATAAGATATGAATAGGAGTATAAAGCATTGTCTACAAGCTATGACAGGGAAGACGATGTACAAACTATGGCAGGGAAGACGTAAATAGACGAAACTAAGTGTCGTTGGTACATTTCATAAGTGATTTTAGCTGAAGAGAAAACAGTATGGAAATCATGTAAAGGAACATGAAAAAAGATACTATCGGAAGGAATGCTTAGTGAATGCAGTGCAAATACAAGACGAAGTGAAAATTCACCGAGACTCAAAAGAAACCCCTTGAATCATATAGAAAAACTTAGCAAAACCAACCAAAAGGTCAAAGGACGTCGCTTGGGCGTGAATAGATTTTTAAAATAATTACAGTTTAGGCTCTAAAAAATACGGAATAAAACTAATGTTTAATTTATAGAGCACAAAACCTAAATACACTAGGTTCAACTAAGCACACCAACAACCTATGCTAAGCAAGACAAACAATAAGATATATTACTTCAAGCATTAAGGCTATAACAATATAAAGTGCATAAGTAAAGGGCTTGGGTATAGAAATAACTGATGAACACGGAGACGCTGATTTTATCATGAAATTCACTTCTAAAGAAGCTACGTCTACTTAGAAAGGTGTGATGACACAATGTTCTCTGAATGCCACAAATGACTTACCTTAGGGTTTGGTGTCTCGATGCTCACCAACGCCACACAAGGCCTTGCCCCAAGATGCGAAGTCACGCTACTCACCGACGCCCCAAATGGCTCACCTTATTCTCCCGAGTGCGTTTCACCAAACACTACAAGAAATGTTTTCTTCCGTAACGACTTGACCCGTCGGTCATCGTAGAAGGTGCGTCTTTCACGACGAAATTCTCGGCTCGACCGTGGCCGATGAAAAACTTTTTTATTCGGTTCCGTGCCCTCTACTATGATGAAACCGCTAAAAACGTAAACAAATCTCGACGGGCGCGTGGCAGAAGCAAGATTTCCGGTTCCTCGGGCGATATTGACTCTGCAAAGTATTATTAGACGTGTGAGTCCCGGGAGTCAGTGACTCTAGCGGACCATACATTTCGGTCGCGCCTTCCTGATTTGAACTCAATAACGTTGTTCGATGCCTCTTCCGTTTAGTGAGGCTGCTGGGTCTCACATGTCTGACTCTTATTAGAGGAATCGTGTGTATGATGAATTTTTTTCCTTCCCTGTTTCGTACTTGATAGCGTTGCTCGATGCATTTGCCGTTTAATCAGGCTGCTGAGTCACACTTGTCATCCTCACACTAGAAGAAATGTGTGCATGATGAATTTTTTCCTTGGCTCGTGCCTCCCTAATTCGAACTCGATAACCTTTGCTCAATCTATCTACCGTTAATCAAGCTGCTCAGACCCACATGTTAACCTCTTATTAGAAGAATCGTGTGTATGATGAAATTTTTTCTGTCGCTCCCGCTACCATGTTCCGAACTTGATAGCGCTGCTAGATACATCTACCGTTTAATCACGCATATGGGTCCCACATGTCATCCTCACAATAGAAGAAACGTGTGCATGATGGATTTTTTCCTTAGCTCGTGCCGCCCTGATTTGAACTCGATAGCGTTGCTCAATCTATCTGCCGTTGATCACGCTGCTGGACTCATATTTCAGCCTCTCATTAGAAGAATCGTGTGTATGATGGAATTTTTCCTTCACTCCCGCTGCCCTGTTCCGGACTTGATAGCGCTGCTAGATGCATCTACGGTTTAATCACGCAGATGGGTCCCACATGTCATCTTCACATTAGAAGCGTGAGTATAGATTTTTTTTCTTGGCTCATGCCTTCCTAATTTGATCTCGATAACATTGCTTGATCTATCTGTCGTTTAGTCATGTTGCTGAGTCTCCCATGTTAACCTCTCATTAGAAGAATCGTGTGTATGATGGAATTTTTTGCTTCGCTTGCGCTATCCTGTTCCGAACTTGATAGCGCCGCTAGATGCATCTACCGTTTAATCACGCAGCTGGGCCCCACATGTTATCCTCTTATTAGAAGAAAAGTGTATATGATGGAATTTTGCCCTCGTTTGCGCCTTCGGGTTAACTTGATAGCGTTGCTCGGCGAATCTGCCATTTGGTCACGTAGCTTGGTCCCACATGTCAACATATCATTCGAAGAAATGCCTGCATGTTGGAATTTTTTCTTGCTCATGTCTATGTGTTTCGAACTTGGCAACATTACTCGATGCATCTGTCGTTTATACAGACATCTTGGTCCCACATGTCAGCATCTCATTATAAGAAACATGTGCATGTTGGACTTTTTTCTCGCTCGCGCCTCCGTGTTTCGAACTTGGCAATGTTGCTCGATGCATCAGCCATTTATACAGGCTGGTGGGTCCCCGTGTCAGCCTCTCATTAGAAGAAACGTGTGCATGCTAGACTTTTTTTACGCTCGCTCCTCCCTGTTTCGAACATGGCAACATTGTTCGATGCATCAGCCGTTTATACAGGCTGGTGGGTCTCCCATGTCAGCCTCTCATTACAAGAAACGTGTGCATGCTGGTCTTTTTCTTGCTCATGCCTCCCTGTTTCGATCTTGGAAATGTTGCTCGATGCCTCCTCTATATTGGGTCTCTCTGGTGGGTTCCACATGTTAGCCTCCTCTGTAGAGAACACGTGTGTATATTTGACTTTTTTTTGGTTCCCTCTCCCGATTTGAGCTTGGTAACGTTGCCTAGTCCCAGATGTCAGCCTTCTCTGTGCAAAAAACGTGTATGCCAGGAAAAATGTACAAGTACGACATAGATTATATATATTCATAAACCTAGGATTTGAATCGAACTCAAGACTTCAACGAATGGCAACTGTGTGCGCTTCCACTATGTCAGCACCAACTATGCTACTCCTAAAAGATTAGGTTTAAAAATGTTGATATCACTTAAAATGAAAAGGCGGCGATCCTGACGAATTGCCATAAAAAATGCTACATGGTATGTATAAATAAAACTTGGGTAGGCAAAACTTGCACTATACTTTATCAGAATGGAACAGAAAATGCTAAATTAAAAAGATTTTGGGCGATACAAAAAATGGGTCCAATCTCGTAAATAAATGGGATTATTATCGTGGGCTCCTTAGAGAAACTTCTTCGGCGTGCTTCATGCTTTAAAAAGTCATAATGTGTTGAGGGTTGTCGTCCCACAACCGACCTAACCCCAGAAGGATAAATTAGCAAGATTTTGGGCCAGAATTGGGTCGTATGTACTATTTTCTAATGAGCTTCTCACTGAATTTGCAATGTTTTGGGCCAGACTTGGGTCGAATGTCCCATCTTTCCGTTAGCTCCTTAGTGAAAATTCAATATAGTTGGTAAAATTTACTAGGGTTTGGTAGCTCTGCTTCCCACCAAAGGCTAATTAAGGGATTTTTTTTTTGAAACAAGATTATGGAAAGTTTTTTGTCCGAGGTGGGTTTGAAAAATTCATTTCCATAGGATGAGTAGTAAAAATACATTGTACTGAAGGTCGATGGTCCATCTGACCTGGTTGTACCTATGCCGCATCTAAAAGAATGAAGTTGGAAAGAGAGAAAATTGAACGATACTATAAGACTTGATATGACCTAGCTAGCAAAGAAATTTGGCAGCGCATGATTCGAACCTGAAAAGTATTTAAGGGAGTTTGACTGATTGACATAAAATCGTGTCATATCAAGTCTTACAGCTCAAGATCATCTTTTTAGCAAAGGTTATATTTCGAGACGGTTTGGGTGGCTTTAAATCTGTCCAATCGATTTGATGTACTCAAAACCATGTAATCATGTCATTTAAACTGTAGGTGATAGAGACATTGTGGCCTTGACTTGCCCAGCTTCAAATAACTCGGGTAAGCATCAACTTATACTGATCACTCGAAGTTGTATGCTTCAGTACGATAAAATTAATACATGCCACAATTAGCGCCAACGTGTGGCACTTTCATCATGCAAAAAGCCAAAAAATCGCACATTTAGTTCACAGTTTTAAACACAATAATACAAAAAGTTTGTACACTAGCATATCACAGTACAATGTCAGCATATCAGAGCTTGACTTGTTCATTTCACATACACTGGAGCAGATTCAGTACCAAATGCAGTACCAAATGCTTCACCTGAAATTATGCAGAATCAGACCCCTAGACCGACCCGTTGAGCCATAGAAGCTATGGCCACCATCACAAAGAGGAGCAGGTCCTGTGCCTTACACCCTTTCGAGCAACATAGGGAAGATGTCAGGCAAAAGAGAATAACATCTGCCATTGTGAGTATTGTCACGAAGCACGTGTTGAACATGGACGAGCATGTGATGCTTAAACATAGGTCGTGCCCTCTCAAATGGTGACTGCAACACGCCGTCGGCCATTATCGATTCATGCTCCGACAAGTCAAAGAGGACCTTCGGCACGTGTGAAGGTTCCTTCAACCATGCAACAATCGATAGACACTAGCTGTCTCTCTGAGGAAAGATCTTCACCAGCTCACCATCGAGGCCATTTAGCAGCTCCTTCACTGTCTCGCGGCCCCAAGCCCGTCGCGGCAGGGTCTCGAAGGTTATCGTTGTCAAAAGGGTAACTCGGAGCACTCCGAGGCGCCCCAACCTGGGTGCCACCGTGTGAATCTAACCCACATGCCTAGACAGAGAACGGGGGATTCCTTGAACACAAGACATCATTTAGTTTCCCTCTGGTATGTAACCATAAAATCCACCGGGGGCGCACTTCAACGAGCAAGTCATGAGACTGGATGTCGTGGATAGCCTCTAGAGCTTTCGCTAGTCATCCGGCGACCTCGCGGGACCAGGACCTTCCATGGTAGCCATGATAGCTAACCTGCCATACTCACAGTCCTGCGCCGACATGTCGGCATTCATCGACAGAACGCAATGCTCAAGATTAGGACGGAGCTCGGGATCACCGCGCCGAAGTGCTTTCGAGCCGTCGAAGGGGGTCGGCATGGAAGTGATGGTAGCGCTTGGTACATGTAGTGGTGTGGGTGTGGTGGTGAGGGGTAGGGGATTTGATTTGGGGGTGGTGGAATGTGGAAGGATGATCGAGGATACACATTAGAGAACTAATTTCATGGTAGCGCCAAAAGGTTTCAGCCACGCGCCAAAGAGTGGGATTTGATCCCACTCTTTTTACTAAGAAGGTCAATGGGGAGCTTTTCGTATGCCAAATATATGTTGATGATATTATCTTTGGCTCATCTAACAAAGCTTTTAATGATGAATTATCAAAGCTGATGACTAATAGGTTCCGGATGTCTATGATGAGAGAATTAAGAGTATTTCTTGGTTTTGAGATCAAGCAAGTAAGAGGAGGAACCTTCTTTAACCAAGCCAAGTATACGCATGACATGCTCAAGAGATTCAACATGAAAGATCTAAATGGAGCTCCTACTCCCACAGCTACCAAGACTCATCTTGAACTAAATCCAAATGGTAAAGATGTGGATCAAAAGGTATACCGGTCTATGATTGGTTCTTTGATTTACCTTTGTGCATCTACAACCGATATTGTGTTGAGTGTAGGAGTGTGTGCAAGATGTCAAGTGGCTCCTAAAGAAAGCCATTTGGTGGCAGTAAAAAGAATCTTTCAATATTTGATTCATACCCCAAACTATGGTAGTTCGTATCCTAGGGGCTCAACATTCTCTCTTTGTGGACACAGGGATTCAGATTGGGCTAGTGATAAGGATGATAGAAAATCAACCTCCGGGGCCTGCCAATTCCTTGATAGGTCATTGGTGTGTTGGTCTTCTAAGAAGCAAAATTGTATATCTCTCTCCACCGCCGAAGCCGAATATGTGGTAGCTGCTAGTGCTTGCACTCAATTGCTATGGATGAGGCAAACTTTAAAAGAATATGGTGTCCATTGTGACAAAGTGCCTCTTCTATGTGATAATGAAAGTGCTATCAAGATTGCCTACAACCAGGTGGATCATACAAGGACAAAGCATATTGAGATTCGTCATTGATACGTCGGAAACGTATCTATAACAAGTTGCTTTGTCTACACTTTGAGGTGTTTTTATATGTTTTCTGGAACTAACCTATTAACAAGTTGTCAGTGTCAGTTGCCTGTTTTCTTCTGTTTTTGGTTCCAGAAAGGCAAAAAATCAATATTCTCGAAATTGGACGGGACAAAAGCCAAAGTCAATAGTTACCGTGGGCAACACGAAGTCAGAATATGAGAAGGAGGAGGCTCACCAGGGGGCCACACCCCCTGGCGACGTGGCCTAGGGATAGGCGCGCCCACTACTAGAAAAACGCCTATTCGTGGCGCACCTGAAAAGGCCTTCCGTGGCGCACTACGCTACGGCTATCTCGTAGCCATGGCGCACTTCATGGTGCGCCACGGTTATATCGAGATAGGCGTGGCGCACTACCAGGTGCGCCACGGGTAGGGGTACAGGTGCGCCACGGATGTTTTTTTCAAAAATCAAAAAAATATGCAAAAAACACCCTCGTTTTGAATTGCAAAAGCAATCGGGTCCGCATCGCCGCCGTCGTGTCGCCTCGCTGGAGCATGGTGGTCGTGGCCACGACCTACCACCGCAGGGAGGTGCGGGAGGCCGTGGCCGTGCTACTCCTCGCCGGCATCGAGGAAGAGAGGGAGAAGGAGGTGTGGCTAGAGAAGGGAGGTGGTCGCCGCCGCAAGGAGAAGGAGGTCGTCGGCGGTCGGCGGAGCTTGTCGTCGCTCTTCGTGACTGCAAGGAGGAGGAGGCCGCAAGGAAGGAGGTCGTCGCCGTCGTGACTGCAAGGAGGAGGAGAAGGTCACCGCCGCCATCGCCATCATCACTGCAAGGAGAGGAGGATGCCGGAGCAAGGAGGAGGAGAAGGCCACCGTCGCCATCGTCAGTGCAAGGGAAGGAGGAGAAGGAAAGGAGGAGGAGGAGGAGAAGAGAGAAGGAAAAGGAAGAGAAGAGAGAAGGAAAAGGAGGAGGGAGGAGAATGAAAAGGAGAAGAGGGAGGGAATAGGGGTAGGTGCGCAGGGTGGGATTCGAAATTTGAATCCCTCCCAAGCTTATCCGTGGCGCACTAGGTGGTGGTGCGCTACGGGTAAGTCGTCCTCTATTTTTTCTACAGGAAAAAACGGTCTTTTGACCGTAACTTTTTACTCTTTTCGAATTTTGAAAATCTAAAAAATCGCTAAACGACCGGAGGTCGTTGCGAGCGGATGCGAAATCTCGTTCTCATCATTTTGGTATATTATACGATTTTTTCGATATCGTATGCAAAAGTTACGGCCTTTTTACCGTGGCATGACTTTTTTTTGCAGATAAAGTCGAAACTCATGTTTGTTAATTTTACTAGAAGCTATACCACATTACCTACCTAAATATGAAAGGATTAAATTTTTTGAAGTGTTTATCATTTTCTTTTATTTTTTGCAAAGCCTAAAAAGGCGATCCACGGGGGGGGGGGGGGGGGGGGTGGAGTTGGTGCAGAATAGTTAGGCGTAGGGCACTAGGGCAATGTGCCCTACTACTAAGTTTATACATCCGTGGCGCACATGCCATAGTGCGCCACGGATGTGTCTGGCCATTTCACAGCAGAGAGGGGCATATGCGCTTTGGCGTAGCGCACCCCCTCCATGTGCGCCACAGTTGACACTAACAACCGTAGCGCACCTACCCTATATGCGCTACGGATGTTTGGCGTGTGTCCAACAGGGCCCTGGCCCACACATATCTGTGGCGCACTATGGTCATGTGTGCCACGGTTGTTCTAGTTACTAGTAGGGCACTGCCCATAGGTGAGCCACACCTGTTTTAGCCATGGGGCACTTCAACCATGTGAGCCACGGATGTGCTGATTACCTATAGCCATTTTCCTAGTAGTGTGGGAGAAGTCATGTTGTTAGTAGTGGATTTGTGTTGAGATATTATTCAATGGTTTAGTATTTAAGTTGTGGTTTTATTATTTTAGTGATGTCATGTGAACGTCGACTACATGATACTTCACCATTTATGGGCCTAGGGAATGCATTGTGTATTTGGCTACTAATTGTGGGGTTGCCGGAGTGACAGAAACCTGAACCCCCATTAGGAAACCATCGCACAAGGGAGTGTACGATCTTAGAGTTTAAGGCTGTGGTTAGGTTTTTACCTTAATTGCTTTTCTATAGTTGCGGATGCTTGCAGGGAGTTTAATCACAAGTATGTATTAGTCCAAGTAAGATCGGTACATTAGCACAGGTTCACCCACACAACACTTACAACATCAAAGAAGACTACTCGGCTATTTGAAGTGAAAGCACTTAACAGAATTCCCATGTGTCCTCGAGAATGTTTAGTCCTTATAAGTATTTTCACCGACTTGTCCTTTGCTAAGAAAGGATTGGGCCACTTGATGCAATTGTTCGTTGTCTTTATTACTTGCACTTTATTTCTTTGTTTTATTAGAAAACCCCTAAAATCCATTTGTTAAGTATTTACAGAGATTTCCTGCTCCATACCACTAGTCAACACCTTCTGCTCCTCTTTGGGATCGACACTCCTATTTATCGAAAGTACTAAGATACACCTCTTATACTTGTGGGTCATCAAGACTATTTTCTGGCGCCGTTGCCGGGGAGTGAAGTGTTATTGAAGAGTGGAACTAGTAAAGGAAACTTCTACTATGAGTATTATTTTTATTTCTATTTGTTACTTTGTTTCCAATATGGATAACCCACTTGGTTTTCTGTTTGGGAAAACTACTACCACTGTTAGGGTAGTAGATGAACCACCACCTGTTGAGATAGATCCTTTTAAGATACCTACAAGTATTGTTGATCGTGTTATGGATAATTATTATTTAGGGGATGGAACTGTCCACCCTGGTGATCATTTGCTTTTTATCCATGAATTATGCGGGTTGTTTAAGTGTGCAGGTATCACAACTGAACATGTGAAGAAGAAGTTACTCTCTATATCCTTGAAAGGGAGAGCTAAAGAATGGTATAAGCTGCTGAAGAATGGGCAATCCATGGAATGGGAGGAAATAATACTTCCCTTTTATTCTAAATTTTATCCTCCCAGTGAAATTCATAAGGATAGGAATCTGATATATAACTTTTGGCCTCGTGATGGATAGAGTACAGCTCAAGCTTGGGGGAGATTGAAGTTACTAATGCTTAAATGTCCTATTCATGAACTCCCTAACAATATTATTATCAATAACTTTAATGCTAGGCTTTCTCTTCATCATAAAGATTTACTAGATGATTCTTGTGCTGGATCATTCACATGTATGAAGGAAGAAGCTAAATGGGATCTCCTAGACCGTATTCAAGAGAACACTGAAGCTTGGGAGAATGACAAAGGAAGAAAGTCAGGTATAAATTATGATTATGAATGCATTAAATCTTTTATGGGAACTGATGACTTTCGTGATATTAGTAATGAGTATGGTCTTGATTCTCAAGTTCTTGCGAGATGTTTTAAGGCCTTTGCCTCTTATATTGAAATTCCAAAAAAGGAGTGGGACAAGCACCATGCTCCTTATAAAGACATTGTTACCCATGTTCCTGCTAGCATAGAAGTTTGCACTGTTGATCCTATTTTGCCTGAACCTTATGTTGAGAAAATCCCTTTTCCTTCTAAGGTAAGGGAACATTCTATCAAATGAGCAAATAAATATGGAACCAAATGAGCAAATAAATATTGAGCCTATGGTAGCTATTGTGAAAGATCTTGTCACTAAAAATATTGAGGATGAGCACATTGTCTTCTATGAGCATATTGAGCCCATGTTCCTGCTAGCATAGATGCAGTTGGATGGCGGTCTATGTATATTGGTGTATTGCCTAATCGAATCTTATAGGACCTTTTTGTCTAGTACTGCATTGTTATGCCTTGCTCAGTTCCTGTCAATTGCCTTGTTGTAATTTGTTTACCCTTCATGCCATGTTGTTTATCTAAGGAGAGCACCTCTAGTGATCTATAGACCCCGGTCCAATCTTTACCATTGATACATCTTCCACTGTCACTATTTACTTGCTGCAAACCATCATCACCTTCCACACCATACAGTTAATCCTTTGTTACAGCAAACCGGTGAGCTTGACAACCTCATTATTCGTTGGGGCAAAGTCTTGAGTTTGTGTTGTGCAGGTTTCCATGTTGCTTGCAACACCTTTGAGACGTTTCCTTCCTCCTACTGGTTCGATAACCTCGGTTTCTTACTCAGGGAAACTTGTTGTTGTGATCATCACACCTTGCTCTTGGGGTTTCCAACAAAGCGTCCCATGACAGTACTAGGTGCCACTGTAGGGTTCGCAGCATAGAAAACAAAAAATTTCCTACGATGGGAACAACTATGTACCAAGATCTATCTACTAGATACAAACAATGGGCGGATGTGTATCCGTAGAGAACATACCCTTGAAGACCGACAAAGCTTAATGAGTCCAAACTCGTGGTTGATGTAGACGATCTCAAGATCGAGAGGAAGTCCTAGTGCCGCAAAAGAGCAGCGCATCCGTGCTCGCACACACGTTCGAGGCACCGAGCAACCTCCGCCTCCTCGCTCCAGCGATGCAGCGGAAGCACAAGTCTTTCTTGCCGAATAGCCACCGGGAACATGTATCTCGCTAGTCAGAGACCATGGGGGATAAATACTAGAGGGGGAGAGAGATCCTTCACGAGGAGGTGTGAGTGAGAGAGAGAGGGAGGGGGGCTCCTTTTATAGGGAGAGGGGGGCACCCAAGGGGCTATGCGCCCAGCCATGGGGCTTCCCCCACCTCTTCCACATTCATGTAGGTGGACACTCCACTCACTCAAATGCCTTTCAATTCCCTCCACTCAAAAACCCACTCAAATTCCCATTAAATTTCCACCAAATTTAATGCAAACTCTCATTAAATAAAACTCCTTTTATTTATTCAGAATTTTGTCAATTACTTTAATGACAAACATTAAAATATAACCCCTTGCTAGTATTTCATTTCACATGCAGAAACACTTTCTGCAATTTCACCGTAAAACTGTTTTTTATCTAGTGAAATAAATTCCTGCGCTTGTTATTCTTTTCGGCATGAAACTTTTGCTCCAAATGAATGTCGGTGTCTCTTAAGTGTGTTACCCTACGGTTCGTGAATAATGCGGACATGATCGAGACTCCTCTCAGATCAATAATCAGAAGCGGATCCGAGACCCATCGACTCCCACACATTCAACGATGACTTTCTTGTGATCGCCGGAACCTTTACGCTAGTATCTTAATCCCTTTGTTTCGCGATATATTACATGTCCGAGATTTGATCATCGGTATCTCCATACCTAGTTTGATCTCGTTCTTGACATGCACTCTTTTCTCGCTCCGTGATATAACATTCTAGTGATCAAATCACTTGCTTGCAAGCTAATCAATGTGATATCACCGAGAGGCCCAGAGCATATCTATCCGCCATCGGGATGAACAAATTCCACTCGATCCATGGGCCTCAACATAACACTTTAGTAGTTCAACCCATCTTTATAATCACCGTTACGGTGTGACGTTTGATGTTATCAAGAAACTCTTCCGGTGTTAGTGATTGACATGATCTCATGGTCTAAGGATTAGGATCACTTCGTAAGTTGTTATAGCAATATAAACTCAATGACTTTGATCGTAATGCTATACTTCGGATGAATGTTCATCACACCATTAACTAATGTTGTGACCTCGTTATTAACAACATCCAATGTCCATGATCAGGAAACCTATGATCATCTTGTTAATCAACGAGCTAGTTTATAAGAGAGGCATAACTAGGAACTACCTTTTGTTTATTAAACACACATGTATTAACGTTTCCGTATTAATACAATTATAGCATGCAAAATAAACATTTATCATAAATAAGGAATACGATAATAACCACTTTATTATTGCCTCTCGGGCATATTCCCTTCAGTCTCCCACTTGCACTAGAGACAATAATCTAGTTTGAAAACTTTGCGTATTGAACACCTATGGCTTTCTAGTGTTCCATATACGCAATTGCAAGTGGTTAACATAATCTACGGATCTGACGCTTCAGGTCCGTGTGTATTTGCATATCTTTGCGTCTTCACGCATCACTCATTCTCCAATGAGATGGCATTGTATAAATTTGGTCTTTTTGTGAGACCTTTAGTTCCTTGGGGTTAAATCATGTCGATACTATTGTCGTACAATATATCTTTAGTGTTAGCCCGTTGCGAACCACACCTTAGTTTGATAACAAAATACTTGACACAAATTCCCTCCTTTGCTGCTACTATAGCAGTCATATACTTAGCCTTTTGTTGTAGTATTCGTCACAATGTCTTATCTTTGGAACTCTTCCAAATCCATCATGGAAACTTTCTTTCCATTTCATTGTGCCACCCATAGTTTAAATTGAGATAAACTTAATTTGTATCTTGTGACAAAACTAGTATCAATGTAACGCTTTACACTGAACTATTTTTAATTGTTTGTCACCTCTACACAAATATATTCTTAGTTCTTCCAAAAGATCATAAGAATATCCTCACTATCGTCCAATGATCATTTTATGATTCATTCTGGTATATGCTCATAACACTTAGAGCATAGGACATATCTGGATATGTACATATCATGGTATGATTGATCAAAACATCCTTGTGATTTCACTCATCAAGTGTCAAAGCACTTGAATATTGTTTCGCTTATCAAGTGTCAATACACTTGAATCTTGATTCAATTCCTTTCCATGCGACAAGAACCGTTTCTTGCTGTTTCTATATTGAACTCCTTCAATATCTCATATATGTACGTTTGGCACAACCATATTGGCGTCATAGTCTATCCACCATAGACATTCACGCTAAATATTCAGGTTTTGCCTAAGTCTTTCATCAAAATGAAATTCTTAACCTTTGGTCAATAAAAGATATATCATTTCTAATCAACAAGATGTCCTCCACATAATGTATTAGAAATATGTCTCAGCGCTCCCACTTAATTTCTTGCAAATGCAAGCATCTTCATCGTCTCCAGATGAAAACTCCTTTTTCATCATGGTGAAGATTCCAACTTCGCGATGCTTACTTCAACTATTGAAGTTTGCATGCCCTTTTAGCATCCTTTGAATTAACAAAACCCTTTGGATCGTGTCATGTACACGTTCTAGGTAACCATTCTATTAGAAGAACTTTGTTTTGTTTATTCATCTACCATATAACAAATTATATGTAGTGGTTGCTACTTTAATTCGTCCAGGCTAAATATCGCTATGAAAGATCAAATCTTGTCATAGTCAACTCCTTGAACATTGTCGTAAAATACTTTACGACATGTCGACTATTTCATAGATGTGAAACATCCATGTCTGTTTCTTTATAGATCCAAATACGACAGATAGATTTTTACTCCTTTCCGGAGGGTCTTCCGAGTTCAAAATTTGATTTCTCGTGTATGGAACTATCACGGATTTTATGGCTTCAAGCTATTTGACGGATTCAGGGCCCATCATCGCTTCTTTGCATATAGTCGGTTCATCATTGTCAAACAATAATGATTTACTCTCAAATCTTAGTATTTGATTGTTTATTCGACCAACTTGGTTCAATAAGAACTTAGATATCCGTGACCACAACCTTTGAGGCACATAAGCTATGAGCATTATAGCAGCCTCCGGAACGATTTCCGGCACTGCGCAACTCAGCACATTTAGCTAAGGTTTGTTAACCTTATCAAAGTTCTATTGTCCTCCCAATTAACTTTTGCGAAAAAATCCTTTTTCAAGAAACTTCACATTTCAAGCGACAAACCCTTTTGTCCTTGGTGTTATGGAGGAATAACCAATTTTTATTCGAAATAACCTACAAAGACATGCTCATCCGACTTCGGTTGTAAACATCTTACTTATGTTTAGCATACCAAAATTTAAGAAATGACAACTTGGGTTTTACCCTAAACCATAACTTCCATGGTTTCATTTCAACGGATCAAGATGGAGCTCTTTTCAGTGTAAAAGCGGAAGTCTCTAAAGTTTTAATCTTTTAAAACATAATGGCAGTTTTATAAATAACACCTTTGATCCAACCATGTCAAACAAGGTTTCATTACAAATCTCAAACACTCCATACGCCTATGGTGTTTCGGGAAATGTAAATCTAGGTGTTTTGCTAAACTTGAAACTCAAATAAATCCCTTTATGATAAAATCATAATTCATTTATTTTCTTGTTACACTTGTAACTCAAACAAATCCCTTATGATAAAATCATAAACCATTTATTTTCTTGTTACAATGATTTTCCACTTCATCTTGAAAGTCTTTGAAACATTTTTCAAATATTTCATACTTCTTTCTCATTAAGTGAATATTCACTCAAATTTCCGGAGAAAGCATATGAAGTTGAAATCCATCGCTTACGACTATACATAATGGACTACATACATCGATATATATAAATTCCAATAATTTAGTCGTTCGTTCTTCTTAGGCCTTTGAACGAAGTTTTAATTATCACGTGGAAAGTCTCACAAGCGTCACTTGATCAAATCAAAGACTCCAAAAATCCATGAATATGGAGATTCTTCATGTTTTCTTTTCAATATAATTTAAACAGCGGTGTCACTTCATAAGCGATCTTTCAATCATTTGTCTTGCGGCATTTTAGCATTAAGTTTTATGGATGTGATTTCTCCAACTAGATTTGTAAATCATCCATATTATATGGAATACGGTAATTATTTGAACAACCTTTGTTCTCATAATACCTGATTCAAATAACAATTATTAAAACAAATCTTAAAGTCAAGCTTTGATGTCAACGAGAAATACAAACAACGGTTTGTTTGTTTTCGATGAACATCATCACATATTCTCTTGCTTGTTACTTAGGCCATTGTGGTTCATGAATTGCGTCATTCCATATGAAATTTCATACCAACCAGAACCACATTGTTTAACAAGCAAAGAATACAACCATAACATGTATATCATCTATATACCTAAATTGGATATTTCCAATCTTTTCTTTTCTGCCAAATATATTTTATAGATTCTCTTTCAGCATTTCCTTTTCCTTTTAAAAGAATCTATCAACATCAAAAGTGGCGCCATATACATGACAGATAGTCCTAAGCATGTATATCCAAATAATAATACCTTTGGACTTGCACTTTGAAGTAGATCACCATCATCAAATGGTCGGTATTCTTTCAAAATCCATTCTTTAGTAATCTTTTAGTGTAGTAAACACTTTACATACATCTTCTATTCATCCTTATCATGACGACTTTCATGATCAAGCTACTGTAGCTTATAAAGGCGAATCGTGAGTATAACATTACTTTCCAAAACCCTTTTTGGATGATTAGGATGTCTAGCATCTCCAACCTTTGTAAATTCTCATCCAATATGAGAACATATATTATACTCTATCATATTGCAACCAAAACATAGTTTCAGATATCGTTATATCTTCCACACATGATGGTTTCTGAAATAATTCTTTCAGCTCCTAGATAATCTCGATATTTAAATCAATAATCATGGAGGCAAACATGATACTTAAGATACTAACACTGGAATTGTTACTCTCGATTTAATACCAACTATTAAATTTCACGGAGTAAATAGAGTTTGCTGAAAGTTTGCAATAGGACTTTAAACTTTAGATTGACACTCAACACAATACGATACCCGTTCGTAAAGTATATATCCAGAATCCTATAGTTCTATTATCTCAATTACAACTATGCATATGGTGGTGAACGAATGCCAATGACTACAACAAATTATGCAAATTCACTTTGATTTAATTTATGATAAATTGAGTTCTACTAATCCAAATTAGAAATGAACTCCCACTCAAAAACGACATCCCACGTGCCTTTTTGGTGATTACATGAACCAAATCCACTACACCAAGTCCGATCATCACGTGAGTCGGTGTAGCTTCAAAGGCGAGCATCAAATGGTCATCATATCAATATATATGACTCATGCTTAACCTTTCGGTCCGTGTTCCGAGGCCATGTCTGTACATGCTAGGCTCGCCAAGTAAGAACCTTAGTATTCGCGTGTAATCTTTTACACCGAGATATGCTCGTGGATTCAAGTACACCCGATCATCACGTGATGTCTTGAAGCGACGAAACATTGTCGGTGCATACTTAAGGAAGAACACATTCTTATCTTGATATCTAAATGAGGGATCATCTTATTATGCTAATAAAATGCCAAACAAGCAATATAAGATGCAATTAAAACATCACATGTTTATAAGTGAAATGATACGGTTCCCGCATATGATCTCCATCATGTGCACTGTGGTATGATCTCTATCATACCTTTATGTGTAAGGCCAAGGTCTATGGAACTTACACGCTATGTGTGTTGTAAGAGTATCATCTCATACTTCTACTTACAACATCACCATATCATAACACTAGCCCAAAGAACAATCTAAACTAGACCTCTAATTTATCCATTGCAAGTTTTACGTGGCTTAGGGCTTTCAAGATAGAACCGTTCTTACCTACGAACATGAACCACAACAAGGATAACCAAATTGTTGACAACCCGATGCAAATTAGATATTGACTATAGTAGGAGAGATGACACGCTAGCCACTTATGCAAAACTAGTTGCATGTCAAGCGTGGAATGTGTCTCATGTGCGAGGACATGTAAAGTTTGTTCGGGCCGCTTCATCCCACTATGCCACCAATATCCAAAGTACAACTAAGAAGCAATAAAATGATCATCATCGCCCCATACTCATATGTGTACTACTCGCAAAAGTATATACACACAGATCCGCGATCACGACATATATAGGTTCGAACCCGTGCAAAGTATCTACACATAGATGGGCTCACGATACCACTAGGGTTTTTGACAGAAAACGAAAATTTCCTATGATGGGAACAACTATGTACCAAGATCTATCTACTAGATACAAACAACGGGCGGATGTATATCCGTAGAGAACATACCCTTGAAGACCGAAAAAGCTTAACGAGTCCAAACTCGTGGTTGATGTAGACGATCTCTTGCCGATCTCAAGATCGAGAGGAAGTCCTAGCGCCGCAAAAGAGCAGCGTATCCGTGCTCGCACACACGTTCGAGGCACCGAGCAACCTCTGCCTCCTCGCTCTAGTGATGCAGCGGAAGCACAACTCTTTCTTTCCGAATAGCCACCGGGAACATGTATCTCGCTAGTCCGAGACCATGGGGGATAAATACTAGAGTGGGAGAGAGATCCTTCACGAGGAGGTGTGAGTGAGAGAGAGGGAGGGGGATCCTTTTATAGGGAGAGGGGGGCACCCAAGGGGCCATGCGCCCAGCCATGGGGCTGCCCCCACCTATTCCACATTCATGTGGGTGGACACTCCACTCACTCAAATGCCTTTCAATTCCCTCCACTCAAAAACCCACTCAAATTCCCATTAAATTTCCACCAAATTTAATGCAAACTCTCATTAAATGAAACTCCTTTTATTTATCCAGAATTTTGTCAATTACTTTAATGACAAACATTCACATATAACCCCTTGCTAGTATTTCATTTCACATGCAGAAACACTTTCTGCAATTTCACCCGAAAACCCGTTTGATCTAGTGAAATAAATTCCTGCGCTTGTTATTCTTTTCGGCATGAAACTTTTGCTCCAAATGGATGTCGGTGTCTCTTAAGTGTGTCACCCTACGGTTCGCGAATAATGCGGACATGATCGAGACTCCTCTTAGATCAATAATCAGAAGCGGATCCGAGACCCATCGACTCCACACATTCAACGATGACTTTCTTGTGATCGCCGGAACCTTTACGCTAGTATCTTAATCCCTTTGTTTCGCGATATATTACATGTCCGAGATTCGATCATCGGTATCTCCATACCTAGTTTGATCTCACATCGACATGCACTCTTTTCTCGTTCCCGTGATATAACATTCTAGTGATCAAATCACTTGCTTGCAAGCTAATCAATGTGATATCACCGAGAGGGCCCAGAGCATATCTATCCGTCATCGGGATGAACAAATTCCACTCTCGATCCATGGGCCTCAACATAACACTTTAGTAGTTCTGAACCCATCTTTATAATCACCCTGTTAGGTGTGACGTTTGATGTTATCAAGAAACTCTTCCGGTGTTATCAACGAGCTAGTTTATAAGAGAGGCATAACTAGGAACTACCTTTTGTTTATTAAACACACATGTATTAACGTTTCCATATTAATACAATTATAGCATGCAAAATAAACATTTATCATAAATAAGTAATACGATAATAACCACTTTATTATGGCCTCTCGGGCATATTCCCTTCAGTCTCCCACTTGCACTAGAGACAATAATCTAGTTTGAAAACTTTGCGCATTGAACACCTATGGCTTTTTGGTGTTCCATATACGCAATTGCAAGTGGTTAACATAATCTACGGATCTGACGCTTCAGGTCCATGTGTATTTCCATGTCTTTGCGTCTTCATGCATCACTCATTCTCCAATGAGATGGCATGTGTGCTAGAATATGGATCCAAGTGGAAAGTCTGTCTGCCGTTTGTAGAATTTTCATACAACAACAGTTATCAAGCCAGTTTGCAAATGGCCCCATTAGAATTCATGTACGGAAGAAAGTGTCGCACCCCTTTGAACTGGTCAGAAGTAGGAGAGAGTCAGATCTTTGGACCCGACATCCTACGAGAAGCAGAAGAGAAAGTTCACAAGATTCGTGAGCACCTCAAGACCGCCCAATCCCGACAGAAGATTTACGCCGACAAGAGACATCGAGACCTCGCCTTCAACATCGGAGATTTTGTTTATCTGAAAGTGTCGCCATTGAAGGGAATGCAGCGTTTCCAACTCAAAGGAAAGTTAGCCCCCAGATATATCGGACCTTTCAAGATTTTGAATCGTCGAGGAGAGGTATCGTATCAACTGGAACTACCTGAAGAGATGTCAGCTATGCACAAGGTGTTCCATATCTCATTACTTCGCAAATGTCTCGAAGTCCCCGAGAAGACCGAAGTGTTCAAAAATATCGATCACCGGACCATAGAGATCAACGATGACCTAACCTATCCCGAAGTACCCATCCGTATTTTGGAAGAAGCCTTTCGAACTACCAGAACCTGAAGCATCAAGTTTCTCAAGATTCAGTGGAGCAACCACACAGAAGAGGAAGCTACCTGGGAACGCGAAGATCACATCAGGACGGAGTTTCCAGATCTCTTCAAATCCTAGGTAATCTTTTCGTCCTTTTTCAAATCTCGGGACGAGATTTTGTTTAAGGGGGGAAGGTTTGTAACATACCAAAAATACCAAACCTAGATCATCAAATTCTAATCATCAAAATTAGGGTTAACAAAAACTTTTCTAAATGAAATCATGAATGCATGCATATGTGTATGCATGAATTTTGAATTTCTTTAAAAACCACCTTGTTTGTGTGATCCATTGCTTGTAAAATGTTCCTTAGGTGAAATAAACATCATCTAAAACATTTCCCACACTTTTCCTAAAGACAAGTAAATCAAAACAAATGTATGAAGTGAATGGTCTTTTTGACCAATTTAACTCCCATGCCTACTTTGGCTGTCTCAAACTTTCAAAACCTAACAGAAACTTTTCTGGATCTTTGCACCCCTTGAATGTACTCATAACAAGGTATCAAGGCCCACTTTGTGATCATTCAGAAACTTTCAAATGCATAGTTTAAATGACAATTCAAAATTGAATCTTCTTCATATGGGAAGATCCCACTTTTTCAAAACCCACTCAAACAAGCTCAACTTTCAAAACCCAAGCATCTGCAGACTCACCAGAACCAATCTAGCAAACCCACCAAAAATCATTTCAAAATTCAAAACTTGATTTCATGCGGCCATTTCATCAAACAGGTTGCATACACAAATCAAACAAAACATCAAACACTATAGTGTGCAGTGTTTTGAGCCTAACTTGTTCCCTAGTTAGCTCACACACAACTCAGTAGATCATCTAGAAAGATTAGCCCAACACTAGCACCCCTGTGAGCTTGCCATTGCCATTAATGGTGAACAGCCGAGCACCCCCATGTCACCCCATTGTGGACAGCAGGCTAGAGGAAGAAAAAGCCATGCCAACCTTGTCTGGGAGGCAGCCCACCGTCCACCGCCACTCCCTGTCCCAGCCACGAGCATTGCCAAGCCCTGGACCACGCGCACAAGCCACGCCCAGACCATCCCTAGCGTGCGCCAGAGCTCCACCCTCGACTAGCATCCACAGACCGCGCGCCGCCCTCACCGCGTGCACACACGATCACCACCGACCCAGGAGACCGCCAGACATCCCCGTTTGCCGCCTCGTACATACCACCGCCGTCGAAGACGCCGCCTGCCAAGCAGAGCACCGTTCAAACCAAACCACACCGCCCATGCTCGCGACCATGTCGTTGAGCATCGCCAGAGACACAACACCGTCCCCTACCCTTGCCCATGCCATTAGCCGCATGTAACCGCCGACGAGCTCACTGCGGCGCCCGACGGTCCCCTCGCCGACTATAAATAGAGGCCACCCCATACGATTTCTTCACACCATCTCACTCCCTCTCACCGATCGTGCCACACCATTCTCGAGCAAGGCGAGCACCACCTCCGAATTTCACTGAGCTCGCCACGCCGGAAGAAAGGAGCCAGTGATTGAGCCGCCCAGAGAAGCCACCGGTACCAGGAGGTTCGCCGACTTCGCTGCCGCCTCGCCGACTCGCCTGCATTCCGGTGAGCCCCCAGCACCCCTCACTGGCCGTGCTAGGTTTCGTTCTCGCCGGAGTTGTCTCGCGTCGACGATGACCCCCAGCCGTTAGATTAGAACTAGATCGAACGATCCACGTTGCCCCATACCGCTTCGCCTAGCCCCGTGTCACTGACGAGTGGGGACACCCACTTAATCAGCCCGCGGGAGCACTGCGCTTAGCAGGCCGGCCCAGTAACTTTTCCCGTGCAGCCCAACAATTCAAATTAAATCCTTTTCTATTTAAATCCAAACACACTTCGGCACCCAACTTCAAAAATCAACCCAGATCGATTCAGTACACCAAATTGGATGAAACCAATTTTGTTGGAAAGGTTTGTAAATTATTAATCCAAGCCCGTTGGATTCAAGTCATTTGGATCTATAGATCACCCATAGTAAAAATAACAAGGCAGAAGCTTTTCTGCATTCAAACATTTTTCAAATTTAAACCATAAAAGCTTTTGAGTTGATTCCAACTCTCAAAAATCACATTTAACCATACCTTTCAGAATATATAAAAATATATAGGTTTACTTGCAGAAATAATGTTCAAGTAATAAAAGAATGCTACATAAGCATTTCTAGCCACTTTAATTAATTAAAATAAAAGGGTAAAACCTTATTAAATTGTGACACCACTTTAAATCACATTCCCATGAACTACAATATGTGGTGATGACATGTGTCAACATGATCCCATGTTTAGTTTGGAGAATATTAAATCTTAAGTAGTTTTTCAATGAGTAGAAATTACTTTTCTAAAAATAAAAAGTTTTAAACCAAGCCTTAACCTTGTAATGTTAGAGATGATGCTAGATCATCTATAGGACCCTTGTGTGTGATGATTGCAAGTATTTAAGTATTATTTGGTGATTGTGTACCTCGTATTTATTCATAGACGCTAGTACCGACCAAGGATACTACGAGGAGGAAGGAGGATACTACGAAGAAGAAGCCGAGGAGAACTTCAACCACTGATCTGCACAAGGCAAGCTAATACTATACCAATGAAAGATAACACTTGCAAGATGCTATACCTATGCAAGCTTATATTGACATTGATGCAAGTTAACACTTGCAAGATACCCTACTGATGCAACAAACCCCTACTTGTTACTATGCCTTAAGCATATGTGACCATCCCCACCTGATAAACCAATCCTAGTTTTATGGCAAGCTTCTTACTTTATTTCTTTATCAAAGCTTACTTAGAGTCTACCTAAGAGTTTGGTAGATACTAGACAGTGTGCTGAAGGTTGCATAAAGAGCATAAAATTTGGCCTAGGTTAGAAACCTTGACATCAGCCTAAGATATAAGGTTGTACTTAGTAGAGACTCCACCAGTTACCACCCTCATCATTACTACCCCACCGTAGATGCTAGTGCTAAGCATAAAACTTGATCAACCTTTAGATGGGATTACTTGGTGGAAAAATGGTTATGAAAACCTTGGAATGATGGATCATTCTATTGAAATGTTTTGGACATGTGTTTCCAAACAATTGATGATTCTGGTGATAAAAATGTTGAGGCATGAGCCTTAGCCCCTTATAAAACTGATGGTTGTCTGGATGCGATACCATTCCAATTTTATCGTACAACCACAATACCCGAATATTGGGTAGGGCTTGACTGGAAACTTATATCCATTAGTATTAGTTCCCTCACGGCCAAGGTCTGAGCTGAGGCTACCTTGTGAAGATTGTCCACCTGTGCAGTACCCAAGATGACAGTGGTCATGGTTGGGAGGCCAAACTCACAGGAGAGGTGCTTGTACTAGGGCGTGTAATTGAAAGGTTAGGAAATATTATCCGCATACTGAGTATGGTAAATTCAGGATTTGTTCCTGACGGATGTATCGAATGTTGTGGTGAAAGTGTACAATCTTTGTAGAGTGTCAAACTATTCGAATAGCCGCGTCCGCGGTTATGGACAGTTGGAGTGGCCATATTGTTCCCCCGTCAGACTTTTCAAAATGACTTGTGAAATGAATTGAGACTTTGACTTGACCACAACAGAGTTGTGACCGGAAATACAAGTTCCCACTTAGGAGTTATAAAATTGTGACTAGCTTTGGAACCTAGTAGAGATAAACCTGGCTTTTGCAAAATAACCCTAGAGCGTAGTGTCCTATTATTCAAAACCCCCCTTTTTCTTGTTAGTAGTAGTTTGCGAGTACTTAAAGAGTACTCATGGCTTTGTCCCTGGCTATTCCCATGGCCAGACTATGAAGAGGATTACCTGGAGGATGGACCCCAGGAAGGTTACGACAACTAGGATCATCTCCCATCGTCAAGATTGCTGTGACCTCAAGATGGAGCTACGCCATCGTTATTATTACGTATTCCGTTGCCTGATGTTGTACTAAGAACTGGAACATGAGATCCCTATTTGTGTAAGAACCTATGTATCATTTGTAATGGATGAAGTACTATGGTATCCAATTCTGTTATGTCTCGCAAAAATGGTAATCATGTGATTGCGATGTATGGCATAACAGGCATCTAGGATTGAAAAATCCGGGTGTTGACAAGTTGGTATCAGAGCCATCCTGACCATAGGAGACCCTAGTTAGACTGGACGTTGAACCAAAAATTTAGTTTCAAAACCAAAGAAAAACAAATATTTACAAAAACCTATTCTCATTCTTACCTCTTTAATTCTTTCATAAAACTTCATGTTCATAAAAAAAACTCTTGCAAAATAGATAAAATTTTGACACACTTGATCACTCTGCTAATCTACTCATCCTCTATTTTTATAGATGGACGTGAAGTACAGCAAGTTTTACCAACTTGATAATGGAGGTGACCTTATCTTTGAGAGGGATCTGGATCAGCTTTCGGAACTTCTGGAGCGTCCGCATCCCGAGTTCTTCGGAGCTCAGCTCAATGATCAAGGAGGGGAAGATCTGCAGTAGCTAATTGTTGCAAGTCTCCGAGGAAAGATTGAACCTCCCACTTCGGAGGGAATTCAGTTTACCTTGAGGGAAAACAACTGGCTTGATGGACTTGCCAGAGCAATGCAGGAAGCTCTTTCCCATCTGTGTGGGCAGAGCATCAATCAGATCAAGGGTACTCGCTTTGAGTTTTGCCCAAGACGTGATGCAAATGGACAACCACTGGAAGCCCCATAGCACCCCGAGCTGAAGACTCAATTGGACCACCTTAGCTTCATGATGTATGATCGTCAGCAGGAATTGGACAACTGCCATGACTATTGCAACCACAAGTCTGCCATCATCAAGATGAAGGACCAGAACATCGCCATGTTAGCAAAGGATCGCAAGTCTCGTCGCCGTCAGCTCGACAAGAAGGAGCGCATTATTGCCCGTCTTCGCCATCGCATCTCCTCTCTGGAAGAGACCATCCATGAGAGAGACATGCAGTTAGAGGAAAGGGAGAATGCCAGAGAGGATCTTCGTGGAGACCCTTACTCCTATCTCAGCAATGACGATGATTTTCTAGAGGATCAGGCCATGGACTTTTTCACCGATGAGGATGATTTCGCCTTCATCGATGATGCTGAAGATGATGAAGCCACAGACTCCGAGGAGTAGTAGCACTGAGCACTAGCATAGTGAATAGTAGTTGGTCCCACTGTATCGTAGTTTCCAGAATGGTTCTTAAAACCATCTGTTTTTCCTTGTTGTGGTGTGTGTTGTACTGTGTGCTATGAGTGAATGAATGAAAAATCAAGTTGCTAGAAAAACCTGAGTCAAACTCTAAAAACTTTTCAAAGACCCAAAACCTTAGAATTTCCCTCTTTTATCATGATCTATATCAATCTTCAGATGCCACGTGGAGGAAGTGGTTCAGCCCCGGACCCGATGTTGCAGATCCTGGAAATGTTGACTTCGACCGCTGTCGAAAGAGCGGGCGTCAAGCCAACCTAGCCACCCCCACAGCAATGATAGCTCATAGCCCACAACAACCAAGGCCACTAAATCAGACAACCACGGATCTAAGCTCAAGAATTTCCGAATACCAACCCACCCATTTTCACCAAGTCAAGAACCCCTACGCCGATGATTGGCTGCAAACCATGGAAAATAACTTAGAAGTAGCAGAGGAAGCCAACGAGAAAGTCCTATTCGCCACCCATTATCTAGCCGAGATGCGGGCATGGTGGAACAGTGTTCGTGCAATGACCGGAGGCCGATGATGACCAGGAGGAATTCAAGGTCAAGTTTAGCAGAACCCATGTGCCACCAGGTTTGATCAAGAGAATGAGAGACGAGTTCAGAGAGTTGAAGCAAGGAAGGATGACTGTAGTGGAATACCGTGACAAATTTTTGTCATTAGCTAGGTATGCCCCGGACGAGATAGACACCGAAGCCAAGAAGAAAGAAATATTCCTGAATGGTCTGCATGACGAGATGCAGACAGTGTTAGTCAATATCCCCTTTGTTGATATTGAAGCCCTTGTCGACTCTGCTATCCAGATGGAAGGAAAGATCAACCAGGCCAATGAGAACCGCAAGCGTCGCATGATGCATCAACCAGGAACCCATCAGACCCCAAAGTATCGCCCCGACCCATCTCCAGGATTTTCCCCAAGAACCAATAGACCCCCTATGAACCGTCCAACCTATCCCAACCATGGAAACCCTAGACCCGTAGGAAATCACAACAACCCCGGCAACTCTCGCAATTTCACCCGTGCCCCACCCAAGTTCAACACCAACAATGCTACCGCCAACCCCAACACCGCCCCGAGGACTGGAAGCAATGTTGTTCCTGTCGCAGCAAAGGACAAGTCACAATTGACCTGTTATGACTGTGGAAATAAAGGCCACTATTCCAACGAGTGCCCCAACAAGAAGAATGCTACAGCCCCTAATGCCAATTCCCATTTCAAGAATAGCGTCGTGTCCACCAGGAGAAGATTTGCCCAGAAATTCACTCAACCGCAATGGCCGTCTTTTTCTCATGCATCTTGAAGAAGCTCAGAAGCGCCAGACGTCGTCTTTGGTATGTTTTCGTTAATTCAAGATTACAAGAGTGTTGTTTGATTCTGGTGCATCACATTCATTTGTCACCGAAGAATTTGCCTGCACTAGTAAAATTCAACCAACCAAATTGAAGCATGTGATGATTGTACAAATTCCCGGATCAACCACCAAGGCTAGGCAAATTTGCAAGGTCGTCCCTATCCGAATCCATGGCATAGATTTTTATGATAATCTAATAGTACTTGGAACTAAAGGTTTGGAAGTAGTACTAGGAATGGATTGGATGTCCAAACATAAAGGATTGATTGACTGTGCTAAGAAAGCCATCACCATGACCAGTACCGCCGGAATATCAGTCGAGCATATATCTGAAACCTTACCTCGCCAATTCAAGTGTAACAAGAGTCTAGCCCAACCTACCATTGACCAAGTCCGGATAGTCTGTGAGTACCCCGACGTATTTCCAGATGTTTTGCCCGGTATGCCCCCAGATCGGGATATCGAGTTTATCATCGAACTAATCCCCGGAACATGACCCATAGCCCAGAGACCCTATAGTATGAACCCGTCAGAACTAGAAGAACTGAAGAAGCAACTGGATTCCATGTTGGAAATCGGATTGATTCAACCAAGTGCGTCCCCATGGAGATCCCCTATCTTGTTTGTGGACAAGAAGGATGGAGGTAACCGTTTGTGTACGGATTATAGGAAGTTGAATGATGTCACTATCAAGAACAAGTACCCCTTGCCCAAGATAGAGGATTTGTTTGATCAGTTGACCGGTGCCCAGGTGTTTTCTAAGATTGATCTTAGGACTGGCTATCATCAACTCAAAATTCGTGCAGAGGATATCCCAAAGACTGCCTTTACCACCAGATATGGATTGTATGAGTATACAGTCATGTCTTTTGGATTAACCAATGCCCCCGCTTATTTCATGAACCATATGAATAAGATTTTTATGGACTTCCTGGATAAGTTTGTCGTTGTTTTCATCGATGACATTCTGATTTATTCCAAATCAGAAGAAGAACATGAGCTACACCTAAGGACCATTCTTGGAACCCTTAGAGAGCATCAGTTGTATGCAAAGTTTAGCAAATGTGAATTCTGGTTACAGGAGGTAGGATTCCTCGGTCACATTGTATCAGCCGGAGGAATTGCCGTTGACCCTGCCAAAGTGAAAGATGTAGAAGATTGGCAAGCCCCCACCACTCAAACCCAAGTTCGTGCTTTTCTCGGATTGGCGGGATATTACCGCAAATTCGTAGAAGGATTCTCGAGTATCGCCCAACCCATGACCCAATTGCTGAAGAAGGACAAGAAGTTTGAATGGACAGACAAGTGTGAAGCGAGTTTTCAAGAACTCAGGAGGAGATTAATATCAGCCCCAATCTTAATCATGCCGGATATCACGAAGCCCTTCGATGTGTATTGTGACGCATCCAAGATTGGTCTCGGATGTGTGCTAATGCAAGAAGGCAAAGTTATATCTTATCTATCACGACAATTGAAGCAACATGAACAAAATTACTCAACCCATGACCTCGAACTCGCAGCCGTAGTTCTAGCCCTGAAGACATGGAGACATTACCTGATGGGAAATCGTTGTGAGATTTATTCGGATCACAAGAGCCTAAAGTATATATTCACTCAGAAGGAGCTGAATATGAGGCAGAGAAGATGGATTGAGCTAATCAAGGATTACGACCTGGACATTCACTATCACCCTGGTAAAGCCAACGTGGTAGCCGATGCCCTTAGCAGATTGTCGTGCTGCTTGAACTCCATGATTTTGAAGGAGCAACCAAGTTTGCACAAAGAGATGGAAGATTTTCGAATGGAATTAGTAAGTGAAGGATTTTTGGCTAGCATAGAACTTCAGCCCACTTTGATAGGTCAGATTAAAGAGGCGCAGAAAGGAAATGCCAGTATCGACGGAATCAAGCGTCGTCAGTGACAGTAAAGTACCGGATTCACCGAGGACGAAGAAGGAGTTTTGTGGTACAAAGGACGCCTTTGTGTACCATCGATTCGAGTTGAAAGAAGTTATCTTGAAGGAGGCTCATGATACTCTTTATTCTATCCATCCGGAGGAACTAAGATGTATCAAGATTTGAAAGAGCAATTTTGGTGGCATAAGATGAAGAGAGAAATCAAAGCTATATCGCCAAGTGTGATATATGTCACGAGTCAAGGCGGACATCAAAGACCATGGATTGTTGCAACCTTTGCAAATTCGGAATGGAAATGGGATTACGTAGGAATGGACTTTATCAATGGACTACTGCTTCTAGTAGGGAAATGACTCTATTTGGGTCATAGTGACAGATTTCCAAAGTCGCCCATTTCTTGCCCGTCAAAACCACCTATCGAGTTCGAAGCTAGCGAGTTGTACATCGCTAGAATCGTTAGTTTGCACGAGTCCCCAAGAATATAGTATCGGATCGAGGAACTCGGTTTACCTCGAGATTACGGAAGAAAGTCCAAGAAGGTTTAGGAACCGCCTAGATTTCAAGATCACGTATCACCCTCTCGGCACCGATGGACAAACGGAGCGAGTAAACCAAATACTCGAAGATATGCTTAGAGCATGTGTGCTAGAATATGGATCCAAGTGGGAAGACTGTCTGCCGTTTGCAGAATTTTCATACAACAACAGTTATCAAGCCAGTTTGCAAATGGCCCCATTTGAATTCATGTACGGAAGAAAGTGTCGCACCCCTTTGAACTGGTCAGAAGTAGGAGAGAGTCAGATCTTCGGACCCGACATCCTACAAGAAGCAGAAGAGAAAGTTCACAAGATTCGTGAGCACCTCAAGATCGCCCAATCCCGATAGAAGAGTTACGCCGACAAGAGACATCGAGACCTCGCCTTCAACATCGGAGATATTGTTTATCTGAAAGTGTCGCCATTGAAGGGAATGCAGCGTTTCCAACTCAAAGGAAAGTTAGCCCCTAGATATATCGGACCTTTCAAGATTTTGAACCGTCGAGGAGAGGTATCGTATCAACTGGAACTACCTGAAGAGATGTCAGCTGTGCATAAGGTGTTCCATATCTCATTACTTCGCAAATGTCTCGAAGTCCCCGAGAAGACCGAAGTGTTCAAAAATATCGATCACCGGACCATAGAGATCAACGATGACCTAACCTATCCCGAAGTACCCATCCGTATTTTGGAAGAAGCCTTTCGAACTACCAGAACCCGAAGCATCAAGTTTCTCAAGATTCAGTGGAGCAACCACACAGAAGAGGAAGCTACCTGGGAACGCGAAGATCACATCAGGACGGAGTTTCCAGATCTCTTCAAATCCTAGGTAATCTTTTCGTCCTTTTTAAAATCTCGGGACGAGATTTTGTTTAAGGGGGGAAGGTTTGTAACATCCCAAAAATACCAAACCTAGATCATCAAATTCTAATCATCAAAATTAGGGTTAACAAAAACTTTTCTAAATGAAATCATGAATGCATGCATATGTGTATGCATGAATTTTGAATTTCTTTAAAAACCACCTTGTTTGTGTGATCCATTGCTTGTAAAATGTTCCTTAGGTGAAATAAACATCATCTAAAACATTTCCCACACTTTTCCTAAAGACAAGTAAATCAAAACAAATATATGAAGTGAATGGTCATTTTGACCAATTTAACTCCCATGCCTACTTTGGCTGTCTCAAACTTTCAAAACCTAACATAAACTTTTCTGGATATTTGCACCCCTTGAATGTACTCATAACAAGGTGTCAAGGCCCACTTTGTGATCATTCAGAAACTTTCAAATGCATAGTTTAAATGACAATTCAAAATTGAATCTTCTTCATATGGGAAGATCCCACTTTTTCAAAACCCACTCAAACAAGCTCAACTTTCAAAACCCAAGCATCTGCAGACTCACCAGAACCAATCTAGCAAACCCACCAAAAATCATTTCAAAATTCAAAACTTGATTTCATGCGGCCATTTCATCAAACAGGTTGCAGACACAAATCAAACAAAACATCAAACACTATAGTGTGCAGTGTTTTGAGCCTAACTTGTTCCCTAGTTAGCTCACACACAACTCAGTAGATCATCTAGAAAGATTAGCCCAACACTAGCACCCCTGTGAGCTTGCCATTGCCATTAATGGTGAACAGCCGAGCACCCCCATGTCACCCCATTGTGGACAGCAGGCTAGAGGAAGAAATAGCCATGCCAACCTTGTCTGAGAGGCAGCCTACCGTCCACCGCCACTCCCTGTCCCAGCCACGAGCATTGCCAAGCCCTGGACCACGCGCACAAGCCACGCCCAGACCATGCCGAGCGTGCGCCAGAGCGCCACCCTCGACCAGCATCCACAGACCGCGCGCCGCCCTCACCGCGTGCACACACGATCACCACCGACCCAGGAGACCGCCAGACATCCCCGTTTGCCGCCGTACATATACAGCCACACCGCCGTCAAGACGCCGCCTAGGCAGAGCACCGGCCGTTCCAAACCAAACCACACCGCCCCATGCCTCGCGACCATGTCGTTGAGCATCGCCAGGAGACACAGCACCATCCCCTACCCTTGCCCATGCCATTAGCCAACTGTAACGTCGCCCCCGACGAGCTCATCGTGCGCCCCGACGGTCCCCTCGCTCGACTATAAATAGAGGCCACCCCCGCACGATTTCTTCACACCATCTCACTCCCCTCTCCTCACTGATCGTGCCACACCATTCTCAGAGCAAGGCGAGCACCACCTCGCCGGAATTTCACTCGAGCCTGCCGCTGCCGGAGAAGAAAGGAGCCAGCGATTGGAGCCGCCCCAGGAGAAGCCACCGGTACTAGGAGGTTCACCGTCGTCGACTTCGTCGTTCGCCTGCCTCGCCGACCCTCGCCCGTACCCCGGTGAGCCCCTAGCACCCCTCACTGGCCGCGCTAGGTTTCGTTCTCGCCGGAGTTGTCCCGCGTCGACGATGACCCCCAGCCATTAGATTAGAACTAGATCGAACGATCCACATTTCCCCATACCGCTTCGCCCAGCCCCATGTCACTGACGAGTGGGGACACCACTTAAGAAGCCATGAGCATCACGCTTAGCAGCCGCCCAAGAACTTTTCCCGCGCAGCCCAACAATTCAAATTAAATCCTTTTCTATTTAAATTCAAACACACTTCAGCACCCAACTTCAAAAATCAACCCAGATCGATTCAGTACACCAAATTGGATGAAACCAATTTTGTTGGAAAGGTTTGTAAATTATTAATCCAAGCCCGTTGGATTCAAGTCATTTGGATCTATAGATCACCCATAGTAAAAATAACAAGGCAGAAGCTTTTCTGCATTCAAACATTTTTCAAATTTAAACCATAAAAGCTTTTGAGTTGATTCCAACTCTCAAAAATCACATTTAACCATACCTTTCAGAATATATAAAAATATATAGGTTTACTTGCAGAAATAATGTTCAAGTAATAAAAGAATGCTACATAAGCATTTCTAGCCACTTTAATTAATTAAAATAAAAGGGTAAAACCTTATTAAATTGTGACACCACTTTAAATCACATTCCCATGAACTACAATATGTGGTGATGACATGTGTCAACATGATCCCATGTTTAGTTTGGAGAATATTAAATCTTAAATAGTTTTTCAATGAGTAGAAATTACTTTTCTAAAAATAAAAAGTTTTAAACCAAGCCTTAACCTTGTAATGTTAGAGATGATGCTAGATCATCTATAGGACCCTTGTGTGTGATGATTGCAAGTAGTTAAGTATTGTTTGGTGATTGTGTACCTCGTATTTATTCATAGACGCTAGTACCAACCAAGGATACTACGAGGAGGAAGGAGGATACTACGAAGAAGAAGCCGAGGAGAACTTCAACCACTGCTCTGCACAAGGCAATCTAATACTATACCAATGCAAGCTAACACTTGCAAGATGCTATACCTATGCAAGCTTATATTGACATTGATGCAAGTTAACACTTGCAAGATACCCTACTGATGCAACAAACCCCTACTTGTTACTATGCCTTAAGCATATGTGACCATCCCCACCTGATAAACCAATCCTAGTTTTATGGCAAGCTTCTTACTTTATTTCTTTATCAAAGCTTACTTAGAGTCTACCTAAGAGTTTGGTAGATACTAGACAGTGTGCTGAAGGTTGCATAAAGAGCATAAAATTTGGCCTAGGTTAGAAACCTTGACATCAGCCTAAGATATAAGGTTGTACTTAGTAGAGACTCCACCAGTTTACCACCCCTCATCATTACTACCCCCACCTGTAGATGCTAGTGCTAAGCATAAAACTTGATCAACCTTTAGATGGGATTACTTGGTGGAAAAATGGTTATGAAAACCTTGGAATGATGGATCATTCTATTGAAATGTTTTGGACATGTGTTTCCAAACAATTGATGATTCTGGTGATAAAAATGTTGAGGCATGAGCCTTAGCCCCTTATAAAACTGATGGTTGTCTGGATGCGATACCATTCCAATTTTATCGTACAACCACAATACCCGAATATTGGGTAGGGCTTGACTGGAAACTTATATCCCTTAGTATTAGTTCCCTCACGGCCAAGGTCTGAGCTGAGGCTACCTTGTAAAGATTGTCCACCTGTGCAGTACCCAAGATGACAGTGGTCATGGTTGGGAGGCCTAACTCACAGGAGAGGTGCTTGTACTAGGGCGTGTAATTGAAAGGTTAGGATTGATTATCCGCATACTGAGTATGGTAAATTCAATATTTGTTCCTGACGGATGTATCGAATGTTGTGGTGAAAGTGTACAATCTCTGCAGAGTGTCAAACTATTCGAATAGCCGCGTCATGATTATGGACGATTAGTGGCCATCTTGTTCCCCGTCAGACTTTTCAAAATGACTTGTGAAATGAATTGAGACTTTGACTTGACCACAATAGAGTTGTGACCGGAAATACAAGTTCCCACTTAGGAGTTATAAAATTGTGACTAGCTTTGGAACCTAGTAGAGATAAACCTGGCTTTTGCAAAATAACCCTAGAGCCTAGTGTCCTATTATTCAAAAAAACCCTTTTTTCTTGTTAGTAGTAGTTTGCGAGTACTTAAAGAGTACTCATGGCTTTGTCCCTGGCTATTCCCATGGCCAGACTATGAAGAGGAGTACCTGGAGGATGGACCCCAGGAAGGTTACGGCAACTAGGATCATCTCCCATCGTCAGCATTGCCTGTGACCCCGAAGATGGAGCTTCGCCTACGCTACCGTTATTATTACGTATTCTGCTGCCTGATGTTGTACTAAGAACTGGATCATGAGATCCCTATTTGTGTAAGAACCTATGTATAGTTTGTAATGGATGAAGTACTATGGTATCCAATTCTGTTATGTCTCGCAAAAATGGTAATCCTGGGATTGAGATGTATGGCATAACAGGCATCTAGGATTGAAAAATCCGGGTGTTGACAAGTTGGTATCAGAGCCATCCTGACCATAGGAGACCCTAGTTAGACTGGACGTTGAACCAAAAACTTAATTTCAAAACCAAAGAAAAACAAATATTTACAAAAACCTATTCTCATTCTTACCACTTTAATTCTTTCATAAAACTTCATGTTCCTAAAAAAAACTCTTGCAAAATAGATAAAATTTTGACACACTTGATCACTCTGCTAATCTAATCATCCTCTATTTTTATAGATGGACGTGAAGTACAGCAAGTTTTACCAACTTGGGAATGGAGGAGACCTTATCTTTGAGAGGGATCTGGATCAGGTTTCGGAACTTCTGGAGCGTCCGCATCCCGAGTTCTTCGGAGCTCAGCTCAATGATCAAGGAGGGGAAGATCTGCAGTAGCTAATTGTTGCAAGTCTCCGAGGAAAGATTGAACCTCCCACTTCGGAGGGAATTCAGTTTACCTTGAGGGAAAACAACTGGCTTGATGGACTTGCCAGAGCAATGCAAGAAGCTCTTTCCCGTCTGTGTGGGCAGAGCATCAATCAGATCAAGGGTACTCGCTTTGAGTTTTTCCCAAGACGTGATGCAAATGGACAACCATTGGAAGCCCCATACCACCCCGAGCTAAAGACTCAATTGGACCACCTTAGCTTCATGATGTATGATCATCAGCAGGAATTGGACAACTGCCGTGACTATTGCAACCACAAGTCTGCCATCATCAAGACGAAGGACCAGAACATCGCCATGTTAGCAAAGGATCGCAAGTCTCGTCGCCGTCAGCTCGACAAGAAGGAGCGCATTATTGCTCGTCTTCGCCATCGCATCTCCTCTCTGGAAGAGACCATCCATGAGAGAGACATGCAGTTAGAGGAAAGGGAGAATGCCGGAGAGGATCTTCGTGGAGACCCTTACTCCATCTTTCTCTCAAACTACCGCCCCGACTAGGAGCACCACCGGGAGGGATCCTCCACCCTGGATCTAGCCGTTGCCGCCGGCCATTGCCTTCCCTTTGCTGTTAGGATCCTTTCCCCTCCGGTGAAGACCTCCATGGATGTTGGTATAGTGCCCCTCCCCTTCTCCATCTCTAGGGTTTCCCTGGATGAATTTTTGAGGGCTATTTCTTTCCTAAATCCATGGATCCATCATATATGCGTGCAATGCTCGTCCTAGTAGTAGTCCTAGAAATGGCAATCTTCTCTGTTTAAACCCTACCGAACTGCCCGAGGAATCACCAAGGCTCCAGCCGGAATGTTCGGCATGTACGGTCCGGACACTCCGGTCCAGCCGAATGTCCAGCGCATACGCACCAGAATGTCCGAGCCAGGCGGAGTCTCCGGGGTGATCCCTCCGGATAGTTCGGGGAATTTCAGCCAGAACAATTCCTGTATTACTTTGACTACTGCTATTTGTTTGTATCTCCTGGACAAATGTTCTTACCCCATATGCTACCTCCATCCTCTGATTTCACAGGTGGTTCTCGTCCTCGCCGGTCTCGGGCTGGTCAAAAGGCTCCTCCTCGCAAGTTCCGATATGATGAAGAGAGAGATATGCACATGGATCCTATTGTGGTGAGGCATTCAACACATGACCGTGCTACGGCTAAGCAAGAAAAGATCCGGAAACTAAAAAGGGATGAAGACAAGCGCATGAAATTTGAAGCGTTGACTACAATGGCAGATTTAGGCACTGAAGAGTTTGTGGAGATGAGAGTCCAAGAGTTCTATTCTCAACCACGCACCTCTACTAATGATCGCTTCTGGAGGAATGAATAATTCCTTCTCTATTCTGAGTTGTTTTGTGGGTTCAGGCCTCCTGTATGCCCCATACAGTGGTTGGATATTGAGAAGCTCCATGCTCACAGCTACTTTGAGGATGCTCTTTGGGTGACTGAGAAGATTGGGATGCATACCATCTTTCAAGCAAGATAAGACTATAATATTGAGTTGGTACAACAGTTCTATGCCACAATTGTCTTTGGGGACACTACGGATATTCCCTTTGAGTGGATGTCTGGCACTACTAGGTGTCATTCGAACATGGTTAAGTTTGCACAAATTCTTGGATTGCCTTTCAATCCCAATGCTCCCAGTGGTCTCAGAATGCATGTTCATGGCCAGGCCTATGCCAAGAAAAGGTTGGCCCCAATTTACTCTCAGTATGGTGTGGTTGGCCAAACCACCAATATCAAGCTCATCTACAACATTCCGCTTCGCATGTTCCGCCACACTCTCACTCCCAAGGCGGGCAACAAGGATGAGATGAGAGGCACAAAAATCAATCTTATAACCCATGCTCACTTAGTGTATACTCATGGCCCAAACCATCCAGGTGGTGCCATTGATGTCATGGACTTCATCTACCAAGACTTATACAAGTGCATTACAGACACGAAGTGTTCTCTGTTTGCTCCTGATGTGATGAAGCTCATTGATGCCCATATTCCAGCAACTCCCTTGCTCTACAATGATCTTGTCCTGCACCTTGCTGCCAAGCTTCAGAGAAAGGGTGCCCCTTCCTCCAAGTATCCTCGTGGCTATCGCCCTGCTCGGGACATTTTTGAGGATGATGAGGTGGATGCATATGCTACTGACAGTGATGATGAGTCTGAGGAGGTGCAGGAAGTTAGGACCTATGTCCCTCGCATGAAGCATGATAGTAACACATTTCGCTTTAACACCTCTAAAGAGGAAGTGCATAAGAAGGTGAAGAAGGCCTCTTGGTGGAAGAAGCTGCTCCTATGCCAGAACATTGACATTCTTCATGGACAGTATGACGCATACAAGGCCAATAGGGATGTCATGAAGGAACTCAAGAGAATCAACCATCCCATGGATATTGATCCCTCACATCAGCAGGCATTAGATGGCACTCTCTATGGTCACTGGAGTTAGGGACGTGTGGACCGGTCCATGTTTGAGGATGTGACTTCCTCTTCTCGCCCTCACGGCAAGAGTTCGACTCGGGATGATTATGATGATGAGGACGGCGATGAGGATGAGGTTGAGGACAAAGATGAGGACGCTGTCGCCGACGACTTCCGTGGCTAGAGTTGGCTTGGGACGATTTCGTAGTGCTCTTTTCCCTTTTTGGCGTATCAATCCCAAAGGGGGAGAAGTATCCCCTTTATTAGGTTGCTACCGGGGCTTTGCATGGGTACCCTATCTTCACATTATCTCGATTTGCCTCTTTAAAGCTTCGTGTATTTATCTTATTTGTTTATGAACTATGTTGTGTTGAACTCCGTTGTGTGTGCCCGGTTTCGTTGGATACTATGTTGTGCTTAGCTTATTTTTATAGTCTCTATATTATTTATCATGTCTTATCTTGGTTTGGTTACAATATATAGTAAGGGTGTTGATCCTAGTTTGTGTGATATTGCATTCAAAAGCATATTATAAAATGGTCACAATCTAGGGGGATCTCTCCTATATTTTGTAAACCATTTGATGCACTGATCATTTACTTATTATATATCTTCTATGCAAATCCTTGGGTTGTTATCAAACACCAAAAATGGGGAGATTGAAAGGGTATTTATGCCCTACATACTTGTTTTGATGTTTGTTGACAACACTTGGATAGGTTTAATCAGCTGTTAAATGTTTCAGAATATATCTATAGTTGCAGCTGAATAATATTATGACTCGCTAAGGGAAAAGGGTTCCCCAAGTATCTGTTGATCAGGAGGAAGCATGTGGGCCGGAGTGTCCGGCTGAGATTGGCCGAAGAATCCATCTAGGCCAGAATGTCCAGTTGATTCAGGCCATAGTGTCCGGCCCTAGGATTTGTCGAGGCGTCTGAGTCGTACTGTGACCCTCCTCGGACACTGCCCGAAAACTTTGCTAGGCCGGAGTGTCCAGCCCTTGGGATTTTGTGTGGTGCCTGGGTCATCTAGTGACCCAGTTCGGACACTGCCTGGACTCTGGCCGGAAACTTTGCCCAGCCGGAGTGTCCGGGTGGGTTCGGCCGGAATATCTGGTGTGGCCGGACTGTCCCGGCTATTTCAGTCGGACTGTCCGGGTTAAGTAACCTCCAACAGCTACAATTCCAGGGGGCCTATAAAAGGGCCCCTTTTCTACCTTTGGAGGTTTCTCGTTCCATTCAAGAACACCACCTCCATCTGAGCCACCAAATCATCAAGATCTCTTCATCCAACCATCCAAAGTCATTGATCTTTGGAGAATCGAAGGAGGAGACCTTGATCTATAGCTTCACCAAGAGAGATTTCCATTTCCCCCTCATTCACTTGAGGGCCCCTTTCTCTAGTGTTTCTTTGGAAACCCTAGCTCTTGATTTGGTCCTTACAAGCTTGTCTTTGATTGTTTGACAGCTTGCTTGTATTCGGGAGCCTCCAATTTAGTTGTGGATGTGTGCCTCGAACTTGTTGTAAAGGTGTCGGCTTCCACCTCGAAGGTTGCTGATAAAGTGTAAGAGGTGAATCAAACCCTTTGGGGTGAGGTTCATCAGAGAACAAGGGAGGCTACCCCCTCTCCAAACGTAGACGTACTTCCCCTCAAAAGAAAGGAACTACGGGAAATAAATCCTTGTGTCTCCGCGTGCTCCACTTTGGTTACTTCTATCCTTTACCGCACTTTACTTATCTTGTTCTTGCTTAGTGTTGTGCTAGGTTGACATATAGGTAAATTCACCATAGTAGCATAATCTAGAGAATTTACCTTTTGTGTCAAACCCTAATTTGAAAAGGAGTAAAATTTGAAGTAGCACCTATTCACCCCCTCTAGGTGCCTATACGATCCTTTCAACTATTCTCTATTGTATAGTTCATTTATGGTTTGCATTCCTTCTCTACAAGTTCTCGCATGATGTCATTATAATTTCTTTCTTGTTCATTCTTAACTACGACAGTAACTGCATGCCATTGTCTGTTTTATTCTTCTAGTTTACTCTTTTATATACATTTGTTGAAATGACCTGGCTAGTTTATATTTTCTGAAATTCTAAGCCACACACATTGTTATATTTCTCGTTTCACGGTAGGCACACTTGTTTAATGCTTGCTTGTCTTGTTTGTTTGACGTGATGGTCAATATATTTGAACCATTGACCAGTAGTAAACTCCAGTTCATAGCTTCTGTCATATCAGTTAAATGAGTAGTTTGCCTTGTTTGATGTATTAACTGTTATTACTTAGTTTCAAACTGCAATTATTGCTATCTCCAACAAAGAGGGGGCTGCAATATCATGTCTCAAGGTTATTTTCCAATGTAGATGTCACACTCAAAAGGGAGATGCGGGTGATAGATGGAGAAAGTAAATTGAGGACTGCTATCAACTCGATTGTCAAATAAAATACCAAATTTTCTTTCCCTTGAGTTGATAATATGTAATAATTTTAAGTAGTTTGCATTTGATGTAATATCTAGATAAATCACATAGGTCGTGTAGGCATTTAATTAACGCCGTCCACACATAACGGTACCATACCTGCGCTAGCCAGATGGTACCTGCGCTAGCCAGATCAATTAGGGTACAATATTGGGCTTTGTTATTTGCCCGTCTTGTATTGGGCCGATGATGAATAGTAAAAGATGCCCGCAATTTGTACAACTTTTATGATATCGGAATGGGCTCCAAAAATGCTGAAACTATAAAAGACAGTAAAAGTAACGGGCCAACCCACATGCGTGCTTACTAACAGTAGCATGCCATAACAGTGACATGCCGAAACAGTAATAGGCCAAAATAGTAACATGTCGAAAACAGTAACGGACCAGAACAATAATGGGCTAGAACAGTAAAATAGCCAGAACCTTAGAATACCAAAACAGTAACAGGCCAGAACAGTAGCAGGCCAGGCCAGAAAGGGCGGGGTCGTAGCAGGCCAGAACATTAACATGCCAAATTTGCACCAAGCCAAGAAAAGTAACATGTCGAGAAACTTACCAGGTCAGAATAGTTACATGCCAAAATATGAGTAGGCCGTTTATGGGCCTGAACAATAACGGGCCCGAAAGTGTATGGGCCATAGCGGGTTACATAAATGGGCCCATTTGAAATAGTGTAGGACTATACAATAATGGGCCCGAAATTTTAAGGGCCAAAGAGGGCTGGCCAAATGGGCCCATTTTAAACAATACAAGACAAAACAGTAATGTGCCCGATAGTTTACGAGCCGCACAAATGGGCCCATTTCAAACAGTGAGGATCAAAATAGTAATGGGCCCGAAAGTTTATGGGCCACATCGGGTAGCACTAGTGGGCCCATTTCGAACAGTGCGGGAGAAACAGTAACATGCCGTGATACTATTGGGCTCTCCTAATGGGCCGACCCACTTAATAATTATCAGGCCTTGGCTGGGCCTAGCTTTTACCATGGTTTCATTGACAATTAATGACACTAACTAGCCGTTAACGACATTCACCATGTGGCAGATTGCATGACGTCAGCAGTCAACGCGGTTGGCGAACAAATATACGACGGAACGACTTTTCGTGGCTGAAGGGTGCGATCCGCCACGGTCGGAAAAAACCATGGTAGATTCATTTGTGACGGGGATTCTACCATGAATGGAATCCGTCGTAGAAGGCTTTTCAACCACAAAAACGGGCCTTCAACCACGAAAATCATCCATTTTAAAAGGCAATTTTCTTGTAGTGAAAGGTGGGCACTCGATACACTATGTGACACTTGAGGGCGGCCACCGAACCCGTACAATGTTGGGGCAATCTCCATAACTCAATTGGAGACTTCCAAGAATCACCACAAACTTCTCTAGCTTGAGAAAGCTCCACAACTCAATTTGGAGGCCCTAAGGGAATCACACCACAACGACACAATTGTCTAGGGTTTCAAGAACCCAAGAACAAGCCCACAAGTTTGAAATTACTGAATCTCCAAGGAGAACTCAAACCTATGCGCCAAATGTAAGGGAAACTCCTTCACTCTCAAATTCCAAAAGAGCTATAAAAGATATTGGGGAAATAAGGGAGAAAGAACACAAAACTCTCTAAGATATAGATCCCAAGGATTCCTTTACAAAGAAGGGATTTTTTCTAGGTGGGATTGTAGATCTACATCTCCTCTTACAAGTCCCTCAAAAAGATGCAAGAATCATAGGAGGGAGAAGGGGCGAGGACAAACTCTTCAAAGTCAACAATGGAGTAGAGAGAGAGACCAACCAAAGAGTTGACCTCGCAAAGGGGAAGATGGATACCTTAAATAGGACCTCCTAGATCTACCCGTTACGCACAGATTCGTGCATGGCAGGTAGTATCGCTAGGTCGGCGGTAGTACGTCTGGGTCGGCGGTACTACCGTCGACACCCTTCCAACGGTCAAAAACAATGACGTGGAAGAGAGAAAACAGACATGGCCTTAGGATGGAACACCTTTCTTGATTGCTCTTGCTTGATGAAGACTTACGAATTGCTCCTCCATACACCAAGGGAGACCTCTTCCTTTAACTTGTCTTCATCAATCCATGATCACCGAGGATGGCAAGCTTCAAGCATATGATCTTCTAGAGATGGCGCATTTTGAGCTTGCACTTCATTTTTTCGAACTTCATAAGTATGATGTCTTGAAGATACACATGAGGAACTTCATACTATTTTCCAAGACACTCTTGATCTTATTCAACATGATTCTAAAAGGCCCAAAGCCCTTGGACATTGTTTCTTCTTCATTTTGTCAACCTTGAAACCAACACATGGTCCAAGTTATTCCAATGAACAGTAAAACTCAATTCACACATTAGTCCTTAGAGATTATCATTAATTACGAACAATGGGGAAATACATGCCCTTTGACCAACAATTGTTTTTGCTAAGATAATTACATGCATATTATCATGTACCTTGGTTATATGATAAGGCCGACTATTGTGTATTTTTTGAAAAAATGGCAAAATGTTCTTGGGGATGGGATGAAGAGGATGATCATGGTCGCATAACATCTAAAGGATTAGTTTTTTTGTCGAATAGCGTTAAATTGGGATAAATGTGTATATGAGTTGGGCCGGAATGGGCTAGATAGACCAAAAAAGGTTCTTTCACAAGTGTATATTGGAATTTTTTGCTGATGTTTTGCTGAAAATGGTTTTCATTTCCGTTTGAAAATTTCCCATTCTAGCTATGTTTGGTTCATTTCGTTCATTTTTTTGCACTTTGTTTCCAATTCCTTTTATTTTCAAAATGGATATAAAGTAGTTTTTGATCCGTCCCATCCCTTACTGTGGGGCCACCTGAGCCCACAACTTTTCCAAAATCTGATGTTTACAAATTAGAAGAAAATTCTGAAGAGTTCACAAGCAGTGACCCCACAAATTTCTTCGTTTTGCAACAACCAGCGCACTACCACCACCGCTATAGGAGTGACACCATGATTTATTTTGAACAAGAAAGGGCCCCGAAGGACCTAGAAGTTGCATTAAACTAAAAGGGTGGGCTTACATATTACAAAGAGGACTTTATAAAAAGGCAAAATAATTCTCAAAATTCACAAAAAGGACACACAAATGAAGATGAAGATTGCAAAGGGGCCCTTCTCCACCGATCTTGTATTGGAACTCCAGAGCATGACCACTGAATTCGTCGCCGAGGGCTTTGCCACCTAGTGTGGAGCAGGAGATGGATGCAGTGTTGGAGCGGAGAGGCCTCTGGTTTAGCTGTAGGCCTAAACGTTGAAGAAGCCAAGGCACTGTTGGATGACGAGTAGACAAAGAACCATCAATGCTCGAGGCTGGAGCAAACGCCTTTTCGGTCAGAAGGTACAACAACACGACATCGACAAACACCAGGTGCAACTTCGTGAGATCCCAAAGAAGCTTTAGATTTAGGAAAATCTGAGACAGTTCCCACATCCAAATCCCTCCAATCACCACAATATCAAGGAAAGGACCAAGAATATCAGATGTGCAAGAAAAGAAGCTCCCTCAAGCTTATTGAGGACCATGGAGGATGAATGGTGGAGGTCACCATCGACTCCATGCCACGGCTCATACGTGACATCGAGAGACTTCAAAGAAACGACATGTAGCCAAACGCCAACATGGAAAACAACCTACTACTATAACTAGAAGAGTGTCCATATGTTTCTATGGATCGTACAAAAAATCAATGGATTATTTTCACTCATTGCTACCTCCAGCTAAACTGTACCCTTAGATTTCACCAAGTGATACCCAATTAAAATCATCAAAGTGCTCAACATATCTCATATTTGACAGTGATTCTCATTCTTAAACCTAAAGATGCATCTCTTCAACCAAGACAAAACATGGCCTGAGCTATGCTCACGAGATCACCAAACATATGACTTTCACGTCTTGAACATTAAAACTAAAGAAATAATGTTTCGTAACATTCATTTGATGATGCATTAATCTAGAATCCATAATTTATGGGTTCAGAGCATTTTGATTGCTAGTCACCTTCCTCAAAAAATATATTGATTTAAGTGAAACTCAGATAATGAACGAACTAAAAAATATTTTCCCCTAAATCTGGCAAGAAATAAATTTTGTAATTCTGGATTGAAACCCGTTATAGTCTCAATCATACTGAGTTCCTCCAGTTAGAACCATACGGTTAAACCTGAAACTTTAGTACTTACAACCGAGAGAATGAGCAGGTCGACCTAGAACCCGTTGAGCACCGCGGACGCTGCCAGCGCCACGCCGAAGCCCGTACCAGTCCAAAACCAACCATCAGAGGTCGCCTCCTATTGAGCCACACAACACCTCACGCCAACGGACATGACCTTGTGGATGCGAGGCAGAAGCCAATAACGAGGAACCACAGTGACCTCCTCATACCTCCTCTGTACGAGAGGCCATTTGGAGAGAGAGGAGAGGAGGCAGCGAGACGATGACTCTTAAAACTAGAGTGAGAAAAGGGAAAAGGGGAAGGAAATGAGAGCCCCGCACCATAAAAACAAACTTCAAACTTAGAAATTCAATATTTCTTTTTTAGGGATAGAAATTCAATATTTTGAATAGTAGTAGGACTACTAGGTAAATATAATCATTGCTGTGGATCTATACGCAAAACCTATCGCCGCCCCTCTTCCGCCTCGCCCCCACCGCAAGAAACACCCACCCACAAAAAAGACGAACCATAGACGAGCAGCAGGTTTTACCATCGCGATTTCCTAGAAGCGTTCCGCGGAGAAATTCTGCTGCATCCAAAGATGCCGCGCATTCCCCTGATCAGATTCCCCCAGAGGCATCTCAAAGTCTCATCCCCAGCACCAGCAGGTGCTCCCTTCCCCTCGCAATTCCCTTTTTCCCCTTCGATTCGTGCAGGGCCTAGGTTCGCTTGTCTAGGTCTGGTTTGCCAGAGATCTAATTCTTCTTCTCTTCGATTTTCTGGTTGATTTCCCTTGACGCAGCGGCGCAATCTGCTGCAGATCAGCATGCGACCCTCATGTCCCGATTGGGTAAGCGCAGGATTTTCGAATCCGGAACTAAATTATTTTTTTCTTTCTTCTTGAATTCGGTTAATTACCGGTGGTAATTTATGGTGGGCACATGCTTTATGAACCAGTTAATTGATCCGTGCAACATTTTTTTTTGCCTTGGGATGTTATTTTGCTGCATAAATTAGGAATGTGAACTCCTGCGCCTGATGGTTTCAGGCAGCTTTTCAGAGTTTAAGCCAAATGGAAGTTATTCATGTACTAGTTCTTCTTCACTTAAGATAGAAGTTGAGATATTAGAGATGATTTTGCAAGGAACTTGGAACACTTGTGTGCTTTGTAGTTGTTTGTTTTACATACTGGGCTGTATCATTCAGATTTAGGTTTGCTGCTGGCTAACTAATCTGTACAGACGTTCTCAAGTGTATGAATGTGATACAGTAGTCATTATAGTGACCCATTGGGATAGGATATGATCTGTGACTTCATCGCCATGAATAAGCAGTAACTTTCTATCTAACATTGTTTCGGTAGTTCAGATTGATATGCCATATGTATGGATGAGCTGCATGTGTTACAAAATAGTCAACCCTGTTTTTGGGACTAGAAGAGATGGTATCTTCTCTGACTTTCATTGCCCTTGTAGGTGCCATGTTATACAGCCTGTTACACCAGTTACTGGATAGTTCTTATTTCCTGTTCCTACTAAAACATTATTTGTAGTAGGTGTTGCAGTGACTTGCCTTTCACATACTATGATTGGCTTGATAGTACTGTGACACTGTTGCAATACATAGCTATTTGGGGCTGCAGAGGAAATGGTGCCTTCTCTGGCTTTCACCGCTCTTGTTGGTGCCATGTTATATAGCCTGTTACCACCAGTTATTGGATAGTTCTTAATTCTTATTCTACTATACATTTTATGTAGGTGTTGCAGTGAATTGCTTTTCACATGCCATGAATTTAGACTGTTCCCTGTCCTAATAATACTGTACCTGTGTTGTAATGTATTATTTTTCGCATGCTATCTTGAAATTTTACAGCATTTGTTGAACTGGTATGTAGGTGATCTGTTTTGCTAAATGAATTGTAAATTTTGTCCCTAAGTTGGCCGAGTTTTCAAATATCCCAAGTTGAGCAGTCTCCTTAAGTTTGCCTGAATTTGTTTCTCAATTGTAAATTTGCCCTACATTTGGGTGCTCCATCATACAGTTAAATGTGTTTAATTGGCTGTGAACACTGAACAAATCTAATCACACTGCCAAATATAGGATACCTGTAAACTAGCCAAATCCGTCCTGAAGCTCTATTCTTTTCATGCCATCTCGTCCTTAAACAAGTCCCCAAGAAGACAATAGGCCAAATCCTCGATACTTTCGAGCCAGGTGGACCCGAAATTGCACGCCCTGACCTGGTGCCTCAGCTCCGCTGCCCTTGGGTAAAGGGCTCACCACGTCATCTCGTCGCCCTTCTTCCCAGCAATAAGCCTGGCATCCACCAACGCTACACAGACCCAGCCTTGTATCTTGCTGGAAGTCTGGAACATCCCCAGAGCGCCCTGCCTCACAACCTCGTGTCTTCACTTCCACAGGTGTTGCTTGTGCCTGGGCAGCATACAACTTCATGGAGCAAGCACAGTGTATCCCTCCATAAGTTGCTGGCGACAACATCATCACTCAGCAGATGAGCTCCGCTAGGCAGCCAGAGACGTTAGTGCTGGAACGTGGAAGCATTCTGGGGCGGTGGACAAGTTTCTCCTGGATGCTGGAAGGCGTCGTCGCTGCCGCAAAGACCTGACACTCCTTGGTGCGGTGCCATGTCGGGCTTTTGTGTTTTGAGAACATAGAATCAGCTGGGGAGTGAACAGAGGGAAGGCGGCAGGTCAGGTTGTAAAATTGTTTAGTTCAAAACTGTCCATGGAAAATAGGAGGCGGGGGTTGTTTTCTAAGAAAGCCACTCAGGGAAAATTTACAGGAGACCACTCCACTTGGGGAAACCTACAAAGGTTGATCAACTTTGGGAAAATCACAATCCCCCATTATATTTACTTTGGATATCGGCACTACTGCCCTCTAGATGCTATTTTGAGCACTAATTTCTATTGTGAGCTAGGTTACATCTATATTTATTATTTAATAGTACCAAGTACATTTTTCCTGAACTTATTACAAAGTACTTCTCATAGTACATGGAAAGAGGTGTAACTAACAATTTACAATTTCATTTTCATTTTCAGGAGCTAAAGTAGAGGCACCAGCTTCTGGGCCGAAAAAAAATTATCGCTTTACATCAGATGTTCCTTCGGCACCTTCTCATAATGCTGTTGGAGGGCCAGCTTCACAACTTCCCAAACGCACACCACTCTCCGAGGAAGAGATTGAGGCTATCATGGTACGTTTACAGATGCTGAAACACAAAGCATATATTGTCTGGTTATATGCTTACAGTTTTTGGTTAGTAGAATGAATAATGCAATTTTGTCCAATACTTGTGTGTAGTGTGGGCTCATGTTAAATTACGCACGAAATTTGCAGAATCATGCGACGTTGCTGCGGTAAAAGGCTAGTTAATTACTGTTGCATAATCAATAAACATGGTTGTTCCTAATCTGTTGTCGATCTTTGGGGAGTGGCTTGTACTTTGTTTCACTTTTTACTTAGTAGATAGAAGTCACATACTGCACTTGCTACTTAGTAAACAGAAGTCATAGGACTAAGTAGTCAGTTCCTCGAAGATTAGTCTCTGTATGGATCCCATCATAAATCCATGGCATTTGGAATTTCTTTCACATATATAAACTATTGATATGGAAATACATGTACGAGAAGAAAGGACTTTGTCAGAGGCTGAAGCTGTTTGCCATGCAACCTTTTCCTAGACTAAGGTAGCTTGTGACTTCTAGGATTATCCTCAAATGAGTTTTCTATCCATTCGCCAACCTAGTAACCTACCTACCCTTTTAGTGAATGCATTGTACATTCGGTTACCCTCTTCTATCAATGTGCACTCAACATTTGTTAGTACTACCAATGCTATTTTCTGCACATTGAATGAATTCAGTGCGTGTGTTGTCAACTGTTTTGCTTTGTTCTACGTCATTGTGCAGTATGTTGTTCTCTCTAACATGAAATGTATGTATTTATTTTTGAGCAGCTCGGTGGCGTCGTCTGATATCGCTTCCCATCAACGGTACCTTTGGCGGAGCATCAATAAGACACCCTACGTCATCCTGCATTCTCGTCCTTCAGCTTGGAAGTGGTGTTAGTAGAGCCATGTTGATACTATGGAACTCTTCCTTTTTGGTCCCCAGAACTCACCAGCTGCCTCACCCGTTTTCTGAATATTCTCCACATGTGACTAGCCGAAATGGTCAACACTGAACATGTGGTGTATGGGTGCCCTGCGAAAATATGTCGATCATGGAATGTTTCAATTAACTTCATTGTTTACACGTGCTGCTTTGAGTTCCGCAGACGGGTTTTTTCTTACTCCCTCTGGTCCATAGTATTAGTCTAAATACTTAACTAGATACGTATGGACCGGAGGAAGTATTAGTACTGTACTTGTTTTCTTCTTTTCTCATGCATTGGTTGGAGTTGCTGATGCCGTTAGGGGAATATAATGCCCAAACAGTACTCCTCGCTCTTAAAATAGACGTTGAAAGTTTGTCTAAATTTGAATGTACTACTGTCTCCGTCTCAAAATAGATGTCATAGTTTGTTAAAATTTGGATGAACCTATATAGTAAATAATGTCTAGATTCATTTAAATTTTGTTAAATCTGTGACATCTAATTTGAGATGAAGGAAGTAGACACTATTTAGTAAATAGATACATCCAAATTTAAATAAATTTGCGACATAAGTTTGTCTAAATTTGATATATTTAGATACTATTTAGTATATACATACATCTAAATACAAATTTGCGATCGTCTCATTTAAGACGGAGGGAGTAGTAAACTGTCGTGCTTGTCGTTTGCCCTATTTTAGCCGTTGGAGCTTTCGTTGTCTCGCTGCCGTGCAAGTATCTTATACTATGAGTGATGCTTCATCGGAGCTGTCCAAAACTCTTTTCTCATGAAGTTTCTTTATACCACGTGTTCGTAAGATCCAACAAAATTGCATACTGTGGAAGTACAGTTTGAGGCGATCTATGACACATGAGACATTGCTCAACGTTTACACATGAGACATGTTGTTTACACATGCGACATGTATATAACATGGTGGCAGTACCTCACTATGCTACACACTCAGAACGTTTGTGGTGATTCCTAAAATAGTTAAGCCGCAAAAAGTACTTAAGTCGGAAATTAAGACGGACAGAGGGCTGTTCTTATTTTTCCGAATGAGACAATAGCACTTCCTCTGTTTTATAAAAAAAATCTTTTAACTTTATGAAAAGACCTCTTTTAATCACTCGAAATTATATATTAAAGATATACTCTTTTCACGAAGCTAAAATATTTTGTATTATAAAACAGAGAGAGAGTAGTTGTTAAGATGACACAAAGGGAATCTTGAAAAAATTGAGACAAAGGGGGAGCCATTTGGTTGGAGCATAACAGGCGAGAGAGCCGGGCGGCCGCATTCAGCCGTCGCCTCGCGAATCCAATGGCCATGACGCAGTCCTCCTTCGCCCCCCGCCCACCGCACTCCAGCTCCCTACCGTTCCCGGCGCTCACCTCTCCCTCCTCCTCCTGGTCTCCTCCTAGGCACGGACCGCGCCGCCGCCGGGCCCTCACGGCCGCGTCTTCGCTCCACCTCGGCCCGGAGGACTTCGCCGAGCTCGCGCACAACAAGGTTCGTGGCTAGTTTGACCAGTTCTGTCTTCTTCTTTCAATTGGTACTAAACTAAACGAGGACTCGTCTCGGTTCCTGAAGGTTCTGATTGCGGCGACGGTGGCGAGCCTGATCGGGCAGCTGGCTAAGCCCTTCACTTCCGGCAGGGATGAGGGCAAAATCGACATCATCAGGCTCGCCGCCCGCTCAGGGGGGATGCCCTCTACCCACTCCGCGGTCAGATTATCATCCTTGACCTGTACTTCCTTCACTTCAATAATCGCCTTACTGGATTTGTTTATACGCCCTGGTTGGGATAACGTTGTGCTCCTTCACCATCACAATTCACAACTTTACATTAAGATGTACAGTACAACTTTACATTAGGAAGTACATTCTGTAACCGTTAGGTTGTAAAACATCATAAGGTCCACATGATCATGCATTGTGAGCAATCTAGAAAGCCGAATGCACATTACAAAGCACCAGTGTTGCCATTGTTGCCTGTCGTGAGGCAGGTTTGAGCCGTAGTCGAAGTAGAGGAACAAGACAATCTGGGGATGGCGGGGATGCCCTTCGGCCACCTCCTGCACTGGCCTTGAAATAAAATTCTTTAGCCATATAGCCTGTCCTGTGGCTTCATAACATGCTACAGATTATGTTTGCATTGGCTATCAGTTATTGTTGGTTTGGAGCTTTCAACGATATGGCTCCTACGGCAAATGTGAATGCATAATCTGATGTGGATTTCTTACTATCCACACAACCGGCAAAATCAAACATCTGAATAACCAACTACTTTAGGTTATCAGACCTTCTATATGTAAGCATGTAGTTTTTTGTGCCTTGCATATAACGCAAGACTTTCTTTGAGGCCTTCTTGTGGTCTAGTTGTGGATCTGATAGGAATCTGCCAAGATTTCGGTTACAAAAGCCAAGTCAAGGAGCATATAGACTTGTGCATACATAATGCTTATGATTGCTGAAGCATAAGGAACCGACTTCATCTGATCAGCTTCAATTTGGTTCCGTGGACATTGAAATGTCCCAAACTTATTGTCCTTGATCATCGGGGCAGGTGAGGCTCAACACTTATGAATATTGTATTTCTTCCGTACTCACTCAAAGCATGCCTTTCGTGATAGTCCCAACACTCATTTAGACATATCTAGGTGAATCTCGATACCAAGGACGTACGAGGCTTCACCGAGATCTTTCATATCAAAATTGGATGGAAGAAAATTCCTGGATTCTCCACCTTTCCTATATCATTTACATCCTCACCCATGTAAGTGATATAATCATCTGTGATGGTTTTCCTTCTTTCTTGTTGTGATCTTCTCACAGGAGGGGATGGTGGAGGAGCATCATCTTCCTATCTGACTTGCGATCCTCTTCAATTTCTAGATTTTCAATAGTTTTAGGATCACCATTAGGTTGAGCACCCGAAGTGTAAGATTTAGGACCAACATGCGATGTTACTCTTTGTATCGGTAGAGCGATCTCTTGAATAGTCGGGGGTGGTGCACACACCCGCTTCTCCTCAAGATCAATCTTCCTTATTTCGGTGACTTCATTATCTTCAAAAAATACCGCTTGCTAGGTCTTCACAAACTTGGTGGTGTAGAAGCAATATCCCTTTCCCCTCTCAAAGGGTATCCAGTGAAGAAACAACTAACTTTTTTTTGGATCTAGTTTCTTAAGTTGTGTATTGAAATCTCTAGCTTAACTTAGTAGGAGCAAGATTTACAACATGTGCAGCCGTCTTTAATACGTCCCTCAACAGACTTACCTACAAACTTGCATGACAGAGCATGCTTAACACTATATCCATAAGTGTGCGATTTCCATTCTCAGTTAGGAACTTAGCAGAAGGTCCTAGAATTTTCCCATAAGTAGCATGCCTACCACAATACTCTCCATGGTCTGAACGTACAAATTTAATTTTTACGTTTAGTTGGTTCTCAACTTTGTCTTTGAGCATGTTGAGTTTACGAAAACCTTCCGATTGATCACGTATAGGGTAATTACACCATATTGGGAAGAGTCATCTGTAAAGGTGGTGAATGAATCAAAACCATCTATAGACTTAACACTAAGGGGTCTAGATATGTGAGTATGAATAAGTCTGAGGACCCCCATGTTTCTTATTACTCCTTTATTAATCGTTTTCACATTTTTCCTTTAATGCAATCAACACATTTGTCTGCATTCGAGAAGCCTAATGGAAGGAGTATATTATTTTTGATTTAACTTTTCTATCCCCCCCTTGAAATGTGGCCGAGTGATGGCGCCACAATTTTGAAGAAATACTAGTACCTTCAATTACTTCTCAATATTATATACTCCTCCGTTCCAAATTACTTGTCATAGATTTGGCACAATGTTGCTTAAAATCTGTCTAGATTCAATGAACCCTCGACAAATAATTTTGTTCAGAGTGAGACATCACTCACATGCAAAACAAAATCATTTGTTGATAATATGTATAACTTGCCTCGTCTGACACCAAGGCCAACATTCTTATTACAGTAATTTAACAAAAACTATTTGTTTCCAAAATTGCATTAAAACATGACATCAGTGACATAAGAAACTGAAATCGAATTCCCACATAAAGTAGGTACATAAAGAACATTATTTAAACGAAGGCGGAGACTATGTGGAGCTCCAAGGTGAGTGACTCTACATCTTCAACATCAACTTCAACTCCATTGCGACCTTAAGTCTTTCTTGCCCCCCCCTCCTGTTATGGTTTGGATCGTACTTAATCCATGCATTGAGTTAGCAACATTTCATCAAAAAAAGTGAATGCGTATCTATAGAAGTGACATGTTTTCTCCAGCAGCTGAGTTGTCGGAAGACTGACCAATCTCCTTTCCTTTAAATGACTTGGATGTATAAAAGTGCTTTTCTGTGACTTGGAAGAACTTGATCATCCCGTTTTCTCTTTTAGGAGCCAACACGAAAAGCTTGGTCCTTTCCTTGCCCCATATTATCTCTTCCTCTTGGACGATCCGAGGGTCATCTCAGTGAGTGTCCACTTTTTCTTTAAAAAATTTGTAGTTGATCCTAAACTGATCAAACTCCACTGGGAGAGACAACAAGATCATAATTGCGAGGAGGTTATCACTCAGTTCACATTTCACAGTCTTCTGTTTGTTTGAAGCATTCACCTTCCTCAATATGTGTGCTCTGACATCTCCGTTAGCGGTGTACTTCCCAAGAAGCTTCGAAAGAAGCTCTTGGGCGTAAACCTTTTCGGAGTCTTGTAATTGCTCCTCCAAAGCTGCAAATTTTTTTTTGGCAGTGTCCTTCAGGGAGTCCTAGTAATATCAAACGATATGGACGGTCTTATCACAAGTGTAATGTGATTTTATCTGTCTATTTTTTTCAAACCTGGTTTCACAAACTTCCATAAGTTCATCATACCCTGTGGCACCAACAGTGGGTGCCACATATTTGTCCTTTCTAAATGCATAATCCAGCCCCTTAAACTATGCATTAAGGGAGGACAAACTTGTGCCTCCGCAGTTGGTACCACATGAAATGATTAACTTAAGAAAGTTTATGACACTAAGTTTGAAAAATGGGGCAGATCAAATCACATTGCACTTGTGATGAGGTCGTCCATATCATCTGATATTATTGGGCTCTTCCAAGGACACTACCAAGGAATTATTTGCAGCTTTGGAGGAGCAATTTCAAGGCTCCGAAAAGGTTTACGCCTAGGAGTACTTTTCGAAGCTTCTTGGAAAGTACACCGCTGATGGAGATGGCAGGGCAGACATATTAAGGATGGTAAATGCTTCAAAGAAACCGAGGGTTATGAAATATGAATTGAGTGATAACCTCGTTATAGTTACGATCTTGGAATGTCTCCCGGCTGAGTTTGATTAAATTAAGATCAAGTACAATTCACGAAAGGAGAAATGGACACTTGTTGAGATAACCCCTCGGATTGTCCAGGAGGAAGAAAGAATGAGGCAAGAAAAGACCAATATTTTTATGTTGGCTCCTCAAAGAGAAAACATGATGGCTCAAGCAAAAGTCCCTTTAAGAAGGATACACGCAAGTCTTTTAAAGGAAAGAAGTCTCGTCAATCTTCGAGCTGCTAGAGAAAACACGTGTCACTTCTGTCAAAAGGAAGGTCATTACAAGGACTGTCCAAATTTCCTTAAATTGATGCTAAAGAAAGTTACAAACAAAATCACTTTTGTTGATTAAATGTTATATGTTGATTTCTCTAGTACATTATGGTGTTTTGATACAAGTAAACTGCTTGTGTTGCTAACTCCATGGAGGGATTAAGTACGATCCAAAGATAACAAGGGGAGCAAAAAAGACTTAAAGCTGCAAATGGAATCAAAGTTGATGTTGAGGGTAACTCACCTTGGCCCACATTGCCTCCTGCCTTCGTTTAAATAATGTTCTTTATGTATCTACTTTAAGTAGAAACTTTATTTCAGTTTCTTGTCTTGATGATGACATGCTTAATGCAAGTTTGGAACGAAACAATTTGTCGTAAATTATTCTAATAAGAATGTTGGCCTTGTCATCCGACGAGACTAGTTATACATGTTATGTAATGTTGAGAACAAATGGAAGGGTACTAGTACTTCTTCAAAATTGCGGCACCGTCGCTTGGGCCATGTTTTAAGGGGAAAATGCAACGGTTAATCAAAATTGGTATGCTCCTTCCATTAGACTTCCTGGATGCAGACAAATGCGTTTTCTGCACTAAAGGAAAATACGCAAAAACTATTAAGAAAGGAGTAGTAAGAGCCAAATAGGTCCTGGAACTTATTCATAATGACATATGTGGATCCCTTAACGTTAAGTTCATAGATTGTTTTGATTCATTGCTTTTGTGAGGCAGGCTTGAGTCATAGTCAAAATAGAGGAAGAAGATGATCTTATGATGGTGCGGATGCCCCTCTGGCTCCACCTGCGCTGGCCTGGGGTAACATGGCGAGGTTCTAGCCTTCCCGTTGCTCGTGTGTGAACTGTGATCGGTGCAAATCTTAGAAAATTCAGGGGAGTGGCTAGGCTTAGCACTAACTAGTAGATTGCAAGCTTCTAGACTCCACCCTTTTAATATGCGCATGCAACTGTGGGCCAAAAACATGAGTTGGTTTGTAGCGCCCCGACTAGAGCACTCTCTTATGGACGAGTGGGCACAAATGTTGGTTTGTGTCCTCCCCTTATCCTTTTGTTTGACTCACTTTCCAGAGCCGTTTAGATCAACCAACAGTACTAGTAGAAGTGTAACATGGTGAGACTATTTGAATAACAAATGACGAATCTAGTGATCGCAAATATCGAGCGCCGAGGCTAGACCTCGGTCTCCTGTCAAGCACCCCTACGACCTTAGATCACGGTCGCAGGCTACCATATCCTAAAGCTCTACCATTGAACTATAGAATATTACACATTTGTGTTATTTTTTCGCTTTTGAAAACTCACAAAATGTATTTTCATAATGAGTCGTGTCCGCAACTATTTGCCGATTTTCGCTTCTCAGTGGTATTTGTCTTTCTTCTCTGACTGATTGAATAATTAACTCATAGCAATTTATCTATGAATATGCTGCATAGAGACTTCTAAAGTACAAGGAACACACAATTCGAAATGAAGCTCTGGTGCTAGAAAAAGCATATCGGAAGCAGAGAATAAAATTAAGGGCATCGAAACCACAGGGAGCACAGATAAGGGTACATAATGTCTGAGAGTCGTAAAAGGAAACAATTCTAGAAACTATATGAGCCTGTACAGACTACTCTCCCTATTTACAGAGGTTCAGTAGTCTCTACCCTGCGCTCCCATGCATCACCTTTCCATTTGCACTGTCATAACTAGTATAAAAATCAACAGTTAGGATGGTGTTTTGATTGTTAGGTGAGATTCTTATAGTTAGTGAAAGAAAAGTTTACATCAGGAAATGCTTACCGTTATATAGGAATTGAATCAAAGTCTTATTTTGACATTTTTAATTCTTTATTCTAGTGTACAATCATATTTATTTGGTATGTAAGCTGTTAAGTCCTGTCAAAGTTGACACTTCAAATTTCAAATGGCTCTAACTATAATTCTCATGTTACAGGCGGTTGTGGCAGTGACGACCTCGCTTGCACTAGAAAGGTTAGTTTCTTGAAATTCTTTAGCTCAGGGTTTACATGTTTCAGCTTGTTTTTGTCCATAGATTGTGTGTTTTTATTATTGATTCGGGGTTTAGAGTGCAGGGGGTTTGCAGACTCCATATTCGGGATGTCGGTGGTGTTTGCGTCGATTGTAATGTATGATGCTCAGGTATGGTAATTTTTGTCTTTTATGTCTCTATACAAGTTATCAATCTGGTCATTTGCCAATGTCAGTCAGTGCTTATTGATCATTCAAGTGTACTGGTGATGTGATTCAGTTTTTTTGCAAGTCCGATCTGCCAAATCCCAAAAGGAGTACACAAATTACGTTTGGCATTGATCGGTCAAGACTTAGTACGAACGTCATTACATGTTGCATCAGAGACGTGACTCTTAATACCCAGCAGACTCTTCATTTCCGCTTTATCGCCCTAGATTGTCCCCATAGGCCATTGCTGTTGCCTTTTTTACTTCAAACTTGGGAGGTGAAAGGTGCTAGCCGTTTGACAGTTTCACACACGTCTCTTAAGAGTAAGCACATCCATGAAAAAAACGATATTGGTCTGATACAATTGCTTTCTGCCTCTGCCCTTTGGAATCTTGACATTCATGTGGAGTGCCTTTTTATTTCCTCACACATTGCTGTAGTATATTTGCAATCCCAACAGTTAAAAAAATATGTTGAGCTTCAAATGTTTTCTTTGAAAGATCTTCAAATGTTTTTTGTCTTCCGGTCAGATAGACAACACACAGTGTAGTATGAATGCAAGTTCACACTATCATGTACCTTTACATGAAGTGTGCCTTTCAGGAATATCCGTCTGAGCTTTTTCCTCCCCTTGCTTCTGATTCTTTGCTCATTTGTGCACATCTAAAAGCAGTGCATGTCTAGGTCTAATACCTTCCCTTGTAAAGGTGAATATCCTTAAAGATGGTGCTAGCCTGTAGTAATAATTGTATATAATAACTTTTTTTAGATCATTCTCTCGGTACCAATAAATTTTGCATTTCTTATTCTTTACAAATGCATTTGATTTGAACATGGTCAATTTCTTCTCAGCTTGGTGCGGAATGCGACTGTAAAATGTTTGACCAGTTTAGTCAGTTCCCATGTTTTTTATGTGAGGCAGTGGATACCTTGTCTGTTATCAAGTTGTCAGGTTACATTGCCAGGACATGTTCTGGTCTATTTATCCTCTGTATACTTATTATGCCACACCATACCCGAGCTTTGTTAATGATCGGCAAAGATCTTACACAAGGCTTGATAGCGTTGTTTAAGATTTCTCACCTGTCATGCGCTTTCATAAACAAGTACTAAACCTACCGCCACCAGAGATAATGCTCATGCCATCCTTGTTTGTTGTTTTCAATAGGGAGTCAGAAGAGAGGTGGGCAAGCATGCAAGGCTTTTGAAGAAGTTATGGGCACTAAGGCATCAGACGACTCAAGATCAGGAGGAGGGTGGTGACCTGGTGAATTCCACCTCCGAGCCCCTCCCTGTGAACCGTGAGATGGCTTCTGTTCCCCAGGATGCATCTACCTCGCAACATTCAAACACTATGCCCTTCCCGAGGCACAGCGCTGCGACCAAATTGCCGGGAACGAACACGCTCCAAAGCTCAGAACTAGACCTCACTGAATTGACAGAGGAGTATAACCGGTTGAGCGAATCGGTCGGCCACACGGAGGCACAGGTCACGGTCGGTGCCTTGTTAGGTTTTGTTGTAAGCTTAGCTATCCACGCGACACTGTAACAACTACTGCCAATTTTTGTAGTCTTATAAACTACCAATCTGATTATTTTTTAAGGAAAAAAGTTACTACTATATCACAAACGATTGATTTCCACCATTATAAAGCATGTTTCGTATTCGCAAATGCTTCGTTTGACTCCTCACAGACCTGAGATGAGATTGAGCCTAAACAGTTAATTAGTCGCTTGCTGCTGCATTGAACATTGAAATATTGCAGCAGCTGCCCCTGCTTCACGCGCCATTTCTTCTCTAAGAGTACAGGTGAAAGCTAGGCTAGTAGTATTAATAGACAGGCAGTAGTATATGTCTATGATCGTGCACTCCATGAACAGGAAGTCAGGAACTTTGATAAGCGTGGTGAGACGATTAATTAAATTCATGGCGAGGAGGATGAAGCGTGACGCATCAGGCGTTGATTTCTTACTGTGACACTGTTTCACACAATAGATAAATTCATCGGTGTTGGTAAACAAAGAGACCGTACAGGAAAGAGCTTTGTCTAGGGTGCAACTGATCTAGCGAAGCGAAGCAAGTAACGCCGAAATGCTTGAAAACAAGGTGCCATTGAAATTTCAATTTAAGTTAGCCACAAATTCAAAACAGCTTTTCAGTCCTAACGCCTAAGTAAAAAAAACAAACAAAATGGTCTAATTGTCCAACTGTGGAGGATAAAGTTCCAAATCTTGTACTCTCTCCGATCTATAATTAGTGTCGCTGATTTAGTATACAATCACAGATGTCAAGTGAATAATTTCTTCCGCTAACATAAAATCCACATATTTAAAGTATCAAGAAATATTTGTAATTCCAAAATAGTTGGTGATATTTAAGGAAATTCTTTCATTTGGAGGTAAAAATAAAATAAACCCTATTATAACATAAATAACTATCTAAAACAAAAAAGATGATAGAATTTGTAAGCAAAAACAAGCAAGAAATACTTATTCTTTTATACAAAGATATAAAGTTCCATATTTTATCTTGTGCTAGTGCTAGAATTAAAACCCCTAGTTTAGTGATGTTACAAGCGGGAGATATAGTTATTTTTTATACAAAGATATAAAGTTCTAAATTTTATCTTGTGTTGGTGCCAGAATTAAAAACCCTAGTTTAGTGATGTTGCCAGGATTCAAACCTCCTAAGGGATCAAAAGATTGACATACGAAATATCGATGTAAATACATACATGAAACCAAGACATTATTTATAGCAACTTTACCTTGACAGTTGTAGTAATGATGTGAAATATCTCACTTCCAACATAGGTAATCTTACAAACAAGAAGACATTGCCTATGTTATTGCGTAAACGAAGCTAGCTAGATATATTATGTTGCAGAAAATTCTCTAGGTTGTTAACATGGTACCAGTAAAAGCATTTTCACCTAAAAGTGTGTTAATTATATTAATCTTGAAGTGTTTGACTCACTACAAATTTCACAGATTTTTTCCTATCTAGTTTTTTATTTTATGTCTGACTTGGCTTTATCCACTGTTTTTTATTGCTCGAAGAAAAATGTAAAATCAAACATAAAAATAAATTCATCTAACTAAATCTGATAATCATTGTTACTAAACACCCAACCATCTCTCTTAATCCTATCCAAATCCACAAAACATCCTCATGTTTATATCCCACTCCCACCCATCGCCACCCCCTAATTCATATGCATTGCTCCTTTCAATTTTTTAATTACATACCTAAACTAACCATGAGGGATTAATTTGTGGTATCTTGGACGGTAATATGCAAGGGAGTGTTTTTTTTCTAACTTCAAGCCAAAATCCAAATATGATCTGAATTCATTAGCATAATATTATTCTATGAACCTACCACATGGTACATGTGGGAAGATATCTAAAATGCAAAAAAAATCTTATTCTATGAACCTCACAAAACATTCCATAAGATCACAATATACACCATTTCGTTGCCATATTAAATCTAATCCCGGACTCTTTTCCGACTCCCAAGCTCAAAACTTCGAAGAGAATTCAAACCTTAATTTTATCCCATTTGAATCATGATGGTTATGATGTTTCAATTTATTTGTGTGGAGACCAAATTAATTTTGACCAGACATAAATAGACAAGAAAAATGAAAACCAGATACACTTAAATCTGGAAGTGGAAGCGAACAAATAATCAACAGTACAGGGAATAACACTCCACACAAACCCTCACATCTTTTGGCTCTCATCTCCATCAAGTAACCTAATAAGAAGCAACTCAGCAAGACCCGGGTATAGCTAAGCCAAACTGGAACTTCAAAAGTATATCCTCATCGTGTCTAACCACAGAATCCATAGAACGAAAAATACATTGCATGCTAGATTAGGAAAAATGCATATGTGACTTCGAGTTCGCCATTTGTTGATTGAAATGATCTGCCACACATTTTTGGAGCAAATTACTGCTGGTGCAACGTATGAAGCTAGTACAGCGCATAAGCTCCAAAATTCGCAGATTCAACAAATTATGTCAAACTCGAAGCGACATATATAAAATTCCCTATACATTGAGATGCATATCCATACCATACCAAGTAGATTGATGATCAAATTAACCAGGTCTTAAGAAAAAAAAAGTAGGAACTGATCCGATCAACAGTTTAACATGGCACCTAGCTAGCTAGTGAAACAAAGCTCCATTTAGCTACTTGGAGAACCTGAGGAGGTCGGCGGCCTCGCAGCCGAGGTACTGCAATGGAGGAAGCCTCTGCAAGGAGGAGGTACTGCTGCCTCCTAGCTGCTCCATGAGCTGCTGCTGCTGGTAAGGCGCCATTGATGCTGCTGCTGCTGAGGCGGCGGTGATCTTGCCTTGGAAGAGCTGGTCCAGGTTCTGGTGCGAGGCGAGGAGCTTGTCCAAGATGGACCAATCCGTGGCGGCCGCGAAGCCGGGTTCGCCGCCACGGCCGTGGTGGTGCTGGAGCATACCGTTGCCGCCGCCCGACGTGAGCTTCACCAGGTTCTGCGAGCACTCGACTTCCAGCGAGCTCATGGCGACGGCAGGGACGAAGGAGGAGAGCGGCGGCTGCTGCTGCTCGGCGCTCATGAGCTGCGGGAGCTGCATGGACGCGTCGAAGGAAGGGAATTCGTAGTGCTGCTGCTGCTGCTGCTGGCTGTGCTGCTGCAGGAGGTGGCCCGGGTTGTGCATGATGTGCTTCTGCTCCATGGACGTTTGCATTGCGCCGGCGGCGGAGTCTGAAGCCGGGAAGGGGTGGAGGAGCTCTTCCTCGTCGAACGTCGCCATGTCTGCCGGGTTTATGCCTCTCGTGTAGCTCTTCTTGGTGAAAACCCTACACACTACCCAGCCATCCTCCTGCATTTCAGACAAGATATTGGTAAGCAAAGCTAGTTATATATAGCATGAAATTTAATGTATCTGTCAGACTTTCTTCAATTTGTGTTCTGTGAATGCTAGCTTTGCCTACCTGGATCTCAACGTTGTCTTCATCAAGGCGGTACTCGTGCATGATCCAGTCGGTCTTCTTGCCGTGCGGAGCCCTGCCGACGTAGAACACGAGCGTCTTCCTCATGCCGATCCTCCGGGCGCCGCTGCCGAGGAAGATGGCCTTGTCCCGGCCCGTCGCCTTCCAGAATCCTGCCGTAGTGGCCCGGTTCGTCCTCGTCCCGGTCGGGTACTTCTTGTCCTTGTGGCTAAAGAAGTACCACTCGTTCTGAGGCCCCGTGCCTATCCTGCACCGATCTGCCATGAATGATACATAAAGTTTGTCACTCCATCGATCTATCTATCTATGTTTGTCACAGATTTAGCTTGATCCCATATTGACAGCATACCTTTGAGGTCCCATGGCTCAAGCCTGTTGAGATCGATCTCCCTGATGACATCAAGATCTATGGCCTCATAAGCAACTTTCTTCCTCAGGTAGTAGTAGAGGAGCTCCTCGTCGGTGGGATGGAACCGGAAGCCTGGTGGAACCGACAGCGCGCCGCCGCTCGGATGCATGCTCCTTCGGCAGCCCTAGGATCTGAGAAGAAGCAGACACCATGTGTGGATCCAGTTAGCAACACCAAATTACAAGCTACCTATCTTCTCCCAGATTGACTGCATCCTTATATATATACCCTTCTCTTCATGCACATAGCTAAAGGAACAAGAGGAAGAGCACAAACCTTGGAAATCTACTTCAGCCTTAGCTGCTTTCTCAACGCAACGAAGTGTAGAGACAAGCAAGAAAAACAAGACGAAGGTGACGGTGCAAGGAAAGGGGAGAGGATACGTATGGGTTATATGGAAGGGGAGGCAGCTGGGAGGCAGGGTGTGAGCAAGTCCAAGATGCTCACCAAAGACAAACCCTAGGTCTATAAAATGCTGTATGTATGGCCTTTGCAGGGAGGGATATGGAGCTGGCCATTGGTGCTAGTACTAGCTAGCTAGATTCTTTAGTGAGAGCATTGACCACCATATTGATAAGGCCACAGTAATAGTGTCCATGCGCATGTAGTAGCAATATGCTGCATGCATGTCTTTGGGTGGTCTTGGAAGGACTAAATGAAAATAAGGGGGTTTTGTCCCTGGATTAGGGGACCTTGCCCCAAAACTGGCCTCAGAAGGAGCATTTAGGTGTCTCCATCTGAAGCAGTAGTGTATCATTATTGTGTAATTTTGCAAATGTGCCCTTTCCAGACATGATAATCAAGGAGATGTCGTTTGTCTAGGCATTTGCTCTTTAAAAATATATATGCTGGTCTAACCGAGCAAGGAGTAAACCGGTATGCAGTAGACTAACTGTGCTCCAATTTGGACTTTGCACGTGAGAGTCAGGGGAACAAAAGAATTAAACCACTAATTCCATTGCTCCAAATCCCGATCTCTCCATTCTTCTTCCATTCCCTGCAAACTGCCTTACTTTATCTCACCGCTCTTTAAATTAGTCTACAATCTTGTGCTCTTGTCTTGGCCATAGGAAAGGCATCAGTTTCTTTACTCGTCCCAATGAGGGCATTTCACCCTAGGTAAATTTGAAAATAGTTACTAATTAAGTGACTTTGCGTGGCATCTCGTCTTGAAATTACTTAACCAGCTATAGCTAGCTAGCTCATTGTCAACTGTCTATCCAACCAAATCAATGGTTATTTTTTGGATGCACAATTAGGTGCAATATAATCAGTTAATCACGAAAAAATGTGTATTAGTCAGTTATTGTTTGCTAATATGCTTAAATGCATTCTTTGTTGATTATATTTTTATAGAAGGACCCGGATCTATTATAAAAGCTTACAAGAAGAACAAAGTACATCAAACCTAATAAAAATTTAATCGAGATGTCTGGGCCACCTAATTAACGACCACTACTGTCACCAGAACGAGCCGTTCATGCAGTGTTTTTGCCGCTCCCTATCAGAACCAACCTGCCTTATTTGATGACAACGGGCATGTCCTCATGCATGCGCCCCTAGGGATCACGTCCTAGAGACGAAGTCATCGTCACTTAACCCTTGAATAGATCAAAATCTCCCGATACCCAAACCGCAATACATATAGACAAAAGAAGATCTACCCAAGGGAGCAGGGATCCGATGATTTCCCGTCCTCCTCAATGCAACCGGCGAGATAGTCACCGACGAGGTGGACGAAGAGACGAGGAAACCTTATTCGTGTTCCGCACAATGTCCCATAGCCACCACAACATTGTTGTCACTTGAGAAAACTCCAACTTTAGGGACCTAATAACTAAAGCGCCGAGCGCAGGTCCGTAGTCTCCACCCCTCCCGCCATCAGAGTGGCAATCAAAGGAGGCATATTGTCGGATAGAGACAGAAGCCGACTAGGGTTTCTTCTCTTTCTTAGGTCGTGTCCCCCCCTGCCGTGCAAACCTTGTTTTGTTCGGCTATACTCAATTACTTATATAATAGTAGAACCCAGGCTAAGGGTTATATGGAAAAATAGTTAGAAATAAATTGTTATTCATCGATATACAATTATGACATTTTAATGTGTTTTCTCCAATAAAGCTAGAATAATAATAAGAAAACCCTCTATGAAATATACAATGTCCACACCTATTTATTTCTTAGTAATTATTAGATAATGTGTTTATAGATCCTAGAATCAAAGTGTATGAATCATGAATGCCTATATATTATACATCCTGAAAATAACATAGGGTAAAAAAAATCACAAATGTGTAAAATTGGAGATGGCGTATTTGAAGTGCTACACAGTGCAGCACATTGCTCAAGATGACATTGGGAACCAAAGCAACGTAGAGACACGGTCACTGCACTGCAGCTAGCTCGGGGAGAAATGAATCAAGACACGAAAACTTCCACGTACGCGCTTGCACACGAGATTCGAGATCGGTGTTTGTGTTCACGCAATGTATACCTACGTCAAAGTTTCTTTTATTCCGCCTAGGAAAAATTGCCTGTGGGCACTGGTAGGGCCGGTTATCGCTAATACCAGTCAACATATCGTCCCAAATTATTCAAACGAATTGATAAAATTACCACAGTTCGATCAAAATCTGTAGAACTCATGCATACTATGCCAAAACTGGTAATTTGTCGATCTCTCCTCAATGATGTCTGCCTTCAATTTTTTCACCTTAGTATCTGGAAAGTGGGGTAGTGTCCTTCATACAAAATCAGAGGGAGTATATATCAAAACAAAAAGACCCAACTCCAAGTTCAGTATGCTCAGGTTAGCCATCTATGATCTGACCGGCCAAACTTGATTGTTTCTCTTGGTTTCATTGTTAGCTGAAGTGGCTCCTACGCTGTCTATTGTGCGCTCGCTCCGATGCACGATTGCTCTTTAAAAGCATGTGGTCAACCGCGGAGGTTCAGCTGGAGAAAATCTATACTACTCCTACCGTCCCAAAATAGATGTCTTAGATTTGTCGAAATTTGGATGAATCATTATTCTAAATAGTGTCTAGATTCATCTAAATTTTAACAAATCCGAGACATCTATTTTGGGACGGAGGGAGTATTAAAAAGATTGGGACAAGTTCGTCACCATGAAGAAAATTTCCATCTGTCTTAAAAAGACGCTTTTGCCCCTGGCTGTTTGAAGCTTTTACCAGAACTGCCACCGCTAAGTGGTACATCTCTGTAAAAAAAACTGCACCGCCATAACGTGTGTGTCCTCGCTTTTCCCTGCCCTCGCGATCCCCAAAACTCCTCCCGGTGGTCAACTGCTCCTCTTTCCCTCGCCGCTCGGAGCCGACGGGATCCCAGTCTCCTCGCCACATCGGCTTGGGCACGGAGAGCGACGACAACAGAATGCATGGTCCGTGTCTACGGCTCCGGCGGCTGCCCCATCGCGTGGCGCCCTTGCACTTCACGCCCTCCGAGGCGGCCCTGCTCGGCCACCCCATGCTCCGCCTCTCCATCGCCGAGCCTGAGCTCTGCGGCGCTGTCTACGAGCTTCTGCTCGAGCTCCCTTCCCCGATGGCATGGACGCTCCTCTGCCGCCTCTCTTCCTCGACCTGGTGCTGCACGTCTCGCCTGCAGCTCCAGCAGCCCGAGTAACATGGCCGGCGGGCGGCGCCAACGCTCCAACTCCGGTAGATCAGGTGGGATTGAGCAGTCCTACTCTACGCCGAGCCCCTGTCTCCGACGCCTCACGACTGACAAAAAGAACTGCCTGAACTTTCAGTTCAACTGAATTGTAGATCACAGGGACTCAAGAAGGAACAAAACCATGGCAGTTTCAGCATTGCCATGTAGCTACTTCTCAAAATCCTGTGAAGCTTTGTTGTTCTTTGACAAACTTTGCCCGAGTGGTCTAGCGTGTGGGTGAGAAAAGATGGTTTGCACATGCACGAATTGTTGAGTTGTCTGCATCACCGATGGAGAATTCACAAGTTCTTCACCATTAATGGAAGCCGGTCACTTACTTTTTGGTCTGCCTGAGCGATGGTGGGCAGGCTTGGGCACTTGAAAAATTGCTGGAAGGATTAATTTGCATTAGTATCAATATTGCTCCTGCTATCAGCTGTGATGAAGAATGCATGCATCCGTGCATGCTTCAGCATGCATAGGGGAAGTGCAAAAGTAGGTGATAGCCTCTGTGTTCATGTTAGCTTTGGTTGAGATGAGGGATAAATGAATAACTAAACCTGTTCCGTTTTGAAGTTTAAAAGATGTCTTACTGAAAAAATTATCAAACTAAGAAAATGAAGGTTCCCAGCAGTATCACGGTCTTTGGAGAGTTTTGTCTGTACTCTTGAAATCTAACATCTAAGAAAATATATCTTCAACGAGAGAAAAGTCATATGGATAACTAACCATTTGCAACGAAACGTCATTCATATACAAGTATACAAAATGTTTGGTACGCTCTGTTCTCTGTTCAATTTTTTCTGTCAGAGGTTGCATAGACAGTTGTTCATTGTGGTAAGTAATAGGTAGGTGTTGCACTACGAGTAGAATCTGAATGATGGTTAGTACGAGTAGGATGTGAGGACTGCTTGATGTGGATGGATTGCTTGTTTGTCCATGGCGTTAGTAGTTACAATTTCATATGAAATAAGAAAAACTTATTGTAGACCGTAACAAAGTATGGTATTTTTTATGCCGTAGCAACGCACGGACATTTAGCTAGTTGATTATAATACATATCCGTTTACACTTCAGCAAAGTGGGCAACTGATCCGTAGCAGGGTTGATAAAATTTCACAAACAAACTTTATGCACAATTTACTTTTGCATAATCTGCATCGATCTTGAAGTACTCCCTTCATACGGTTTATTGGGCTAACATGAAGCTCAAAAAATATGTTTGACTATAAATTTGACCAACGAAATATGAACCATATGTCATAAAATTATATCATTGGAAAGATCTTTTAAATATCAATTCAATTGTATAATTTTTGTGACATATAACTCATGTTTTATTGATAAATTTTATGGTCAAACTTTTTTCTTAAACTCTGTGTTAGCCCAATAAACCGGTATGGATGTAGTAACATTTTCGCATGTTGTTGGAGGACAGTAATAAAGAAGAGTCTGCATGTATCAATCGAAACAGATGTCGGGGTATCCCTAATTTCTGAAAAATAATGTCGTTAGAGGACATTCACGAGCTTTAATTATTGATCGTAGTAAACGGCTATTTTTTTTTGCTTGGAAGGGTTAAGGCCACTTTGATTTCTGTCATTCTTAAAACATGAATAAGAAAGGAAGAACATAAAAGTCATGCCACTTGAATCCCTATGCATAATTGAGCTTGTATCGTTTGACTGATCAATTGAAGAACAAAGCATTATTTACAAGGTGTTTGATCCAATATTTTTTCCTATGAAATGTAGTGCAAGGGCCCTAGACTAAAATTTTGTGAGATACAACCCTACAAATCAAACAACCACTTAGGGATATTTTCTCAGGATTTAAAACCACCAAAATTGATATAATTTTGTTTTGAATCAAAGAGACCCTTGATTGGCTCGTTTGACTCCATACGGTTGGAATTTCATGTGAACCATAAATTGTCGTTTTTTGGGTTTTAGGAATGCGCCATTGAATGAATAAGGTATTGTTTTATTCAAGGATACTCCATTAGTATTTTAGAGGATTCGGTCATTAGTTGTCTTCCTATAGAGCATGTTTAATTTTCCGGATTGGAAACTATATATAGTTTTTTTTCATGTCTGGACTACTATGATACACCTACAATAGGATATTTCTATTGAGTCCAACGGTAATGGACCTTTCTCTATGAATAACCATGTCAAGCATATAAGCCTTGAAGAGACTTCATACATTTTCTTATGGTACTAAAAAGAATTGTTACATATTCATCGTTTCCCTATCCAATTAGATTCTACTTATGTCATGGCATGTGGTTCCTACACTTCTCCTGTTTATGCATAATTTTAATTCCTACGAGTCAACGAAAACTTTCCTTTTCTTTGAAGGGCACCAGTGTCATGTTACCTTTGATATGCGATGCGTTGTGTCTTCCCCTCATGTCAAAAATATTTTCTTGTTAACTTCTCCAAGGGCATGCAAACAATTATATTTTAATTTTATTCTTCTTAAATGGAGGTGATAACCTATCAAAACGATGCAAAAGGTTATCTTTTAATATACTTGCATTTCCAGTTCCTATAGATATCCAGAGTGAGAGAATACCATGTAATCAAAGTTTTAAGATTCTTATCAGGGTGGGGTCTAAACTGTAAGGCTAGATATAGTGGGAGTAACTAAGGTGGTAACATGCAATACCAACTAGGCATTTTAATGATGTAGCATGCCATGAAAGAGAGGCTTGGAGTAACTAGCTATGTTACCATAACATCACACACTTCAAGACAAGATACAAGCTAATAAATAAGGTCTTGCATGATACTAGACACAAGTTACTATTCACTATGAAAGTAGTAACTTAGACTAGTGTCATGTGCATGACACTAGTTCAAGTTACTATCCACTATGACCAGCCTAAAGTGTCACAAGATGGTCACTTGCTGCTTAAGTGTGTTCGTATTGTATTTACACACATACTCATAGAAGTTTTGGATGTAAATGCCAATTCTCTAATTCCATCTGCATCCAAATGACACGCCAAACAACAACAGAACCCATGGCACACTACTGTCCAGGCTTTTCAGATGGATTGGAAAATGACAAATCATGGTCCATGAAGCCAAGATTCCCATTTCCCAAATTCTCTCCAACTAGCCGACGCATGAATGCATGCACAGCCACTTACTTCGCTTTAAATAAGGCGCATGAATGAAAATAACGATAGTTATATGTCTATGTATTTGTCAGCTTAGCCTCTTAGTTTGACCACGGATTGCCATCAAACTGTACTGGCGATAGAATGGTCAATAGTCATGGTTCACACGTCAGGGTACATCGTAGGGTATCCATTGTTCTGCACATGCACACGTATTACTAGAGCTCTCTACCGCGCAACACTAACAATGTGTCTGCCAACCCCCAAATGGTGGACGGTTTGGGAGCGCACCGATCGACACATGTACTTGCAGATTGGGGTGGCTTCCCCAATGGTGCTCCATATTATTTATTTAAAACTTTTGAACTCACAAATTTGAACAAACAACTCAAATATTGTTTAAAATTTATGATTTTTTATAAGGAAATTGAACAAAATTTAAACCTATTCCTCCTCCTCGCTGTTAGAGGGTGTTAGGAATAGACAACATGTATTCCTCTGGGGGCAAAGGCCACAATATATAGTACAAGTACAGGGAAATATGCAGGAGGTCCCCTAACATATGGGGGAAATACAATATACAAATATATATATCTAACACCCCCCCCCACAAACTCATGGTGGATCCACAACACTGAGTTTGGAGAGTAAGAAATCATGCTGCGCTCTGGTCTGGGCCTTCGTGAAGAAATCCGCCAACTGTAAATCTGAAGGCACATACTGAAGCGCAACAACCTGAGCCTGCACCTGAGCACGTGTATAGAAAGCATCAACACCAATATGCTTGGTAAGCTCATGCTTGACCGGATCACGTGCAACACTAATAGCACCTGTACTGTCAGATAAAACCAGACTGGGTGTGGTAATAGAGACCCCAAAATCCGCAAGTAACCACCGTAACCAGGTCACCTCAGCAGTCAACAAGGCCATAGCACGCAACTCAGCCTCAACACTCGAACGGGAAACCGCTGTCTGTTTCTTCGTCTTCCAAGCAATGAGCGAACCACCAAGAAACACACAGTAAGCAGAAAGTGAACGACGATCCGAAGGATCACTCGCCCACGTGGCGTCCGAATAGCACTGGAGCTGGAGGGAGCTGGAACGAGGAAAGAAAATGCGAAGAGTGATCGTACCATGAAGATAACGAAGAACACGAAGAAGATGACTATAATGAACAGTGGTAGGAGCAGAAACAAACTGACTCAGAATATGAACAGGATAAGAGATGTCAGGACGAGTGACAGCAAGATAAACAAGGCTCCCAACAAGATGACAATAACGCGTCGGATCAGAAAGAGGATCACCATCAGTAGGTTGAAGCTTAACATTAAGCTCCATAGGGGTCTCAACAGTGCGCTCATCCCCAAGAGCAGCACGAGCAAGAAGATCTTAAATATACTTTTCCTGAGAGATGTAAAAGCCATCAGAAGTGGAGGAAACCTCAATCCCAAAAAAGTATCGAAGAGGACCAAGATCAGTCATAAGAAACTGATCACGAAGACGAGCCTTAACAAAGGCTATATACTCAGGATCATCACCGGTAATGATCATATCATCAACATAGAGAAGAAGAAGAGTGCGTCCACAAGGAGAAGTGTGAACAATCAACGCTGGATCATGAGCACTAGGGGAGAAACCAGCAGCTGTCACTACAGAAGCAAAGCGCTCAAACTAGGCACGAGGAGCCTGTTTGAGGCCATAAAGAGAACGTCGAAGACGACAAACCATCCCCTCAGGAACAGAGTACCCAGGAGGAGGCTGCATATAAACCTCCTCACTCAACTCACCATTGAGAAAGGCATTCTGAACATCAAGCTGGGACACAAACCAGTGACGAACAGGAGCAACAACAAGAAGAGTACGCACAGTGGTCATATGAGCGACATGAGCAAAGGTCTCATCATAGTCACAACCATGCTCCTGCTGAAAACCACGAGACACAAGACGCGCTTTATAGCGCTCAAGAGATCCATCAGAGCGAGTCTTAATCTTATAGACCCACTTACACGTGATAGGACGAACACCGGGAGGAGGAGAAACAAGATCCTAGGTGCCAGTGCGCTCAAGCGCAGCAATCTCCTCGGCCATGGCCAGCTGCCATTCAGGATGATGCTCAGCATCCCGATAAGAGGTCGGCTCGGAGGCAACAGAAAGACCATACTGACTAGGAGAGTAACGGTTGGGGGCACGACGCTGACGAACAGGACGAGTAGTGGGAAGATCATCAGAGGAAGACGACGCAGGAGACGACGATGAAGAAGAGGGAATAAGAGAGGAAGACTCCGGAGAACAAGGAGAACTAGGAGAACTAGACGGAGCAGAAGAGGACGGTGTCGAAGAAGAGACATCAGGGGGAGGAGATCCTGAAGAAGACACAATAGGGGTAGAAGGAGGTGTGTCAGGGAAGAGAAGAAAAGAGATATATTCCACCGGGTAAGTACCAGCGGTGGGACGAGGATAGAAAGGACGCGTCTCATCAAAAGTAACATCACGAGAGATACGCATCCGACGACCAACAAGGTCCCAACAGCGATAGCCCTTATGCTCATCATCAGATCTCGAGGAAGACACACTCAACGGTGGCGGTCGGGTTTGGTGCGTTCGCGAGGAGCAAGGAGAACATAGCAAACACAACCAAACAAGCGAAGTATGGAGTAGTCTGGAGACTGTCCAGAGAGGCGCTCAAGAGGGATACCACCCTGCAAGGTAGCAGAAGGCTGAATATTGATGAGGTAAGCCGACGTAGCGACAGCCTCAGCCCAGAAATGCGGCGGGAGAGAAGAAGCAATCATCATAGAGTGAGTGGTCTCAAGAAGATGGCGATGCTTACGCTCAGCAACACCATTCTGGGCATGTGCGCCAGGACAGGAGAACTGAGCAAGAGTGCCCTGCTTGGCAAGAACACCTCGCAACATCTGGGAGATATACTCACCAGCAGAATCAACACGAAACACACGGACGGGGGTAGAATATTGAGTACGAACCATGGCCGTAAAACGCTGATATATGGAGAGCACCTCACTACGAGAACGCATAAAATACAACCAAGTGTACCGAGAAAAATCATCGATGAATAAAATATAGTAGCGATGGCCCCCTTTCGAAGCGAAGGGAGCTAGACCCCAAACATCGGAATGAACTAAATCAAAAGGTCGCTGAGATACAGACGCGCTAGTAGGATAGGGAAGCTGAATCTGTTTACCCAACCTACAGCCCTGACAATGCTAAGACCCATCTCCTGAGACAGACCCCAGAAGACCACGATGAACTAATGACGACGGGCGAGAGTCACAGAGGTGACCAAGACGATGATGCCACTGCTGAAAAGAGCTGGTAGTAGAGGCGACAACCGGAGAAGAACTGGCAGATGAAGTGGCAGCGGAAGGAACACGAAGCCAGTCTAACTCCCAAAGACCTGAAGAGTCACGACTGCGAGGGCCAGCTCCAACCAGGGCCTGGGTGCGACGGTCCTGAACAACACAAGAATCAGCATCAAGAATGACGCGACAACCGTAGTCGATGGTGGCTAGCGAGAATAGATTCATCTTAAGAAGAGGGACATGAGAAATATCAGAACAAAAGAAGAAGTAGAAAGGGTGCCCGACTAGAAACAGGAGAGAGGTACCATCACCGTAAAAACACGGACATGAGAAGGGAGAGAACGAAGAGCGGACAGAAAAGAAGACTCAAAGGTCATATGAAAAGAAGCTCCAGAATCCAGATACCACGGAGACGTACCTGACTTTGTAGAAGGTGGTGGTCGCACAGTGCCTGAAGAGTCAGTCACAGAACCAGCAGTGCCCGTCGAAGAAGAGCTCAGTAGCAAGCGGATCGCGAATACTCCGATAATGTCCTCACGAGAGAGCAACTGAAGATCCGGAAGAAGCCTCACTGCGAGCACAGTGCTGCTGGCGTAAACTAGGGTCCCGTGTATAATAGGTGGCCCAAGTGTGACCATCCTCGTGCGAGAAGAGCAAGGTGAAGAGAACCACGACGACCACGACCACGAGCCTGCTGATGCCGACTCGACACCGAGGTGCTAGTCTTGGCTGACCACGACCACGGAGGAGTGGGTAGTATCGGAGGCGGCGGCACAGGGGACCGCGGCTGAGTCGAGGGAGCAGGCGGCAAAGGAGCACCACGAGTAGCAAGTGCAGATGGAACCGCAAGAAGACCAGCACCACGGAGACGGGTCTCCTCAGCCCGAAGCTCAGACAACACCTCAGAGAGCGGAACACGACCACGAGCATTCAACTGAGCACGCCGGGGCTCAAACTCCTGGCGAAGCCGAGACAGAAACTCATAGATGCGGTGAAACTCCAAGTCCAAGCGCATAATCTGGCAGCACGAGCATGTGCCACAAACAGCAGTACGGAGAGAATCAAGATGACGCCAGATAGCAGCACTCTGAGTATAGAACTCATCAATAGTAGAATCACCCTGCTGGAGAGCATGCTCGTGACGAACCACAGACAGGTAAAGAGCATCCCCAGACGGCTAATAGCGCTGATGAAGATGGGCCCACTGAGCGGCAATAGTAGAGAGACTCATGAACTCAGCAGACATCTTGGCGTAACACCTGGAGGTGAGAACAGCGGACGAGCATCCTCATCAACCCACCGAGTGTAAGCGGTCGAGGCGTGTCGATAGGCCTCAAGATCGGAAAATCTGCTTGAACTTCAGGTCATAAGCAGCAATGCGAGATCATCAAGACTGAAAGCATCCTTGGCCTCCTGAGAAGCATCAGCACCGAGAACAATCGGCATCGACGGAAGAGGAGCCACAGGAGCAGGGGGGCACAGCGGACAGGAGACCTCGCCGGAGAGCACACCCCAAAGACGGAGACCGCGTATGTGAACGCGCATAAAGGCAGCGAAATCAGGATAATTCGCGCCATTGAAGATCACCGGGCAGCGAGGAATCGCTACATAACCCAAGGAAGAAGACATCTCTCTCACTTTTTTTTAGATCTGGCGAAACAAGAATCGACACTCAGATCCGATCAGAGGAACTCGTCGACGAGAGAGCAGGTGGCCGCCGGCCAGCAGGTGGGCGGGAGTTCTACGGGAGACAGGCACCAGCCAGCACGTGGGCCCGCGAGCAGAGGAAGGTGGCTGTGGGCCGCGTGCAGGAGGACGCGTGCAGGGAGGGAGCGGGTCGGGCGGTGTCCCGCGTTCGGGCGGTGAGTACGTGGAGCAGCAGGTCCTGTAGCACGGTACGGAACAGGAAGAGCACCACGGAATTGCCCAGGCGAGAAACCCCCTCCACGATTTGGTTTAGCAGGAGTCCCGCGTGCAGGAGGAATCGATCCACAGGACCTCGATCGACGGGGCAGTCCTGCGGGTGACATCGACAAGGCGGTCCTGCGGACGACAGCGACAGGGCGGGCGACGTGATGAATCCCGTGGACAGGCGACGAGACCTGACGGGCGACGAGAATTGACGAGCACAGAACTAGTCTGAAACGGATCTGGATCGGGACACAGATCGGTCCAAATCTGAGATGGCGACCGATTCAGATCTGAAACAGAGCAAAACGGGCGGCGACCGGCGGCGACGACGACATGGACGGTGGCGGCCGACAAAGTTGAGAGAGAGAGAGGACGGAGCTAACGAGGCTCTGATACCATGTTAGGAATAGACAACATGTATTCCTCTGGGGGCCAAAGGCCACAATATATAGTACAGGCACAGGACAAATATGCAGGAAGTCCCCTAACATATGGGGGAAATACAATATACAGATATATACATCTAACAGAGGGCATATTTTTTTGGAAAAGAGTTAGAGGGCACATAGACAAAGTTGACCTCCGCATCAACTAATATCATATTATGTTAATTGTAATTTCAAGTTCGTGTAAGTTATTTTACATGCATTGGTTGTTAGATTCATTTTTGCATATCTATATAACATCACCTCCATGTATATTGTGCTTTATTACTTCTGTACAACTTCTATAAATAGTTCCCACGGAGTTTTAATCTAAATATTGCTTTTCTATTGGAGGCTTGCTTCGGTATCCCCCTCTGCGCCCACCCCAACACTGAAACTTGAAGGGATAAGTTTGTTCCGGCCAGTTTTTTGGACCGACAAAATCCATATTTAGACCATGAATACCCGTGTATTAATATATGAGGTAGAATAGGGTATATTCCGTGTCCCCATATTCAGACGATATACGGACTTTTCATCTCCTGCGGCCCGTGCACACCTATACACGTACCCATTGTACCATATGTGTACGTCCAAGCAGGCCGTGCTACCATGCAATCCTAGATGTCCATGCGTTTATGTTTGCTAAAGTTTTAGAAGGGAGAGGAGACACCGAAGAAAAAATGTTTCTATTGAATACTTTCAAACAAATTATAGATCAAAACTGTAATAATGTTTTGCACATGTTGCACGTTTTCTAGCTAGACTATAAGTTTAGGCTCTATATGGAATGTAGAGTTCCTAGTAATATTTACCAGAATTTCAGGTTTTACGCAGTCGAGGGCCTATTTGATTCGCTAGATTAAAAAAAAGCAGGAATACAGAAAAAACATGAATATGATAGGAATGCAAATGAGGACTGAAAAACACATGAATCATAATAAACATGGTCAAATGAAAGTCAAGACACATGAGAAAGTATATTTTGGATGTTGTTATGCCATTAGCATCACTGCTGTATAACTTTGAAAACTGAGATTGGATGATATTTTCCTTCGTTTTTCCTCTGCACCTTTATTGGACAAAACAGACGAATAGTGCCATCGTAAAAAAAAATTCCTATTGCTTTGGCACCCGCGAGACTCCATAGATTCACCTCCTCCTTGATTTTGGCAATGATCATGTTGGCGGTAGAAAATTGATTTCTAAAGGAACACTCATTACGCTTCTTTCAAATCTCCCAAGACACCAATATGGCTAGCGAAGCCAAAGCTCTTCGAGAGGCCCTATTGCCAAAATCATAGAAATTTTTCCTATTGCCATTTTATATTTCTTCAGTTTTCCTTTGAACCAAATAGGCCCTGAGAATCAGGAAAACCGTTCTAGTATTTCCTAACGAAGGTGAATTCCAGCTGATCTGTTGCTATCTCCAAGGCTTCCTAGCTGGCTTGTGTCCCTCCAATTATTAGCACGATCAGCTGGTCATCCTCACATTCAGATTTCTGACCAGCAATTCAGTATGTACGTTATAACAGGCATTGGATGTTCCTGTTCTCTTCTCATCGATCAAACAGGACTTCTATTTGAAAATCTCGATTGCAGGACCGCCCCAGAATCGGAACAGCAGTATCCCTCCTGCACCTTCAGGCAAGATCTTGTGCCAACTCTAGCGTACCCTTCACAGGCTCACAGCACGAAGTAGTGTACGTATATATATTTGGTCCCTTCATGTCGCGCAGAGTCTGACTAAACTGAACTAATCACCTCTGTGGCTCTGTCAACACACATTCACTACATGGTTCCGATCGACTGCTACGGCTAGCGGCAAACACGGCATAGCCATTAACCAGGCCGACGCTTGCTGCGGAAGCATCGGTGTTATGCAGTACTACGTCGATCGCGATACCCAGATTCTCGCCCCTCGACATCGGCGCAGCCATCAATGCTGCCCATGAACCTCGTAGTCAGGCAGCTAGGGTTTAACATAAGAGGACCCTGCAGGGAGCCTGCCTTGAGAACAAAGCAACGTAGTACCATACTCGATCGCTTGGATCGATGCGGCTCGTTTCCTTGGCATGGTCGATGCGGCTCATCTGCTGCTGCGATCGATGCAGCAGGTAGCTGTTTTGCCCAAGGGCTGCACACAGTAATAAGTTTTGAGTGATCTGCATCCGCTACCGCTAGCTTCGATCGAAAGACAGCAGTTGGGTACGAGCTGTAGTTATATTGACTAGTAGAGTGTCCGTGCGTTGCTATGACGCCGCATCAAATCAAATGGATATTCTTTCATATGTTTAAACTTATACATCAATAAAAAATCCAAATGATATAGGCTTTGATTGACCTATCTTTTTTATCGTAGCAAAGTGGATACTAAACAAGTATGGAACATCAAAAATTATAGATACATTAACGACATATCAAGCAGCAAAACTTATTGGTCAGGGATGAATTCAAGGCTTCCACACGAAGGCGAAGACCCTTGTCATGCATATCTGCGGCTTCAGCTTTCTTCCTGCGAGCTTCGGTTTCAGAAGCAGCATCTTGCTTGGATTTTTCAAGCAGCAACTTTGTCTACTTTGGCTCGGCTTCCAGCTCATCCACTCGCTTCAGCGCTTGATCGTGAATAACCGCAGATTCATTGGCAGCAGCTATGTCACAAGGCAAATTGTCAGCACATGCAAATGATCAGGTACAAAAGCCAGTAGGAAGCAACTAGACATACCTTTGAACTCTTTGACTTCGTGGCGGATCTTGATGAAACGAGAGGCCATTTCGACCATTTCGCACATCAGCGGCTGCGCCAACAAGGGTAAAAGTTACTTCTTGCATGTTGGGTTCTGAAGGGTTTTTGGCTATAGCTACACCCTTGCCAGAAGTTTTCTTTTTCTTCAACAACGGCTCAGAGGCCGACGAAGCTATATTCTTCGGATTCACTTTAGCAGAAGGCTTTCCCACAAGGTCAGCCGTACTTGCTTGTTGGCCCGTGAACTTTGGAGGAGGAGTTGGACCAGCAGTACCAGCCGGCGATTTTGGATAGGCATCATCAACCTCGTTGCTCCTGGTAGAACAAGGATTTATCGACTGAGTATTTCTCGGGCTCAAACAAAAGCAAAAGGATAAGAAACTTACGAGCTGATATCTTGCGCCAGCCGGCGATTTTGGATAGGCATCATCAACCTCGTTGCTCCTGGTAGAACAAGGATTTATCGATTGAGTATTTCTCGGGATCAAACAAAAGCAAAAGGATAAGAAACTTATGAACTGATATCTTGAGCCATCCAGAATATCCCCTACGGGGAGCAGGACGAGAAGGTTTGATATTTTGCGGCTTGGATCATGTTGAATCGTTGGAGTCCTTGACCATTTCAATAGGATCAGCATGCTTTCGTTTTCCCGCAGAAGGAACTACCTCAAAATCCTCAGAACGAGCCAAAGGTATCAAAGCAGTATCATGTGAAGAACCGGCGGATGCAGCATCCTCCTTCTTAATAGTGCCAAGGATTTCATCGTATCCCTCGGATACAGTGGCACTGTTAGGTAGCTCTCCAGCCTCGGGAAGTGGGGCTAGACAAAACAGATAGTCATGGACCTATGGATAAAAGGAAAATTGTAAGGACAAAAGATGAATGCAAGAAATTGCGAAGTAAGGAAATTAGCATCACAAACATGTATAGGCAACAAAAACTTTACCTCGGGCATAGGATTCTTCTTGGTGAAAGGCTTCACCCGACAGTCAGTGGGGACAGGTTTCTTCTTCGTCAGCGTTGTAAACAAACACAACCTCTTCTCTAGAATTTTAAGTGTGAGATCTTTGGGAGTTATCCTCATTGGATATTTTCGACCACCGTAGGTCCACATGCCGGCCAACCGAGATTGGAGGGGTTGAACACGAATCCGCAAACCTGAACTTTTGAACCTCGACCTGTTGCTCCTTGATATAGAACCACTTTGTTTTCCAACCTTGGACAAAGTCCGCAATCTTCACATCAAAGTGCTCTAGATCCGAGCGCACGGAGGTTATCATGCCACCGATATCATGAACGCAGTTTTCACATCAAAGTGCTCTAGATCCGATCGCACGGAGGTTATCATGCCACCGATGTCATGAACGACAGTATCAGTGGCATTACGGCAAACAAAATAGAAGTGTTTCCATAGGCCCCAGTGGGGATGGATCCCGAGAAGACACTTGCACAAGGCGATAAAAATAGCGATGTGGAGAATGGAGTTTGGCGTAAGCTGGTAGAGCTGTACGCCGTAGACAAAGAGAATCCCATGAAGAAATTCGTGAGACGGGAGAGTAAGACCACGAAAGAGGAAAGACAGGAACATTACCCGCCATCTCGCCTCTGGCGCAGGCGTTCCCTCGTCGCCGAACAGCTTGCAGGAGCCCTCCTCCAGCAGGTGGAAGCCCCGGGCCTTGTGCAGTTCGCGTGGGGTGCACTTCGTTGGCATCCACCCAACGGCCTGGGTTTTCTTCGCGGTGGCGTCAACGGTATGGGATGTTCCTTTGGAACGATCCATGGCAGCTCGTGGATGGAGCAGTGCGAAGGGGAAGAGAAATTCGAAGAGCGCAAGAACAAAGAGGAGCTTCGAGCGGCGGAGCAGAGGAAGAAGATGGTGGAAAACGAAGGGGAAAAGTAGTAAATCCCTAGTTCCTTTTAATATAAAGAGACGCGATGGAAACATACACCATTGATTACAAGCCATGAAGCATCAGATGGATCAGGATGGAGCCATGTAGCAGCGAGGAAAAAGGGAAAATATCCCGTACAGTTAAAATAGCCATGGTAAATCCGCTAGCAGTCACACTACGCCTCGATTTTCGCGCGAGAGGTGGGGCCGCACAGTAACAGCAGCACCACGACGTCGCTCACGCGTCACACTGAACATTGGGGTCCACAAAAGGTTACGTCCAATCAATAGAAATTGTGGCACGCCATCTTCGTCATCAATGACGTCATGAGCGATAAAATAGTAATCAAGCTCATTTGACGAAAAACGTGAAGTCTATGCTTCGATGTATGCACCCGAACATAGACTCGGGGACTACTCCCATAAAAAAAGTATTCATCACGAACCTGATAAAATTCATCATAAGTATATTCCTCAAACAAAGGATCTACTTTTGAGCCTATGCTCGGATGCAAGCACCACAACATAGCCTTGGGGGCTACTCCCATCGAGAGTGCTATCGTGCACCCGATAGATTCAATCCTCCCATAGAGTAGACATTCTCAGTATGAGAAAATCATACAATTTGAGCCTACACTCGAATCCAAGTATTCGTCTGTAACCTCAGGGGCTACTCCCATCAGGAGCGCTGTCGCGCACCCGATAGATGTTATGAAGCAAAACCTATGAGTATTACATACTTGTATCCTCATACGGTTAATCCTATTAGGAACACCCAGTAAAATACTAAAAAAGTCGATAACTTCAGCTATTCTAACAGCCAAAAAAGACAGTCGATAAAAACCTCTCAGACTATGTCTGCTGCGATAACGTGTCTGAATGTCGTCCATGACATGAAGATAAGACCCCAGGAAATATCCTGACATGGCTTGCTAAGCGCACACAAATGCTCTTTGCCAATATTTATCTATATCTATGATACGGTGAAAAGTACCGATAGACACATCGTGTACACAAAATATAAGCACTAGGATTCAGCATTCGATAAGACCTACACGGCACGAATTGAATTATACCAACAAATATCGAATTCAAGACCGGGGACTTGAATTTGATGTAGGTTCATGTTGTTTTTTCCCAAGAGAAATTAACTGGTTCCTGATCCGTTGGATGCATCAGACTCGTTGTACCAAATCCCTACAAAACCTCAATAAAAAATATCTTCTTACAACAAATTATTCGGCTAAGCATAGCTAACAGAATTTTGGGAGTTGACCCGAATCTACGATTCAGATAGAGTCTCGGGGGCAACTGACATGGGTATGACATATTAGGTCCCTATGTTTAGTTGCCCTAGGTGCATAAAATCTTATGTACCATGAAGGCCCAATGAAATCCAAGAAGCACCCGACGGAATAAAGACTTTCCTTGTCTGTTAAGGAATATTCAAGAACCAACCTAGATTTCGCATTGTATCATTAACTTGTAACCTCTCCGTCTACGGATCCAGGACCCAGCCTATCATATAAAGGCTGGGAGGACCCGACGAAGAGGGCACCTTAGTTTTCTAGCAATCCGTCATGAGCTAGATCGCAACTAGCGAATCGATGAATTTGTAACTGATCTTTCTCAATAATCAGACTACATCGATTTCCTTGTTTGTCTGACCAGCCAACGAAATCCCCAACACTCTCTTTTTCTCCAAACCGTAAGTCCATAACAATGTGCATTGCCGAGGTTACCCCTCGTCACGTATAGGGTTGCAAAGTGGCACCCAATCTGCCCCTTTTTAGGTCAAATTTAGATAGTCTAGTTCTAATTTTTTTAGCGAAAATAGTCTAGTTTGATCTAAATTGTACTTTCACGGATTTATGCGGGTTACTACTTACAACCCTATTTTCCTACCACCTCCCTGGAAAGAGGAGACATCCCCCCCCATCAATTTCTTCCTTGACTTTTGATTACCCATTTTCTGCATCCACCACAACCCCGATGGTGCTAGATGCATCTTGACTATCCGACATGGCCACCGAACTTCACCAAGAACCCTAGCCCACCATCACGCAATCCAACTAGGTAGGAAACCGAAATCGCCCCTTAAGAGGAAGGATTGGAGGTGTGATGCCCTGATGGGGAGGGAGAACAATTCCGAGATGAGGACAAGAAAATATTAAAACTCAGCTGCCTGGCATTAGTAGAGAGGAGTACCAAAACCCTAGGGATACTATATTTATAGCACTTGCAACACTAGTGGAAACTGGGCCTTTCGTCCCGGCTCATAAGGGGCTTTAGTCCTGGTTGCGTAAACGGGATGGGGCAATTGGGACTAAATCCCCCAACCTTTAGTCCCGGTTGCGCTACGAACCGGGACGAAAGAAGTTCCACGTGGCCGCTGATGGGCGCGAGGAGGAGGACCATTTGTATCGGTTCGTATTACGAACCGGGCTAGATGTTTCTCTGCCACAACATAAATTTGCCCACTTTTTTGCCGTGGCAGAGAATTCATTTTGGCCACTTTTTGTGCCGCGACAACATTTTGGGCACTTTTGTGCCGCGATAGAGAATTCATTTTGAAATTTTCCATTTATTGTTTTCCTTTTTATTTTGTGTTTCAAACTCAGCAATGAAGGAACCATTATATTACACAACATCATCATGAATATAGAGATCGAAGTGTCGAACATATTACATTCGGTACACGAGTTTCATGCATATATATACAAAATAATCTCTTTCTACGGTCCCTATTGCTTTATATAGAACTCCAGATGGTATTCTTCTTTTGGTTTTAGGACCTCTTCATCTAAGAATCCCGCCAATTTCTCCTGAATTGCTCGTACGCGATCCTTTGGCATAAGACCGTCCCGCAACAGTTCGATCTGATTTAAAGGAGTCAACATATATGAATGAAACTAAACACAATTGATGGTAATACAAAACTATGAATATTGTTTACGTACGTGAAGTTTCTCTAAATTTATGCCCTTCTCACAACACGTCTGAAGAATGAACTCGCAAACATAGTATCCACATAAATTATTCCCGGGTCCCTGCGTCTGGCACTTTACAAGAACAGAGTTCAATAAAAATAATAATCAAGCATGATAATGGTATCAAAACTAGAATCTAAGAGATGCATAGATCTAGCTAGTAGTACTTACATCTGGTGGTTCAAATGTACGCTCCTCTTTCCAAGCACCCCTAGCCTTCTTGGTGAACTATTTCCAAGCGCTACCCGGTGAAGAAAACGAATAAAAGGAGTTATTAGTTACCTGATATCACGAAATTCACGAAAGTTTCCGATATAGTGCCATAATGATTGAAATTACCGTTGGAGCATCATCTGCATGTCCACCCACTACTCAAGGGGTTTATGTTTCGAGTCCATGACTTGTACTACCCCTTTGTCAGATTGAATGATTAGCAGAATATAGTGGAAGCTGCACACACATAACTCATTAATTATACACTTAACATCGAGTAAGTGAAATAGAATGTGTACAAGACAATAACACTCACTCAAAGTTGTAAGGAAATAGTATTTCCCTTCTGGTTTCTTGAAACCTTAACACATGTACAATATTATCCTCTGTTTCCTTGGGTTTTTGTTTGAGATTAAGTTCATGAACAAAATATGGGTCAATGAACCCAGTGTCATAGATGTGTCCTCTTTTGCATTCGAGAATCTTCATTCTGCATAATATAGTGAGTATGATAATACATGCAATAAACGAGGTGAGCTAGCTAGAGACTCAATTACAGAAATAGTACTTACAGACAATAGGCACGGATGGTCGATTTGTCGATGGCGTCTTGATTTAATAACTGAAATAGTTCATCAAATTCAATCATTACCACGTCATATCCTTTCCCATAATGCTCTTTCCTAACTGTCAGCATTATCCAGTTTGTCCCATCCTTTGAGGTATGCATGTACCAGTTATGCAATCTTCACATTTTTGCTGGTAGATTCTTGACCTCCTCAGGTTTGACGAGAGGCTTCCTATACCGGTATTTGTATGCTTACTTAGCCTCGGGGAAGTACTGTAACTGAGTTAAGTACTTATCAATAGTCATACCTTGAGCAGTGAACCGCTTCTCTGTACAATTCAACTAACTCTGGATCATACTGCTCTTCGACCGCACATTTGCTCAACCCTACATTGGTATGGGAAATCACCTTGAGCGGGGGCACGATTGTTTTTGTTCTCCGGGCTAGGGAACTGATTTCCCGCTTGCATGTGAGATCCAAGCACATGACTTAATAGGATTGATAGGGTACTCATACCAACAAGTTGCAACTTCTTTTCTGGAAGCTCATTCGAAAAGAACTCTAAGGTTAAGCGTCCTTGGCCTAGAGCAATTCTAGGATGGGTGACCGACCGGGAAGTGGGTATCGGGTGCGCATGAGTGAGGACAAAGTGCGCAGAAAAGACTTGTGTTGGTCTGTGGGGATAGTCTAGATATCCTATTAAGCTACCAGGAGTGACATGTAGGGGTTCGTGTTGGAGATATGCCCTAGAGGCAATAATAAATATAGTTATTATTATATCTTTGTGTTTATGATAAATGTTTATTCATGCTATAATAGTATTAACAAGGAAACATTAATACTTGTGTGAATTGTAAACTTAAATTGAAGTCCCTAGTATAGCCTCTATACTTCACTAGCTTGTTGGTTGATTAAATGATTGTGGTTTCCATATCATGAACATTGAGATGTTATCAACAACAAGATCATATCGTTAGGAGAATGATATGGTGGACATACTCCTATTGATAAGCGTAGCATAAAGATCAAGTCATTTCAATAGTTCAATTGCTATATGCTTTCTGATACATAGTAACCTAATTCCTTCGACCATGAGATCATGCATATCACCTTTACCGATGGATGCTTTGATGACATCAAACACCACACCGTGAATCGGGTGGCTATAAAGGTGGCATTAAGTGTTTGGAAAGTATTGGTTGAAACACATGGATCAAGAGTGGGATTTGTCCATCCACATGACGGATAGATATACTGGCCCTCTCGGTGGAATGTCATCCAATTGGCTTGTAAGCATGTGACTTGGTCACAAGGGATCACATATCACGGGAACGAGAAAAGAGTACTTATCAGTAACGAGGTTGAACTAGGTATGCAGAGATACCGACGATCATAACCTCGGATAAGTAAACTATCGTGAGACAAAGGGAAATTGGTATCATATGTAAGTGGTTCATTCGATCACAAAGTAATCGTAGAAATATGTGGGAGCCATATGAATTTCCATTCCTCTATTGGTTATTGTTCGGAGAAGTGTCTCGATCATGTCCGCATAATTCACGAACCGTAGGGAGACACACTTAAGGATTCGACGTTGTTTTGAGTAGTTATGGTATTATGAGAAAGAGACCGAATGTTGTTCGGAGTCTCGGATGGGATCCGGGATATCACGAGGTGATCCGAAATGGTCCGAGAATAAGATTCATATAAGGAAAGTCCGTTTGAGTTCGGGAATGATTCCTGTTTTCATCGGGAATGTTCTAGAAGGTTCGGATTGTCCGGCACTCAGGGGAGGGTACATGAGTGTGTCATTGAATGATTGCATCATGTACTAAGTGTTCTTGCTGTTCCAAAAACATGAAAGTCAAATTGCCAGTTTGAAAGTCAAACGGCTAAAACAGGAAACTGTGGGAAACAAGCAAGAGGAGTTGGAACCAACTTGGAGGAGGAGTTGGACTCATCCAGGCCGGCGCACCAGCCCTAGGCCAAGTTGGGGAGGGACTCCCTCCCTCCCCTGGCGCGCCAAGACCCCTCCACCTATATAAGAGGGGCAGGGCTCCTCCTTGAGACACACAAGTTTCCACCTCTAATCTCAGGTTTAGAGCCGTTTGGTTTAGAGCTTCTAATTGCTTTAGCCTGCGGTTTAGAGCCTTCTAATTGGTGTGTCTAATCTCTAGACCACTAATAGCCCTCTCTCATAATCCACCATACTCGCTCCGGCTTAAGGCGAAGCCTCATGATCTCCTCTACTCCCAGACCACGCCGCCAGTCTTACGAATCGCGAGGAGAGTGCTACAACCTCCGCTTTGGAACAAGGGAGAGGAAGGTCTTCGTCGAATTTAACGTGTGACCGATTGCGGAAGCGCTTGCTTAACGCAGCAAGAAGGATCGTCCACACGATCTTGAGATCGAAAGAGTGCGACTACATCACCCACGAATCCGCTCTCGTTAAACACTTTGGAATCTTCGAGGTAAGTTATTCCATCGACTCGTTGCTACAATCTAGTAGATAGATCTTGGCTTGTTTGTTTGTATGCGATAGAAAATTTTGTTTTCCATGCTACGAACCCTACAAATGGTATCGAGCCGTGTCTATATGTAGATCTGTTGCAGCAGTAGAACACAATGGTCATTGTGGGCGTTGATGCTTTTATTGTCGATTACTTTTTGTGTACTTTGCATCTTGCGGTATGTTGGGATGAAGCGGCCGCTAACCTTACATGACATCGTTCATGAGACTTGCTCCACGCTTGACATGCAACTTGTATTGCATAAGTGGCTTTATGGTGTGCCGTTTCTCCTAGCATAGTTAAGATCCAATTTACAGCGGGTAATCAACAATGCTAGTATCAATGTTGTGGTTCTTGTTCGTAAGTTAGAACGACACTTATTGAAAGCCCCAAACCACGTAAAATATGCAAAGAAAGTAGAAGCGTCTAACTTTGTTTTGCAGGTGTGCTGATGTGATATGGCCATGATTGTGATTATATTTGATGTATGCAATGTTCCTTATTGTAAGTTGGCAACCGGCAGGAGCCATATGGTTGTCATTAATTTATGTTAAGACCCGCGTGTCTATTCAAAGTAGTTGTAATAGTTGAAGCCGGTGGACGACAACCATGGTGAAGCGTCATTGACCTTGATGCAATGCCGGTGATGATGGAGATCATGTTCGTGTTTGAAGATGGAGATCGGAAGCACAAAGAAGAAAGGCCATATCATATCACATATTATGAATTGCATGTGATGTTAATCCTTTATGCACATGAATTTCAAATCATAAAGTGTTCGCCCTTAGTTAGCACCGTTGCTAAAGCTTGTTGTTTTGAAGCACCACGTGATGATCGGGTGTGTTAGATTCTGCAAGTGTATACAACGTGAGCAAGCCAGATTTGCTCATGCAGAAACTAAGGTTTGATCTTGACGAGCCTAGCATGTACAGACATGGTCTCGGAACACGGATTACCGAAAGGTAAAGCATGAATCGTATAGTAGATATGATGAACATGATGATTGTTCGCCATTGAAACTATATCAACTCTCGTGATGATCGGTGTTGATGTAGTGGATTTGGTTCGTGTGATCACTAAAACAATGTGAGGGATATTGTTTTGAGTGGGAGTTCACCTAGTTTAATTTCATTAATTAATTTGAACTCAATTTGTCATAAAATTAGTCTAAACTATTGCAAATATGTTGTAGATGAATAGCGGCCCCTACCATCAATTTTAATGCATTCCTAGAGAAAGAAAAGTTGAAAAACAATGGAAGCAACTCATGATTGGTTCCGCAATTTGAGATTGTCCTCACAGCTGGTAATTTGACCTATGTCTGGATGCACCGTTGGGTGACCCACTGCGGTGATGCTTCCGATGAAGTAAAGAATGTTTACCTCGCTCGGAAGAATCGGTACTCCATAAGTTCGTGTGCTTATCTTGTATGGTTTAGAATCGGAGCTTGAGAAAAGGTTTGAAGAGTCGACCCATATGATATTGTCGAGGATCTCAAATTGATATTTGAGACTCATGCGGCAATTAAAAATATGAGGCTTACGAAAAGTTCTTTAACGCAATATGGAAGAGGACTCCAAGTGAGCATGTGCTTAAGATGTCTGCACGCAAAACAAACTTCAAAGCTTGGGTATAGTGATTCCTAATGCTTTGGGGATTTACCAGCGTCCTCCAGTCACGCCACCAAGTTCTGAGGAACTTTGTGATGAACTACAACATGCGTAACATGAACAAAGAGTTGCAACTGTTTGCTATGTTAAAGTCTGCGAAGTGGAGATCAAGAAAGAGCACCAAGTGTTGATGGTCAATAAGACCACCAAACTCAAGAAAGGCAAGTCTAAGCAAAAGGGACACTTCAAGAAGGGTGGTAAGAAATTTACCACCAAGAAGAAAACCAAGGCTGGACCAAAGCCCGAAAGTGCTTTTACTGCAAGGAGAAGGTCATTGAAGCGGAATTGCCCAAAGTACTTGGCGGATCACGAAAGCGACAACATCAAGAAGAAGGTATATCTGATATACATGTTATTGATGTGTATCTCACTACGCCGTCGAATCATGAGCGCCTACGCACGTAAGGATCGCCCACACCATCTTGAGATCGGAAAGAGTACGACTACATCACCCACGAACCGCCTGCTAAACACTTTGGAATCTTCGAGGGTAAGTTATTCCATCGACTCGTTGCTACAATCTAGTAGATAGAACTTGGCTTGTTTGTTTGTATGAGATAGAAAATTTTTGTTTTCCATGATACGAACTGTATCTACTAGATTGTAGCAACGAGTCGATGGAATAACTTACCCTCGAAGATTCCAAAGTGTTTAACGAGAGCGGATTCTCGTGGGTGATGTAGTCGTACTCTTTCCGATCTCAAGATCGTGTAGACGATCCTTCCTGGCGTGCTCCGGCAGCGCCTCAATCGGTCACACGCTCGTACTGACGAAGACCTTCCTCCCTTGTTCCAAAGAAAATGGAGGTTGTAGCACTTCTCGCGATTCCGGCAAAGACAACGGCGTGGTACCCAAGTAGAGGGAATCCCGCAGGCTTCGCCTTGCCGAGCGAGTATGGTGGAGTATGAGAGAGGGCTATTAGTGGTCTAGAGATTAGACACACCAATTAGAAGGCTCTAAACCGCATGCTAAAGCAATTAGAAGCTCTAAACCAAAACGGCTCTAAACCGGAGATTAGAGGATAGGAACTTGTGTCTAGAGGAGGAGGCCCTGCCCCTCCTTTTATAGGTGGAGGGCTGGCACACAGTGGGAGGGGAGGAGTCCTCCCCAACTCGCCTAGGCTGGTCACGCTTGGAGGAGAGGGACCTCCTCCAAGTTGGTTTCAACCTCCTCTTGCTTGTTTCCGCTCGCTTTCCACAGCTTTCCCTGCTTTAGCTTGACTTCAAACCGCGCTTGACTTTTCAGTTTTGGAACAACAAGAACACTTAGTACATGATGCAATCATTAAATGACACATTCATGTACCCTCCCCGAGTGCCGACAACCGAACCTTCTAGAACATTCCGATGAAAACACCTAATCATTCCGAACTCAAACGGACTTTCCTTATATGAATCTTATTCTCCCACCATTCCGATCACCTCGTGATATCCCGGATCCCATCCGAGACCAACAACATTCGGCCTCTTTCATAATACCATAACTACTCAAAACAACGTCGAATCCTTATGTGTCTCCTACGGTTCGTGAATTATGCGACATGATCGAGACACTTCTCCTAACAATAACCAATAGAGGAATCAGAATTCATATGGCTCCCACATATTTCTACGATTACTTATGCATCGAATGAACCACTTACATACGATACCAATTTCCCTTTGTCTCACGATAGTTTACTTATCCGAGGTTATGATCGCAGATCTCCAAGATACCTAGTTCAACCTCGCATCGATAAGTACTCTTTCTCGCCCCCGTGATATGTGATCCCTTGTGACCTAGTCACATGCTTGCAAGCTAATTGGATGACATTCCACCGAGAGGGCCCAGAGTATATCTATCCGTCATATGGATGGACAAATCCCACTTGATCCATGTGTTTCAACCAATACTTTCCAACACTCAATGCCACCTTTATAGCCACCCGCCACGGTGTGGTGTTTGATGTCATCAAAGCATCCATCCAAAGGTGATATGCATGATCTCATGGTCAAGGAATTAGGTTACTATGTATCAGAAAGCATATAGCAATTGAACTATTGAAATGACTTGATCTTTATGCTAAGCTTATCTATAGGAGTATGTCCACCATATCATTCTCCTAACGATATGATCTTGTTGTTGATAACATCTCAATGTTCATGATAGGGAGACCACAATCATTAATCAACCAACAAGCTAGTGAAGTATAGAGGCTATACTAGGGACTTCAAATTAAGTTTACAAATCACACAAGTATTAATGTTTCCTTGTTAATACCATTATAGCATGAATGTAAACATTTATCATAAACACAAAGATATAATAATAACTATATTTATTATTGCCTCTAGGGCATATCTCCAACAGTCTCCCACTTGCACTAGAGTCATCTAATCTAGATTACATGGTAATATACCGAACACCCATGGCAGTTTGGTGTTGGTCATGTTTTGCCCTGGAGAGGTTTAGTCAACGGATCCGCCACATTCATCTCTGTGTACTTTGCAAATCTTTATATCCCCATCCCGGATATGTTCTCGAATAGCATGAAAATGCAGCTTGATGTGCTTCACCTCTTGTGTGACCTTGGTTCTTGCACATTGGCTATGGCCCATGTTATCACAAGAGATAGACATTGGGTCCAACAGACTAGGAACCACACCCAGCTCGTAATGAACTCTTTCATCCATATCGCTTCTTGTGAAGCCTCCGGCAGCCATGTATTCCGATTCAGTTGAAGATCTCGCCACAACGCTTTGCTTTGCACTCCTCCACTAATCGCCGCACCATTCAAAATAAATACGATCCAGATTGTGATTTAGAATCATCCGGATCGGTGTTCCAACTAGCATCGGTGTAACCATTAACAACGAGCTGCTCATCACCTCCATAAGAAAGAACCATATCCTTAGTTCTTCTCAAGTACTTAAGGATGTTTTTGATCATTGTCCAATGATCCACTCTCGATCACTTTGATATCTCGCTAGTTAAACTAACAACATATGTAATGTCGGGTCTAGTACATAGCATGGCATACATTAGAGATCCTATGGCTGAGGCATAGGAGTCTTACTCATCCTTTCTCTATCTTCCGCCGATGTCGGACTTTGAGTTTTACTCAAGGTCGATAGCAACATGGGCAAGAACCCTTTCTTGCTTTCTTCCATTCCAAACCTCTTTAGAACTTTGTCCAAATATGTACTCTGTGACAATGATATTTGGCGTTTCGATCTATCTCTATAAATCTTTATGCCTAATATGTAAGCTTCTTCGCCAAGATCCTTCATTGAAAAACTATTATTCAAATATTCCTTGACACTATTAAGAAGGTCTACATCATTCCCAATCAACAATATGTCATCCACATATAGTATTAAGAATGCTACAGAGCTCCCACTCACTTTCTTGTAAATACAAGATTCTCCATAAGTTTGTATAAAACCAAAACTTTTGATCACCTTATCAAAACGTTGATTCCAACTTCGGGATGCTTCAATCCATAGATGGACCGCTGAAGTTTGCATACCGTGTTAGAATCTGTAGGATCGACAAAACCTTTGGGTTGCATCATATACAACTCTTCATCAATATCTCCATTGAGGAATGCTGTTTTGACATCCATCTGCCATATCTCATAATCATAATATGCGATTGCTAACATAATCCTCATAGACTTTAGCTTCTCTGGTGAGAAAGTCTCATCGTAGTCAACTCCTTGAATTTGTCGAAACCCTTTTGCGACAAGTCAAGCTTTATAGACAAGAACATTACCATCAAGATCTTTTCTTCTTGAAAATCCATTTGTTCTCGACAGCCTTCCGCCATCCGTAAGTCCACCAAAGTCCATACTTGGTTTTCGTACATGGATCCAATCTCGGATTTCATGGCTTCTTGCCATTTATTGGAATCTGGCTCATCATCTTCCTCATATGTCTCGGGTCATCGGTGTTGTCCACCAACATGACACTCATAACGGAATCATACCAACTGGAGTGGTACGAGTTCTCGCTGACCTCCGAGGCTCAGAGCAACTTCAACCGAAGTTTCATGATCATCATCATTAGCTTCCTCTCTAATTGGTGCAGCACCACAGAACTTGCACCACAGAACTTCTTCCCCGTGCGCTACTCGCACTTCGAGAGAAGGTTCGACAACCTCGTCGAGTTCTACTTTCCTTCCAGTCACTTCTTTCGAGAGAAATTCCTTCTCTAGAAAGGATCCATTCTTAACGAAGATTTTGCCTTCGGATCTATGATAGAAGGTATACCCAATAGTTTCCTTCGGTATCCTATGAAGACGATTTTTCCGCTTTGGGTTCAAGCTTGTCCGCCGTAACTTCTTTACATAGGCTTCGCATCCCCAAACTTTAAGGAACGATAATTTAGGTTTCTTCCCAAACCATAATTCATACGTGTCGCTTCAACGGATTTAGACGGTGCCCTATTTAAAGTGAATGCGGTTTCTAATGCATAACCCCAAAATGATAGCGGTAAATCAGAAGTGACATCATAGAACGAACCATATCTAAAAGAGTTCGATTCGACGCTCGGACACACCATTACGCTGTGGTGTTCGGCGGTGTCAATCAGAAAGTATTCCGCATTTCTTCAAATGCTCGCCAAACTCGTAACTCGATATTCACCTCCACGATCGTAACGCAGAAATTTAATCTTCTTGTTACGTTGATTCTCTACCTCACTTTGAAACTCCTTAAACTTCTCGAAAGTTTCGGACTTATGTTTCATGAAATAGATATACCCATATCTACTCAAGTCATCCGTGAAGGTAAGAACATAACGATAACCACATGATGCTACACTCATTGGACCACACATCGGTATGTATGATTTCCAATAAGTCCGTAGCTCGCCCATCATACCGTAAAATGGAGTCTTAGTCATTTTCCCATCGACATGCTTCGCATCTTTCAAGTGATTCAAAATCAAGTGATTCAAGAAGTCCATCGAATGGAGTTTCTTCATACGCTTCGCCCAATGTGACCAAGACATAAAGGCCACATATAGGTCTAATTATCGCTGATTTCAAACGCTAGCCTCAATGTTGTTGATATGTGTATTTCCACTATCGAGATTCAATAAGAATAGACCATCTATCAAAGGTGCATGTGCATAAAACATATTACTCATATAAATCGAACAACCATTATTCTCGATTTAAACAAGTAACCGCCTCGCAATAAACAAGATCCCAATATAATGTTCATGCTCAACAGGCACTAAATAACAATTATTTAAGTATAAAACTAATCCCGATGGTAGATGAAGGGTAGCGTGTCGACCGCGATCACATCAACCTTTGATCCGCTTCCCACGCCGCATCGTCACCTCGCTCTTCGCTAGCTTCCGCTTATTCTCGCAAAGACCGTTTGAAGTTACAAATATGAGCAACCAAACCAAGATTAAATACCGTGCACTACTACGAGTACTAGTGAGATACACATCAATAACATGTATATCGATATACCTTTCTTCTTGATGTTGCCGTTCTTCGATCCGCCAAGTACTTTGGACAATTCCGCCAAAGGACCTTCTCCCTTGCGAAAAGCACTTAGTTTCGTGCTTGGGTCCAACCTTGGTCTTCTTCGGCGTGGTAACTTTCTTACCACCCTTCTTGAAGTGTCCCTTTGCTTAGACTTGCCTTTCTTGAGTTTGGTGGTCTTATTGACCATCAACACTTGGTGCTCTTTCTTGATCTCCACTTCGCAGATTTTAACATAGCAAACAGCTCGCAACTCTTTGTTCATGTTCGCATGTTGTAGTTCATCACAAAGTTCCTGTAACTTGGTGGTGGCAAGGATCGGAGGACACGGTAAATCCCCAAAGCATTAGGAATCACTATACCCAAGCTTTGAAGTTTGTTTGCGTGCCTGCACATCTTAAGCACATGCTCACCGACGGAGCTGCCCTCTTCCATCTTGAAGTTAAAGAACTTTCGTAAGCCTCATAGCTTTCAATTGCATGAGTCTCAAAAATCAATTTGAGATCCTCGACAATATCATATGGGTCGACTCTTCAAACCTTTTTCAAGCTCCGATTCTAAACCATACAAGATAGCACACCTAACTATGGAGTACTAATTCTTCCGAGCGAGGTAAACATTCTTTACTTCATCGGAAGCATCACCGCAGGTGGGTCACCCAAATGTGCATCCAAAGACATAGGTCAAATTACCAGCTGTGAGGACAATCCTCAAATTGCGGAACCAATCCGCGAAGTTGCTTCCATTGTTTTTCAACTTTTATTTCTCTAGGAACGCATTAAAATTGATGGTCGGGGCTGCCATTGATCTACAACATATTTGCAATAGTTTAGACTAAGTTTATGACAAATTGAGTTCAAATTAATTAATGAAATTAAACTAGGTGAACTCCCACTCAAAACAACATCCCTCAAATTGTTTTAGTGATCACACGAACCAAATCCACTACATCAACACCGATCATCACGAGAGTTGATATAGTTTCAATGGCGAACAATCGTCATGTTCATCATATCTACTATATGATTCATGTTTTACCTTTCGGTGATCCGTGTTCCGAGACCATGTCTGTACATGCTAGGCTCGTAAAGATCAAACCTTAGTTTCTGCATGAGCAAATCTGGCTTGCTCACGTTGTATACACTTGCAGAATCTAACACACCCGATCATCACGTGGTGCTTCGAAACAACAAGCTTTAGCAACGGTGCTAACTAAGGGCGAACACTTTATGACTTGAAATTGATGTGCATGAGGGATCATCTTATAATGCTACCGTCGTCTACCAAGCAATACAAGATGCATAAAGGATTAACATAACATGCAATTCAATAATATGTGATATGATATGGCCTTTCTTCTTTGTGCTTAGATCTCCATCTTCAAGCACCTAACATGATCTCCATCATCACCGCATTGCATCAAGGTCAATGACGCTTCACCATGGTTGTCGCCCACGGCTTCAACTATTACAACTACTTTGAATAGACACGCGGTCTTAACATAAATTAAAGACAACCATATGGTTCTCGGTTGCCAACTTACAATAAGGAACATTGCATACATCAAATATAATCACAATCATGGCCATATCACATCATCGCACACCCCTGCAAAACAAAGTTAGACGCCTCTACTTTCTTTGCATATTTTACGTGGTTTGGGGCTTTCAATAAGTGTCGTTCTAACTTACGAACAAGAACCACAACATTGATACTAGCATTGTTGATCACCCGTTGTAAATTGGATCTTAACTATGCTAGGAGAAACAGGCACCCGCAAAGCCACTTATGCAATACAAGTTGCATGTCAAGCATGGAGCAAGTCTCATGAACGATGTCATGTAAGGTTAGCCCGGGCCGCTTCATCCCTGTTATCGCCATATTTTGGCCTAAGATGGAGATGGGCCGTGATCAAGATGGGCTTAGAAGATACATATATTCAACGTGTCGTTGGATCGGCCTAGTGCGTGGATTTGGGCTGAATTGCCCGTGTATCTTGTATCTTAGTAGGATTCGTTTTGTTTAGGTTCCGTTTATGTTTAGATAAAGATGGAGTTGTAGAGTTATTCCAAAAGTAGAGAGTCTCCGGACTATAAATATGTACCTAGGGTTATTGAGAAGAGGAGGACAATCACGTTCACAACAAACACAATCTCGGCGCATCGCCACCCCTTGTTCTAGGGTTTTTCTCGGGTAGTAGTGCCATCGCCTAGATCGCATCTTGCGATCTAGGCGATTTACTTATGTTATCCGGTGTTACTCGTACTGAAGCCTTGTTGATGGCGAGTAACACCTTTACCACAGATTTGTTAGAGCTAGCATCGATACTTTTACTATGATTGCTTATTCATGCTACCTCTAGCTATCTCGCCGCCTTTGCACCTTCTCCCGTGTAAAGGTGGCATCTTGCTTGATTTCGCTAAGTCGATTTGATCTGTTATAGTTGTGCCTTGTTCATCAAGGTTTAGTTTAATATCTACGTGGTTAGGCCTCACAAACGGGTTGAACGATCCTAATACGAAGGTATGGTTTATTGATCTTAGAGGGATGTTTCCGGAATTGACGTTATGTTGGTTTTAGGCCTTCTAGGATCGGTTTTCTACTATCTTCGTATCTATTAGGCTCAACTACGCTGGGACGCCCGGGGCGTGGTGAAAACGTTAAACTATCGTAGATCGATTTAACTTGTAGTAATTAAGCAAAACCCCATGTTATCATAGATCCAATGCAGAGCTATGGGGACAATCGGCTCGAAAGCCGATTTATGGAAACACGGGAGCCGATCACGGCTCGAATTTTACGATACTTGTTTACCGTGCAGAAACCAATCGAACAATCCATCACCTTCCGACCAGGTATAGGTCAGGTGGCATCTCGAACCAAGACAGACGCGTGCGCCGGAAGATTTGGCGTCGATCGAGGGACCAGGCCCACCAGCCTGGAGCCTCCCGGCTCTTCGTGTTGCTCGTCACCGCTCACGGTGAGTTTTGACAGCAACACATTCGCACGCCGGTGGGACCTTCAACAACATCTACATCAATGTCCGACGGCACGATGGAGAACAGGCCGTCACGTGACGACGAGCTTCCTGCCGAGCACAAAGCGGCATGACGAGATCAAAGAGCTCTTCGCCGACCTCATCGGCTCTTTCGAGAGGACCCGTCAAGGTGGCATCGTGGAAGGGATTCTCCCCGAGGGTGCTCTCGATGAAGTGGATCTGTCTGCTCCTTCGAGGAACGCCCAGGCTCTACGACAGAGGTCAACTACATGGTGGCTCATTCTCTACACCGCCACTCGAGAGCCCGTGAACGCTGAGCGGGTCGCGTTCGCGTGGTCCAGAAATCATGAAACATCGATTCCGCCGGGGCCCACTTTAGAACCCACCAAGGAGAAAGACCGCCCACACCAGGCCGCAACTGCCATTCACACTCGCGGCTCCAGAGCCGCCAGGATCAGCGGCATATATTGTCTACAAGGCCGGAGGCGATCCAGGTGATTGCCAATTCCTGTTCGAGCCACCCAAAGAGATCCCGCATGGGTACATATGTGCCTACGTGCCGGACTGCAACAACTTGGCACGCACCAGCCAGATCGCAACTGCAGGAGTGTCCGCGGCAGGGGTTCCGCCGCAGGTCTTCGTGAGCAGCGCTCGGAGTAACGATGTCAGGATGGACGACAACAAAGCGTGGCTAGCCAAGTATGCCATCGAACAAGCCATGAGAGTCTAGCCCCGCAGCTCAAACAAAGGATCAAATCACTACCATCCCGAGAGATCGCTTCGCCGTCGAAAAAGGCGCACATCGGCTACTCAAAACCGTACCCCAACGAGTTTGACCTGATTCCCTACCACCCAAATATAAGCTCCCGAGTTCTCAAGATTCAGCGGATCGGGGGTCAAGCTCGATCGAGCACATAAGCCGATACCGCACAGCTAGGCATGATTTCGCATCGGATCAAATGCGTGAGATTTTTGCACAATCTCTAACAGACCAGCCTTTGGGTGGTACACCTCAGCCACCGATTCAATCCGTGCACAGCAACTAGAAGAACAGTTCCACATCCAATACCATTCGAGGCCACCGAGGCTGGCATTGCGCACTGGCGCAGTACGATGCGGGAGAAATCAGCGAATACATCCAGCGCTTCAGACCATCAAGAACAGATGTTACTCGGCTCGTTAACCGAGAAGGAAGCAATCGAAGTGGCAAGATCAGGCCTCTCAAAGACCCATCAAGGACGTGGCATTCTGTAGATTACAACTCATTGGCGCACATGGCTCGTAAACCGACGATGTATGAGCAGCGCCACCGAAGTTGTACCAAGACAAATTCAGACGTCCGATAAGCCCGGTCGATGTAAGAGGAAGATCCTACGCAGACCAGGAGGTGGCCGTGGTGAATGGGCTCGGGGCGATCCTGACTGTAAATGGGTGAAACAGCAAGGGCCTGCGAGAGGGTTCGACTTTGATGTGAGCAAGGCTGAGCAGATATTCGATCTGCTGAAGGAGAAGCAATGAGGTTGCCGAAGGCCACAAAATCCCACGCCCAGAGATGAACGGGAGACCATACCGCAAGTGGCATCATTCGCTCACTCACCCCAACGAGTGCAAGGAGCTTCGCCAAATCCAGATGGCTATAGAGCAAGGCCGTCGATCCTCGGCCATTGCCATGAAAGTGGACACGAACCTGCTCCCGGTGTCAACATGATAGAACTCAAGCCCGCGAGACGCCAATCGGACTTTTCGCTCAAGGCGTCAACATGGCTGGGTCTGGGTACCACCATGACACGCACAAGGTAGGAGGCGATCACTCTCGGGCGAAGAAGAGAGAAGGCTGGTCCACGCGATCGCCCAGCCACGATAACGGGCGATACTTAACAGAGGAACAAGTGAGGAGAGTGCGATATCGAAGCCACATTCCACGATCTCCTTAATAAGTATGAGCGCCAAGATGACCAAAGACGACGTAGACGATGGAAGATATGAGCACCTTGCCGTGGGACCGCCAAAAGAGAAGGAAGGCGCAGACAAACATTGGGATTGCCCTTTTCAAGCATTGCTGGGACGTGGGAATGAGCCGATTGCCTCATAGACAACCGCCTGAATGTGGACAGCAAAGAAGGGCACGAGGCCGATTCGGTGTTCGAACGTCTAGGACCTCTCAACCTCGAGCCGCCCTAAGGAGTCCGCTGAGCGAAGGGCCTTGAGAGGCCTGTGGATGACAAAGAAGAAGACAGGTTTCACCGCCCAAGGTGGTGCCCCGATGGACTCGCACACACCCGTGCGAGGGTGCAGCTGCGTAACTTAGAAGAAGCAAGCGCAGATTCCACGCCGCTAAAGAAAGCACGGCCTGACCGGGCAAAGTAAGGCAGACTACGGAGACGGAGGGCGCGACAAGGAAAGAGTGGCGCCTAAGTTAATAAAAGCCGATGCACATCGGCATCGGCCGTACAAACATGGTGTTCGTGCTCCCCGTAATTCGCGCCACAACAAACCAATATACCGCAATACGCACTTGATCGCGCCCACCGGTTATCTTTGAGAAGCCACGGAGAAGGGTTACAAACATCCGAAAGCTCAGACCGGGCTACATCAATGGACAACCCGCAAGAAGATGTTAGTGGACACCGAGCGCGGTCAATATCATGCCATACTCCATGCTACGACGCTAGGGGACGCCATCGGACTCATCAAAAACCAACGCCACCGCCACGACTTCAAACGCCAGCGGAACGCATATGCTCGCGCGGGATCCGGATCATCGAAAAAAAAACCAGGAAAACCTTTTTTCCGGCCGAATTGAGCAACCAAATAATATCATGCCATACCCATGCTACGCACGCTTGGGGACGCGCGCTGATCAAAACCAACGCAAACGCACGTTAAGCGACTTCAACGGGCCGCTGCCTACGAAGCAAACGCGGTGATTGGAAGACTGGCTGAACCGCACCTAACGCCATTTATTTTTCGAATTTCAAAAGACCTAATATCATCATGCCCATATCCATGCTACGACGCTGGGGGGCTCTCTGGGACGACTGATCAAAAAAACACGCTAACGTTACAGCGGCGGTCGCCGCCTTTCTGGAAGCATATGCTCGAACGTGATCCACATCGCGCAGGAAAAACCCCACGCCACGCTTTTCATTTTTTACCGCCGTCTTGAAAGGATTGGATCCACGCTAATCGCTGCATTCCATCCACGATGCATCGCCTGTCACACATGGGGGACGGGATGAAGTGGAGGTCGTCCATGCACGATTCTATCGAAGTTTCCACCGCTGGCATGAACATCCGGAAGCGGAAGACCAAGAGCCGATCTCGAATCAATCTAGACGGCTGCGAACGTGTGAAGCTACAAAAGCGGTGAGGCTGGTCTTATCCACCGCCTTACAGAGTAGAAAAGCCCACGATCATCCGTGGTACGGCCGATCCTCGCGATCGCCACAAAAATAAAAAGCAGCGATCATACGACAAGCGGTTCATGTAGTCGTAGAGGGATACTCGCCATCAGAAAATAATAAGGTGTAAACCGTCTTGACAGATGCAAGAAGAAAGGGCCGATTCAGCGACGGCCCAAATTATTCTTGTTGTCCTCACCCATCGCTTGCCCTGTGTTTGGCGCCGATTTGAGTGACGGAAAGCTAGGGTATGGGTTTACATCACCGATGAGCTAGAAGAGATCGACATTGGTCCCGGGATAAGCCACGACCAACATTTATCGCCAGAAGTTAGAGCCAAGTCTCGGGAACCGATGATAGCCCTGTTGAAACAATATCCAGACTGCTTCGCATGGGACTACACAGATGCCTGGGTTGGACAGGAGCATCATCGAGCATCGGCTCGCCAAAAAGGATTTCGCCATTTCAACAAATGAGCACGACAAATGAAGGCCGAAATTTTGGAAGAAGTCAAGAAAGAGGTCGAGAAAATGCTGACGGCCAAGTTGATCAGACCATGCAGGTATGCCGAATGGATTTCTAGCATCGTGCCTGTAGAGAAGAAGGGCGGCCAATGGCGTGTTGCTATAGATTTTCGAGATCTCAACAGAGCTACCCCAAAGGATGAATATCCGATGCTGGTGGCAGAAACATTGATCAATGCAGCAGCTGGTCATAAAATTTTGAGCTTCATGGACGGTAATGCCGGGTACAACCAGATCTTCATGGCTCCAGAAGACATACACAAGACTGCATTCGAGTCCTGTGGTCCGTGGGGTTATTTGAATATGTAGTCATGACGTTTGATGAAAAATGCCTGCCGCCACGTATCAAAGGGCCATGAATTATATCTTCCATGATCTGATCGGCAAATTGGTGGAAATCTACATCGATGACGTGGTGGTCAAGTCTGCTTCAGCGCAAGGGCACTTGGGCGATCTGCAACGCGTCCTGGACCGAACAAGAAAGTTTGGCCTGAGGATGAATCCAAAGAAGTGTGCCTTCGGAGTGACGGCCGGTCAGTTCTTGGGTTTTTTGGTCCATGAACGCGGAATTGAGATCGGCCTGAAGAGTCAGGAGGCAGTACGAACGATGAAACCACCCACTACAAAGAAAGAGCTACAGTCTCTCATTGGTAAGATCAACTTCGTCAGACGATTCATCTCTAATCTGTCAGGAAGGATAGAGCCGTTCATGGGGCTCGTGAAGATTAAAGCTGACGAGGAATTCCGGGGGCGTAACAACAACGGGCCTTCGATTTAAATCAAAGAATATCCGACAAAGCCGCCAGGTTAGTTCCACCCACCGCATAAACCGTTCTACCTTTACTTGTCGACACGCCCATCGCCTCGGTGGTACAAGTGCATGATGGGCTAGAGCGAGTCGTATTCTACATAAGGTATGATGCCGGACGCAGACGCGGTATCCAGATATCGACAAGTTGTGCCTCTGTTTGTTTTTTACATGCACCAAGCTGCGCCACATTTTGCTATCAGCAGAGGTCATCATCATATGCAAGTCGGACGTCATAAAGCACATGCTATCGGCTCCTATGTTAAAAGGCCGATTAGGCAAATGGATGTTTGCATTATCAGAGTTCGACATCCAGTATCAGCCTGCGAAAGCCGTTAAGGGACAGGCGCTGGCTGATCTTATTGCCGACAGGATCAACACTAACATAGCGGCACTGTCCATAAAAGCATGGGCTATGTTTTTCGACGGATCAGTTTGTGACGATGGCTGCGGCATCGGCATTTTTCTCGTGTCGCCCCGGGGGGCAACATTTTCCTTCTCCATCAGATTGTCTACTTCTCCCACTAACAATGTAGCTGAGTACGAGGCAATACGCAAGGGGATGGAGTTACTCCTCGGCCGAGCCAAGCAGGGAAATTTTGGAGACTCAAGTTGGTGATTTCCCCTCACGGAGGACTACAAGTGCGGAGCGAGTCCTCTTCCCATTATGGCTGCACCGCCGAGCTGATGACGCAATTCCGGTACATCAACTTCACTTGGATCCCACGTGCAGAATACCGAGGCGAACGATCTTGCGCAGATAGCTTGGATACAAGGATATGGTAGAAGGAGCCGATGTCCGTGCATTCCTAGAAGCAGACGATCGAGAGCCGATATCTTCAATTACTTGAAAGATTCGCCTGGGGCACCTAAACGGATAAGGTACAAAGCCATGAAGTACGTGCTTATTGGGGATGACATGTTTTACAGACTGGAAGGGCTATTGCTCAAGTGCTCGGGGACAGCGAGGCCAATCAGCTCCTACATGAGGTACACGAAGGAGCCTGTGGAACTCACCAATCGGCTCATAAGATGAAATGGTTGATCAGCGATCGTGGTTTTATTGGCCCACTATGCTTGAGGACTGTTTCAACTACTACAAAGGGTGTCAAGCATGTCGAAATTTGGGAAAATCCAAATGGTACCCGTGATCAAGAATGAATCCCATCATCAAACCTTGGCCATTCCGAGGTTGGGGCATGGACATGATCGGCAAGATCAATCCTCCATCAAGCAAAGGCCACATGTGGATCTTGGCCATCATGCATTATTTTACCAAGTGGGTGGAAGCCGTCCCTATGAAGTCAAGAAGTTCAAAAGATGTCATCAATTTCGTGAAAGAGCACGCCATTCATAGGTTTGGGATTCCCGCACTATCACAACCGATGGAGGTTCGGTTTTGTTTCTCACGAAGTTCGAAAGTTCTGTGAGGACACAGGATTAAACGATACGGTCATCTCCGTACTACGCCAAGCAAATGGGCAAGCCGAGGCCCAACCGTAGTCTTATCAAGCTGATCAAGAGGAAAATCGATGAGCACCCTAGGCGCGTTGGCATGAGGTTTTATCGAGGCTTTATGGGCTTATCGCATGTCGTGCCATGGGGCGATAAAAACCTCTCCGTACCATCTGGTCTATGGGCAAGAAGCCGTATTGCCTTGGGAAATTACGGCTGGATCGAGACGTGTTACTTTTCAGAATGAGCTAACGGCTGAAGAATATGCAACTTTGATGAGTGACAGCGTGGAAGATGTGACTGAGCTTAGGCTGTGGTCGCTTGAGAAAATAAAAGAGAACAAGGCGAAAGTAGCTCGTGCCTACAACAAGAAGGTGAAGCCAAAGGAGTTCCACGTTGGAGATCTGGTATGCGCGTACATGCTTGAGCAGTTGGATGGTGAAAAATTTCCAGTGGCAGTCAATGGCCAGCATCTCAAGAAGTATTTTCCAAGCATGTGGGATATGGGACAATAAAAACTTGAGGGGCCGATACGTGAGATCGGCTAAGTCGATTGGCAAGAATATGGGGGCGGCGGAAAATCGGCCGAATAAAAAAAAACAAACAACAAGCTACTAAGGAAATGCCTTGAGGGCATGGAGAGTGTCAGCACGGAACTCAGTTATTTCAGCTTCATCATCATCATCCTTGCTGGTCGATAGTTGTTCGTTCAGGACACAGGTCGCCTATTTTGAAAAGAGGTCGCAGGTTACCGTTTCAGACCAAGAAATGGCCGTTGTGATTCAACTGAAGGTTGACCCTGTCAAACGTTTTTTAGGAGGAGCCGATGGGTGGTCATCGGCTTTGTGCAATTTAACTTGTTTGACTATATGCGTGCAGCATGATGAAAGCCGATACAGTGTTATCGGCTTATGGAACATCGACTTGTTTCGGTCATCGGCAAAATCGAAGCGAAAGGAAGCAATATTTGGGAAACAGAGTTCATTCATTCAAAGATCATTGCTTACAGAATGATCGATTACAAAAGGGGCCTGCTACTGCTACGGCCATTACTACTAAATCCTAATCGAAGCCGAGGTCGTCGTCGCTGCTGCCGCCGCCGTCCTCCTCGCTGTCGTCGGCGCTGCTACCAGCGTCGTCTTCGCTGCTGCTACTGAGGAAGCCGGTAGGGGCCTCCTCGTCCTCGTCTTCGTCGTCGTCGTCGTCTTCTGACCCGGCACGGAAGTACCTCACCGGCTGGTACTCCTCGGAGGAGGGGTCCTCCTCCTCCTCTTCTTCTTCCTCTTCTTCAGAGGAGTCGACGCCATCCCAGGACATGGCGTCGTCGCTGCTGTCCGCCTCCCCGTCGGCGAGGAACGAAGGTTTTCTTGCCGTCAGGACGATCGTCCTCGACCAGACGGCAAGAAGTCCCAACCCTCTCGTCCCACCATTGTGGGGCGAGTGTTGTACGCTGTCGGCGGGTGCTCGAGTCGGCTCATGCCACCGAGGCTATTGGAGGCGTGGGAGGAGAGATCGGAGGAAGCAGAGGAGGCCATGGCGAGAAAGAGGGTTTTTTCCGATGGAGAAAGAGGGTTTTCTGGCTACGGGAGGAAGATGGGGACTGTGAACTGTTCAGGCGGATTTAAATAAAGAGGAATAGTGAAGAAACGGTTCAATGCCATAACAGTTTCCCAGATTGCGCTGCCAAAATCGTCAAATCATGCACTGCGGAGGAGTTGAGAAGACAGGGCATCATGATGAAGGGGTGGCGTGACGATCCTGTTCTGCCACGCGTTCTGACGTACGCGTAACCCGATAAAAAAAAAGGGGGGAAGAGGAAAACCCAGGAGAAGAAAAAAACACACAGAGTGGTTTTGGAATTATCATTGCCAAAACCAGGGGGGCATGTGTTATCGCCATATTTTGGCCTAAGATGGAGATGGGCCGTGATCAAGATGGGCTTAGAAGATACATATATTCAACGTGTCGCTGGATCGGCCTAGTGCGTGGATTTGGGCTGAATTGCCCGTGTATCTTGTATCTTAGTAGGATTCGTTTTGTTTAGGTTCCGTTTATGTTTAGATAAAGATGGAGTTGTAGAGTTATTCCAAAAGTAGAGAGTCTCCGGACTATAAATATGTACCTAGGGTTATTGAGAAGAGGAGGACAATCACGTTCACAACAAACACAATCTCTACAGATCGCCACCCCTTGTTCTAGGGTTTTCTCGGGTAAGTGCCATCGCCTAGATCGCATCTTGCGATCTAGGCAGTATTTACTTATGCGTTATCCGGTGTTACTCGTACTAAGCCTTGTTGATGGCGAGTAACACCTTTACCACAGATTTGTTAGAGCTAGCATCGATACTTTTACTATGATTGCTTATTCATGCTACCTCTAGCTATCTACCGCCTTTGCACCTTCTCCGGGTGTAAAGGTGGCATCTTGCTTGATTTCGCTAAGTCGATTTGATCTGTTATAGTTGTGCCTTGTTCATCAAGGTTTAGTTTAATATCTACGTGGTTAGGCCTCACAAACGGGTTGAACGATCCGTGTACGTAAGGTATGGTTTATTGATCTTAGAGGATGTTTCCGGAATTGACGTTATGTTGGTTTTAGGCCTTCTCTAGGATCGGTTTTCTACTATCTTCGTATCTATTAGGCTCAACTACGCGTGGGACGTTCGGTTGCGTGGTGAAAACGTTAAACTATCGTAGATCGATTTAACTTGTAATTAAGCAAAACCCCATGTTATCATAGATCCAATGCAGAGCCATGGGGACAATCGGCTCAAAGCCGATTCTGAGAAACACGGGAGCCGATCACGGCTCGAATTTTACGATACTTGTTTACCGTGCAGAAACCAATCGGAACAATCCATCACCTTCCCGACCAGGTATAGGTCGGTGGCATCTCGAACCAAGACAGGACGCGTGCGTGCCGGAAGATTTGCGGGCCGTCGACCGAGGGACCAGGGCCCACCAGCCGCTCTGGGAGCCTCCCGGCTCTTCGTGTTGCTCGTCACTGCCCGCCGGTGAGTTTTGACAGGCAACAATCCCAACATACCGCAAGATGCAAAGTACACAAGAAGCAATCGACAATAAAAGCATCAACGCCCACAATGACCATTGTGTTCTACTCGTGCAACAGATCTACATATAGACACGGCTCTGATACCACTGTAGGGGTTCGTAGCATGTAAAACAAAAATTTTCTATCGCATACAAACAAACAAGACAAGATCTATCTACTAGATTGTAGCAACGAGTCGATGTAATAACTTACCCTCGAAGATTCCAAAGTGTTTAACGAGAGCGGATTCTCGTGGGTGATGTAGTCGTACTCTTTCCGATCTCAAGATCGTGTAGACGATCCTTCCGCGCCATGCTCCGCAGCGCTTCAATCGGTCACACATTCGGTTTCGACGAAGACCTTCCTCTCCTTGTTCCAGTGCAGCGGAGGTTGTAGCACTCTCCTCGCGATTCCTAAGACAGCGTGGCAAGGGTACCTAAGTAGAGGGAAATCCCGCAGGGCTTCGCCTTAAGCCGGAGCGAGTATGGTGGAGTATGAGAGAGGGATATTAGTGGTCTAGAGATTAGACACACCAATTAGAAGGCTCTAAACCGCAGGCTAAAGCAATTAGAAGCTCTAAACCAAAACGGCTCTAAACCGGAGATTAGAGGATAGGAACTTGTGTCTAGAGGAGGCCCTGCCCCTCCTTTTATAGGTGGAGGGGCTGGCGCGCCAGGGGAGGGAGGGGAGTCCCTCCCCAACTCGGCCTAGGCTGGCCGCCGGCTTGGAGGAGAGGGACTCCTCCTCCAAGTTGGTTTCAACCTCCTCTTGCTTGTTTCCCACAGTTTCCTGTTTCCCACAGTTTCCTGTTTTCCACAGTTTCCTGTTTTAGCCGTTTGACTTTCAAACTGGCAGTTTGACTTTTCAGTTTTGGAACAGCAAGAACACTTAGTACATGATGCAATCATTCAATGACACATTCATGTACCCCCCCGGAGTGCCGGACAATCCGGAACCTTCTAGAACATTCCCGATGAAAACACCGGAATCATTCCCGAACTCCGAAACGAGACTTTCCTTATATGAATCTTATTCTCGGACCATTCCGGATCACCTGATATCCGGATCCCATCCGAGACTCGAACAACATTCGGTCTCTTTCTCATAATACCATAACTACTCAAAACAACGTCGAATCCTTAAGTGTGTCTCCCTACGGTTCGTGAATTGCGGACATGATCGAGACACTTCTCCGAACAATAACCAATAGAGGAATCTGTAAATTCATATGGCTCCCATATTTCTATGATTACTTTGCGATCGAATGAACCACTTACATACGATACCAATTTCCCTTTGTCTCACGATAGTTTACTTATCCGAGGTTATGATCGTCGGTATCTCTGCATACCTAGTTCAACCTCGTTACGATAAGTACTCTTTTCTCGTTCCGTGATATGTGATCCCTTGTGACCTAGTCACATGCTTGCAAGCTAATTGGATGACATTCCACAGAGGGCCAGTATATCTATCCGTCATATGGATGGACAAATCCACTCTTGATCCATGTGTTTCAACCAATACTTTCCGAACACTCAATGCCACCTTTATAGCCACCCAGTTACGGTGTGGTGTTTGATGTCATCAAAGCATCCATCCGGTAAAGGTGATATGCATGATCTCATGGTCGAAGGAATTAGGTTACTATGTATCAGAAAGCATATAACAATTGAACTATTGAAATGACTTGATCTTTATGCTACGCTTATCTATAGGAGTATGTCCACCATATCATTCTCCTAACGATATGATCTTGTTGTTGATAACATCTCAATGTTCATGATAGGGAAACCACAATCATTAATCAACCAACAAGCTAGTGAAGTATAGAGGCTATACTAGGGACTTCAAATTAAGTTTACAAATCACACAAGTATTAATGTTTCCTTGTTAATACCATTATAGCATGAATGTAAACATTTATCATAAACACAAAGATATAATAATAACTATATTTATTATTGCCTCTAGGGCATATCTCCAACATGACACTCCCCGGGCCCAGTGGACGGGGTGTTACAAGTGGTATCAGAGCCGATCCTCACGGTTAAACGGGTGTGTGCGGGTCAGTGGCGGGACATGTGGAGCATGGCACGTTTGCCCCGGAGTGGACACGGCATGGCACATGTGCCGGCACTGGACGCACATACGAGTGCCAAGAGGGAACGTTCCTGGGGTGTTCTTGATTGATTAGGGCATCGATCTTCTAAAGGGTGGGTGTATGTGAGATCGAAGCACATGACTTAATAGGAAGATATAGGATACTCATACCAACAAGTTGCAACTTCTTTTATGGAAGCTCATTCGAAAAGAACTCTAAGGCTAAGTGTGCTTGGCCTAGAGAAATTCTAGGATGGGTGACTGGCCGGGAAGTGGGTACCGAGTGCGCATGTGTGAGGACAAAGTGCGCAAAAAAGACTAATGTTGGTTTGTGGGACTAGTCTAAATATCCTATTAAGCTACTAGGAGTGACACCCCTCGGGCCCAGTGGACGGGGTGTTACATTGCACTACTACTCTTCGACCATTTCAGTGCTGCATGCGACTTGAGAATAGAGCGCTCATAGTCTGATGATAGCCTTGGCTCGGGTTGGTGAAGAGTCTTCAGCATTTTTTGCACTCGGGCTTTTTCTTCTTCGGTGTTGGGGAACTCTGGCTCTTTTGTCCACTTCAATTTAGCAAAAACTCTGTCGTTTTCTCCTTTGCGATCACCACATTCTCCTCTAGAGTATAGTCGTAAGGTATCTTGGGAGGAACCTTTGGTACTTTTGGTAGGGTATCTTGTTGATGTCTCGGTGATCGGTTACCACTCCGTAGAGTACTGGTGGTACTCTTACGCTTTTTTCCTGAGACATAGTGGGCTAAGACTACCGACGCTGGCGAAGACAGCGCTTAGAGACTACCGACGCGGTGTGACGATCAAGCGTTGGAGGCACCGACACAACGATGATGGCTATTGCACTGGAGACAGGTGAGGTGGCAGAGACGACTTTTGCGCTGGAGACGGGTGAGGCAGCAGCGAAGATGGAGTGCTCTGAGAAATCGATGGCCTTGGCATCCGATTTGGAAGCACGATGTATTCCTTTCGCCATAGAATGGTGTTGTTTTTTGTTGGAGATATGCCCTAGAGGCAATAATAAAAGCAGTTATTATTATATCTTTGTGTTTATGATAAATGTTTACATTCATGCTATAATTGTATTAACCGGAAACATTAATACTTGTATGATTTGTAAACTTGTTAGAGTCCCTAGTAAAGCCTCTTTGTAATAATAGCTTGTTGGTTGATAGATGATCATGGTTTCCTGATCATGAACATTGAGATGTTATTGACAACAAGATCATATCATTAGGAGAATGGTGTGATGGACATACTCCTTTAGATAAGCGTAGCATAAAGATCAAGTCATTTCAATAGTTTGTTTGCTATAAGCTTTCAGATACATGGTAACCTAATTCCTTTGACCATGAGACTATGCTAATCACTATTAGCGGATGGATGCTTTTATGACATCAAACACCACTTCATAACTAGGTGGTTATAAAGGTGGCATTGAGTGTTCGGAAACTATGTGTTGAGGCATATGGATCAAGAGTGGAATTTGTCCATCCATATGACGGATAGATATACTCTAGGCCCTCTCGGTGGAATGTCATCCAATTAGCTTGCAAGCATATGACTGGCTCACAAGGGATCACATATCACAGGAACGAGTAAAGAGTACTTATCGATAACGAGGTTGAACTAGGTATGCAGAGATACCGACGATCAGACCTCGGATAAGTAAAATATCGCGAGACAAAGTGAAATTGGTATCGTATGTAAATGGTTCATTAGATCACGAAGTAATCGTAGAAATATGTGGGATCCATATGAATTTCCAGAATCCTCTATTGGTCATTGATCGGAGAAGATACTCAGTCATGTATACATAATTCATGAATCGTAGGGAGACACACTTAAGGATTCAATGTTGTTTAGTAGTTATAGAAAGTGAGTATGAAAATAGAATGTTGTTCGGAGTCTCGTATGGGATCCAGGATATCACGAGGAGATCCGGAATGGTCCGGAGAATAATATTCATATAAGGAAAGTCCAATTCCGGAGTTCGGGAATGATTCCGGTGTTTTCACCGAAATGATCTAGATGGGTCTAGAAGGTTCACCGATCAGGAAGGGGAAGGTACATAAATATGTCATGACAAAGTGTAATAGTTGCTTCATGTCCTAGGTCACTAGGCTGGGAAAATAAAATAGAGAAATCAAACTCCAAAACTGAAAGTCAAAAGGCAAGTTTGAAAAGTCAAACTGGGACAATGGTTCCTAGTGGAGGGAGGAGAGGAAACCTCCTCTCCCTCCACCGCCAGGGCAAGGAGGAGAGGAATTTGGGGGAGTATTCGACCTTACCCTATCCTAGACGTCCCTCCCTCTCATAAATAGAGTGGAGGGGGCTGCCCCTCCAACACAACACCACAAACCCTAGATCCACCCAAGCCGCTACCGCCATACCGCCACCGCCGCCCTAGACGCCGCTAGCCCTACCTCCTCCCGTCAGCCTCTAAACCCTAGTCACCAAGGAACCCTTCTACTCCACCTACCCGCTCTGGCTTAAGACGAAGCTCTGCGGGATATCCCCTCTAAACTCCAACAGCACGCCGCCATGCTGTCGGAATCTCAAGGAGAGAGATAAAACCTCCGCTGCCTACTGGAACAAGGGAAAGGAAGGTCTTAATAGAGTACCAAACATGTGACCGACTGTGGGAGCACTACCGGAACGCGGCGCCGGAAGGATCATCTACGCGATCTTGAGATTGACAAGTTATGAACTACATCACCCACGAGAATCTACTCTCGTTAACCGCTTTGGAATCTTTGAGGGTGAGTACTCTATTGACTCAGTGCTATAATCTAGTAGATTGATCTTGGCTTGTGTGTGTTCATGCGGTAGAATTTTTTCCATGCTACGAACCCCTCCAGTGGTATCAGAGCCGTGTCTATATGTAGATCTGTTGCACGAGTAAAACACAATGGTCATTGTGGGCGGTGGTGCTTTTATTATCAATTGCTTCTTGTGTACTTTGCATCTTGTGATATGGTGGGATGAAGCGACCCATGCTAACCTTACATGCAATCATTCATGAGACTTTCTCCACGCTCAAAATGCAGATTATATTGTAGAAGTGGATTTGCGGGTGTCTGTCTCTCCCATCATAGTAAAGATTCAATTTACAACGTGCACTTGATAGTTCAAGCATCAACGTTGTGGTTCTTGTTTGTAAGTTAGAATGGTACTTATTGAAAGCCCCAAACCATGTAAAATATGCAAAGAAAATTAGAGGCGTCTAACTTTGTTTTATAGGGGTGTGATGTGATGTGATATGGCCATGATTGTGATTATATATGATGTATGCAATGATCCTTATTGTAAATCGGCAACCGGCAGGAGCCTTATGGTTGTCTTTTTAATTTCGTTAAGACCTGCGTGTCTATTATTCAAAGTAGTTGTAATAGTTGATGCTGGTGGACGACAACCATGGTCGGTTCCATTGAACTTGACACCACACCGGTGATGATGGAGATCATGTTCGTGCTTGAAGATGGAGATCGGAAGCACAAGAAGAAAGGCCATATCATATCACATATTTTGAATTGCATGTGATGTTAATTTTTTATGCATCTTATATTGCTTAGATCGCGACGTTAGCATTATAAGATGATCCCTCTCACAAAATATCAAGTTATAAAGTGTTCGTCCTTAGTAGTCACCATTGCCAAGACTCGTTGTTTCGAAGCACCACGTGATGATCGGGTGTGTTAGATTCTGCGAGTGTATACAATGGGAGCAAGCCAGATTTGCTCATGCGGAAACTAAGGTTACATCTTGACGAGCCTAGCATGTATAGACATGGTATCAGAACACGGATCACTAAAAGGTAAAGCATGAGCCATATAGTAGATATGATGAACATGTTGAATGTTCACCTTTGAAACTACATTATGTCTCGTGATGATCAGACTTGATGTAGTGGATTTGGTTTGTGTGATAACTAAAACAATGTTAGGGATATTGTTTTGAGTGGGAGCTCACCTAGACTAATTTAACTTTTAATTAGAACTCAATTTGTCATAAACTTAGTCTAAACTATTGCAAATATGTTGTAGATCAATGGCGGCCCCTACCATCAATTTTAATGTGTTCCTAAAGAAAGAAAAGTTGAAAAACAATGGAAGCAACTTTGCGGATTGTTTCCACAATTTGAGGATTGTCCTCAATGCTAGTCATTTGACCTATGTGTTCGATGCACCGTTGGGTGACCCACCTGCAAATGATGCTACCGATGAGGTGAAAAATGTTTACCGCACTAGGAAGAATCAGTACTCCACAGTACAGTGTGCTATCTTGTATGGTTTGGAATCAGAGCTTCAAAAGAGGTTTGAGAAATTTGACCCACATGATATTGTCTATGAACTCAAAATGATATTTGAGGCTCACGCGGAATTTGAGAGTTATGAATCTTTTGAGAATTTCTTTAACTACAAGATGGAAGAGGGCAGCTCCGTCAGTGAGCATGTACTTAAGATGTCTGGGCAGGCTAATAAGCTCCAGATCTTGGACATAATAATTCCTAATGAGTTGGGGATTCATCGTGTCCTCCAATCACTACCACCAAGTTACAAGAACTTTGTGATGAACTACAACATGCGGTGCATGGATAAGACATTGCCAGAACTCTTCTCTATGTTGAAGTATGCAGAAGTGGAGATCAAGAAAGAGCACCAAGTGTTGATGGTCAATAAGACCACCAATTTCAAGAAGCAAGGCAAGTCTAAGAAAAAGGGAAACTTCAAGAAGGGTGGTAAGAAACCTACCGTGCCGGCGAAGAAGACCAAGGCTAGGCCTAAGCCTGATACTGGGTGCTTTTACTACAAGGGAGAAGGTCACTGGAAGTGGAATTTTCCCAAGTAATTCGCGGTTCTGAAGAACGGCAACATCAAGAAGAAAGGTATATCCGATATACATATTATTGATGTGTATCTTACTAGTAGTCATAGTAGTGCCTGAGAATTTGATACTGGTTCGGTTGCTCATATTTTTAACTCAAAAAGGTGTTATAGAATAGACGGAAACTAGCAAAGAACAATGTGACGATGCGCGTTGGAAATGGATCAAAGGTTGATGTGATCGCGGTCGGCATGCTACCTCTTCATCTACCATCAGGATTAGTTTTATACTTAAATAATTGTTATTGGGTGCCTGCGTTGAGCATGAACATTATATTTGGATCATGTTTATTGCGAGACGGTTACTTGTTTATGTTCGAGAATAATGGTTGTTCGATTTATATGGGTAATATGTTTTATGCACATGCACCTTTGATAGATGGTCTATTCTTGTTGAATCTCGATTGTTCTAATACACAAGTTAATAATATTGAAGCTAAACGTTTGAAATTAAGAGATAACTCAACATATATGTGGCACTGTCGTCTTGGTCATATTGGAGTGAAGCGTATGCAGAAACTCCATTCTGATGGACTTCTTGAATCACTTGAAAGATGTGTCTAATGGGTAAAATGACTAAGACTCCATTTTCTGGTATGATGGAGCGAGGTACGGACTTATTGGAAATCAAACATACCGATGTGTGTGGCCCGATGAGTGTAGCATAGTGTGGTGGTTATCGTTATGTTCTTACTTTCACGGATGAATTAAGTAGATATGGGTATATCTATTTCATGAAACATAAGTCCGAGACTTTCGAGAAGTTTAAGGAATTTCAAAGTGAAGTAGAGAATCAACATAACAAGAAGATTAAATTTCTACGATCTTCTCATGGAGGTGAGTATCTAAGTTATGAGTTTGGCGAGCATTTCAAGAAATGTGGAATACTTTCATAATTCACACCGCCGGGAACACCACAACGTAATAGTGTGTCCGAACGTCGTAATCAAACTCTCTTAGATATGGTTCGTTCTATGATGCCACTTACATATTTACCTTTGTAGTTTTGGGGTTGTGCATTAGAAACAGTCGTATTCACTTTAAATAGGGCATCATCTAAATCCATTGAAATGATACCGTATGAATTATGGTTTGGAAAGAAACCTAAATTGTTGTTCCTTAAAGTTTGGGGTTGTGAAGCTTTTGTAAATAAGTTACAGCCCGACAAGCTTGAACCCAAAGCGTAAAATGCGTTTTCATAGGATACCCGAAGTAAACTATTGGGTATACCTTCAATCATAGATCCGAGGGAAAATCTGTGTTGCCAAGAATGGATCCTTTCTAGAGAAGGAGTTTCTCTCGAAAGAAGTGACTAGAAGGAAAGTAGAACTCGACGAGGTTGTCGAACCTTCTCTCGGATTTGAGAGTAGCACAACACCATAAGAAGTTCCTGTAGCGCCTACACCAATAAGAGAGGAATCTAATGATGATGATCATGAAACTTCGGTCGAAGTTTCTACGTAACTTTGCAGGTCGACGAGAACTCGTACCACTCCCGATTGGTATGATCTTGTTATGAATGTCATGTGGGTGGACAACACCGACGAACCTACGACATATGAGGAAGCGATGATGAGCCGAGATTCCAATAAATGGCAATAAGCCATCAAATCCGAGATTGGATCCATGTACGAAAACCAAGTATGGACTTTGGCGGACTTACCAGATGGCCGAAAGGCTATCAGATTTTCAAGAAGAAAACAGATGCTGATGGTAATGTAACTGTCTATACAACTCGACTTGTCGCAAAAGGGTTTCAGCAAATTCAAGGAGTGGACTACGACGAGACTTTCTCACTGGTAGCAAAGCTAAAGACTATGAGGATTTTGTTAGTAATTGCTGCATATTACGATTATGAGATATCGTAGATGGATGTCAAAACGGCATTCCTCAATGGAGACATTTATGAAGATTTGTATATGGTACAACCCAAAGGTTTTGTCGATCCTAAAGATGCTAACATGGTATGCAAACTTCAACGATCCATTTATGGATTGAAGCAAGCATCCCGAAGTTGGAATCAATGTTCTAATAAGGTAATCAAAAGTTTTGGTTTTATACAAACTTATGGAGAGGCTTGTATTTACAAGAAAGTGAGTGGGAGCTTGATAACCCACAAGTATAGGGGGTGTATCGTAGTACTTTTGATAAATAGGAGTGTCGATCCCAACGAGGAGCAGAAGGTGTTGACTAGTGGTATGGAGCAGGAAATCTCTTTAAATACTTAGCAAATGGATTTTTAGGGGTTTTCTGATAAAGCAAAGAAATAAAGTGCAAGTAATAAAGACAACGAACAATTGCATCAAGTGGCCCAATCCTTACTTGGCAAAGGACAAACCGGTGGAAATACTTATAAGGACCAAACGTTCTCGAGGACACATGGGAATTCTGTCAACTGCTTTCGCCTCATATAGCTGAGTACCCTTCTTTGGTGTTGTAAGTGTTGTGTGGGTGAATCTGTGCTAATGTACCGACCTTACTTGGACTAATACATACTTGTGATTAAACCCCTTGCAAGCATCCACAACTACAAGAAAGCAATTAAGGTATAAACCTAACCACAGTCTTAAACTCTAAGATCCTACGCTCCCTTGTGCAATGGTGTCCTAACGGGGTTCAGGTTTCTGTCACTCCGGCAGCCCCACAATTAGTAGCCAAATACACAATGCATTCCCATAGGCCAATAAATGGTGAAGTGTTATGTAGTCGACGTTCACATGACACCACTAGAAGAATAGAACCACAACTTAAATACTAAACCATTGAATAATATCTCAACACAAATCCACTACTAACAACTTGACTTCTCCCATGTCCTCAAGAACTAAACGAACTACTCACGAGACATCATATGGATCAAGATCAAAGATGATATGGTGATGAATAACAATCTGAACATAAACAATAGTCCAATGGTTCCACTCACAAGCATCAACTACAATAGTAATCAACACCGGGAAAGTTTCCCCTACGAACTATGCAAGATTCAACACAATTGTTACAGCAGGATGGAGTGGTGATGATGGTGCTGGTGGAGATGATGGTGTCGATGATGATGATGATCCCGATGAAGTCTATCTTGATGATGGTGTTGATGGCGACGATCTCCCCTCTCCGGGAAGGAATTTCCGTGGCAGAAATCTTTCTACCGGAGAGCTCTTTCTCTCTCGGTGTTTTTCGCCCCACAGAGGCGGCGGAATCTTTCTGTAGTCGCTCCCCCATGTATTAGGGTTTTGAGGAGAAGATATAGGCAAGAGGGCGGAGCCATAGGTGGGCCACACCCCTATAGGCGCGACCTAGGGGTGGCCCGCACCTGGGGGGTGTGGGCCCCCTATGGCCCATCTCCGCCTCCCCTTCTGGCATTCTCCGTCTTCTGGGAAAATAGGATTTTCCATAGTTTTTCTGGTATTTTTTTTATCTTCGCGAAATTGCATCAAAACACCTCTTTTCCATCAGAATCCTGACTCCGGTATTTCATCCTCCAAGAATCATCCAACATGCAAAAACGGATGAAAAGACATAAGTATCACCTCTTAATAAAAAATATATCAATGAATAGAGGAAAATTATGATATAGAATGGTGATGCAAATTGGACGTATCAACTCCCCCAAGCTTAGTCCTTCGCTTGTCCCCAAGCGAAAAATGAGCTCAGTAAACATGTCCACAGGTTTATGGAGTGAAGTGTCGATAAAATAATACGAACAAGAGGCATCACACTTACAATTACACAAATCATAGAAGAAAGCAACTCACCATTATATAACTTAGCTTGCAACAAGTAGAGGAGTCACAATAGAGATGCATAAAGATAAATCATCATTGGAATTGGCAAACTTTGTTCTTGGTCAGAGAACAGCTGGCAAACAATTTCACAAATAAAACTTTTGTAGAAGTTTTACAACAAGAGTACTCTTTGCTCAAGCATAAAAGGTTTTTCACAATGATGGATTCCAAAGTAATACTCAATAGATAAGAGTCTTGTGCAAACAAGGAAGATAAAGAACATGATTAAATAAATCATCATATGAATGCTTGAAACACAACAACTCAAATGCTTCCTGGAGATAGAGAGGAAGTAGGTTTACTGACTCAACTTAGAAGTAGAAGAAAGGCCCTTCATAGAGGGAAGCAGGGATTTCAAGTTCATAAAGACCTTCCAAAAGATTATGGTACTTACTAGCTTTGAGCCCTCATTGCCCCTATCATAAGCATCTTGAGGTGATTAAGGTTAAAGTGAACAAAGATGGAGTATATGCTTGACGAAATATAAGTTGGCAATCTCATGTCCCTTGAGTACGAGGGGCGCTCCTCATGCTACTCAACTTTAGTTACCGGTAAGTTCTTGTCATTGTAAGTACATTTCTATCATAAAGAACCGCCAACGGGGTACCCCTTGCACATGATACAAGAGCTATTCCATAATCAAAATGACAAGGCAAGAAGACAGTGAGCATCTTAGCAATATCTTATTTGCCATGGTAAAATGGCGCTTTTTTCTCTCTTTCCTATTTTTAATATGTCTCTTGTTTTTTTATATAAGAGGAAAGCTTCATAGATTGCTCACTATGGTGATGCTGCAAGTTTTCACCATGATTAGGCATGTCTAGGGCTAGCGGCTCAGGCATTTCTCTAAGACACATACATAACTCCATGGACTTACAACCTCCCCTTTTATTTCACACCGATGACATCCGCAAACAAAAGAGCATGATATCAACTAGGTATGTATTATAGGTGTTGGAAGCGTTCCCCGTGACAGAACGGTTCTGCTAATGCCAACGTATAGATGCACGCATATACAACGACACAATGGTTCAAGTTTATTAGGGGCAGGAAAATAAGGTGTGCCATCAAGCTCGTGAGAGCTTTACTAACTAGTTTTCACATAACAAAATAATTGTTAATTTGAAAGATAGATGAAGCTTGAGAATTTGCTTGGAATAGAAATAATGCTAATAGGTAGATATGGTGGACACAAATGGCACGGATTTTGGTTCAAAGGGATTGGATGCATGAGAAGTATGCCTTCTCAAAACAGGTTTTTGTCTAGCAAGACTAGGTAGCAAGAAAAATAGTTGAAGGAAACAAGAAAACATACAAGTAATAAAGCCAAACATGCAATCTTCCTTGAAGACACAAAATATCTTAAATAAAGAATACTAAGATTACGAGCCAATCTAGAAAGAAAATAAATGGTACAAAATACCTGTAAGCCTTTTCTCTTTTCCTTTCAGCCCTCAAAAAGTGTTGGTACTGACCAGAGCTCGGTTTGCCAAAACCAATTTAGATCTACTTGATGCTCCCAAAGTGATGCCAATAGTGATCAACAAGATCAATCATATAATAGAGATTGCAAACTAAAATAAGAAGTGCAAAAAGTAAAAGATGAAACTTGTCATTAATATTCCATAGAGGCACTCACACCAAGGGATACATAGATAACCAACTAAAGGAGAGATACTTCCACAATGCAAAACAACCTATAAGATAACTTCTCTACCAAAGATATAGCTCTACTAAAAAGGTAAAAGATAAAAGATAATGATGTGATACCGCGACACTCCCCCAATCTTGGAACAAGCCAAGGGGATGCCAAACCTGATGATGGATTACTCCTTCGGTGGCGGTGGTGTTCCCTTGTTTAGGGTAAGAAAACCTTCCAGCATCTTACGAAGCCTGTTATTCTCCTCTTGGAGTATATCCACCTTCATCCTCAAAGCACGGTACTTATCACAAAACTCGTTAGTGGTTCGAAGGGCTTCCATTGCCTCGGGGCGGGATTTGAAGTCTGGAACGAAGGCTATAATCCCCTGCATGTTACGAGAAAAAGCACGTCCAGTGTTAATTGCTCCTACAAAAGTAGGTTTCCTTGCCCTTGACCTTGCGGCGGTTTGTTCCTCCATCTTAACTTTCTCCTCGATGCTCCAATCCATGTCTTCGCGCCTATTCTTCTTCCATGGGCTCCTTGCCTTTGTCGTTGGCGGAGACCATGGTGCTCTAAATTTGAGAAGATTTCCTGATAGAAATAGATCAAAATGAAAACACGACGAGAACACGATATAAGAACCTTAGGGGATCCGGGGGTTATAAATTACGAAGTTTTAATGCATAAGGAAGGTACTGTGTGAAAACAAGGCGAAAAGGGATCTCAGGGGGCTCACACCCCCTCCAGGCGCGGCTAGCTGGGGGCCCGCGCCTAGGGTGGGTGTGGCCACCCTGGACTCCGTTTCCTCCTTTGTTTCGTCTCGTAACCTTCGGTATGTAATGAAAACATCAAGAATATAAAAGATAGGGTTTTCACGAACCTTCTGTTTTCACCACTTTTTACCTATTCAAAGATGGACTCTGCAGATTCTGGTGTTTGGTTTCTAATAAATTCTTCCGGAGTCATCATTTGAATAATATCAACATCTTCATTATAAGAATCTCCAGAAATATAATGTTTGAGCCTTTGACCATTCACCACCTGTGTAGTGTTGTCCTTTAAAGAAGATATTTTGATAGCCCCTGAACGATACACTTCCTCAATAACAAAAGGTCCTTCCCATTTTGAGAGTAGTTTCCATGCAAAAAAATTGAGAAGAGACCTATACAAAAGAACTTTCTCACCAACATGGAACTTCCTTTTTAGAATTCTCCTATCATGCCATATTTTTACTTTTTCCTTAAAGAGTCTAGCATTTTCATAAGCTTCACTTCTCCACTCATCTAAGGTACTCAAGTCAAGCAATATTTTCTCACCATCATGTTTAAAATACCTATTCAACTCTTTCACCGCCCAATAAGATTTGTGTTCTAATTCTAGAGGCAAGCGACAAGATTTCCCATAAACCATTTTGTAAGGAGACATTCCCATAGGATTTTTATAAGCGGTTCTATATGACCATAAAGCGCCATTCAACTTTTTAGCCCAATTTTTCCTAGATCTATTAACCGTCTTCTATAAGATAGATTTAATTTCCCTATTGGAAAGTTGTACTTGCCCACTGGTTTGGGGGTGATAAGCTGAAGCAATTCTATGGTTAACATCATATTTAGCAAGATTTTTCCTAAAACCACCATGAATAAAATGAGAGCCTCCATCAGTCATGAGATATCTAGGTACACCAAACCTAGGAAAAATAACATCCTTAAGCATTTTTAAAGAGGTCTTACCATCAACGCTATTTGTAGGTATGGCTTCTACCCACTTTGTAACATAGTTAACAACAACAACAAGAATATGAGTATACCCTTTTGAAGGAGGAAAAGGACCCATAAAGTCAAATCCCCAACAATCAAAAGGTTCAATAACAAGAGAATAATTCATAGGCATTTCATTGCGTCTAGAAATGTTACCAACTCTTTGACATTCGTCACAACATAAAACAAACTTCCTTGCATCCTTGAAAAGGGTAGGCCAATAAAATCCAGATTATAAAACTTTTTGTGTAGTTCTATCCCCAACATGATGTCCTCCATAAGCATTGCCATGAAATTTTCTCTATATCTCTTATTGTTCATATTCTGGAACACATCTTCGCATAATACCATCTACTCCTTCTTTATATAAATGTCGATCATCCCAAAAGTAATGCCTCAAATCATAAAAGAATTTTCTTCTTTGCTGAGCTGTAAAGGTTGGAGGCAAATACTTGGAAACAATAAAGTTAGCGTAATCAGCATACCAAGGACTCTCATGCGGGCTTACCCTTATTGCAGCCAACTGCTCTTTTGGAAAACTATCATTAATAGGCAAAGGTTCAAAAGAAATGTTTTCCAAACGAGATAAATTGTCGGCAACATGGTTTTCAGCACCTTTCCTGTCTACAATATGCAGATCAAACTCTTGTAAAAGCAACACCCGTCTAATAAGACTAGGCTTAGCGTCTTTGTTTGTAATAAGGTACTTAATTGCAGCATGATCAGTTTGAATAGTAACCTTTTAATCAACAATATAAGGTCTAAACTTATCGCAGGAAAAGATTACAGCAAAGAAGTCCTTTTCAGTAGTAGCATAGTTCTTTTGAGCAGCATCTAGATTCTTGCTAGCATAATGAATAACATTCAACTTCTTATCAACACGTTGCCCAAGAACAGCACCCACAGCAAAATTGCTAGAATCACACATAATTTCAAAAGGTAAACTCCAATCAGGTGGTTGAATAATAGGAGCAGTAGTCAAAGCTTTCTTCAACGTTTCAAAAGCTTCCTTACAATCATCATCAAAAACAAAAGGTACATCTTTTTGAAGAAAATTTGTAAGGGGCTTTAAAATTTTGGAGAAATCTTTAATAAACCTCCTATAGAAACCATCATGACCAAGGATACTACGAATACCTTTTATATCCCTAGGGCAAGGCATCTTCTCAATTGATTCAATTTTGGCTCTGTCAACTTCAATGCCTCTTTCAGAAATTTTGTGTCTAAGAACAATCCCTTCATTAACCATGAAATGGCATTTCTCCCAATTAAGAACAAGGTTGGTTTCTTCACGTCTCTGCAAATATTTATAGAGGTTGTGCAAATTTATCAAAATAAGTTCCATAGACGGATAAATCGTCCGTGAAAACCTCCACAATTTCTTCACAAAAACCATGAAAGATAGCAGACATACATCTCTGGAAGGTCGCAGGAGCATTACACAAACCAAAAGGCATACGACTATAAGCATAAGTGACATAAGGACAAGTGAAGGTAGTTTTCTCTTGGTCTTGTCCTCTCACAGCAATTTGAGAGAACCCAGAATAACCATCAAGAAAACAAAAGTGGGTCTTTTTTTGACAACCTTTATAGCATTTGATCAATAAAGGGCAAAGGATAATGATCTTTCTTAGTAACTTTATTAACCTTTCAAAAATAAATGCACATCCTATACCGAACCACTACTCTTTGGGGTATAAGCTCATTATTTTCATTAGGCACAACAGTGATTCCCCCTTTCTTTGGGACACAATGAACATGGCTAACCCATTGGCTATCAGCAATAGGGTAAATAATACCAGCATCAAGGAGTTTTAATACCACATTTCTTACCACATCCTTCTTCTTAGGATTTAGACGGCGTTGGTGCTCAACGACTAGTTTTGCATCAGGTTCTATATTAATAGCATGATAACATATAGTAGGAGAATTTCCTTTTAAATCATCAAGAGTATAGCCCATAGCTCCTCGGTGTTTCTTCAATATTTCCAATAACCTTTCTTCTTCCTTTCCTGAAAGTTTAGAACTAATAATAACAGGATATACTTATTTATCATCTAGATAAGCATATTTAAGATCATCAGATAAAGGTTTAAATTCAAAAACAGGGTCCCCTTTAGGTGGTAGTGTGGTAGCCAAATCTTTCACATGTAGATTATGCTTAAGTAACTCAGGCTGACAAAGGAAAACCTCGTCAATCTCATTTATTTCCTTCGTGAAGACCTTGCTTTCATGATCTTCCATAAACTACTGCAAGGCATTGTTAGGAGCAAGAGAAATAGCAGAAAGTTGTTCAACCCTGAAATCCTCATTAGGCAGTTCATTTTCATAAGGAGTTTTAGCAAATTTGGAAAAATTAAACTCATAATACTCTCCATCAAACTTAGTAAAATTTTTTTCCTTCCTACAATCTATGATAGCCCCACAAGTATTCAAGAAGGGTCTACCAAAGATAATAGGATAAGTTTTACTAGCTTCAGAACCAAGTACTAGAAAATCAGCAGGATATTTAATCTTACCACAAAGAACCTCCACATCTCTTACAATGCAAATGGGACATACTGTCTCTCTATTAGCAAGGCGAATAACCACATCAATATCCTCAAGCTCACAAGGAACAATTTCATGCATAATTTCCCAGTAAATCTCATAAGGAATAACACTAGAACTAGCACCAATATCACATAAACCATAATAGAAATGATCACCAATTCTCACAGAAAGCACAAGGACACTAGCTTTTCTAGCTTTTCTAGGATGAGAGACAATATTAGAAGCATCTTCACAGAAGACAATGTGCTCATCCTCTATATTTTTAGTGACAAGATCTTTCACAATAGCTACCACATGTTCAATATTTATTTGCTCATCTGGTTCCACAGTTTTCTTTGAACCTTTGCTAACCACATTAGCTATGATAGAAGTATCCTTTACCTTAGAAGGAAAAGAGATTTTCTCAACATAAGGTTTATGAAAAATAGGATCAACAGTACAAACTTCAATGCTAGTAGGAACATGGGTAACAATGTCTTTATAAGGAGCATGGTACTTGTCCCACTCCTTTATGGGAATTTCAATAAAAGAGGAAAAGGCCTTAAAACATTTTTCAAGAACTTGAGAATCAAGACCATACTCATAGCTAATATCATGGAAGTCATCAGTTCCCATAAAAGATTTAATGCATTCATAATCATAGTTTATACCTGACATTCTTCCTTTGTCATTCTCCCATGCTTCATTGTTATCTTGAATACAGTCTAGGAGATCCCATTTAGCTTCTTCCTTCATACGTGTGAATGATCCAACACAAGAAGCATCTAGTAAATCTTTATCATGAAGAGAAAGCCTAGCATAAAAGTTATTGATAATAATATTGTTAGGGAGTTCATGAATAGGACATTTAAGCATTAGTAACTTCAATCTCCCCAAAGCTTGAGCTGTACTCTATCCATCACGAGGCCAAAAGTTATATATTGGATTCCTATCCTTATGGATTTCACTAGGAGGATAAAATTTAGAATAAAAGAGAGGCATTATTTCCTCCCATTCCATGGATTTCCCATTCTTCAGCAGCTTATACCATTCTTTGTTGGGCCACGCAGAGATAAAACAAAAACTTTTCCTCTAACGTGGTGATCCCAAGACCTAGCTGAGGTAGAAGGCCACGAGGTTTACCACTAGACGCGCGGTTGCGGATTACTGATGAAGCGTCGATTGATGCGATGCAGTCCTCACGATCCGATCGTCTGGTCGATCGCGACACCTCTGTGGTATCCACACATACAAGGAGGAGCACCGTGGCGGCGCTAGGTTCAATTCTGGCGGCTGGACTGCTGTGGAGCTAGGGTTTCCAACACATGGAATAACCTAACCGAACAACGATTAACCTTTCCAGGTTATTGTGCTCCACTATATATAGGGAGTGAACGTGGGCTCTGCTCACGCGACCCATTCACTAAAGCCCATATAATATTAGTCACCGTGAGTCCAACTCACTAACTCAGTCCTAATCTGGTTTAGGTCCAACCCAACCAGATTACAGATTCGGATCCAATCCGAACTTGCTCTCGCTCTTAAGTGTGTGACCCCGCAGGCTCATGGTTACTTGGACACGATTTGAGTCCGACTCACAATCGATCAATCGGCATCGTCTCCTAGCAGAACGTACCGACTCCCAAGTACCAAAGAGTCATGACGACTTGCCTTTCCAATGTGACTTACGTCCGAGTCCCTTTTGCCTCACGATATACCTTGTCAGACTATAGGCGAATATATGTCATCCCTTAAATAGTCCGACTCTCTTCTCGATCCGAGATAAGTGATTCACCCGACTAACTCTTAGTCGATCGCCTCGGTTAACACTTAACCGATTCGTGCATGGCCATGCTTTCCGAATCATATCTCACGAGAGGGCCCAGAGAATATCTCTCCAGTGGAGGGCAAAATCCCATCTTGGTTATTCACATCACGCAGCTTGATTCTCGATCGACCGAACCTGCCTTTATAAGCGCCCGATTCACGGATCAGCGTTTGACGAACCTAAGTCGGTGATCCTCAACTCGGACTATGCAACAACCTCGGTCTAAGGATTACATTGATTGAGATATACAAATGACACTTAGTTCGTTGTACCTCAATATGGGTCAATCCGACTCGCTAAACTCTTTAGCCTAGTCTGTAAGTTGGAATAACATCTCCATGCCCATGACAAGTGGAACCGAGTCATCAAGCCAACTTTCACATTGGTCTAAGTTGTGTGTCCAGACAACCTCAATGACCAAGGATATTTAGTACAAACAACATGAATGCATAGTTCACAACTGAATCACATATTCAATGATACACATCGATGTTTATACAAGGACTACTTAATAACTTTATGAATACAATGGGAAATATCATCATACATGATTGCCTCTAGGGCATATTCCCAGATCTCCCACTTGCACTAGAGTCAATCTTCCGACATCACATGTCTAAGCATCTAATGCCCATGGCTCTTAGGTGCGCCTCATGCTTCGGCTGGGGTACGGCTTTGTCAGCGGATCCAATATTTGCATCCGTGTGTACCTTGCATAACTTGATATCACCGATCCACGAATGGCGAATCGGTGGTACCGCATGAGTATGTGCTTGTTCTTATGGTGTTGTCTAGGTTCCTTGGCTTGTGCAATAGCACCATTGTTGTCACAATACACGTCCAACGGATTGGACGAGCCCTGAACCACACCAAGATCCATGAGGAAATTCCTCATCCAAACAGCTTCCTTTGCTGCCTCCGAGGAAGCAATATACTCAGCCTCTGTTGTAGACGCAGACACAGTCTCTTGCTTGGAACTTTTCCAGCTCACAGCACCTCCGTTTATAATAAACACGTATCCGGATTGCGAACGAGAATCATCAGAGTCGGTGAGATAACTCGCATCTGTGTAACCCTTTACACTAAGTTCATCTTCACCACCATAAACCAAGAACATATCCTTAGTCCTTCTCAAGTACTTTAGGATATTTTTAGCCGCTGTCCAGTGGATCTCTCCAGGATCAGCCTGGTATCTGCTCACAACACTTAGAGCATAGGAAACATCCGGCCTAGTACAAATCATGGCGTACATGATGGATCCAACTGCAGAAGCATATGGAATCGCACTCATCCGACTTCGCTCATCAGTTGTCGAAGGACCTTTGAGTCTTGCTAAGTTTTACACCATGGGACATCGGTAAGAACCCTTCTTAGGCGATTCCATGTTGAACTTTTCAACACTTGGTCCAAATAAGTACTCTGACTCAATCCAATGAGCCTCCTTGATCTATCTCTATAGATCCGGATTCTGAGGATGTATGTTGCCTCACCCAAGTCTTTCATTGAGAAACTCCTTTCTAATGATTCCTTGGTTTCTTGCAACATCTGGACATCATTTCCAATCAGTAATATGTCATCCACATATAAGATTAGAAAATTTACTTTGTTCCCACTAAACTTCTTGTACAAACAAGAATCATGATCACTCTTGATGAAGCCAAACGATTTGACTACCTCATCAAAGCGAATATTCCAACTCCGAGATGCTTGCTTCAACCCATAAATGGATTTCTGAAGTTTGCACACCTTGTCAGCATTACCAGATCGACAAAACCCTCGGGCTGTATCATATACACGTCCTCGGTTAAATTTCCGTTAAGGAAAGCCGTTTTGACATCCATCTGCCATATCTCATAGTCGAAATAGGCCGCTATAGCTAACATGATCCGAACTGATTTAAGCATCGCTACAGGCGAGAAAGTCTCGTCGTAATCAACTCCTTGAACTTGTCGGAACCCCTTCGCGACAAGGCGTGCTTCATAGATTGAAACATTTCCATCCATATCAGTTTTCTTCTTAAAGACCCATTTGCACTCGACGGGTCTTGCACCGTCTGGTAGATCAACCAAGTTCCAAACTTGATTTTCATCCATGGACTTTATCTCGGATCTCATGGCTCCAAGCCATGACTCGGAATCAGATCCCACCATCGCTTCCGAATAATTTGCCGGCTCATCACATCTAAGTAACACATCACGAACACTTGTAATCTTGCCGATCTTCGTAGTACAGTCTTTGTCGGCTCAATTGCCACGATCGGCTCTTTTGCCGATTCGCTATTAGCCGATTCCTCTCGAATTTCTTGAGTTGCACCATGCTCCCACTTACTCCCGACCGAGAAACTCTTTCTCAAGGAAGACACCGTTCGAAGCGACAAACACTTTGCCCTCTTCTCGGTTGTAGAAGTAGTAACCCAAGGTTTCTCGGATACCCACGAAAATACATTTATCCGACTTGGCGTAAGCTTGTCCGGAGTAAACTTGACAAAAGCTTCACAACCCCAAATCTTAAGAAAAGACAAAATCGGCTTTTTGCTGTCCACATCTCATGCGGTGTCTTCTCTACCGATTTTGATGGTACTTTGTTTAGTGTGACGCTTGTTGTTTCTAGACAATAACCCCAAAATGATAAAGGCAGATCTGTCCGACTCATCATTAATCGTACCATGTCCAACAAGGTTCGATTCCGCCTTTCCGAAACACCATTCCTTTGTGGCGTTCCTGGCGGAGTAAGTTGAGGAACTATTCCACAAATTTTCAGATGGTCATCAAACTCATGGCTCATGTACTCGCCTCCTCGGTCAGACCGAAGAAACTTTATTTTCTTGCCGAGTTGATTCTGTGCTTCATTCTGGAATTCTTTGAACGTTTCAAAGGCTTCCAACTTATGTTTCATCAAGTAGATATATCCATACCTACTCAAATCATCAGTGAAGGTAATGAAGTACTCATAACCACCCCTGGCTGTCGTGCTCATTGGTCCACATACATCACTATGTACTAGTCCCAACAAGTCGGACGCCCTTTCGGAACTCTTTGTAAAAGGTGTCTTGGTCATTTTGCCGAGTAGGCAAGATTCGCATGTCTCGAACGACTCCAAGTCGAGCGGGTTAGGAGTCCATCATCATGGAGCTTCTTAATGCGTTTCCAACTTATATGACCAAGCCGACAATGCCAAAAGTAAGTCATATTCCGATCATTTGGTTTCAACCTTTTAACATTTATGTTATAAACCGACTCACCATCAGGATTCAAAATAAATAACCCGTCCTGGACGGGTGCAAAGCCGTGAAACATATCATTCAAATACAAAGAACAACCATTATTCTTGATATTCGACTCATAGCCTTGCCTCATCAAACATGAAGCGAAATAATGTTTCGATCGAGCCTTTGGAACATAATAACAATTATTTAGTTCCATAATGAATCCGGAAGGTAAATGAAGTTGCATCGTGCGACTTCCAACGCAGCAACTCTTGCTTTGTTGCCGACTCGAATATCAACCTCGCCTCTTGCTACGCTCCTAGTTCTTACCCTCCAACGAGTTGCGGATGTGAATAACTTGATCCGTATCATATACCCAAGAACTATTAGGTGCATCGACCAAGATATATGTCTATAACATTGCAAACAAGTGTACACGAGTCGGAAGTCATACCTCCACTCTTGGCTTTGTCGACCAAGTACTTGCAGTTCCTCTTCCAATGGCCATCCGCCTTGCGGTAGAAGCAAGTGGATCCGGTGAAGGAGATGGCTTAGTCCGAGGAAGCGCTTGGGACAGGTCCCGAGCCTGCTTTCCTCGACTTAGCCTTCTTCTTAGTCCAAGAACTCTTCTTGAACTTAGCCTTATTCTCGCACCATCAACACTTGACTGGTGCCCTTCTTGAGATCCGCCTCTGCTTGAGCATCCCATGTAATTCAGTGAGCTTCTTATCCATACCATGCATGTGGTAGTTCAAATGAACTGCCCATATGCACTAGGAAGAGAGTTGAATTATATCCGTAGCGAACTCTTCGCTTATGGGGTAGCCAAGCCTCTCCAGACTGCACGTAACCAACCATTTTGATCACATGCGGACTCGGTGGATCACCATCCTTAAGCTTGCAACTCAGCAAAGCACGAGAGACTTGATACCTCTCGGTCTTCGCTGAGCGGAACATACTTTTGAGGCTTTCGATCATATCGTAGGCCTCAACATGCTCGAACCTTTTGCAAGTCCGGTTCCATGTGAGCAAGCATAAGACAGCTAATATCCGTGGACTCATCTTTAGCCCGACGGTAGGCATTGGTGGCTGCGATCGCATTCTCATTCGGCTCATCCGAAGTGGGTTATCTAGGACATGGTCCTTCTTTTCTTGTTTGAGAACAATTCTCGATTTCGATACCAGTTGGTAAAATTAGTGTCGTTCAGTTTATCTTTCTCAAGAATGGTTCTCAACGCAAAACCGGATACGAGAGTGACTGCTACTTGGTGCCATGATCTACAATGAAAATATGCAAAACACTTAAGACATGTATTCATAAAAGAGCAAGCATATTAAACATTTTAATATTTTATGCTCCCACTAGAACCAACACCCTCCGATGGTTACTTAGTGATTCAGGATCCTAAATAAGCAAGTCGGATAGTGAGCTTTAGCATCACGCTTAGTCAAGTGATCTAGGTAGACAACTCCTTGTCAATCGCATCCCATGCGACTCTGTTGACGGGTGGCATCACATGCCCGGCTCCCATCCGACCTTTCCCGAGTCCCACAACCGTTGTGATAGACCGTCTAGCTTACCGAGTGTTTGCGATGAAGAGTCCGACTCGAACCCACCTAGTCGGAGAGAATTGGCAGCACCTCAATTTTATGAGCCCACTACCAAAAATGTCCGACTTGTGATGGTGCAAACCTTTGGCGGAAAACCAACTAGACCTTCTTTGAGGGATTAAATTTTACCGACTATCTAATAGAGGTAAAACCGAGACATAACAATAACACAAAATAAAGCAATTATAATGTGAAATGGTATGGCTCTCTTCATGGCGATCTCCATCTCCACAAAGCCTGTAATCCGACTCGTGCCAACTCTTGTCACTTGCCGTCTTACACCATGTCGCCGACATGTACAACGCCTTGCATGCCTTCCGGGTTCTCAAACAGCTACACTAGCTTAGTAAAGTAAATTACATAGAGAATCCGACACGCAGGTCGTTATACAATAAAATGACAGCACCTAGGCTCCAGCGGGCTGACAAAAACCGTGATTCGCAGATCACGTATGGATTACACACATACATCACATGCACATGAACCATACCATTCACAACTTCCTGCAAAAACAAGTTATGCATAGATACAATATCTACCGGCGTTGTGAAACTCGCAACGACATCTAAGGCGCTACGACAGGGCGAAGCCGGCGGTCCCGCTAGCCGGATAGCGGCGGGGATCGAAGGCGGCGCCCGCCGCGTCTGGCAGCACGGCGATTTTCCGAAAGCGTAGATCTCATCTACGATCCGAACATGTATTCCGACCATCGTTCGATTCGATCAAACTTTTGATCTTCGATCACGCTTCGGATTTACGTGTCACACTCTACCCGATGGCGGAAGCCGACGGTAGGGTATGTCGTTCCACGACCTCGGCGATATGATCACGGAAATCAGATCTACCATTCCCCGAGTATAGTTGATCCAATCAACTTCATACAAAACCGATCTATCTCATAGATCGACCACCAAAACAGCACATAGATCTCATCTATAGCCTACCGCATATCATATATGCGAGATCTCGAGCCTAAAACCGAAGCTATCGCTCGATACCTGTGTTGGGCCACGTAGAGATAAAACAAAAACTTTTCCTCTAATGTGGTGATCCCAAGACCTAGCTGAGGTAGAAGGCCACGAGGTTTACCACTAGACGCGCGGTTGCGGATTACTGATGAAGCGCGTCAGTTGATGCAGTGCAGTCCTCACGATCCGATCGTCACGGTGCGATCGCAGCACCTCTGCTGGTATCCACACGTACAAGGAGGAGCACCGGCGTGACTGCTAGGTTCGTTACGGGCGGCTGACTGCGTGGAGCTAGGGTTTCAACACATGGAATAACCTAACCGAACAACGATTAACCTTTCCAGTTCTTGTGCTCCACTATATATAGGGAGTGAACGTGGGCTCGCTGGCGACCCATTCACTAAAGCCCATATAATATTAGTCACCGTGAGTCCAACTCACTAACTCGATCCTAATCTGGTTTAGGTCCAACCAACCAGATTACGATTCGGATCAATCGAACTTGCTCCTCTCTTAAGTGTGTGACCCGCAGCTCATGGTTACTTGGACGATTGGAGTCTGACTCACAATCGATCAGTCAGCAGCGGCTCCTAACAGAACGTGCCGACTCCCAAGTACCAAAGAGTCATGACGACTTGCCTTTCCAATGTGACTTGCGTCCGAGTCCCTTTTGCCTCACGATATACCTTGTCAGACTATAGGCGAATATATGTCATCCCTTAAATAGTCCGACTCTCTTCTTGATCCGAGATAAGTGATTCACCCGACTAACTCTTAGTCAATCGCCTCGATTAACACTTAACCGATTAGTGCATGGCCATGCTTTCGAATCATATCTCACGAGAGGGCCCAGAGAATATCTCTCCGGTGGAGGGCAAAATCCCATCTTGGTTATTCACATCACGCAGCTTGATTCTCGATCGACCCGAACCGCCTTTATAAGCGCGATTCACGGATCAGCGTTTGACAGAACCTAAGTCGGTGATCCTCAACTCGGACTATGCAACAACCTCAGGTCTAAGTATTACATTGATTGAGATATAAAAATGACAGCTTAGTTCGTTGTACCTCAATATGGGTCAATCCGACTCGCTAAACTCTTTAGCCTAGTCTGTGTAAGTTGGAATAGCATCTCCATGCCCATGACAAGTGGAACCGAGTCATCAAGCCAACTTTCACATTGGTCTAAGTTGTGTGTCCAGCACAACCTCAATGACCAAGGATATTTAGTACAAACAACATGAATGCATAGTTCCACAACTGAATCACATATTCAATGATACACATCAGATGTTTATACAAGGACTACTTAATAACTTTATGAATACAATGGGAAATATCATCATACATGATTGCCTCTAGGGCATATTCCCAACATTCTTCAGCTCTTCCTTTCAAGCATATAGAGAGTAACTTCTTGTTCACATGTTCAGTTGTGATACCTACACACTTAAACAATCCGCATAATTCATGGATAAAAAGCAAGTGATCACCAGGGTGGACAGTTCCATCCCCTAAATAATAATTATCCATAACACGATCAACAATAATTGTAGGTATCTTAAAAGGATCTACCTCAACAGGTGGTGGTTCATCTACTACCCTAACAGTGGTAGTAGTTTTCCCAAACAGAAAACCAAGTGGGTTATCCATATTGGAAACAAAGTAACAAACATAAATAAAAAAGCAATACTCATAGTAGATGTTTCCTTTACCAGTTCCACTCTTCAATAGCGCTTCACTCCCCGGCAACGGCTCCAGAAAATAGTCTTGATAACCCACAAGTATAGGGGGTGTATCGTAGTACTTTTGATAAATAGGAGTGTCGATCTCAACGAGGAGCAGAAGGTGTTGACTACTGGTATGGAGCAGGAAATCTCTGTAAATACTTAGCAAACGAATTTTTAGGGGTTTTCTGATAAAGCAAAGAAATAAAGTGCAAGTAATAAAGACAACAAACAATTGCAGCAAGTGGCCCAATCCTTTCTTGGAAAAGGACAAGCCGGTATAAATACTTATAAGGACCAAGCATTCTCGAGGACACATGGGAATTCTGTCAAGTGCTTTCGCTTCATATAGCTGAGTACCCTTCTTTGGTGTTGTAAGTGTTGTGTGGGTGAACCTGTGCTAATATAACGACCTTACTTGGACTAATCCATACTTGTGATTAAACCCCTTGCAAGCATCCGCAACTACAAGAAATCAATTAAGGTATAAACCTAACCAAAACCTTAAACTCTGAGATCCTACGCTCCCTTGTGCAATGGTGTCCTAACGAGGGTTCAGGTTTCTGTCACTTCGGTAACCCCACAATTAGTAGCCAAATACACAATTCATTCCCCTAGGCCCATAAATGGTGAAGTGTCATGTAGTCGACATTCACATGACACCACTAGAAGAATAGCACCACAACTTAAATACTAAACCATTGAATAATATCTCAACACAAATCCACTACTAACAACATGACTTCTCCCATGTCCTCAAGAACTAAAAAAAACTATTCACGAGACATCATATGGATCAAGATCAAAGATGATATGGTGATGAATAACAATCTAAACATAAACAATAATCAAATGGTTCCACTCACAAGCATCAACTACAATAGTAATCAACACCGGGAAAGTTTCCCCTAAGAACTATGCAAGATTCAACACAATTGTTACAACGGGATGGAGTGGTGATGATGGTGCTGGTGGAGATGATGGTGTGGATGATGATGATTATGATCCCGATGAAGTCTATCTTGATGATGGTGTTGATGACGACGATCTCCCCTCTCCAAGAAGGAATTTCCCCGGCAGAAATCTGTCTGCCAGAGAGCTCTTTATCTCTCGGTGTTTTCCGCCCCGCAAAGGCGACGGAATCTTTCTATGGTCGCTCCCCCATGTATTAGGGTTTCGAGGAGAAAATATAGGCGATGGGGTGGAGCCAGAGGTTGGCCAGGTGGGCCACACCCCTGTAGGCGCGGCCTAGGGGTGGACGGCGCCTAGGGGGGTGTGGGCCCCCTGTGGCCCATCTCCGCCTCCCCTTCTGGCATTCTCCGTCTTTTGGGAAAATAGGATTTTCCATAGTTTTTCTGGTATTTTTCTGATGTTCGCGAAATTGTATCAAAACACCTCTTTTCCATCAGAATCCTGACTCCGGCAGTTCATCCTCCAAGAATCATCCAACATGCAAAAATGGATGAAAAGACATAAGTATCACCTCTTAATAAAAAATATATCAATGAATAGAGGCAAATTATGATATAGAATGGTGATGCAAATTGGACGTATTAGAGCTCTATAGCGTTGCCAGTACTATATGTGGACGACATATTGTTGATTGGGGATGATGTAGACCTTCTTAAAAGTGTCAAAGATTATTTGAATAATAGTTTTTCAATGAAGGATCTTGGCGAAGCTGCTTACATATTAGGCATAAAGATTTATAGTGATAGATCGAGACTCCTAATATCGCTTTCACAGAGTACATATTTGGACAAAGTTCTAAAGAGGTTTGGAATGGAAGATAGCAAGAGAGGGTTCTTTCCCATGTTGCCCAATACGACCTTGAGTAAAACTCAAAGTCCCGCTATGGCAGAAGATAGAGAAAGGATGAGTAAGACTCCCTATGCCTCAACCATAGGATCTATTATGTATGCCATGCTATGTACTAGACCCGACATTGCATATGTTGTTATTTTGACTAGCAGATATCAAAGTGATCTAGGGGTGGATCATTGGATAGCGGCCAAAAACATCCTTAAGTACTTGAGAAGAACTAAGGATATGGTTCTTTCTTAGGGAGGTGATGAATAGCTTGTTGTTAATGGGTTACACTGATGCTAGTTGGAACACTGATCTGAATGATTCTAAATCTCAATCTGGATACGTATTTACTTTGAATGGTGCAATAGTGAGCTGGAGGAGTGCAAAGCAAAGCATTGTGGCGAGATTCAACTGAATCGAAATACATAGCTGCTTCGGAGGCTTCACAAGAGGCGACATGGATTAAGGAGTTCATTACAGAGCTTGGTGTGGTTCCTAGTGCGCTAGACCCAATATCTATCTACTGTGATAACATGGGCGCCATAGCCAATGCGTAGGAGCCAAGGTCACACAAGAAGCTGAAGCATATGAAGCTACATTTTCATGCTTTTTGAGAGCATGTCCAAGATGGTGACATAAAAATTTGAAAAGTACACATAGATCTGAATGTGGCGTATCCATTGACTAAACCTCTCCCGAGGGCAAAACATGACTAGCACCAAACCGCCATGGGTGTTTGGTATATTACCATGTAATCTAGATTAGTTAGCTCTAGTGCAAGTGGAAGATTGTTGGAGATATGCCCTAGAGGCAATAATAAAAGTAGTTATTATTATATCTTTGTGTTTATGATAAATGTTTACATTCATGCTACAATTGTATTAACCAGAAACATTAATACTTGTGTGATTTGTAAACTTGTTAGAGTCCCTAGTAAAGCCTCATTGTAATAATAGCTTGTTGGTTGATAGATGATCATGGTTTCCTGATCATGAACATTGAGATGTTATTGACAACAAGATCATGTCATTAGGAGAATGGTGTGATGGACATACTCCTAATAAGCGTAGCATAAAGATCAAGTCATTTCAATAGTTTGTTTGCTATAAGCTTTTAGATACATAGTAACCTAATTCCTTCGACCATGAGATCATGCTAATCACCATCACCGGATGGATGCTTTGATGACATGAAACACTACTTCATAACTGGGTGGTTATAAAGGTGGCATTGAGTGTTCGGAAAGTATGTGTTCAGGCACATGGATCAAGAGTGGGATTTGTCCATCCATATGATGGATAATATACTCTAGGCTCTCTCGGTGGAATTTCATCCAAATAGCTTGCAAGCATGTGACTGGATCACAAGGGATCACATATCACAGGAACGAGTAAAGAGTACTTATCGGTAACGAGGTTGAACTAGGTATGAGATACCGATGATTAAACCTCGGATAAGTAAAATATCGCGAGACAAAGGGAAATTGGTATCATATGCAAATGGTTCATTCGATCATTGAAGTAATCGTAGAAATATGTGGGAGCCATATGAATTTATAGATTCCTCTATTGGTTATTGATCGGAGAAGAGTCTCGGTCATGTCTGCATAATTCATGAACCATAGGTAGACACACTTAAGGATTCAATGTTGTTTAGTAGATATGGAAAGTGACTAAGAAGACCGAATGTTGTTCGGAGTCTCGGATGGGATCCAGGATATCACGAGGAGATCCGGAATGGTCCGTAGAATAAGATTCATATAAGGAAAGTCCAATTTCGGAGTTCGGGAATGATTTTGGTGTTTTCACCGGAATGATCTAGAAGGGTCTAGAAGGTTCACCGATCTAGAAGGGGAAGTTTACATGAATATGTCATGACAAAGTGGAATAGTTGCTTCATGTCCTAGGTCACTAGGTTGGGAAAATAAAAGAGAGAAATCAAACTCCAAAATTGAAAATCAAAAGGCAAGTTTGAAAAGTCAAACTGGGACAATGGTTCCTGGTGGATGGATGAGAGGAAACCTCCTCTCCCTACACCGCCGACCAAGGAGGAGAGGGAGTTGGGGGAGGATTCGACCTAGCCGCCCCTCCCTCTCATAAATAGAGGGGAGGGGGATGCCCATCCAACACAAGACCATAAAACTTATCCCCACCCAAGCTGTTGCCGCCTTGCGCCGCCGCTGTCGCACCGCCACCACCGCCCTAGCCACCACCGGCCCTAGCTCCCCCTTGGCCTCTAGACCCTAGTCACCAAGTAAACCTTCTACTCCACCTACCCGCTCTGACTTAAGGCGAAGCCCTGCGGGATCTCCCCTCTAAACTTCGACACCATGCGATCATGCTGCCGGAATTGCGAGGAGAGAGCTACAACCTCAACTGCCTGCTAGAACAAGGGATAGGAAGGTCTTCATCGAGTACTGAACGTGTGAATGACTACAGGAGCGCTGCCGAAACGCGCCGCCGAAAGGATCATCTACGCGATCTTGAGATCGGCAAGTGAACGACCAACCACGAGAATCTGCTCTCGTTAACCGCTTTGGAATCTTAGAGGGTGAGTACTCGATCGACTCGTTGCTACAATATAGTAGATAGATCTTGGCTTGTGTGTGTTCATGCGGTAGAAAATTTTCTTTTCCATGCTACGAACCCCTACATTTTTGGCTTCTCCCAGTTCCGTCACATCCCCTTCACTTGCAGGGTAGTCAAGCTTTAGCTAGTGAAATCCCTGCATAACTTCATCCACCCCAACAACAACGTAGCCCTATGGAACCAGAAAACAATGGTAAGTTGGTCCAGGTCCAATTGGTAAGGCATAGCCGACCACCACCTTCATTGTTATGTTCAAAACTTTTACATGTAGCTCACAATGTGTCATCTCCATGATATCATCCACTAGGTAGCCAAGAGGAGCCATCGTTGCTGCATCATCATCATCACCCGAGACCTCCGTGGAAGCCATGCTGCTTTTCCGATTATTAGATAAGCTGATAGCATTGAATGCAGGTTCTACCATGTGCTGCTGAGATGGGCCGCTAGTACCTTGTTGGCTAAGTGCTTCAATTTGATCTTGTTGCCGCTTTAATTGCTCTTCAATGTTATGCATCCGGTCTTCCAGAATACTTGCTTCAATTTCCTTCTTTTCCTTTCTCCTCTTACGGCTTCTATCAGGATATTTGTTCCTATCTATGGGAAACCCAATGTTCCATAGTGTGTACCTATTGTGCCTCGTGTTCGTCCTGTGTGTTCCTCATTCCCAAGGGCGAGTGTGAGCTCACCATTCTCTATCGGGAATGAATCCCCTCTTCAATAGACTTTATTGTATTTCTAATGTCTTTGATGGGTATGGGATTTTCTTCATGCCTTCTATTAGATATACACTTCCCTTCTGAGTCCAACATGCCCCCATGCCCGTAAAACAAATTCTTTACCCGTTCGAGCCAATAGGATGTCTCTGGAGTGACCCCTTTAGCACGCAGATCATTCTCAAGTTTCTTCCACTTAGGAATGCCAGCCCTGTAGCCACCTTGCCCCATTGTATGGTGATACTTCTTGTTAGCAGCATTTTTATTATTTGTTTCAGACCTTTTCTGAGCTACCTTTGATTTGTTGTACTCCACAAACTCATCCCAGTGGTCTTTTATCTTCTCATATACTTCCTTGAAATCCTGAGTCTTCTTTTTCATGATAAAGTCTAGGTGCAATCTTTTCTCCTAGTTGGTGAATTGCTAGGCCATCTTCTTAAGAGCCCACTCCTTGACCTTTTCCTTCATGGCAGCGGCATGTTGCTTGGCCTCCTCATCTGGATTCTTCGCATTTGGATCCACCTCCATTGTCCGGTAGGGTGAAATTAATCATGAGCCTCCTCCAAACTAAATCTTTGGCTTTGTCGCCCACATATTTAACTACTGCCTCCTTTGGCTTATGCCATTCTCGAACACTGATCGGGATGAAGTCCCTAATAATAACTCTGCATTGTGCTACAAATTTGTTTTTGACATGAACATGAGTCATCGGTGTGCCGTCGTCAGCGACTTCTTCTATCTTGTACCTCCCATGGTCTTCCAACTTTCTGGTTGCGCCTCATTTGCTCTTTGCAAAATATTTGCTCGATCTAGAGGCGTAAAAGAAGAAAGATCGTTAATATTTGTATATAGACAACAGATGATTAATTAATTAATATTTATATGCATATCGCCAGAGTTTGTAATATTTAATGTTCCATCCGAGCCGTCACCTTCTCCCTCACGAAAGTCGTCGCCTTCTCCCTCATGAAAGCCATCGCTTCTCCCTCACTGAAGCCTTCTCTTTCGGTGAAAAGAGGATCACCCTCATCGGAGTTGTTTAGAAATGTCGATACATCGAGTTCTTCCCTCGCATCACACCATGGATAAACTCTTCCTTTTGTTCGCCTCTGCCGTGTGGTTCCATATTTTCTACAAAGGTGGAAAAGCGGATGATTCAGAGCGGCTAAGGGAGGAGGTTAGGTGGGCGAGATCTGAGGGGCTAGGACCGGGTGCCGTGGTTTGATGACGAGATCACCTTAAATATAATACATGCTTGATAATTTAAACAGGGTCCGAGAGATATAAATCCTAATTCAGAGAAACCCTGATATTTACATACACAATAATAAAAATGCTCATCAATTAATATTTATTCATAATAAAATGGATACACTATTTATAGTATTTATAAAGGATTATAATATTTATTCTATCTTTTTACAATCGACATAAGGATTATAATATTTATAAATAAATCCACACATAAGGATTACAATATTTACAAAACTAAATCCACATAAGGATTACAATATTTATAAAACGATTACAATATTTACAAAACTCCTAAACTAATATTTACAAAACTATCTAACAAATATCGCTACCTAATCCTAACTAAATAACGTAGCTAACAAATATCCCTAACTAATTAACCTAGCTAATAATCCTAATTAACTAAATTCCTAACTAACTAAACTAACTAAATTACTAACTAACTAAACTAACAAGAGGCGTGCGGGTTATAAACTACATTAGCTAGTGTTAGTTTTAGACAATTTTTCTAAACTAAAAAAACCTAAAAAATAAAATTTGCTAAACAAAGCAACATTCAGCGCACGCATGGCGACCGATGTTACCTATGCAGGCACACGCGTGGTCAGGGGAGGAGGATGGCGCCGTGTGACGGGGGAGCAGAAGCACCAGCCGTGCAATGGGGGATAGTGCATGAAGCGGCCTCCGAGCGAGAGGGAGCGGTGGCGCCAGAGCTGGCGCGGCGTGAGCGGCGACGTGCGTGACAAGAGGCGCCGGAGAAATCGGGAAGCCTACCGGCGTCGGGGTCGGAGGCGCCAGCGTCGAGGATTGCGAATAGAGATGGGGAAGGAGAACGGTCAGCACACAGTTATAAAGGAAGGGCCTTACATCCCGGTTGAAACCACCAACCTCTAACCGGGACAAATACCCCACCCTTTCGTCCCGGTTGGAACCACCAACTCGGACTAAAGGGGCCTCTGCTAGTTGAGCCAGCCCAAAAAGGCCCTTTAGTCTCAGTTGGTGGTTCCAACCGGGACTAAAAGGACTTTTTTCAAATGTTTTTCAACTTTTCAGTAGGTTCCCGCCTTAATTTTTATTTAGATGTTTAAATTTATAATGATTTTTAAATGGTAAATCATTCTGAATCTTAAAAAACTTTCAACATGAAGAATTTTGATAACTAATCTAAAACCATTTTCTGTTTTCTAAAATAATAATTGTAACTATTCAAACTATTAACCATTTTTCCTTTTCAATTAAAAATGAATTAACTAATATTGTTTGCACATTTTGGAATCTTAAAAAACTTTTAACATAAAAAAGTTTGAATCTGAATAACTAATCCAAAACCATTTTATTTTTTGTAAAATAATTATTGTAACTATATAAACTATTAACCATTTTTCCATTTTCAATTAAAAATGAATTAACTAATATTTTTTGTATATTTTGGAATCTTAAAAAAGTTTTAACATGAAAAGTATTTGAATTTGAAAAACTAATCCAAAACCATTTTATTTTTCTAAAATAATTATTCAAACTATTAACCATTTTGCCATTTTGAATTTCTTATGTCCGTTTCGAATTTTTCCCGTTTCAACCTATGGTCAAAACGGCGGGCATGATGATAGGGGATGAGCCTCGTCAGAACTTACATTGGATCTCTAAAGAAACATCATATTGTGAGTCTAAAATTTATATTTTCAAAAAATCACGAGCATTAGATCATATACATGTAGTTCAAACTGGACCCACTTCCTACGGATTCGGCAGCCATTTGTATTTTTCACCCAGGAAGGACAAAAAGGTTTGAGATCTCCCGGTTGGTAGATCGTCCATGTAATGTGGTCTAGTATTTTAGAAAAATGGGGTGGTAGCATTCTAAAACAGCATTTTGGTGGTTGCTTCACAAAACACCCCGTTTTTTGCGTCCAGAAAATGGAAAATGGTTTTTCCATGCGCAAAAAGGAAAACTTCCTCTTGCAACATTGTTCTCCATCCCAAGATCCACATTATGCAAAAATGGCTTTTCCATCACAAACTATGCCACGATTCTGCACATAACATTGGTTATTTGGTCCGAAAGACATGAAACCTCGAACATGATAAGTCATTTTGTAAAGGTTTTTCGAGACATAATCAATATACCAAGTTTGGTATTTTTCCTTACAACTATGTCACATAATATGACACCATGCGAAGGATTTACATTGTTTGGACCATTTTTGAATTTCTTATGTCCGTTTCAAATTTTCCCCATTTCAAACTATGGTCAAAACGGCGGGCATGAAGATAGGGGATGAGCCTCGTTAGAAATTGCATCGGATCTCTGAAGAAACATCATATTGTGAGTCTAAAAATGATTTTTTAAAAAGAATCACGAGCGTTAGATCATGTACCTGTAGTTCAAACCGGACCCACTTCCTCCCGATTCGACATACATTTGTCTTTTTCACCTAGGAAGGAAAGGTTTGAGATCTCCCGGTTGGGAGATCGTCCATTTTAGGTGGTCTAGTATTTTAGAAAAATGGGGTGGTAGCATTCTGAAACAACATTTTGGTGGTTGCTTCACAAAATGCCCCATTTTTTGCGCCCGAAAAATGGATTTTGCATGCGACGAAAAGGAAAAATTCCTCCTGTAACATTGTTCACCATACAAAGATCCACATGCAAGCACAATATGGGCATAGTATCACAAACTATTTCGCGATTCTGCACATGACATTGGTTATTTGGACCGAAAGCCATGAAACATCGAACATGATAGGTCATTTTGTGAAGGTTTTTTCGAGACATAATCAATATACCAAGTTTGATATTTTTCTTTGCAAAACTATGTCACATAATATGACACCACACAAAGGATTAACATTATTCGAATCGTTTTTGAATTTCTTATACATGTTTCGAATTTTTCCCGTTTCAAACTCTGATCAAAATGACGCGCATGAACATAGGGGATGATACTCGTTAGAACTTGCATTGGACCTCTCAAGAAACATCATATAGTGAGTCTTAAAATGAGTTCATGTAGCGATAGATCATGTATCTGTAGTTCAAACGGACCCAGTTCCTACCGATTCGGTAGATTTTTGTCCTTTTCACTGAGAAAGGAAGGAAAGGTTTGAGATCTCCTGGTTAAGAGATCGTCCATGTAAGGTGGTCTAGTATTTTAGAAAAATGGGGTGGCAGCATTCTGAAATCGAATTTTGGTGGTTGCTTCACAAAACGCCCCGTTTTTATGCCCAGAAAATGGAAAATGGATTTTCCGTGCGACGAAAAGGAAAACTTACTACTGCAACATTTTTTGCCATCCCAAGATCCACATGCATGCACAATATGGGCACGGTATCACAAACTATGCCACTATTATGCACATAACATTGGTTATTTGGACCGAAAGCCATAAAACCTCAAACATGATAGGTCATTTTTGTGAAGTTTTTTCAAGACATAATGAATGTATCAAGTTTGGTATTTTTCCTTGCAACTATGTCACATAATATGACATCACACGAAGGATTTACATTGTTTGGACCATTTTTTTAATTTCTTATGCCCGTTTCAAAATTTCCCCATTTCAAACTATGGTTAAAACGACGGCCATGAAGATAGGGGATGAGCCTCGTTAGAAATTGCATTGGATCTCTGAAGAAACATGATATTGTGAGTCTAAAAAGGATTTATTTTTCAAAAAATCACGAGCGTTTGATCATGTACGTGTAGTTCAAACCAAACCCACTTCCTACTAATTCGGCAGACATTTTCCTTTTTCATCCGAGAAGGATGGAAAGGTTTGAGATCTCCCGGTTGGGAGATAGTCCATGTAAGGTGGTCTAGTATATTTTAGAAAAATGGGAGGGTAGCATTCTGAAATAGCATTTTGGTGGTTGCTTCACAAAACGCCAACTTTTTTGTGCCCAGAAAATGGAAAATAGATTTTCCGTGTGATGAAAAGGAAAACTTCCTCCTGCAACATTGTCCGTCATCCCAAGATCCACATGCATGCACAATATGGGCACATTATCACAAACTATGCCATGTTTCTGCAGATAACATTGGTTATTTGAACCGAAAGCCATGAAACCTCGAACATGATAGGTCATTTTGTGAAGGTTTTTTGAGACATAAATAATATACCAAGTTTGGTATTTCTTGTTACAACTATGTCACATAATATGACACCACGCGAAGAATTTACATTGTTCGAACCGTTTTTGAATTTCTTATGCCTATTTCGAATTTTCCCATTTCAAACTATGGTCAAAACGACGGGCATGAAGATAGGGGATGAGCCTAGTTATAACTTGCATTAGATATCTGAAGAAACATCATATTGTGAGTCCAAAATGTTTTTTTTCGAAAAATCACGAGCGTTAGATCATGTAACTATAGTTCAAATCGGACCCACTAACTACCGATTCGGCACACATTTGTCTTTTTTACCCGAGAAAGACAGAAAGGTTCGAGACCTCCCGGTTGGGAGATCGTACATGCAAGGTAGTCTAGTATTTAATAAAAATGGGGCGGTAGCATTCTGAAACAACATTTTGGTGGTTGCTTCACAAACCACCCCGTTTATTTGCACCCAGAAAATGGAAAATGGTTTTTCTGGGCGACAAAAAGGAAAACTTCCTCCTGCAACATTGTTCGCCATCCCAAGATCCACATGCATGCATAATATGGTCACAGTATCACAAACTATGCCACAATTATGCACATAATATTGGTTATTTGGACCGAAAGCCATGAAAACTAATACATATTTCTCAATCAAACTGGAAGACGAATATCGGTGCCTGAGCCGCGGGAGGTGAACACCCAAAGAGAAGGAACCATCACACGAGCATAGCTTGGGTGAGATCCCTGAAGAACCTGCCAGTTATCGGAGACCCTGACGTCCAACACAACCATATAGCAACGGACGTGCTCGTCCTCCTCCCTGACACAATGTTGTACCACCTTCTCAGGGGCCAGCTCCCGCTACACCGATTGTGGACCAGACGAGCGCCACCAAAGAAGCTCCAGGTTGACGATGAGACCCGGATTCCTCACCAAGCGATGCGTCCCAGAAGGTAGCACCTCCTAGTGCCAGCCCGACGGAGCCCAGTCTCTGACGTACCCAGTGGTGCCCAGTACTCTGTCGTTATTGCCGAGTCGTGAAGGGTTCGCAGCATAGAAAACAAAAAAATCCTACAATGGGAACTAAGTACCAAGGTCTATCTACTGGATATAAGCAACGGGTGGATATCCATCCATAGAATACATACCCTCGAAGACCGAATAGTGTTAATGAGGTTGTACTCATGGATGATTTAGTCGAACGCTTTCCGATCTCAAGAACGTGATGAAGTCCATCTAGTCCAGCCAGCCCAGCACCATCAAGTCCAGCACCGCAAAGCAGCGGTGCATCCGTAATCGCACACACATCCGGGTACCCTGACAACCTCCGTGCCCTCGCTCCAGCGAAGCAGCAGAAGCAACAAATCCTTCCAGAAAAAGCCACCGGGAACATGTATCTCGCTGATCCGAGACCATGGGGAAATTCTAAAGGGGGGAGAGAGATCCTTCGCGAGGAGGTGTACTTTGAGAGGAGGAGAGGAGGGCACCCATGGGGATATGCGCCTAGCCATGGTGGGTTGCCCCCACCTCTTCCACATTCATGTGGGTGAAGCTCCCACTCAAAATAAAAAGCCTCCACTCCCATAAAAAAGCCTCCACTCAAAAATCCACTCACATGCATTAAATTTCCACCAAATTTAATGCAAGCTCTAATTTAAGTAAAACTATTTTGTTTATTTATTCAGGATTTTTTTAATTACTCTAATTAACAAACATTCACATAAAACCCCTTATAACATTTCAATTTTACATGCAGAACCAGTTTGAGCAATTTCAACAGAAATACTTCCGGTGTCTAGTGAAATAAATTCCTGCGCTTTCCTTTTTTTCTTTCTCTGTCATATTATTTGTTCCAAATGGTGTCGGTATCCATTAAGTGTGTCACCCTATGGTTCGCGAATAATGTAGATATGATTGAGTCCCCTCTCCGATCAATAATCAGCAGTGGGACCTGGAGATCCGTACTGACTCCCACACATTCAACAATGACTTTTGTGATCGTGTGAACGTTATACGCATGTAAATCAATCCCTTTGTCTCGCGATATATTACATGTACGTGATTCAATCATCGGTATCTCCATACCTAGTTTAATCTCGATACTGACATGTACTCTTTTATCGTTCCCGTGATATAACATTCTAGTGATCAAATCACTTGCTTGCAAGCTAACTAATGTGATATCACCAAGAGGGCCCAGAATATATCTATCTGTCATCGGGATGGACAAATTCCACTCTTGATACATGAGCCTCAACATAACACCTTTGTAGCACCGAACCCATCTTTATAGTCACCCTGTTACGGTGTGATGTTTGATGTTATCAAGATACTCTTCCGGTGTTAATGATTGACATGATCTCATGGTCTCAGGACTAAGATTACTTCGTATGATGTTATAAAATATAAGAACAATGACCTTGATCGTAATGCTATACTTTGGATGAATGTTCATCACATCATTCCAACAATGTTGTGACCTTATTATTAACAACATCCAATGTCCATGATCAGGAAACCTTTGATCATCTTATTAATCAACGCGCTAGTTTATAAGAGAGGCATAACTAGGAACTTCCTTTTTGTTTATTAAACACAAATGTATTGACGTTTCCATATTAATACAATTATAACATGCAAAATAAACATTTATCATAAATAAGAAATACGATAATAACCACTTTATTATTGCCTCCCGGGCATATTCCCTTCAGTCTCCCACTTGCACTAGAGACAAGAATATAGTTTAGAAACTTTGCGTATTGAAAACCTTCGGCTTTATGGTGTTCCATATACGTGATTGCAAGTGGTTAACATAATCTACGGATCTGACGCTTTCAGGTCCGTGTGTATTTGCATGTCTTTGCGTCTCCACGCATCACTCATTTCTCTAATGAGATGGCATTGTATAAATTTGGTCTTTTAGTGAGACCTTTAGTTCCTTGGGGTTAAATCATGTCGATATATTATCGTACAAAATATCTCTAGTGTTATCCCATTGCGAAACACAGTTAGTTTGATAACAAACTACTTGACACAAATGCCCTCCTTTGCTGCTACTATAGCAGTCATATACTTAGCCTTTTGTTGTAGTATATGTCACAATGTCTTAACTTTGGAATTCATCCAAATCCATCATGGAAACTTTCTTTCCATTTCATTGTGCCACCCATAGTTGAAATTGAGATAAAATTAATTTTGTATCTTGTGACAAAACTAGTATCAATGTAAACCTTTACAATGAACTATTTGTAATTGTTTGTCTCCTCTACACAAATATATTCTTAGTTCTTCCATAAGATCATAAGAATATCCTTACTATCGTCCAATGATCATTTTATGATTCATTTTGGTATATGCTCATAACACTTAGAGCATATGACATATCTGGATGTGTACATATCATGGTATGATTGATCAAAACATTCTTGTGATTTCACTCATCAAGTGTCAAAGAACTTGAATCTTGTTTCACTTATCAAGTGTCGATACACTTGAATCTTGATTCAATTCTTTTCCATGTGACAAGAATATTTTCTCGTCTTTTCTATATTGAACTCCTTTAATATCTCATATATATACGTTTGGCACAACCATATTAGCGTCACAGTCTATCCATATGGACATTCATGCTAAATATTCGGGTTTTGCCTAAGTCTTTCATCCAAATGAAATTCTTAACCTTTGTCAATAAAAGATACATCATTTACAATCAACAAGATGTCCTCCACATAATGTATTAGAAATATGTCTCAGCGTTCCCACTTAATTTCTTGCGAATGCAAGCATCTTCATCGTCTCCAGATGAAAACTCATTTAACAGTTTCATCACGATGAAGATTCCAACTCCGCGATGCTTACTTCAACCATTGAAGTTTGCATGCCCTTTTAGCATCCTTTGAATTTAATAAAACCCTTTGGAACGTGTCTTATACACGTCCTAGGTAACCATTCTATTAGAAGAACTTTGTTTTGTTTATTCATCTACCATATACCAAATTATATGTAGTGCTTGCTACTTTAATCCTTCCAGACTAAATATCGCTATGAAAGATCAAATCTTGTCATAGTCAACTCCTTGAATATTGTCATAAAAAGTTCACCGATATGTCGACTATTTCATAGATGTGAAACATCCATGTATGTTTCTTTATAGATCCAAATAAGACCGATAGGTTTTTACACCTTTCCGGAGGGTCTTCCAAGTTCAAAACTTGATTTCTCGTGTATGGAACTATCACGGATTTTATGGCTTAAAGCCATTTGACGGAGTCAAGGACCATCATCACTTCTTTCCATGTAGTCGGTTCATCATTGTCAAACAATAATGATTTATTCTCAAATCTCAGCATTTGATTATTTATCCGACCTACTTGGTTCAATAGGAACTTAGATCTCCGTGACCACAACCTTTGAGGCACATGAGCCATAAGCATTGTGGCTGCCTCCGGAACATTTCCGGCGCTGCGCAACTCAGCACATATAGCTAAGGTTCGTTAACCTTATCAAAGTTCTATTGTCCTCCCACTTAACCTTTTGTGAAAAAATTCTTTTTCAAGAAACTTCATGTTTCAAGCGACAAACCCTTTTGTCCTCGGTGTTATGGAGGAATACCCAATGGTTATTCGAAATAACCTACAAAGACATGCTCATACGACTTTGGTTGTAAACATCTTACTTATGCTTAGCATACCAAAATTTAAGAAATGACAACTTGGGTTTTACCCCAAACCATAACTTACATGGTGTCATTTCAACAGATCAAGATGGAGCTCTTTTCAGTGTAAAAGCGGTAGTCCTTAAAGCTTTTAATCTTTTTAAAACATAATGGCAGTTTTATAAATAACACCTTTGATCCAACTATGTCAAACAAGGTTTCATTACAAATATCAAACACTCCATATTCCTATGGTGTTTCGGGAGATGTAAATATAGGTGTTTTTTTCTAAACTTGTAACTCAAATAAATCCCTTTATGATAAAATCATAAATTATTTATTTTCTTGTTACACTTGCAACTCAAATAAATCCCTTATGATAAAATCATAAATCATTTATTTTCTTGTTATAATGATTTTCCACTTCATCTTGAAAGTCTTTGAATGTTTTCAAATATTTCATACTTCTTTCTCATTAAGTGAATATTCACTCAAATTTTCGGAAAAAGCATTTGAAGTTGAAACCCATCGCTTACGACTACACATAATGGACTACATACATCGATATGTATAAATTTCAATAATTTAGTCGATCGTTCTTCTTTGGCCTTTGAACGAAGTTTTAATTATCCCGAGGAAAGTCTCACAAGCGTCACTTGATCATATCAAAGACTCCAATAATCCAAGAATATGGAGATTCTTCATGTTTTTTTCCAATATAATTTAAACAACGATGCCAGTTTGTAAGTGATCTTTCAACCATTTGTCTTGCGAATTTTAGCATTAGTTTTTATGGATGTGATTTCTCCAACTAGATTTGTAAATCATCCATATTATATGGAATACGATAATTATTTGAACAAACTTTTTTTCTCATAATACCTGATTTAAATAATTATTATTAAAACAAATCTTGAAGGCAAGCTTTGATCGCCATCATACCTCTATGTGTAAGGCCAAGGTCTATGGAACCTACACGTTATTTGTGTTGTAAGAGTATCGACTTATACTTCTACTTACAACATCACCATATCATGACACTAGCCCAGCAACAATCTAAACTAGACGCCTCTAATTTATCCATTGCAAGTTTTACGTGGCTTAGGGATTTCGAAGAAAGAACCGTTCTTACCTACGAACATGAACCACAATGAGGATAACCAAATTGTTGACAACTCGTTGCAAATTAGATATTGACTATAGTAGGAGAGACAGACACCAGCTAGCCACTTATGCAAAACCAGTTGAATGTCAAGCGTGGAACAGGTCTCATGTGCGATGACATGTAAAGTTTGTCCGCGCCGCTTCATCCCACTATGCCACAAATATCCAAAGTAAAACTAAGAAGCAATAAAATGATCATCATAGCCCACATACAATATGTGTACTACCCATGCAAAGCATCTACGCATAGATTCGGCTCTGATACCACTGAAGGGTTCGCAGCATAGAAAACAAAATTTTTCCTATGATGGGAACTAAGTACCAAGTTCTATCTACTAGATACAAGCAACGGGTGGATATACATCCATAGAATACATACCCTCGAAGACCTAATATCATTAATGAGGTTGTACTCGTGGATGATGTAGTCAAACGCTTGCCGATCTCAAGATCGTGATGAACTCCATCTGGTCCAGCCGGTCCAGCACCATCAAGTCCAGCACCGCAAAGCAGTGGTGCATCCGTGATCGCACACACATCCGGGTACCTCAACAACCTCCACGCCCTCGCTCCAGCGAAGTAGCGGAAGCAACAAATCCTTCCAGAAAAATCCACCAAGAACATGTATCTCGCTGATCCGAGACCATGGGGAAATTCTAAAGGGGGGAGAGAGATCCTTCGCGAGGAGGTGTACTTTGATAGGAGGAGAGGGGGCCTTTTATAGGGAGAGGGGGCACCCAAGGAGCTATGCGCCCAGCCATGGTGGGCTGCCCCCACCTCTTCCACATTCATGTGGGTGGAGCTCCCACTCAAAATGAAAAGCCTCCACTCCCATAAAAAAGCCTCCACTCAAAAAAATCCACTCACATGCATTAAATTTCCACCAAATTTAATGCAAGCTCCCATTTAAATAAAACTCTTTTATTATTTATTCAGAATTTTGTTAAGTACTCTAATTAACAAACATTCACATAAAACCCCTTATAACATTTCAATTTCACATGCAGGACCACTTTCAGCAATTTCAATCGAAACAGTTTCGGTGTCTAGTGAAATAAATTCCCGCGCTTTCCTTTTTTTCTTTATCTAGCATATTATTTGTTCCAAATGGTGCCAGTATCCCTCAAGTGTGTCACCCTATGGTTCGCGAATAATGTAGACATGATGGAGACCCCTCTCCGATCAATAATCAGCAGTGGGACCTGGAGATCCGTACTGACTCCCACACATTCAACGATGACTTCTGTGATCGTGTGAACCTTATACGCATGTAACTCAATCCCTTTGTCTCGCGATATATTACATGTCCGAGATTCGATCATCGGTATCTCCATACCTAGTTTGATCTCGTTACCGACATGTACTCTTTTCTCGTTCCCGTGATATAACATTCTAGTGATCAAATCACTTGCTTGCAAGCTAACTAATATGATACAACCGAGAGGGCCCAGAGTATATCTATCCGTCATCGGGATGGAAAAATTCCACCCTTGATCCATGAGCCTCAACATAACACCTTCGTAGCACTGAACCCATCTTTATAGTCACCCTGTTACGGTGTGACGTTTGATGTTATCAATATACTCTTTCGGTGTTAGTGATTGACATGATCTCATGGTCTAAGGACTAAGATTACTTTGTATGATGTTATAGCAATATAAACACAATGAACTTGACCGTAATGTTATGCTTTGGATGAATGTTCATCACATCATTCCAACAATATTGTGACCTCATTATTAACAACATCCAATGTCCATGATCAGGAAACCTTTGATCATCTTGTTAATAAACGAGCTAGTTTATAAGAGAGGCATAACTAGGAACTTCCTTTTTGTTTATTAAACACACATGTATTTACGTTTCCGTATTAATACAATTTTAGCATGCAAAATATACATTTATCATAAATAAGGAATACGATAATAACCACTTTATTATTGCCTCTCAGGCATATTCCCTTCAAGTCGAACACGAGTATGAGGGATGGGCATCCTAAAGTAGGCGGCTGGGAATGTGTGTATGTGTGGGTGGTCATGACGGCCTGCCTATAAATAGAGGGAAAGGGCGGGAAAACATGGCGGGATACGGAGGGAAAGGGCAGGAAAACATGGCAGTAAATATCTTTAGTCCCGGACTTAAGTGGTTGCGGTAGGCTGGGGACGGTGCGAGCATGTTTAGTCCCGGATGGTGTCTCCAGCCGGGACTAAAGGTTCATATTTAGTCTCGGATGGAGAAACTAACCGGGACTTAAGGGGTTGTGTCAGGCTAGGGCCGGCGCAAGCATATTTAGTCCCGCATGGTGTCTCCAACCGGGACTAAAGGTTCATCTTTAGTACCGATTGGAAACACCAACCAGGATAAAACATGAGTGGTGACACTATGCCAGTGAGTGGCGACACTATTGTGGTGAGTGGCGACACTATGCTGGTGGGTGGCAGCACTAATGACAGTGGTGAGTGTCGATATTATGTCGTGAGTGTCGATACTATGTCGTGTTGATTAATCTATAAATAGGCATCCTTGTGAGTCCTCAGGCATCTCCAAGATGGTGTGCGAGAGCAGGTACAACACTACAGCCATCTTGAGGGAGATGCATAAGGATCCAATCCTCAGGCATCTCCAACAAGCTGGCCATAGATAGACTCCCTAATATGTGAAATTAGTTAGATCCCAGGCGTATTGATCTAGTTAGAGAAGTTATAAACTGCAAGATTGTGTGCGAGAGAAGAGACAACACTACGACCAGTTTGAGGGAGATGCCTAAGGATCCAGTCCTCAGGTATATGCAACAAACTGGCCATAGATGCACTCCGTAATATGTGAAATTAGTTAGCTCCCGGGCCTATTGATCTAGTTTGAGAAGTTATAAACTGTAAGATTGTGTACAAGAGTAGGGAAAACACTACGTCCAGCTTTAGGGAGACGCCTAAGGATCCAGTCCTCAGGCATCTCCACAAAGATGGTTATAGAGGCACTCCCTAATATGTGAAAATGTAGTAGAAAACGGTCCATTAGTCCGGGTTTCCTAACTAGGACTACAGAATCAGGACTAAAGGCCGCCTTTATTACCGGTCCAGCCACAAACTAGGACTAACATTCAAGACATTTATTAATATTTAAAAACTGGGACTACGAAATCGGGACTAAATCCCCCCTTGGACTTTATTAATATTAAACTTGGAAAATTGCAAACATCATAAAATATCCTTCACTAAATGAGCTATCATGTCTCATGACATTTAGGTTCACAATATGCGGTCGACCAGATTTGAACTAGAGGTACACAATATGAGGATATGAACTTCTTGGCGTATGTCCCTTGCTTATGATCACTTTGGCCGTAACCATGGAGCATTTCCTTTATTTAACGGGATGCTTGGGTCATTTTTCACTGTGAAGGGCGGAATTATATCAAACTTATTATAATTTTCTGACATGTTTGTCTTGTCCTCAACTCCCACGATGTTTCTTTTCTCTTAAAGAACCATGTGATGCTTTGGCTCATCGTATGATGTATTCGTTTGCTTATTTTTTTTCTTTTTTTGGTCTTGAGGACATGTCCTTCACATATAAAACCAGAGCCACATCATTGGCTAGGACGAATGGTTCGTCTCTGTAACCAAGATTGTTGAGATCCACTATTGTCATTCCATACAAATGGTCTACCTTTACACCTTTTCCATTCAGGTTGACCCATTTGCAGCAAAACAAAGGGACCTTAAAAGAAACTCCATAGTCAAGTTCCCATATCTCCTCTATGTAACCATAATATGTGTCCTTTTTCCCATTCTCGTTTGTTGCATCAAAGCAGACACCACTATTTTGGTTGGTGCTCTTTTTATCTTGGGCGGTCATGTAAAATGTATTCCCATTTATTTCGTACCCTTGGAAATTCAACATAGTAGAAGATGGTGACCCGGCCAACAAGTAGAGATGATCTCCAAAAATGGTGTGATTCATGAGATGTGCTCGGAACCAACTGCCAAAAGTCTTCATGTGTTCATCTCTAATCTAGGAGTCAGGCTTCCTCGGGTTTTTGGAGCATACAATATTCTTGTGTTCCTCGATATAAAGAGCTGCCAAGGTGGAATTATGTATAACTATGTAGTGTGCTTGAGTGAAATATTGCCCGTCCCTACATATCATTTCTTTCTTTCACAGCGTGATTTTTCCACTCAGTATCCCCTCATGCCGTGAGTAGGAACACCAATCGGCTTAAGGTCAGGAATAAAGTCAACACAAAACTCAATGACCTCATCTGTTCCATAGACCTTGGAGATGCTTCCTTGTGTCCTAGCACGGTTATGAACATATTTATTTAAGACTCCCATGAACCTCTCAAAGGGGAACATATTGTGTAGAAATACAGGACCGAGAATGCCAATCTCTTCCACTAGGTGAACTAGTAGATGCGTCATAATATTGAAGAAGGATGGTGGGAACACTGTCGTGGTATTGCCGACGAGTACGCCATGGAGGGGTCCTCACAATGCGTGTTTAGAGACGTGGGGGAAGGTGGACGGTTGACGGGTACGTGGTAACACATCTTACCCAAGTTCAGATCCCACAACGGTGGCGGAATCCTACTCCTTATATAAATCACTATAAGGGAAATATGCCGAGTTACATGGATTGGTTCGTTGTGCGAGGTGACTAGAGAGTCTAAGTTATCGTGCCCTAAAGGCTCCCATAGGCCTGACTTATATAGTCGCCAGGTCCTAGGGTTACAGGCAAAGTCCTAGCCGGACAGGTTACAGAGTCCTACACTGCTTACAACTCTAGAGTGTCTTGCACTCCAAGGCTCCAGGTACGTCGGTGACTCCTCCGTAGCCTTCATTTATCCGGCATGGGCCTCCCTTCTGGATCCATCTAACTGGGCCGCCCAGCAGGCCATGGGCCATGCTACCAACTGTGGGCCACCCGGGTTATCCGGATAGGAGACATGCTATGGGGATACCCATATAGCATATTCCCAATAGTAGCCCCCAGAGAACTCCGAGATCTTGCGCCGTCTTGCCTCTTCAAGTTGAATGCTCCATCTAGATGGATGTCAGCAAATGGCCAAGCAATATCTTGTAGTCCTCCCAAGAATCCTGCAAGGCTTTCTCCGTCTTCAACTTGTAAGTCGGAGAGTTGTTGAATCTTCTATCGTACTCTTCCGTAGCCGGACTGGATCCTTCCATGCCGGAATATTCCGATATGATGGTTCACCTGCCAGTGACAGCTAGGGCGACGTAGACATAGGTCAGCAACGCCTCGTAACTCACACATGCAGAGAACACAATCATGTCCGTTTTTACCGCACGAGCAATACGAACCGTTGGCAGCGACGGTTGGGAACGTGGCAAAATTTCCGTGCACGTGCCCACACATGTTGCCCACGCGTCAACCAGTCGAGCACTTTGCACGAATCTTGATGCCGGAGGTTATAAATTGTATATATGGTGGAATTTTACTTTTCACCTCATTCTCCTCCTGCGTCGTCTTCTTCCTCCAGCGAAAACCTCCTCGAGCTCTCCATGTGTTTCGTGTAAAACCCTAGCCCTTTCACCCTTCCAGTCACCACCTCTCCCCTTCCAATGGCCAGCAGCAGCTCTGCTCCCTCCATGGCGGTGCCTGGCAACACCGCGGTGAAGCCGGCGAGCACCGTCCACGTGCCCCCAGAGGGCCTAGTGTTGCCCAAATCAGCAGCAATAGAATCCACCAGCGACGACCACAATCCAGCGGCGCTGGAGCTGCTGGAAGAGGAAAGTGACTCCCACAAGGGGAATGGTGCGGTTCGGACATCACGGACCGTGATATCAAGGAGCTGCTCGTTGAGGGCTACCTCCCTGCGATGGAGGGGCTCGTCTGGCGGGCGGCGCCGGCCGGCGAGGTCACCCCTTCTCCCCAAGTCGGAGAGAAGGTGTACCTCAAAGCCCAACTAGTACGCGGTGTCTCCCTGCCCATCTCCAATTTCTTCCTAGCCGTCCTTAGCCATTACCGAGTAGAGCCTCGGAACCTCTCCCCCAATAGGATCCTCGCTTAGCAACTACGCGGCGCTCTGTGAGGGTTACTTAGGGATTAGGCCTAGGCTAGATCTCTTTGTCTATTTCTTCACCGTCAAGAGGGAAGCCGGAGATGGCAAGGATGAGCTCAGGAATTGTGGGACCATTAGCTTTAAGATCTGGCTTGGCCGACGGTTCCCCGACATCGTCGGCCATGAATCTTGCAAGACTGGCAATGGACGTACTTCTATGGCCCAGACATTCCACTAGCTGGCCGAGAAGAAACATATCCGGACTTTGTCGACGGACCCGCTGCCGAAGCACCGACATGGAGGTCCCAAGCCATCCTTCCCTCTGACAACGAAGCCTCCCGCGCCATTAGGCGGATTGAGTGGTTCGTAGATACGGGTCTGATCGGGTTGGACCTAGCCATGTGCTAGTTCGTCAGGCAGATCCAGCCTCTGCAGCACCGCTCCAAGCTTATGCATGAGTACACCAAGGATAGGAAGGATAGCCTCCGCATCTCCGAGGACAACTTATCGAGTGACTCCGTTAAGCTTCGGCTCAAGGACATCGTCAAGGTGAAGGATAGGAAGCGAGTTTTCACCATCACCTACGGCATGTTCGTTGACGGCATGTGCCCACAGGTATGATTTTGTTTTCCGTGTATGACGTTTACCCCAGTTCTTTCGTCTAGCCATTAACATCTCATCTAACAATTTTGGGATTTCACTTAATAGCTCAGCGATCTAGAGGAGGATAACATGGCTGTCCAAATCTATGACTCCAAGATGAAGGAAGTCACTGTTGTGTCCGACGACGATGTCCCGCTGGCGCGAAAGCGGAAGAGCTCCACCACTGACGCTGCCGACGGAGGCAAGAAGAAGAAGATGGAGGGTGGAGCCTCCAAGAAGACTATCGCCGCCTTGGAGGCGGAGAAGAGAAAATTTACCGGGATCCCTTTTTCCAAAGCACCCCCTGTTGTGTAAGCTTATTTCTCTCCGACATTGTCCTTTGCTTGTCTTATTCCTGTACTTGTACTTTTTTCACGTTTCAGGAAGAACGCCACTACTAGTTTGAAGAAGACCTCCAAAACTTTGGGGGCTTCTAGAAATATTAAGGATATGTTGCATCGTGACGTGTCTCCCCACGAATCTCCCGCCATCGCTCCTGTCACTCCCAGCGTCCAGCCTACGTCTGCTCCGACAAGCTCACATGCCAAGGATGCATCTAGCCCTTCCGCCATGGAAGTGGACTCAGGTGCCTCCGCGGAGCTTGCCGTTGTCGACGAACAGGCAACACAAGAAAGTACCGCAACTCAAATAGCTGAAGCTCCGGCTAAGGATGCCATCGGTAGCGGTAAGGCAGTGGTGGCGAGTGGAACGTCTGCCGAAGGTGGCGTCTCTGCACCCAGGACAACCGTAGAGTTTCCAAAGATAGTCTACCCGGCGCTTACGTCAAGTAGCTCCACTTTGGTTCCTAGTGCTGCACCGACATCTCCAACATGCGGTCTTGAGGAGCTTCTCCGACAAGCGGAAATCTTGTGAGTAAACAGTCTTTCCTTCGGCAAGTTGCTTGCTGAGAGTGCTAGCAACCTCAAGATCATCGCGCTTGTAAGTTTTATTTGCCTTTTGCATTTCATATCAGTATCCCACTATAGCCCCCGAGGATTTAGACGGAAAACCATAGGTATTTGCATCTGAATGCTCTAAGAGTAAGATAGAAAACTTCTCACTGTAGCCCCCAAGTATATAGTTTGAATGAAATATTCCGACTAGATACTTTTAGAGTAGCATACACAGTGTTTGTAAATTTTGATACTGTAGCCCCCAAGCCTCTAGTTGTAACTGAATTAGTTCCGACTATATGCTTAAAGAAAGACTAGGTATATGACTGAGTTAAAAACTTTATACTGTATCCCCCAAGCTTCTAGTTGAAAAACTGAAACAGTTCCGACTAGATGCTTAAAGAAAGACCAAGCATATTGACAAGTTAAAAAAACTCTCACTATAGCCCCCAAGCCTCTAGGTGGATAGTTATCCGGCTAGATGCTCCAAGTAGACTAAACAGCGTTAAACTTTCTTTCCACTGAATGAGAATGCTCGTAGAGGCGTGGCCAACAAGAAGTACCACCAGATGCGTGCGGACTTGGAAGCTGAAAAGGGTAAAACTGCCTTCTTGAAGGAACAAATCATCAAGAGCAAGCATCTGTTTTTCCTTTCTTTTTCGTATTCTGACTTGGTCTTGTGCCAATTTCTCCGAGTACTCACTGTGTACTGTTCTTTCTCCGACTTGCAAAAACCATTGCCAAGGCTAAGGAAATTGTTGAGCAATCCAAGCATATTGAGTGGCTGGATAGCGAAAACAAGATCCTTAAGCGAGAGAGGAAGGATATGCTAAAGATGCACGAAGAATCCATGAAGGTTCTGCAGGAATCTGCCGACATGGAGATGAACCACTTGAAGGAGGAGATCGTGATGCTAAAAGAGTAGAAGAAAGTTGCCGATGAGCAAAATCAACGCAATCTTGAAGCATACAAGATCCTCCAACAAGATCGGGATTCTCTGGCAGAAACTCTCTAGTAGGCCGAGATTAGCATCTTCAGTAAGTGATTCTCCGCCTTGTACTTCTGTAAGCTAGATACTCTGAACTTTTGTTTGATTGAACTCATGCGTTCTCTTGTTGGAAATTTGCAGCTCCTATTGGTTTGACCCAGTCGCCTCCTCCACCAAAAGAATGCATGGTTCTTGCCGGCAACTTTATCAACATCGCCATCACGCAGGCCAAGGAGATAGCCAAGCATCTCCAAATCAACATCAAAGCGGTGGATTCCGTGATGAAGTTCTACGGAGATCTTGCGCCAAGCCCCCGAACGTATTGTAAGCTGGAAAGCTTCATGTACCTGGGCTGGCGCGAGGATGGCGCCGTCAATGGTCAAGGCGCACTAAGAAACCGCCGACATCGACACGGTGACCTCCGGTATCCCCGACGTGGACGACGAAGGCCAAGCGATAGACCACAAGGATATCTTAGCATCGGTCGCGGGTTTTGATACCAGAGTCGCCGAGTTGGTCGACCCTAACGTCTTCGTGCCCATGGAGATCATTGACGGTGATAACCAAAGCTCCTCTGAGTCCCTCAAAACCGTCGACTTCGAGGAGGAAGGCTCTCCTCTGGAAGGTGTATGCAGAAAAACAACTTGTTTCACTTAAGGCGGAAAAACAATGGTTGTTATTTCCTGCTACTCAAGAACTGGTTCCAGCATATATATATTTTTAAGCAAGTTCTGGCTTATCCATTACTCTGGTTTTTATGTTTGAATTTTCGTGAGTCGGAAGACTCGTTGTTAGAACCATGCGCTCAGGCGATGATGCCCAATGGCACCGTCAATAACCTAAGCACAAAATCGCTAACAATAAGTGCCGAAAGTCACTACTCCAGAATCCACATAAAAACGACAAAGAACGTGTAGACCAGAAAACTTAAGCTAACGCCCGTAGGCAGAATTTTCACAAGTGCAATCACAAAGCTTGTGCATAAAGTTTTTGTATGATCCGAAAATGAACACTAAAGGAGGTAAAAGACTCATAAATATGAGTGAACCAGAGACCTTTATTTCATTGATCATATAAGAGATACACAATAGATAAAAAATGCTAAGTGTAGAAAGGACGTAGCTGTGCTATGTTCCATGGCCAATCAAGCTCCGGGTAGTCATCATCCGGGTCATGTCACTTACGCTTATGATCCTTGTTGCGTCTATCCTCCAGTTCACGATTGTCAAAGAGGTAGTAAGATCCATTGAGTAGTGCCTTGCTTATGATGAACGATCCTTCCCATGGCGGGGATAATTTGTGTGACTTCTTCTGCTTAAGTCGGAGAACCAGGTCCCCCTCTTTAAACGAGCGATGCCGAACGCGGCGACTGTGGTAGCTGCGTAGCTTCTGCTGGTAAATGGAGGATCTTTGGCATGCCAATACGCGCTCCTCCTCGAGAAGGTCCACATCTAGGCGTCTGGATTCTTCAGCGTCATCTTCGTCGTAGGCGGCAACTCTTGGTGAATCGTGAAGCATGTCAGAGGGCAGGATGCCCCTCTTTAAACGAGCGATGCCGAACGCGGCGACTGTGGTAGCTGCGTAGCTTCTGATGGTAGATGGAGGATCTTTGGCATGTCAATACGCGCTCCTCCTCGAGAAGGTCCACATCTAGGCGTCTGGATTCTTCAGCGTCATCTTCGTCGTAGGAGGCAACTCTTGGTGAATCGTGAAGGATGTCAAAGGGCAGGATGGCTTCTGCTCCATATACCATGAAGTAAGGGGTGTAGCCGGTGGATCTGTTGGGTGTAGTTCGTAAACTCCACAGCATAGATGGTAATTCCTCCGCCCAGGCTCCAGCTGCTCTATGTAGCGGTGCTTCAAGACGTGGCTTGATTCCATGCAGAATTAATCTATTGGCTCGCTCAACCTGACCATTGGATTGTAGATGTGCCATAGATGCAAGGTCAAGTTGGATGCCCTTCTCCCAACAATAAGCTTCCACTTCTTCGAGTGACAAGTTGTTGCCGTTGTCTGTGATAATGCTATGTGGGAGACCAAATCTCACCACTAGATCCCGGACAAATCTAAGGGCAGTTGCCCCATCGAGCTTTCTAATGGGTTTAGCTTCTATTCATTTGGTGAATTTATCAACTCCTACTAGCAGATGCGTAAACCCACATGGTGCCGTCTGCAATGGACCGAACATGTCCATCCCCCAGACTGCAAACGGCCAAGTTATTGGTATTGTTCGCAATTCTTCAGCTAGAACATGTGGTTGTCGGGTATAATACTGGAATCCCATGCATGTATCAACCAGCTTTTCAGCGACCGCCTTCGCGGTCAGCCAGTAGAATCCTTGCCAGAAAGCTTTAGCGACCAACGATCGGGGAGCGGCGTGATGCCCGCAATCTCCGAGATGGATTTCACATAGGATTTCAATACCTTCTTGCTGGGAAACAAACTTAAGGTATACAGCAGTGGTGCTTCTTTTGTAGAGTTTTCCATTGATTATGGTATAGCCCTTTGCTCGACGTACTATTTGCCGTCTTTCGACTTTGTTGTCGGGCAAAGTTCCGTGTATGAGATATTCCATGAACGGTTTTGTCCAAGCCGGAGGGACCTTTTTCACCATGTGAACAAAAGAGTCAACTCTGTCGGGGTTGTCTATGTCTTCTCCCTTAACAGATGGTGTCCGTAAATGCTCTAGGAAAACTCCAGGCGGAATTCGCTTGCACCTTGATCCAAGCTTAGACGGTATATCAGCTGCCTCGTTTTGCTCCCTAGGTACATACTTGACTCCGTAGCCCAAGAATCTCTTGGCTATCTCGTCCACTTCGTCTCGATATGCCGCCATCATAGGGTTCCGTGTGTTCCAGGTGCCAGCCACCTGCTAGGCAACCAAGTCAGAATCTCCACAGCAAACTATGCGCTTGATGCCAATATCCTTGGCTACACGTAGTCGATGAATGAGTACTTCATACTCCACCATGTTATTCGTAGCCTCGAAGTGGATCTGCAGAACGTAGTGTAGCTTTTCCCCGGTTGGTGACTGTAGTAGTACACCAGCCCCGAGCCGTTGAGTAGCTTTGGTCCGTCAAAGTGTATTACCCAGTATTCTGGCTCTGGCATTGGGGTAGCATCTGGCATCTCTGTCCAATCTGTGATAAAATCCGCCAAGGCTTGTGACTTGATAGCGTCGCGTCTCTTGTAGGTGATCTCGAAGGCGGCAAGTTCAATGCCCCACTTCGCGACTCTTCCTATAACGTTTCTGTTGTTGATGATGTCGGACAGTGGATCTTTGCTCACAACTGTGATAGGGTGCTCCTGGAAGTAGTGCCTCAGCTTCCGAGAACCAAGGAACACTCCATAAGCTATCTTCTAGTAGTGTGGGTAATGCTGCTTGGACTCCGTCAAGACCTCGCTTACATAGTAAACTGGCCGTTGAACTCTGTACTCATGCCCTGGTTCTTTTCTCTCTACCACGACGACGATGCTGATTACCCGGTTGGTGGCCGCCATGTAAATCAACATAGGCTCCCCAAGCTCGGGTGCTGCAAGGATAGGCGCTTAGGAAAGTATCTCCTTAAGATGCTTCAATGATGCATCTGCTTCGTCCGTCCATGTGAATTTGTCCGCCTTCTTTAGCAACTTGTACAGCGGCAGAGCCTTCTCTCCAAGTCGGCTGACGAACCGACTAACTGCTGCAACACAACCTGTTAGACATTGTATGTCCTTTAGGAATGTCGGACGGTTTATGTTTAAGATGACCTTGATTTTCTCCGGGTTGACCTCGATTCCACGTTGGGAAACGATGAAGCCCAACAATTTGCCGGCTGGAACCCCGAAGACGCACTTCTTGGGGTTAAGCATCATGTTGTATTTCCGGAGATTGTCAAAGGTTTCTTTTAAGTCGGAGATTAAGTCGTTTGACTTTTTAGACATCACCACTATATCATCCACATATGCGTGAACGTTCCGACCAATTTGATCGTGTAGGCAATGCTGCATTGTCCGCTGGTACGTAGCACCTGCGCTTTTCAGCCCAAAGGGCATCGTGACATAGCAAAATGTGCCGTAAGGTGTAGTGAACGAAGTGGCCAATTGGTCTGACTTCCTCATCTTGATCTGGTGGTAGCCTGAGTATGCATCGAGAAAACACAAAAGCTCCGAGCCAGCCGTCGAGTCAATGAATTGGTCAATGCGAGGCAAAGCAAACGGATCTTTGGGACACGCTTTGTTCAAGACGGTGTAATCAACGCACATTCTTAATTCTTTGGTTCCCTTTTTGGGGACAAGTATAGGATTGGCCACCCATCGGGTGTGAAGGACTTCATGGATAAAACTAGCCTTAAATAATCTAGCTATCTCTTTTCCTATGGCGGGTCTCTTCTTGTCTTCGAAGCGTCGTAGAGGTTGTTTCACTGGTTTACATTTTGGATCAATATTCAAGATGTGCTCGGCAAGTTCCCTAGGTACACCTTTCATGTCGGCAGGTTGCCAGGCAAAGATGTCCCTGTTCTCACGGAGGAACTCGACGAGCGCGCTTTCCTATTTAGGGTCCAGGTTCGTCCTAATGGTGGTGGTCTTGGAGCCATCGCCTACCACAAGTTCCACCGACTTGGTCTCGATGGCGGCCTTGAATGTTGGGGCGGAGTCAGAAATCTATTTCTTCGACGCGGGCATCTCCGAGGCATTGACCTTGCTCTGGATCTCCTTGAATTCTTCACTGTAGAGGACAACTTCTGCATAGGCTGCTTCTCCAATCTCGCAGTCTCTTGCCTTCGTAAAGCTTCTGGATACGGTGATGACACCGTTTGGTCCGGGTATCTTGAGCTTGTTGTAGACGAATCATGGCTTGGCCATGAAGGTGTGGAATATGTCGCGGCCGAATATGACGTGGTACACTCTCTTGAAGGGGAGCACCTCAAAGGTCATGCGTTCTTGGCGGTAATTATTGACATCACCAAAAGCGACCTGAAGTGTGATGCACCCAAGGGACCGAGCCTCCCGTTCAGGAACTACGCCATGGAAGATGGTGTTGGTCCGCCTGAGGTTTTCCTCCGTCAAGTTCATCTTCTGTAGTGTATCCAGGTACATGATGTTGAAGCTGCTTCCACTATCCACCATACATTTGGTGAACTTGTTGCCGTCAATCAGGGGGTTGATGACCATGGCGTATTGGTTCTCCATAGGGATGAGGTCTGGGTGATCCTTCTTTTCCCAAGTAATTGGTATCTCTGACCAGCTCAAGAACTGGGGAACTGGGGGTAGAGTAGCCATCAGTATCCTCATGGAGGTCTTCTGTTGTCGGACAGTGGGGGTGCCAAGGAAAGTGTGGAAAACTTCCACCTTCTTCTAGAAGGTTTTTTTTGCCTTTGCCGTCGCTCTTGGCGGCGTCCCTGGGGTCAATGTCCTCGTCCATGTCACTCAAATCCTTGGACTCCTCCTCCTTCTTCTTCCCCTTGCCCTTGCCTCGCGGTCTGTTCTTCTGAATTTGCTTGTAGCCGGACTCCGGGTACTCCTTGAGGTCGTTGACGAACTTGCAATGACGATTGGTGTGGGTGGCTTTGCCATTGGCATCGAGGTGTACGAGGCACGACATATCACGGTACTCCTCATAGGTTTGGGGAACACAGAGCGCTGCCGAGGTAGTTTCACTGCCTCGCTGCTGCCCACGACCAACTCCTCGTCCTCGACCACGCTGTCCGCCATCACCTCGTCCTGCAAAAGTCATAGCGACCATGTCGGGGGTTTGCTTTTCTTTTGGCGGGGTCTTCCGCTTGGTGCTGTTGTTCCTCTGAGCTTGAGTTGGAACGGCTGTTGCCGGCAGAGAGCCGCGAGCATCTTTGTTGGCAGCCATGAACTCACTGGACAACTGAATCATCTGGTTCAAGTCTTGTCCTGCAGGCGCTTCACCTTATGTCGGAGCAACGTTCCCCTTTCCAACCCGTCGATGAAGGTGGCCATGGCGGTCTGAGCATGCACTCCTGCGCAAGAATTCTTCATATCCAGCCAGCGAGAGAGGCAGGCGCGAGATGTCTCGTCTTTCTCTTGCATGCACCGCTGTAGATCGCCAACAGTGCAGGGACGTTTGTACGTACCCTCAAAGTTCTTGGTGAACACCTCTTGCATGTACAACCAATTGCAGATGGATCTTTCCGGCAAGTCATCAATCCATTGACGGGTCGTGCCTGCCAACATCAATGGGAGGTACTTGACGGCGACGTTGGGGTTACCCTCGGCGATCTCCAATGCGTTGCCGTAATCCTGTAACCATGTAGCTGGCTTGGCGGTGCCGTCATAGGGTTTGATGGTCTTGTCAATCCAGAAACCTTTGGGGTAAGTTGCGGACTGTATCACAGGTCCAAAGCAACGTGGTCCTAGGTATGGTCCTTCCCGGGCCTCGTGGATCTTGTCCAGACGTGAACGTGCATCGTATGGCTCTGGGCTTCTTTTCTTCTTCTTGCCATTAGGGGATGGGCTGCGTGAATGACGCGGGCCTCCTCTGCCATGGTGACTGCTGGGTGGCGACAGAGGAGGAGGTGACGGTGGGTTATCCTTCTTGCTGTTACCCTCCTGCAACGCCTCACACTTGCCGTGGTTGCTTGTCGGACGCGGAGGATCGTGGCACGGCCTGCTCTTGTGTCCTCCGTTGCATTCTCCGTCATGACGGGTCTGCTTCGTGTTGTCGCGGATGACGATGCTGCTCTGCCATGGCGGGGGCATATCCGTACGACGGTGAGCCTTGGTATCTTCGCGATGTCGGGGGGAACGGGGCGATGGCGATGGGCGATAAGGTTGGGCCTTGCCTCCATGGTCGGAGGATATGGGGATAGCATCCTTCCTGTTGCATGCATCCCCTCGTCTTTGTTCTGACGAACCAGTCTGAGACCCGACATCAAGAGGAGATCTGTCCCTTGGCGGCTTATGCTGGCGAGACTGGCAAAACTCTGGGTCAGACTCAAGCCTCTAAGAGGTGGCCTTCTCCTGCTGTTTCACCGCCTTGGCCACTAGGTCATAGACCCGGTTCACCGCTTCGGGTGATCTATCCTGCTCCAGAAGGGTCTTGGCAACGGAGAGGTTGAGGAGAGGAGTGGGCATCACCTGCCTGCCTTCACTGTCAATGTATGGCTTGGCATGTGCCGGCTTTGAGGGAGCCCATCCTAGGTTTCGTCGTACACCAGGATCGTTGATAACGCGAGCCGGAGCCTTCTTAGCCTTCTGCTGCTACAGCAGAGTCTTGTACTCTGCCTCCATTTCTCTAGCTTTCTCTATTGACTTCTACGCATTGGCCAGATCTCGATCTAGCTTTGCGCCTTGCTCCGCGATGGCCTGCGCTTCCTCCAACAGCTTCTGGCGCTTCTCGTCGAGTTGGACTACATTGCGAATATGAGCCACGGTCATAGGCTCGACGAGTAGATTGCCGTAAATCACTCTATCAGCTGGAGTGAATTGGGTAGCAGCAGACGTAGATGCCGGAGGCGGAGGGTTTGTGGTGTTGTTGTTGCTCGGACCGGTGCCGAGTTCCTGTGGCTGCTGCACTGGGTTAGGCGGAGGGGTCATGTCCTTTGCGCGGTCATTGTCGGCAGCAACAGGTGGCCCCTTCCCTTTGTCCAGCGTTATAGGCGGAGCTCGTCCGGGTTGATCTTCATCTATCGCCGCCCCAATGGCGATGAACACCTCTCGGGACGTGACGGCGTTGTTGGCCTGCTCGTCACGCTTGTAATCCTCCTCCATCCCCTGCATGGCAGAGTCTAGCTCCTCCAGGCTGAATTCTATCTCCTTCGAATATGCGCTGAAGTCGGCGTAGAGCGCGTCAATCACAGAGTCGGAGGGTGCCGGGGCTTCCTCGATGACGGGTGATGGAGATTCAACAACAACGAAGATGACTAGAGGTGGCGGCGCAGCTGCGGCGACAACGACCGGAGGCTGCGGTGGCTGAGGCGGAGGTGCTCCGTCAATGAGCGCAAGGGATGTCTGAGCTGCCTCCGTGTACTTGTTGACGGTGTGCAACATGCTTTCGAAGGTGAGTCGTCCTGAAGCATGCTGCCGCCTTAGCGAATGCCTGAGAAGCGTACCTTGGTCCAGTCCTTCCACAAAGTGATACATGGCATCATCATTGGGGTAATGTGCCAGATCGTCCCGTATAAGGAGCCACCTGACAAGGTAATCGTGGGGGTTTTCGCCCTCTCTCTGAACGCAACGCACCAAATCGAAGATGGTCACCACTCCGACAAACTTGGATCTCTGCTGTCCAGACGCACGGACGAAGCCGGCGGACTTGCAGCGATCTTCCACCGTTATATCCTGCACAGGGGGCGGTTTGGGTGGGCCTTGAATTTTTCCGATATTTGCCGGCAAACTTCGAGGAGAGATCCGACATCGATCCTTTCGCGAACGTATCTTGCCCGTAGGCGGTCCGTACAGGTCTTGATGTTCCTCCGACTCCTAGGGAACTAGTGCCCGAGTCGGTTTCACCGGTGAAGAGGTGGATATCTCCGATAGGGACGATCGAGCACCGCGTAGGGTTCGTCTTCGCTGGGATCCATAACTCGTCGGGAGGGAGGATCGGAATGTTGTCGGAGAAGAGAACACGGCCGATGGCTATGGTTTTGCCGATTCCCGTGAAGATCTTGGTCCTCGCCCGCTGAAGAGCCTGAAGCGCCTCTTGCCCCACGGTGGGCGCCAACTGTCGTGGTATTGCCGACGAGTACGCCATGGAGGGGTCCTCACAGTGCATGTTTAGATACGTGGGGGAAGGCAGACGGTTGACGAGTACGAGGTAACACAGCTTACCCAGGTTTAGATCCCACAATGGTGGCGGAATCCTACTTCTGCTATAAATCACTATAAGGGCAATACGCCGAGTTACATGGATTGGTTCGCTGTGCGAGGTGACTAGAGAGTCTAAGTTATCGTGCCCTAAAGGCTCCCATAGGCCTGACTTATATAGTCTCCAGGTCCTAGGGTTACAGGCAAAGTCCTAGCCGGACAGGTTACGGAGTCCTACACTGCTTACAACTAGTCTAGCGTGTCTTGCACTCCAAGGCTCCAGGTACATCGGTGACTCCTCCGTAGCCTTCCTTTATCTGGCATGGCCTCCCTTCTAGATCCATCTAACTGGGCCGCCCAGCAGGCCATGGGCCATGCTACCAACTGTGGGCCACCCGGGTTATCCGGATAGGAGACATGCTATGGGGATACTCATATAGCATATCCCCAACAAACACCAACTCAAAACTAAAAAGACATTGGACCACATCCTTCTGTAACCTTGGAAGAATATCTGGATTTATTACCTTTTGAGATATTGCACTGAGGAATGCACATAGCTTCACAATGGTACTCGAACATTTTCTGGTAGAAGCCCCTCAATGCAACCGGAAGCAACTGTGTCATAATCACGTGACAGTCATGAGACTTCGGGTTTTGGAATTTTTTCTCTGCCATATTTATCATCCCCTTTATATTAGACGAGAAGCCAGACGGGACCTTGATACTATAAAGGACTTCAAAAAATATTTCCTTCTCTGCTTTGGTAAGAGCATAGCTGGCGGGACTTAAGTGACGCCCTTTATCTGTATTTTTTTGTGTATGCATGTTCTTTGGGTCTTTCATAAGTTGCTAGTCCTCTCATGCTTCTGGTGTATCTTTTGTCTTCCCATACATGCCTAGGAAGCCTAGCAGGTTCACGCAAAGATTCTTCATCACGTGCATCACGTTGATTGAAGAGCGGACATGTAGTACTTTCCAATAGGATAGCTCCCAAAATATAGATTTCTTCTTCCACATGGGCATGTGTCTGGTAGCGACATTGTTCGGAATAGATTGACCACCAGGACCCTTTCCAAAGATTACTTCTATGTCCTTGACCATACCAAATATATCATCGGTATGGAGGCCAGACTTCTTCCGGTGATCTTCCTCACCTTTGAAATGCTTGCCTTTCTTTATTACGGGATAATTGGTCGGAAGAAATCAACGATTCCTCAGGTACACAACCTTCTTGCATTTATGCAAATATGTACTTTCAGTCTTATCTAAATAGTGCGTGCATGCCTTGTATCCCTTGTTTGTCTGTCTTGAAATGTTACTAAGAGAATTCCAATAATTGATGGTTACGAAAAGCAATGCTCGTAGGTTAAATGGCTCTTGTTTGTGCTCATCCCACACACATACACCTGGTTTACCCCACATCTGTAAGAATTCTTCAACTAATGGCCTTAGGTACACATCAATGTCATTGTCGGGTTGCTTCGGGCCTTGGAAGAGCACTAGCATCATAATAAACTTACACTTCATGTACAACCAAGGAGGAAGGTTGTAGATACATGGAGTCACCTGCCAGGTGTTGTGGCTGCAGCTCTGCTCCCCAAAAGGATTTATGTCATTCGTACTTAGACCAAACCATAAATTCTTTGCGTCACCTGTAAAGTCCAGGAACTCTCTCTCGATTTTTCTCCACTGCGACCCATCAGCGGGGTGTCTCAACTTCCCGTCTTTCTTACGGTCTTCTTTGTGCCATCTCAACAACCTGGCATGCTCTTTGTTTCTAAAAAGACGTTTCAACCGTGGTATTATAGGAGCATACCACATAACCTTAGCAGGAACCCTCTTCCGGTGGGGGGGGGGGCTCACCCTCAACATCACCAGGGTCATATCATCTGATCTTATACCGCAATGCAGTGCATACCGAGCATTTATCTAAATTCTCGTACTCCACACCGCGGTAGAGGATGCAGTCATTAATGCATGTGTGTATCTTCTGCACATTTAATCCTAGAGGACAGAGAGTATTCTTTGCTTCGTACGTGCTCTTGGGAAATTCGTTATCCTTTGGAAGCTTCAGCTTCATTATTTTCAGCAACTTTTCAAATGCGGAGTTATCTAGACCACACTCTGCCTTCCATCGCAGCAATTCCAGTGTGGTACCGAACTTTGTGCTGCCATCTTTGCAATTTGGGTACAACAATTTTTTGTGATCTTCTAACATGCCCTCCAACTTCAACTTCTCCTTTCCGTTTCACTGTCTCGCTTTGCATCAGAAATGACCCAACCAAGATCATCAGCGGGCTCATCTGATGCCCGTTCTTCACCTCCTTCCTCTTCATTGTCATTCATTGCAGTATCACTGTATCTAGGGAACATATGATAGTTGTTATCATCATCCTCTTCTTCTTCATTGTCTTCCATCATAAGCCCTCTTTCTTCGTGCTTGATCCAACAATTATAGTTGGGCATGAAACCTTTTTGAACCGTGGCCGCGAATGATTTTCGAGGAAGAGTACCCCTTGTCGGTTCCGACATTGAACACATGGACAACACATAAAACCATTCTCTTTATTTGCCTTAGCCACATCGATAAATTTATCCACGCCCTTAATGTACCCGGATTCACGTCGATCGCCATACATCCATTACCGCCTGTTCATCTGCATCATATAATTAAGTTTATCAAAAATCATTATAGAACATCATAAATAATGAAATGACCACTTTACATCGACACATGCATTGTACAAATGACAGATGAAAGGATAAGGTTGCTAACCTCGATCGAGGAGGAAAGAAAGAGGAGAAAGTTCAAGTGTGGCTCGGGCACCTCATATCATTTTTGTTTTGTGTGAAATCAAGAGGCATCATTCACTCAAGCATTTCATCGAACACCTTGCATGCATAAAAAAACTAGCACACACATCTCACACCTTCCACCAAGAAAAAACAAAAGACGAAGAGAGAGAGGGCTGGATGCGTATTTATAGGGACTGACTAAAGGTGTGTGGCAGGACATGTGGCCTGACACATATCTTTATTCTCGGTTTGTGTTACAAACGGAACGAGTACCCCCTTACGAACCGAGACCAATGCCCCCGGCTCCCGAGCAACGCGTCAGCCGCTCAAATCGGGACGAATGCGAGCTTTAGTCCTGGTTTTTTGTACGACAAGGACTAATGTTCTGGACGCAAGCGAGCGAAAGACATGTTTTCTATTAGTGCAAGTTATAGAAGAGTGAATGCCTTTTCTAGAGAGCTGAAACCAATAAGTTTCTCAATTCGTCTCTTGTTAGTCCAAACGAAGTCGTGGCCGTTTGCTGGTCCACGAGGTAAGTCAAGTCAAAGATCTGAAACTCAATTTAACAACCATATCCAATCGATGCGCGCGGGTCACATCGAGTAGTACGTAGTTACAATCTAAAATTAAGCTTCCATGCATAATCTTTGTTTTCTAGAACCTTGAGAGAAACCCGGCTAACGTTGACCAGTCACGGGCATCGGCCATGGACAGGTGGACTAATTGATGGTCTCATCTTTCCCTCAAAAATCAAAAATAAAAATAAAATAAAATGGGTTGATCTCGGTAATCATGGCCTCATCTCTTGGTCATAGAGTCATGGGAACCATGATAATACTACTGTATAAACTTAGCTATCTGCCGACCGAACACATGGGCATATATTTATGCCGGAGGCCATGCATGCATCTAACTCACCATGTAGGTAAGTTTGACTATTTGACTGGATGACGCAGGACTACTGTAACTGTACGAGCTTCTAATTAATTGGAGTCGAATTTTAGCTTATAAAGAAACCAGCGGCTGGAGATGGTTTGGTCAAGTAAATTAAGGGGGTATTTTCTGCACCTTGTATTTGAGAGATGCATGCATGTGCAGTTGAACAAACTAAAATGTGCTAGCTGCGTACGTAGCTTACATATAATATAAGGTTTCAGTTTTTTGTTTGTTTTATGATCTGACTATGTTCACCACATAAATCACGGGCAATCAAGGTAGACTTCAGCTCAGCCAAAGTATAAAAACTGTCGCAGTATCACTCGAATCTTAGTACCCATGTTTTTAGTCGTGAATTTAACCACAGTTGAGTGCTTGCTTGTGTTTGGTCCGCCCTCACGTGCCACCTGATTGTTTTGACTGAGATATACATATTCTTCTGTCAAAGAAAAAGGATATACATATTCTGGCGCCTATTGACATCACCCAAGTTTTCGAAATATCGGTGAAAATGAAAGGCCTACTAATAGGAACCGTCGATGTGGACACAGGTAAAAAATAAATCGACGGTCAATTCAACACCGGTCACTGTCTAATTAGTGTACCGGCCCTGAATTTTTCACAGATCAGATGACTTGACACTCCTCCTACGAACGGTAGCCAAGAAGATCTGAGCACCCAAGAAGATGCCGCCGGCGCTGTCAATTCCGCACGAGCGCTTGACCGCCTGGTCCGCCCCCACTATTTGACTGGCTCGTACAGTATATTTGACCAGTCCGATCGCTTCTCCATTCTACCACAAGTCCTCCCTTTTCACTGACGGGGGAGGGCCAGAGCTCATGGACCCCGCATGTCATGTGGGTATTGTTGCGCGGGATCCGTAGCTAGCGTCCGGCTGAACCACTGAACCTATATAAACTCGTGGTTCCTGCAGCCAAGTCACACATCGACTAACTGTTCGACCATCGTCATACACCACAGGTAAAACGAAGAAGAGTCGCCGCCGTTGCGTACCTGCAGCAGCTTAGCTAGAGGAGCGTCATCACACACGTATGGCGGCGACCATGGACCTCCAGGGCGCGAGGCAGAAGAACAACGACGGCGGCGGCGGCGTGAAGGTCAAGTTCATCGAGACCCAGTTCGTCAGCTCCGACGCGGCCAGCTTCAAGTCCGTCGTACAGCGGCTCACCGGAAAGTCCTCCAAGATGCCGCCGCCGCCCTCGGTGCACAGGCCTCGCCCGAGGCCGTGCGGCAGGGCCGGCGAACAAGGGCGCCCTAGCGTCTCCGGCGGCGAGCAGTGGACGACGACGGTGGCGGCGCCGTCGTCGAAGCAAGCGGCGGCTCCCTTCCAGCCGCAGCGCGTGGAGGAGCTGAGCGAGCTCTGCGACTTCGCCGATCTATTCTACGCCACCGCGGGCGCACGGCGTGACGGCGGCAGCATCACTAATGGCTTCCCTTACTGATATGCCTGATGGTACCAACAGAATTGGTTGCCTGCTCTCTTTTGTGGGGAATTTGAGGATCAGCACGTATATATGTTTGAGGGTTGCCTTGCCGTCGCAGTGCTGGCCCATAGGCTTGCTACGTAATTCTCCACGGGTTCTTCAGTTGATCACCGAGAGTACCGGATGTGCAAGTATGGAGTAGTGATAAGACTCAGATAGAACTCGGAGAAAATTACGAAAATGTATGGATTGTGTTTCAGAAAGAAAAAAATGATAGAAACCAATATGTATGCAGTTTCCATTGACAAGTTGTTGGATTTATATGGGCCGTGGCAGCCCATGTAATTAAAAAATCTTGAAATCCAAAAGCCCATCTATTATGGCACCTTAGGAGTTGTAGGACACAAACTTCAGTACTTCCACCTTTATGTCATTTAAATGTTTAATAGTAATACATATAGTACTATGTTAGTATTCAAGTTACTCTTACTATGACTAGGCTTAGAGGGACCGACACTTATTATTGATTAGAGAGAGTTCCACCACTACCCAAAAATTCATTTTTGGTGAGTATGTGTATCTTTGCCGAGTGATTTGTATAGCACTTGGCAAAAAACATACACGGCAAAGGTTGGGAATGCACACATCAAATATTATGAACATGGTAAAATACAACACTTGCACACGGCAAAGAAAACATACACAACAAAGATCAGAAAATGCACATGCAAAGAAAAATACACCACAAAGATCAGAAAATGAACACAACAAAGAATTGTAGATGGCAAAAAAGAGGCCACCTGGCTTCACTGGTAGAAAGCATGCCTCTTGTCCTGTTTTGAGACAGGCTCTAGTACCGGTTCAATCGGACTGCCAAATCAGGACTAGAGGCCGCCCTTTTAATTTCGGTTGTGTTACAAACCGGGACATAAGGCCATCCAAGTAGCTCCGCGTAGTGCGTTGGGATGAAGAACCTTTAGTGCCGGTTGGTCTCACCACCTATATTCTATTATAATATAATAAAAATCCCGCGCGTGGACTTTATACATATCCTTGGGATTTTCTGATTATGGATATATACACCTCACCTATATTCTAAATGCACTACAGAATATTCTTGAAAATAGAGCTACTATTACCATATGTTGACATGCTTTTGATCCATCTAGAAATGCCGAATTTTCTACCTAAAACAATAGTAAATCACAAGAATTGGACAAAAAATAGAAAATCAGATGATTCAAATATTTACCTGAGATAATATTGTGGCAGAAGAGCATACTCAATAGCTAGAGCGAAGAATAAAAAAAGTTTTTTACAAAATATGTATCATAATTTTAGTGCGGCATACCAATGATAAAATCCTAGATCCGTCGTTGCCCCTATGCCTCACTACTAATGGATCCTATTTTCCGTTTGACGCGGAGCGGAATGCACTATACTCACGCGGGCAAGTTTTTGGCGAGGCCGATTTAATGATCCATTCTACGTTTATCTATTATTTTTTGTTTGTTTTTTCTTTTCATTTTAATTTTCTATTTATTTTTGTTTTCCGTCTAATTGACCTTTTATGATAAATTCTAGACAAAAATTCTAAACAATATTTTTGAAAACCGAAAAATTTCAAACCCAGACATATTTAAAATCTTAAAAAATCTGAAATCTAAATAAATTCAAAATATGAACATTTTTGAAACCGGTAATGTTTTTAAATCTGGACAAAATTTAAAATGAATATTTTTAAAACTAAAAATATTTTTCAATGCTGAACTTTTTTCATAAAAAACAAAAGTAAAATAAAAAAAGAAACATGAAGAAAAAAGAAGAAAAAAAGAGAAAAAAGAATAAAAAAGCATAACAAGGAGCGGCCGGACTAGGCCTGGCCCATAGTCTGATTTTTAAAGCAAATGTACTACATGAGGATGCAGACCTATACAGGGTAAGAGCATTTTCACTCGACTATCCAAGACGTTGATTCGGACGTTGAAAATAGGTCTGGACACCGAAATTTCATCCAGTCGCGTATCCAGCAACTTGTTTTCGTCCGGATTTAGGATAACTTTGATCCGAACTATTCAGGCCGTACCTAGGATTCCGGGTACGTCATGGGAACGCCGGACGAAGCGAACTTTTCGAGTAGACCCGCTCAATCAGCATATATTCGCTCGTATCATCCAAAGTTCGCTCATATTCGCCCAAAGTTCGCACATATTCGTCCATATTCGCCCAAAGTTCGTCCATATAGACCATATTCGCCCAAAATTTGGACATATTCGTCCAAAGTTTGTCCGTATCACCCATATTCGCCCAAATTTAGCCCAAATTTCGTTCATATAGGCTATATTCGCCCAAAATTCGGGCATATTCGCCCAAAGTTTGTCCATATCGCCCATATTCGCCCAAATTTCGCTCAAAGTTCATCCATATAGATCATATTCGCCCAAAATTCGCCCTAAATTCGGGCATATTCGCTCAAAGTTCGTCCATACCACCCATATTCGTTCAAAGTTCGCCCATAGTTCGTCCATATCGCCCATATTTCCCCCGAAGTTCGTCCATATCGACCATATTCGCCAAAGTTCGCACATATTCGTCCAAAAACGCTTATATTCGCCCAAAGTTCGTCAAAAGTTTGTCAAAGTTAAATTTTAGCCAAACGCGAAAACTCGCCTGAAAACGCGAGTGTGAAACTCGGCGTTTCATGCTAAAATTAGGTCCGAATTTCGCTCTGGATTGGCCCAACAAGTGGAGATGCTCTATGGCCGGATTAAGAAAGATCCACCCACCATTCAGCCTATTACATTAGCCGTACTAAAGACATGGGCCAAATCATGAAGGCAGTGCGCTGGTTAGAGCATTAGGCCATAAATAACTATCCAAACTACGCCGTTTAGTTAGCGAATAGACCAGGAAGGCTGACATAACCACACTCCCTCTAGAGCTACGTGCCCAAAATGTTGTATTACCATATTTTTGTTTTATTATTGAAACAAGACTTAAAAAACACAGTATAATTATAGACAATCACAACATGTACATGCACCCGCCCATATAAACGCACACACGCATATCCTATCCCTATTTAGCACGCGGATTGGGTTTTAAGATTAACGAAGTCATCATGGGCCTCGCTGTCGACGAAAACATCGTCTCCCACTAAAAGAATATTCTGTCTTTTATGCAAAACACAATGTTAAACCTGGGGTTTAAACTTTGATGGACTGGGTGTACAACCAACCTCCTAGCCACCCAACCACATGTTGGGTTGCATTGAGACAAAAGTTAAACCAACAACTATTCTATCACAAAATAATTTATATGGAAATAATACTTAGTCTATTAGATATGTACTTAGTAATTAGGAATGTGATTATGTAGCACATGAATACATGATGAACCACATATTCATGAAGTAATTATTGGTCATATTATTTTTTCAACCAACCAAATTGTATATGTATATACATGGACGGAGAGATTACCTCTCCATAGGATGTCTTAACCTGACAACCACATTATTGTAGGGGTTCGTAGCATGAAAAATAAAAAAATTCTACCGCATGCACACAGTGGCGGAGGAGCCAATATGGCAAGGTGTGGCAGGTGCCATACCTTGATCTCTACACAAATACCTATTGCTTGCTTGCAACATGTGGCAGCGGCAACAAGTGAGAAACATTGAGGGACGAGCGAATAGTGCATGGAGCACACTATTAATCAATCTACAAATTAACTTGGTTCAGTTAAATGTCACGTTTTAGCGTATACAGTGCACCAACCTTGCCATACCATAATTTTCATTCGTCCTCCGCCACTGCATGCACACAAACAAGCCAAGATCTATCTACTAGATTGTAGTAACGAGTTGATTAGATACTCACCCTCGAAGATTCCAAAGCGGTTAACGAGAGCAGATTCTCGTGGGTGATGTAGTCGTACACTTGCCGATCTCAAGATCGCGTATACGATCCTTCCTGCGCTGCGTTCTGGCAGCGCTTCCGCAGTCGGTAACACGTTCGGTACTCGATGAAGACCTTTCTCTCCCTTGTTCCAGCAGGAAGCGGAGGTTCTAGTTCTCCCCTCGCGAGTCCGGCAGCACGACGGCATGGTGTCGGAAGTAGAGGGAAGATCTCGCAGGGCTTCGTCTAAGCCGGTGGGAGTTATGGTGGATCTAGGGTTTTCCAGCGATCTAGGTTTAGAAGGCCGGGAGGAGGAGGAGGTGTCGGCGGCGGCTAGGGTGACGGTGACGAGGTGGCGGCGGTGGCGCGGTGTCGCGGCTGGCGGTGGCGGCGTGCGGCGGCTAGGCGGCGGCGCACGGGGTGGGGAGGGCTGGCTCTTGTGTTGTTTGGGGCAGCCCTCCCCCTCTATTTATGAGAGGGGGGCAGCCTTGGAACGAGAGTTTGAATCCAAACCCAAACCCAAGTTTGATAGAAGGAAGGACTCTTTCCTTCTTCCACTAGGAAACCATTGTTTCAGTTTGACTTTTCAAACCTCTCGTTTGACTTTCAATTTAGAGCTTTAATTCTCTCTTGTAAATGCCCAAACCAAGTGACCTAGGATATGATCCAATCATTCCACTTACCCATGACATATTCATGGACCATTCCCCTTCCAGTCCGATGAACCTTCTAGAACCTATCCGATGAAAACATCGAAATCATTCCCGAACTCCAGAATCAGACTTTCCTTATATGAATCATATTCTCCGGACCATTCCGGATCTCCTCGTGATATCCCGGATCCCATTCGAGACTCCAAACAACATTCAGAATCCCTACTTACATTCCATATCTACTAAACAACATCGAATCCTTAAGTGTGTCTCCCTACGGTTCGTGAATTATGCGGACATGACCGAGATCCATCTCCGATCACTAACCAATAGAGGAATCTGGAAATTCATATGGCTCCCACATATTTCTATGATTACTTTGTGATTGAATAAACCATTTACATACGATACCAATTTCCCTTTGTCTCGTGATAGTTTACTTATCCGAGGTTTGATCGTCGGTATCTCTGCATACCTAGTTCAACCTCGTTACCGATAAGTACTCTTTTCTCGTTCCCGTGATATGTGATCCCTTGTGAGCCAGTCACATGCTTGCAAGCCAATTGGATGACATTCCACCGAGAGGGCCCAGAGTATATCTATCCGTCATATGGATGGACAAATCCCACTCTTGATCCATGTGCCTCAACACATACTTTCCGAACACTCAATACCACCATTATAGCCACCCAGTTACGGTGTGGTGTTTGATGTCATCAAAGCATCCTTCCGGTGATGGTGATTAGCATGATCTCATGGTCGAAGGAATTAGGTTACTATGTATCAGAAAGCTTATAGCAAATGAACTATTGAAATGAATTGATCTTAATGATACGTTTATCTATAGGAGTATGTCCATCATACCATTCTCCTAATGATATGATCTTGTTGTTAATAACATATCAATGTTCATGATTGAGAAACCACGGTCATCTATTAACCAACAAGCTAGTATTATAAAGAGGCTTTACCAGGGACTCTAATTTAGTTTACAAATCACACAAGTATTAATGTTTCCGGTTAATACTATTATAGCATGAATGTAAACATTTATCATAAACACAAAGATATAATAATAACGACTTTTATTATTGCCTCTAGGGCATATGTCCAACAGTCTTCCCCTTGCACTAGAGTCAACTAATCTAGATTACATGGTAATATACCGAACAACCATGGCGGTTTGGTGCTGGTCATGTTTTGCCCTCGGGAGAGGTTTAGTCAACGGATCCGCCACATTTATATCTGTGTGTACTTTGCAAATCTTTATGTCACCATCTTGGACATGCTCTCGAATAGCATGGAAACGTAGCTTGATGTGCTTCAACTTCTTGTGTGATCTTGGTTCTTGCGCATTGGCTATGGTGCCCATGTTATCACAGTAGATAGACATTGGGTCCAGCGCACTTGGAACCACACCGAGCTCTGTAATAAACTCCTTCATCCATATCGCCTCTTGTGAAGCCTCTATAGTAGCTATGTATTCCGATTCAGTTGAAGATCACGCCACAACGCTTTGCTTTGCACTCCTCCAGCTAACTGCTGCACCATTCAAAGTAAATACGTATCCAGATTGAGATTTAGAATCATCCGGATCGGTGTTCCAACTAGAATCGGTGTAACCATTAACAACGAGCTGTTCATCACCTCCATAAGAAAGAACCATATCCTTAGTTCTTCTCAAGTACTTAAGGATGTTTTTGTTGGAATTATGCCCTAGAGGCAATAATAAAGATGTTATTATTATAATTCTTGTTCATGATAAAGTTTATATTCCATGCTAGAATTGTATTAAGCGGAAACTTTAATACTTGTGCGGTTTGTGAACAACACCGTGTCCCTAGTACGCCTCTATGGACTAGCTCATTGATTAATGATGGTTAAGGTTTCCTAACCATAGACATGAGTTGTCGATTAATAATGAGATCATATCATTGGTAGAATGATATGATGGACATACCCAAATTAAGCGGAGCAATTAGATCGTGTCATCGTGTTCATCTTTGCGAAGCTTTTCTTATGTCAAATATTGTATTCCTTAGACCATGAGATAATGCAACTCCCTGGTATCGGAAGAAAGCTTTGAGGTCATCAAACGTCATCCTATGAGAGGGTGATCATAAAGGTGTCTCTCAGGTGATCGGAAAGTACCTGTTGGGTTGCATGTATCGATATGGGATTTGTCCCTCCCAAGTCGGAGAGATATATTTCGGGCCCACTCGGTAATCGATATCATCACCGCTTGCAAGCACGTGGTTAAGTAGTTAATCACAAAGTGATATCGGATTAGGGAACGAGTAAAGTACTTGTTGTGAACGAGATTGAACTAGGTATGACGGTACCGACGATCGAATCTCGGGCAAGTAAAATATCGCGTGACGAAGGGAATTATATATATGGGATTGATTGAATCCTGGCATCGTGGTTCATCCGATATGATCATCGATGAATGTTTGGGAGTCAATATGGGTTTCTAGACCCCGCTGTTGATTATTGATAGAAGATCATGTCTGCATATTCTCGAACCTGAAGGGTCACACACTTAACGTGTCTCGACGCTAGGATAGATTGGATAATTGGTTTATGAGTTTTTGTTTGGAGTCCCGGATGAGATCCAGGACATCACGAGAGGTTCCGAAATGGTCTGGAGAATAAGATTCATATAAGGCAATGCAGTTTTTGGAGTTCGGAATTGTTTCGGGTTGTTCGGTATTGTACCGGAAGCTTCTAGAACCTTCCGGAGTGGGACCAACGTGGCCCCACTTGTCGGGAGGGGGCGTGGGACTATGAGGGAGTGCCCTGGCCGCATTGCGCCAGGGGCACAAGGCCCCATAGGGCCCAGCCGGCCAAGCACCTAGGGAAACCCTAGGGGAGCTTCTAGAAGGGGGGGAAACTTGCCCCCCACTCCTCCCTCCTTGGCCGCCGGCCTAGGGCTTGGGGGAGGGGAAAGGGCTAGCTGCCCACCCCTCTATATAAAGAGGGATGGGGGCGCACCCTCCCCACACCTCCTCCTCAATCCCTAGCCGCCCTCCTCTCTCTCCTCCCATTGCAGCGTGGCGAAGCCTGCCTTGAAACTCTCCACCACTTGCACCACGCCGTCGTGTTGTAGATCCAATCCATCTATCAACCCCACTTGCTGGACTGAGGAAGGTGGATACGTCGAGGTGCCGCACGTGTGCATCTCTCGGAGGCATCGCCACTTGCGGTGTTAGATCGGATCGGATCGCGAGGAGGAGAAGCGAGTACGACTACATCAACCACGTTCCGTCGAACGTTCCGCTGTGCGAATCTTCAAGGGTATGAAGATCTCATCTATCCCCCCTCGTTGTTTGCATCTCCTAGATTAGATCTTGGCTTTCCCGTTCGCATCCGTAGAATTTGTTTGATTTACTATGCTGCGAAACCCATCAGTGGTATCAGAGCTAGATCTATGCGTAGATGTGTTTCACGAGTAGGACGCAACATGCTTGTTGCGGGCATTGATGTTTTATGTTGCAAGCCTCTTGTTTGTGTACTTCTTATGACGCGGGATAGTGAGATCGAAGCGGTCCAGGCCAACTTTACGTGACCTCGTTCGCGAGACCGGCTCTGCACTTGACGTGTGGCTTGTTCCACACATGCGGCTGGTGGATGCCAGTTTCTCTCACTATAGTTGTCATGGGATTTACACCGGAGTTTGGCAACCATAATATCACCGTTGTGGATTTCCGTAGGTAAGAATCGTTCTTAGCTTGCTACTCCCATAATCCACGTAAAACATGCAACAACAAAGTAGAGGCGTCTAACTTGTTTTTGCAGGGAGTGTTTTCTGTGATATGGTATGTCCCAAGATGTGATGAGTATGTTGTATGCAATGATCATGTTTTGTAATGTTTCACGACTTGCATGTCGATGAGTACACAACCGGCAGGAGCCATATGGTTGTCTTTATAATTGTGTATGACCTGTGTGTCAACTTCTTATACGCCATGTAATAGCTTTACTTTATCGCTAAGTAGTTAGCAATAGTTGTAGTTTCTATTCGTGGTGGAGGCAATCATGGTGGAGTGATGGAGATCATCCTGGCACGCACAAGATGGAGATCATTGCGCGAAGATTGGCTATACCATGTCACATAAAGTTATATGCATGTGATGTTTATCCTTTTATGTATCTTATTATGCTTAGATCGCGACGGTAGCATTATAAGATGATTCCTCACTTAAAGATCGAGATAAAACTGTGTGTAGGGGTTCATAGCATGGAAAACAAAAATTTTCTATCGCATACAAACAAACAAGCCAAGATCTATCTACTAGATTGTAGCAACGAGTCGATGGAATAACTTACCCTCGAAGATTCCAAAGTGTTTAACGAGAGCCGATTATCGTGGGTGATGTAGTCGTACTCTTTCCGATCTCAAGATCGTGTGGACGATCCTTCCGGCACCACGTTCCGGCAGCGCTCCCGCAGTCGGTCACACGTTCGGTACTCGACGAAGACCTTCCTCTCCCTTGTTCCAGCAGGCAGCGGAGGTTGTAGCACTCTCCTCGCGATTCCTAAGACAACGGCGTGGTACCTAAGTAGAGGGAAATCATGAGGCTTCGCCTTAAGCGGTGCAGTATGGTGGAGCTTATGAGAGAGGCTATTAGTGGTCTAGTAATTAGACACACCAATTAGAAGGCTCTAAACCAATTAGAAGGCTCTAAACCGTGGCTAAAGCAATTAGAAGCTCTAAACCAAAACGGCTCTAAACCGGAGATCTAGAGGTGAAACTTGTGTGTCTCTAGGAGGAGCCCCCCTCCTTATATAGGTGGAGGGGCCTTGGCGCCAGGGAGGAGTCCCTCCAACTCGACCTAGGGCTGGGCGCCTGGAGGAGTCCAACTCCTCCTCCAGGTTGGTTCCAACTCCTCTTGCTTGTTTCCCACAGTTTCTTGTTTTGGCAGTTTGACTTTCAAACTGGACATTTGACTTTTCTGTTTTAGGATTCAATTTAATCCTTTATTTGGGACAGAAAGAACACTTAGTACATTATGCAATCATTCCAATATGTAATGACACATTCATGTAATCCTCCCCAGTCTTGGGACAATCCGGAACCTTCTAGAACATTCCCGATGAAAACACCGGAATCATTCCCGAACTCCGAAACGGGACTTTCCTTATATGAATCTTATTCTCCGGACCATTCTGGATCACCTCGTGATATCCCGGATCCCATCCGAGACTCCAAACAACATTCGGTCTCTTTCTCATAATACCATAACTACTCAAACAACGTCGAATCCTTAAGTGTGTCTCCCTACGGTTCGTGAATTATGCGGACATGATCGAGACACTTCTCTGAATAATAACCAATAGAGGAATCTGGAAATTCATATGGCTCCCACATATTTCTACGATTACTTTGCGATCAAATGAACCACTTACATACGATACCAATTTCCCTTTGTCTCACGATATGTTACTTATCCGAGGTTATGATCGTCGGTATCTCTGCATACCTAGTTCAACCTCGTTACCGATAAGTACTCTTTTCTCGTTCCCGTGATATGTGATCCCTTGTGACCAAGTCACATGCTTGCAAGCCAATTGGATGACATTCCACCGAGAGGGCCCAGAGTATATCTATCCGTCATGTGGATGGACAAATCCCACTCTTGATCCATGTGTTTCAACCAACACTTTCCGAACACTTAATGCCACCTTTATAGCCACCCGATTCACGGTGTGGTGTTTGATGTCATCAAAGCATCCATCCGGTAAAGGTGATATGCATGATCTCATGGTCGAAGGAATTAGGTTACTATGTATCAGAAAGCATATAGCAATTGAACTATTGAAATGACTTGATCTTTATGCTACGCTTATCTATAGGAGTATGTCCACCATATCATTCTCCTAACGATATGATCTTGTTGTTGATAACATCCCAATGTTCATGATAGGGAAACCACAATCATTAATCAACCAACAAGCTAGTGAAGTATAGAGGCTATGCTAGGGACTTCAAATTAAGTTTACAAATCACACAAGTATTAATGGTTTCCTTGTTAATACTATTATAGCATGAATGTAAACATTTATCATAAACACAAAGATATAATAATAACTACATTTATTATTGCCTCTAGGGCATATCTCCAACAGTCTCCCACTTGCACTAGAGTCATCTAATCTAGATTACATGGTAATATACCGAACACCCATGGCAGTTTGGTGTTGGTCATGTTTTGCCCTCGGGAGAGGTTTAGTCAATGGATCCGCCACATTCGGATCTGTGTACTTTGCAAATCTTTATATCCCCATCCGGATATGTTCTCGAATAGCGTGAAAACGCAGCTTGATATGCTTGACTTCTTGTGTGACCTTGGTTCTTGCGCATTGGCTATGGCGCCCATGTTATCACAAGAGATAGACATTGGGTCCAGCACTTGGAACCACACCCACTCTGTAATGAACTCTTTCATCCATATCGCTTCTTGTGAAGCCTCCGGCGACCATGTATTCCGATTCGATTGAAGATCTCGCCACAACGCTTTGCTTTGCACTCCTCCAGCTAATCGCTGCACCATTCAAAATAAATACGATCGGATTGTGATTTAGAATCATCGGATCGGTGTTCCAACTAGCATCGGTGTAACCATTAACAACGAGCTGTTCATCACCTCCATAAGAAAGAACCATATCCTTAGTTCTTCTCAAGTACTTAAGGATGTTTTTGATCATTGTCCAATGATCCACTCTGGATCACTTTGATATCTGCTAGTTAAACTAACGGATATGCAATGTCGGGTCTAGTACATAGCATGGCATACATTAGAGATCCTATGGCTGAGGCATAGGAGTCTTACTCATCCTTTCTCTATCTTCTCCGATGTCGGACTTTGAGTTTTACTCAAGGTCGATTAGCAACATGGGCAAGAACCCTTTCTTGCTTTCTTCCATTCCAAATCTCTTTAGAACTTTGTCCAAATATGTACTCTGTGACAATGATATTTGGCGTTTTGATCTATCTCTATAAATCTTTATGCCTAATATGTAAGCTGCTTCGCCAAGATCCTTCATTGAAAAACTATTATTCAAATATTCCTTGACACTATTAAGAAGGTCTACATCATTCCCAATCAACAATATGTCATCCCCATACCTTCTTAGGAATGCTACGAGCTCCCACTCACTTTCTTGTAAATACAAGCTTCTCCATAAGTTTGTATAAAACCAAAACTTTTGATTACCTTATCAAAACGTTGATTCCAACTTCGGGATGCCTGCTTCAATCCATAGATGGACCGTTGAAGTTTGCATACCTTGTTAGCATCTTTAGGATCGACAAAACCTTTGGGTTGCATCATATACAACTCTTCATCAATGTCTCCATTGAGGAATGCTTTTTGACATCCATCGCCATATCTCATAATCATAATATGCAGCGATTGCTAACATAATCCTCACAGACTTTAGCTTCGCTACTGGTGAGAAAGTCTCATCGTAGTCAACTCCTTGAATTTGTCGAAACCCTTTTGCGACAAGTCGAGCTTTATAGACAGTAACATTACCATCAACATCTGTTTTCTTCTTGAAAATCCATTTGTTCTCGACAGCCTTCCGGCCATCCGGTAAGTCCACCAAAGTCCATACTTGGTTTTCGTACATGGATCCAATCTCGGATTTCATGGCTTCTTGCCATTTATTGGAATCTGGGCTCATCATCGCTTCCTCATATGTCTCGGGGTCATCGGTGTTGTCCACCACCATGACATTCATAACGGAATCATACCAATCTGGAGTGGTACGAGTTCTCGTTGACCTGCGAGGCTCTGTAGCAACTTCAACCGAAGTTTCATGATCATCATCATTAGCTTCCTCTCTTATTGGTGCAGGCACCACAGAACTTCTTCGGTCTTGCGCTACTCGCAATTTCGAGAGAAGGTTCGACAACCTCGTCGAGTTCTACTTTCCTTCCAGTCACTTCTTTCGAGAGAAATTCCTTCTCTAGAAAGGATCCATTCTTGGCAACGAATGTTTTGCCTTCGGATCTATGATAGAAGGTATACCCAATAGTTTCCTTCGGGTATCCTATGAAGACGCATTTTTCCGCTTTGGGTTCAAGCTTGTCCGGTTGTAACTTATTTACATAGGCTTCGCATCCCCAAACTTTAAGGAACGACAATTTAGGTTTCTTCCCAAACCATAATTCATACGGTGTCGTTTCAACGGATTTAGACGGTGCCCTATTTAAAGTGAATGCGGCTGTTTCTAATGCATAACCCCAAAATGATAGCGGTAAATCTGTAAGTGACATCATAGAACGAACCATATCTAAGAGAGTTGGATTACGACGTTCGGACACACCATTACGCTGTGGTGTTCCCGGCGGTGTCAATTGTGAAAGTATTCCGCAATTCTTTAAATGCTCGCCAAACTCGTAACTTAGATATTCACCTCCACGATCAGAACGTAGAAATTTAATCTTCTTGTTACGTTGATTTTCTACCTCACTTTGAAACTCCTTAAACTTCTCGAAAGTTTCGGACTTATGTTTCATGAAATAGATATACCCATATCTACTTAAGTCATCCGTGAAAGTAAGAACATAACGATAACCACCGCGCGATGCTACACTCATTGGACCACACACATCGGTATGTATGATTTCCAATAAGTCCGTAGCTCGCTCCATCATACCAGAAAATGGAGTCTTAGTCATTTTACCCATCAGACATGCTTCGCATCTTTCAAGTGATTCAAAATCAAGTGATTCAAGAAGTCCATCGGAATGGAGTTTCTTCATACGTTTCACTCCGATGTGACCAAGACGACAGTGCCACATATAGGTCGAATTATCGCTTGATTTCAAATGTTTAGCCTCAATGTTGTTGATATGTGTATTTCCACTATCGAGATTCAATAAGAATAGACCATCTATCAAAGGTGCATGTGAATAAAACATATTACTCATATAAATAGAATAACCATTATTCTCGGATTTAAACAAGTAACCGTCTCGCAATAAACAAGATCCCGATATAATGTTCATGCTCAACGCAGGCACTAAATAACAATTATTTAAGTATAAAACTAATCCCGATGGTAGATGAAGAGGTAGCGTGCCGACCGCGATCACATCAACCTTTGATCCGCTTCCCAGCATCGTCACCTCGTTCTTCGCTAGCTTCCGTTTTGATACAAAGACTTGTTTCGAGTTACAAATATGAGCAACCGAACCAAGATCAAATACCCGTGCACTACTACGAGTACTAGTGAGATACACATCAATAACATGTATATCGATATACCTTTCTTCTTGATGTTGCGTTCTTGATCCGCCAAGTACTTTGGGCAATTCGCTTCGAGGACCTTCTCCTTGTAGTAAAAACACTCAAGATCGTGCTTAGGTCCAGCCTTGGTCTTCTTGGCCGTAGCAACTTTCTTACCACCCTTCTTGAAGTGTCCCTTTGCTTAGACTTGCCTTTCTTGAATTTGGTGGTCTTATTGACCAACAACACTTGGTGCTCTTTCTTGATCTCCACTTGCAGATTTCAACATGGCAAAGAGTTCGCAACGTCTTGTTCATGTTCTGCATGTTGTAGTTCATCACAAAGTTCTTGTAACTTGGTGGTAGTGATTGGAGGACACGGTAAATCCCCAAAGCATTAGGAATCACTATACCCAAGCTTTGAAGTTTGTTTGCGTGCCCGGACATCTTAAGCACATGCTCACTTGAGCTGCCCTCTTCCATCTTGCGCTTAAAGAACTTTTCGAAGCCTCATAGCTTTCAATTGCCGCATGAGTCTCAAAAATCAATTTGAGATCCTCGACAATATCATATGGGTCGACTCTTCAAACCTTTTCCAAGCTCGATTCTAAACCATACAAGATAGCACCGAACTATGGAGTACCGATTCTTCCGAGCGAGGTAAACATTTTTTACTTCATCGGAAGCATTGGCTCAGTGGGTCACCCAAATGCATCCAAAGACATAGGTCAAATTACCGGTGTGAGGACAATCCTCAAATTGCGGAACCAATCCAAAGTTGCTTCCATTGTTTTTCAACTTTTCTTTCTCTAGGAGCATTAAAATTGATGGTAGGGGCTGCCATTGATCTACAACATATTTGCAATAGTTTAGACTAAGTTTATGACAAATTGAGTTCAAATTAATAATAAAATTAAACTAGGTGAACTCCCACTCAAAACAATATCCCTCACATTGTTTTAGTGATCACACGAACCAAATCCACCATATCAACACCGATCATCACGAGAGTTGACATAGTTTCAATGGCGAACAATCGACATGTTCATCACATCTACTATATGATTCATGCTTTACCTTTCGGTGATCCGTGTTCCGAGACCATGTCTGTACATGCTAGGCTCGTCAAGATCAAACCTTAGTTTCTGCATGAGAAATCTGGCTTGCTCACGTTGTATACACTTGCAGAATCTAACACACCCGATCATCACGTGGTGCTTCGAAAGAACAAGCTTTAGCAACGGTGCTAACTAAGGGTGAACACTTTATGATTTGAAATTGATGTGCATGAGGGATCATCTTATAATTCTACCGTCTTCTACTAAGCAATACAAGATGCATAAAGGATTAACATCACATGCAATTCAATATATATGTGATATGATATGGCCTTTCTTCTTTGTGCCTCCGATCTCCATCTTCAAGCACGAACATGATCTCCATCATCACCGGCATTGCATCAAGGTCAATGACGCTTCTCCATGGTTGTCGTCCACCGGCTTCAACTATTACAACTACTTTGAATAGACACGCGGGTCTTAACATAAATTAAAGACAACCATATGGCTCCTGCCGGTTGCCGACTTACAATAAGGAACATTGCATACATCAAATATAATCACAATCATGGCCATATCACATCATCGACACCCTCGCAAAACAAAGTTAGACCTCTACTTTCTTTGCATATTTTACGTGGTTTGGGGCTTTCAATAAGTGTCGTTCTAACTTACGAACAAGAACCACAACATTGATACTAGCATTGTTGATCACCCGTTGTAAATTGGATCTTAACTATGCTAGGAGAAAGCAGCACCCATAAAGCCACTTATGCAATACAAGTTGCATGTCAAGCGTGGAGCAAGTCTCATGAACGATGTCATGTAAGGTTAGCCCGGGCCGCTTCATCCCAACATACCGCAAGATGCAAAGTACACAAGAAGCAATCGACAATAAAAGCATCAACGCCCACAATGACCATTGTGTTCTACTCGTGCAACAGATCTACATATAGACACGGCTCGATACCCTTGTAGGGGTTCGTAGCATGGAAAACAAAAAATTTCTATCGCATACAAACAAACAAGCCAAGATCTATCTACTAGATTGTAGCAACGAGTCGATGGAATAACTTACCCTCGAAGATTCCAAAGTGTTTAACGAGAGCGGATTCTCGTGGGTGATGTAGTCGTACTCTTTCCGATCTCAAGATCGTGTGGACGATCCTTCCGACGCCACGTTCCGGCAGCGCTCCCGCAGTCGGTCACACATTCGGTACTCGACGAAGACCTTCCTCTCCCTTGTTCCAGCAGGCAGCGGAGGTTGTAGTACTCTCCTCGCGATTCCGGCAGCACAACGGCGTGGTACCTAAGTAGAGGGAAATCATGAGGCTTCGCCTTAAGCCGGTGCGAGTATGGTGGAGCTTATGAGAGAGGCTATTAGTGGTCTAGTAATTAGACACACCAATTAGAAGGCTCTAAACCAATTAGAAGGCTCTAAACCGCTGGCTAAAGCAATTAGAAGCTCTAAACCAAAACGGCTCTAAACCGGAGATCTAGAGGTGAAACTTGTGTGTCTCTAGGAGGAGCCCTGCCCCTCCTTATATAGGTGGAGGGGCCTTGGCACGCCAGGGGAGGGAGGGAGTCCCTCCCCAACTCGGCCTAGGCTGGTGGCCCGGCTGGAGGAGTCCAACTCCTCCTCCAGGTTGGTTCCACCTCCTCCTGCTTGGTCTCACAGTTTCTTGTGTTGGCAGTTTGACTTTCAAACTGGACATTTGACTTTTCTGTTTTAGGATTCAATTTAATCCTTTATTTGGGACAGCAAGAACACTTAGTACATGATGCAATCATTCCAATATGTAATGACACATTCATGTACTCCTCCCCCCCGGAGTCTTGGGACAATCCGAACCTTCTAGAACATTCCGATGAAAACACGGAATCATTCCCGAACTCAAACGGGACTTTCCTTATATGAATCTTATTCTCCGGACCATTCGGATCACCTCGTGATATCCGGATCCCATCGAGACTCGAACAACATTCGTCTCTTTCTCATAATACCATAACTACTCAAACAACGTCGAATCCTTAAGTGTGTCTCCCTACGGTTCGTGAATTATGCGGACATGATCGAGACACTTCTCCGAACAATAACCAATAGAGGAATCTGGAAATTCATATGGCTCCCACATATTTCTACGATTACTTTGCGATCGAATGAACCACTTACATACGATACCAATTTCCCTTTGTGTCACGATAGTTTACTTATCCGAGGTTATGATCGTCGGTATCTCTGCATACCTAGTTCAACCTCGTTACCTATAAGTACTCTTTTCTCGTTCCCGTGATATGTGATCCCTTGTGACCAAGTCACATGCTTGCAAGCCAATTGGATGACATTCCACCGAGAGGGCCCAGAGTATATCTATCCGTCATGTGGATGGACAAATCCCACTCTTGATCCATGTGTTTCAACCAACACTTTCTGAACACTTAATGCCACCTTTATAGCCACCCAGTTACGGTGTGGTGTTTGATGTCATCAAAGCATCCATCCGGTAAAGGTGATATGCATGATCTCATGGTCGAAGGAATTAGGTTACTATGTATCAGAAAGCATATAGCAATTGAACTATTGAAATGACTTGATCTTTATGCTACGCTTATCTATAGGAGTATGTCCACCATATCATTCTCCTAACGATATGATCTTGTTGTTGATAACATCTCAATGTTCATGATAGGGAAACCACAATCATTAATCAACCAACAAGCTAGTGAAGTATAGAGGCTATGCTAGGGACTTCAAATTAAGTTTACAAATCACACAAGTATTAATGGTTTCCTTGTTAATACTATTATAGCATGAATGTAAACATTTATCATAAACACAAAGATATAATAATAACTACATTTATTATTGCCTCTAGGGCATATCTCCAACACTGTGTTCTCCCCATGTATGCACCGTTGCGAAAGTTCGTCGTGTTCAAGCATCACGTGATGATCGGGTGCTATAAACTCTATGTTCACATACAACGGGTGCAAGCCAGTTTTGCACACGCGAAAATACTTGGGTTTGACTTGACGAGCCTAGCATGTACAGACATGTCCTCGGAACACATGAACCGAAAGGTTAAACATGAGTCATATGAATGATATGATCGACACTTCGTTGTCCACCATTGAAACCACATCTCTTCTCGTGAAGATCGGATTAGGTGTGGTGAATTTGGATCGTGTTCACTAAACAAATTGAGGGATGTTGAATTTAGTGGGAGTTCATCTAGTAATTTGATTAAGTTGAACTAGTTATCATGAACATAGTCTAAATTGTACTTGCAAATTTTGTAGATCAAATGGCTAAATCCAACTTCAATTTCAACGTTTTTGCTGAGAAAGAAAAGCTTAAGAACAATGGGTCTAACTTCACCAACTGGTTCCGCAATCTGAGAATCATTCTCGCTGGCGGACAAAAGGACTATGTCCTTTAGAAAGCGCTAGGTGACGCCCCTGCTGCAGATGCGCCGGCTGATGAGAAATCTGTTTATCAGTCGCGCAAAGATGATTATGGTGTGATTAAGAGCACCATGTTGTTTGCTATGGAATCGAATCTTCAAAATCGTTTTGAGGATTTCCTGGGCCCCTTTGAGATTCTTGAGGAACTGAAAACTATGTTCCAGACTCAGGCCCGTTCTGAGAGATATGAGTGTTGGAATTATGCCCTAGAGGCAATAATAAATATGTTATTATTATAATTCTTGTTCATGATAAAGTTTATATTCCATGCTAGAATTGTATTAAGCGGAAACTTTAATACTTGTGTGGTTTGTGAACAACACCGTGTCCCTAGTACGCCTCTATGGACTAGCTCATTGATCAATGATGGTTAAGGTTTCCTAACCATAGATATGAGTTGTCAATTGATAATGAGATCATATCATTGGGAGAATGATATGATGGACATACCCAAACTAAGCGAAGCAATTAGATCGTGTCATCGTGTTCGTCTTTATGAAGCTTTTCTTATGTCAAATATTGTATTCCTTAGACCATGAGATAATACAACTCCCTGGTATCGGAAGAAAGCTTTGAGGTCATCAAACGTCATCCTATGAGAGGGTGATCATAAAGGTGTCTCTCAGGTGATCGGAAAGTATCTGTTGGGTTGTATGTATCGAGATGGGATTTGTCCCTCCCAAGTTGGAGAGATATACTTCGGGCCCACTCGGTGTCGATATCAACACGCTTGCAAGCATGTGGTTAAGGAGTTAATCACAAAGTGATATCGGATTACGAGCAGTAAAGTACTTGCCGTGAACGAGATTGAACTAGGTATGACTGATCGACGATCGAATCTCGCAAGTAAAATATCGCGAGACGAAGGAATATATATATGGGATTGATGGAATCTGGCATCATGGTTCATCCGATATGATCATCGATGAATTTGTGGAGTCAATATGGGTTTCGGACCCATTGTTGATTATTGATAGAAGATCATGTCGCATATTCTCGAACCAGCAGGTCACACACTTAACGTATCGGCTAGGATAGATTGGATAATTGGTTTATGAGTTTTTGTTGAGTCTCGGATGGGATCCGGAACATAACGAGAGGTTCCGAGTGGTCGGAGAATAAGATTCATATAAAAGGCAATTTTGGAGTTCGAATTGTTCCGGGTTAATCGGTATTGTACCGGAAGCTTCTAGAACCTTCGGAAGGGGACCAACGTGGCCCCACCTTCCGGGAGGGAATGGGCCTATGAGGGAGTTCTCTGGCGCATTGGGCCAGGGCACAAGGCCCATAGGGCCCTAGCCGCCAAGAGAGGTTTAAACTCTAGATAGAGCTTCTAGAAGGGGGTTTCCTTGCCCCCACTCTTCCTCCTTGGGGCCCGACCTTGGCTTGGGGAGGGCTGCTGCCCCACCTCTATATATAGATGGATGGGGGCGAACCAACCCCCTACACCTTCCCCTCCAACCCTAGCCGCCCTGCTGCCCTCCTCTCTTCCTCCCGACTGCTTGTAGGCGAAGCCCTGCTGCAGAAATTCTCCACCAATTGCACCGCGCCGTCGCGTTGTAGATCCAACCCATCTCTCCACCATACTTGCTGGACCAAGGAAGGAGGAGACGTCGAGGTGCTGCACGTGTGCATCTCACGGAGGCACCACCACATGTGGTGCTAGATCGGATCGGATCGCGAGGAGGAGAAGCGAGTACGACTACATCACCCACGTTCCATGAACGTTCCGCTGTGCGAATCTTCAAGGGTATGAAGATCTAATCCAATCTCTCTCGTTGTTTGCATCTCGTAGATTAGATCTTGGCTTTCCCTCTATTCGCATCCGTAGAAAATTTTGATTTACTATGCCACGAAACCCATCAGTGGTATCAGAGCTAGATCTATGCATAGATGTGTTTCACGAGTAGAACACAACATGGTTGCTGCGGGCGTTGATGTTTTCTTTTGCAAGCCTCTTGTTTGTGTTCTTCTTATGACGAGGGGTAGTGAGATTGAAGCGGTCCAGGCCAACCTTACGCGACATCTTTCGCGAGACCGGCTCCTCACTTGACATGTGGCTTGTTCCACACATGCGGCTGGTGGATGTCAGTTTCTCTCACTATAGTTGTCATGGGATTAACACCAGAGTTTGGAAACCATAATATCACCGTTGTGGCTTTCCGTAGGTAAGAATCGTTGTTAGCATCTACTCCCATAATCCACGTAAAACATGCAACAACAAAGTATAGGCGTCTAGCTTGTTTTTGCAGGGAGTGTTTTCTGTGATATGGTATGACCCAAGATGTGATGTGTATAATGTATGCGATGATCATGTTTTGTAATGTTTCACGACTTGCATGTCGATGAGTACACAACCGGCAGGAGCCATATGGTTGTCTTTATAATTGTGTATGACCTGTGTGTCAACTTCTTATGCGCCATGTAATAGTTTCACTTTATCTCTAAGTAGTTAGCAATAGTTGTAGTTGCTATTCATGGTGGAGGCAATCATGGTGGAGTGATGGAGATCATGCCGGAGCGCACAAGATGGAGATCATTGCGCGAAGATTGGCTATACCATGTCACATTAAAGTTATATGCATGTGATGTTTATCCTTTTATGTATCTTTTTATGCTTAGATCGCGACGGTAGCATTATAAGATGATTCCTCACTTAAAGATCAAAATAAAACTATGTTCTCCTCGAGTATGCACCGTTGCTAAAGTTCGTCGTGTCCAAGCATCACGTGATGATCGGGTGCTATAGACTCTACGCTCACATACAACGGGTGCAAGCCAGTTTTGCACACGCGGAAATACTTGGGTCTAACTTGACGAGCCTAGCATGTACAGACATGGCTTCGGAACACAAGAACCGAAAGGTTAAGCATGAGTCATATGAATGATATGATCGACACTTCGTTGTCCACCATTGAAACCACATCTCTTCTCGTGATGATCGGATTAGGTGTGGTGAATTTGGATCGTGTTCCTAAACAACTTGAGGGATGTTGAATTTAGTGGGAGTTCATCTAGTAATTTGATTAAAAGTTGAACTAGTTATCATGAACATAGTCTAAATTGTACTTGCCATCTTGTAGATCACATGGCCAAGTCCAACTTCAACTTCAACGTTTTTGCTGAGAAGGAAAAGCTTAGAAACAATGGGTCTAACTTCACCAATTGGTTCCGCAATCTAAGAATCATTCTATCTGGAGGTCAAAAGGACTATGTCCTTGGGAAAGCGTTAGGTGACCCCCCTGCTGCAACTTCATGGTGATGAAAGCATCTGTCGATCGGCGCAAGGATGATTATGGTGTGATTAAGAGCACCATGTTGTTTGCTATGGAACCGAACTTCAAAATCGTTTTGAAGACTATCCGAGCCCTTTGAGATTCTCGAAGAGCTGAAAACCATGTTTCGAGACTCAGGCCCGTTCGAGAGATATGAGATCTCCGAGAAGTTCTTTAAGCGCAAGATGGAGGAAGGGAGTTCCGTTAGTGAGCACGCCATTAAGATGACGGGCTACACTCAACGCTTGAGCAACCTGGAATGCGATTCGGAGGAGCTCAAGATTGTCAGGGTTCTGCAATCACTCCCTCCCAGCTACAAAGGTTTTGTAGTTACTCATAATCAGATTGGTTCCACTGATACGATCACCGAGCTCTTCGCTAAGCTGAAAGCTGCGGAGGTGGACATCAAGAAAGATAATCATGTGTTGATGGTCAACAAGCCCCCCAGCTTTAAGAAAGTTAAGGGTGCAAAGAAGCCCTTCAAGAAAGGCAGCAGCAAGCGCGTTGCCCCTGCTGAGAAGAAGCTCAAGTCTAGACCTAAGCCAGACACTGAGTGCTTATAGAAAGGACAAGGGTCACTGGAAGCGCAACTGTCCGAAGTACTTAGCGGACAAGAAGGCTGGCACCATCAAAGGTATATTTTATATACATGTTATTGATGTTTTCCTTACTAGCCCTTGTTGTAGTGCCTGGGTATTTGATACTGGTTCAGTTGCTAATATTTGTAACTCGAAAGGAGCTACGGAATAGACGGTGGCTGGCGAGGGATGAGGTGACGATGCGCGTTGGCAACAGATCAAGAGTTGATGTGATGGACGTCGGCACGCTCTCCTTAGTTTTACCTTCGGGATTAGTTTTAAACCTCAATAAATGTTATTATGTGCCTGCGTTGAGCATGAACATCATATTTGTATCGTGTTTATTGCAAGACGGTTATTCATTTAAATCTGAGAATAATGGTTGTTCTATTTATATGAGTAACATCTTTTATGGTCATGCACCTACCGTGAATGGTTTATTTCTTCTGAATCTCGAAAGGGATGAAACACACATCCATAACATTGAGGCTAAGAGATGCAAGGTAGATAGTGATATAAGTACTTATTTGTGGAACTGCCGTCTAGGTCATATTGGTGTAAAACGCATGAAGAAACTCCATTCTGATGGACTTTTGGAGTCTCTTGATTTTGTATCATTTGACACATGCGAACCATGCCTCATGGGCAAGATGATCAAAACACCGTTCTCCGGAATGATGGAGCGAGCAACGGACTTGTTGGAAATCATACATACCGATGTATGCGGACCGATGAGTGTTTCGACGCGCGGTGGATATCGCTACTTTCTCACTTTTTCTGATGACTTAAGTAGATATGGGTATATCTATTTAATGAAACATAAATCTGAAACATTTGAAAAGTTCAAAGAATTTCAGAATGAAGTGGAAAACCATCATAATAGAAAAAATAAGTTTCTACGATCCGATCGTGGAGGTGAATATTTGAGTTATGATTTTCTCAAGCATCTTAAAGCAAGCGGAATTGTTTCGCAACTCACGCCACCCGGAACACCACAGCGCAATGGTGTGTCTGAACGCCGAAATCGAACTCTATTAGATATGGTGCGATCAATGATGTCTCTTACTGATTTGCCGTTATCATTTTTGGGTTATGCATTAGAAACCGCTGCATTCACTTTAAATAGGGCACCATCTAAATCCGTTGAGATGACACCGTATGAACTGTGGTTTGGTGCTAAACCTAAGTTGTCGTTTCTTAAAGTTTGGGGATGCAAAGCTTACGTCAAGAAGTTGATGCCGGACAATCTCGAACCCAAAGCGGAGAAATGTGTCTTCATAGGATACCCTAAGGAAACTATTGGGTATACCTTCTATCACAGATCCGAAGGCAAAGTGTTTGTCGCAAAGAACGGATCCTTTCTTGAGAAGGAGTTTCTCTCGAAAGAAGTGAGTGGGAGGAAATTAGAGCTAGACGAGGTTGTTGAACCTTCTCTTGAGTCGGAGAGTAGCACAGCACCTAAAATTGTTCCAGTGCCGTCTGCACCAACAATAGAGGAAGCTAATGACAAGGATCATGAAGCTTCAGACGATGCTACTACTGAACGTCGCAGGTCGACAAGGTCACGTGCCCCTCCTGAGTGGTACGACAACCTTGTCTTAACTGTCTTGTTAGTAGACGACAGTGAACCTGCAAACTATGAGGAAGCGATGATGAGCCCAGACTCTGAGAAATGGCTATAGGCCATGAAATCCGAATTGGGATCCATGAGCTAAAACCAAGTATGCACTTTGGTGGACCCTCCTAGCGACCAAAAGGCCGTTGAGTGCAAATGGATTTTCAAGAAGAAAACGGACGCGGATGGTAATGTTACTGTCTATAAAGCACGGCTTGTCGCAAAAGGTTTTTGACAAGTTCAAGGTGTTGACTACGATGAGACTTTCTCTCCCGTAGCGATGTTTAAGTCCATTCAGATTTTATTAGCAATTGCTGTGTTTCATGATTATGAAATATGGCAGATGGATGTCAAGACTGCGTTCCTCAATGGTAACATTGATAAAGAATTGTATATGATGCAACCCGAAGGTTTTGTCGATCCTAAGGATGCTGATAAAGTATGCAAACTTCAGCGTTCCATTTATGGACTGAAGCAAGCATCTCGGAGTTGGAACCTTCGTCTTGATCAAGTGATCAAGATCTTTGGATTTGTTCCAAATTGCTACGAAGCTTGTATCTACAAGAAAGTGAGTGGGAGCTCAGTGACATTTCTAGTACTATATGTGGATGACATATTGATTATTGGAAATGGCATTGTCATGCTTAACGATGTGAAGAGTTATTTGAACAAATGTTTTTCAATGAAAGACCTAGGGGAAGCTTCTTATATATTAGGCATCAAAATCTATAGAGATAGACAAATACACCTAATAGCTTTAAGCCAGAGTACATACCTAGACAAATTTCTGAAAAGGTTCAGAATGGATAAGGCAAAGAAAGGTTCAGTGCCTATGTTGTCAAGTAAGATATTGAGAAAGGCTCAGTGTCCAGCTACAGTAAATGATAGAGAAGCTATGAGCAAAGTGCCTTATGCCTCGGCCATAGGTTCTATCATGTATGCCATGCTGTGTACTAGACCGGATGTGTCCAATGCTCTTAGTTTGACGAGCATATACCAAAGTGATCCAGGAGTGGAACACTGGACAGCCGTGAAGAACATCCTAAAGTATTTAAATAGGACTAAAGAAATGTTCTTAGTCTATGGAGGTGATGAACAACTCGTCGTAAAGGGTTACGTCGACGCTAGTTTCGACACCGATAAGGATGATTCTAAATCTCAGACAGGATACGTTTATATTTTGATGCAGAAGCGTCAAGTGAAGGAGTTTGGATCAGGAACTTCATCACCGAGCTTGGTGTAGCACCATAGCACTGTCTAAGGAACCAAGATATCATCCAAAGACCAAGCATATCAACCGCAAGTTTCATATAATCCGAGATTATATAACAGATGGAGATCTGAAGATTAGCAAAGTACATACATATCTGAATATCGCAGATCCATTGACTAAACCTCTTCCACGTGCAAAACATGATCAGCACCTTAGTGCCATGGGTGTTAGATTGTTGCCGGATGTAAACTATATTATTGACTCTAGTGCAAGTGGGATACTGTTGGAATTATGCCCTAGAGGCAATAATAAAGATGTTATTATTATAATTCTTGTTCATGATAAAGTTTATATTCCATGCTAGAATTGTATTAAGCGGAAACTTTAATACTTGTGTGGTTTGTGAACAACACCGTGTCCCTAGTACGCCTCTATGGACTAGCTCATTTATTAATGATGGTTAAGGTTTCCTAACCATAGACATGATTTGTCGATTAATAATGAGATCATATCATTGGGAGAATGATATGATGGACATACCCAAATTAAGCGGAGCAATTAGATCGTGTCATCATGTTCATCTTTGCGAAGCTTTTCTTATGTCAAATATTGTATTCCTTAGACCATGAGATAATGCAACTCCCTGGTATCGGAAGAAAGCTTTGAGGTCATCAAACGTCATCCTATGAGAGGGTGATCATAAATGTGTCTCTCAGGTGATCGGAAAGTACCTGTTGGGTTGCATGTTTCGAGATGGGATTTGTCCCTCCCAAGTCGGAGAGATATACTTCGGGACCACTCGGTAATCGATATCATCACCGCTTGCAAGCACGTGGTTAAGGAGTTAATCACAAAGTGATATCGGATTACGGAACGAGTAAAGTACTTGCTGTGAACGAGATTGAACTAGGTATGGCATGCAACGATCGAATCTCGGGCAAGTAAAATATCGCGCGACGAAGGGAATATATATGTGGGATTGATTGAATCCTGGCATCGTGGTTCATCCGATATGATCATCGATGAATGTGTGGGAGTCAATATGGGTTTCCAGACCCCGCTGTTGATTATTGATAGAAGATCATGTCTGCATATTCTCGAACCCGAAGGGTCACACACTTAACGTGTCTCGACGCTAGGATAGATTGGATAATTGGTTTATGAGTTTTTGTTTGGAGTCTCGGATGAGATCCAGGACATCACGAGAGGTTCCGAAATGGTCCGGAGAATAAGATTCATATAAGGCAATGCAGTTTTTGGAGTTCGGAATTGTTTCGGGTTGTTCGGTATTGTACCGGAAGCTTCTAGAACCTTCCGGAGTGGGACCAACGTGTCCCCACTTGTCGGGAGGGGGCGTGGGCCTATGAGGGAGTACCCTGGCCGCATTGGGCCAGGGGCACAAGGCCCCATAGGGCCCAGCCGGCCAAGCACCTAGGGAAACCCTAGGGGAGCTTCTAGAAGGGGGGGGAACTTGCCCCCTACTCCTCCCTCCTTGGCCGCCGGCCTAGGGCTTGGGGGAGGGGCAAGGGCCAGCCGCCCACCCCTCTATATAAAGATGGCTGGGGGCGCACCCTCCCCACACCTCCTCCTCAAGCCCTAGCCGCCCTGCTGCCCTCCTTTCTCTCTCCTCCAGATCACAGAGGCGAAGCCTGCCATGAAACTCTCCACCACTTGCACCATGCCGTCGTGTTGTAGATCCAATCCATCTCTTCACCCCACTTGCTGGACCGAGGAAGGAGGAGACGTCGAGGTGCCACACGTGTGCATGTCTCGAAGGCATCGCCACTTGCGGTGTTAGATCGGATTGGATCGCGAGGAGGAGAAGCGAGTACGACTACATCAACCATGTTCCATCGAACGTTCCGCTGTGCGAATATTCAAGGGTATGAAGATCTCATCTATCCCCTCTCGTTGTTTGCATCTCCTAGATTAGATCTTTGCTTTCCCGTTCGCATCCATAGAATTTTTTTGATTTACTATGCTGCGAAACCCTTCAGTTTTTGACCGCTGTCCAATGATCCACTCCTGGATCACTTTGATATCTGCTAGTCAAACTAACAGCATATGCAATGTCGGGTCTAGTACATAGCATGGCATACATAAGAGATCCTATGGCTGAGGCATAGGGAGTCTTACTCGTCCTTTCTCTATCTTCTGCCGTTGCAGGACTTTGAGTTTTACTCAAGGTCGTATTGGGCAACATGGGCAAGAACCCTTTCTTGCTATCTTCCATTCCAAACATCTTTAGAACTTTGTCCACATATGTACTCTGTGAAAATGATATTAGGCGTCTCGATCTATCTCTATAAATCTTTATGCCTAATATGTAAGCTGCTTCGCCAAGATCTTTCATTGAAAAACTATTATTCAAATAATTCTTGACACTATTAAGAAGGTCTACATCATTCCCAATCAACAATATGTCATCTACATATAGTATTAAGAATGCTACAGAGATCCCACTCACTTTCTTGTAAATAGAAGATTCTCCATAAGTTTGTATAAAACCAAAGTTTTTGATTACCTTATCAAAACGTTGATTCCAACTTCGTGATGCTTGCTTCAATCCATAAATGGACCATTGAAGTTTGCATACCTTGTTAGCATCTTTAGGATCGACAAAACCTTTGGGTTGCATCATATACAACTCTTCATCAATGTCTCCATTAAGGAATGCTATTTTGACATCCATCTGCCATATCTCATAATCATAATATGCAGCGATTGCTAACAAAATCCTCACAGACTTTAGCTTCGCTACCGGTGAGAAAGTCTCATCATAGTCAACTCCTTGAATTTGTCAAAACCCTTTTGCGACAAGTCGAGCTTTATAGATAGTAAAATTACCATCAGCATCTGTTTTCTTCTTGAAAATCCATTTGTTCTCGACAGCCTTCCGGCCATCCGGTAAGTCCACCAAAGTCCATACTTGGTTTTCGTACATGGATCCAATCTCGGATTTCATGGCTTCTTGACATTTATTGGAATCTGGGCTCATCATTGCTTCCTCATATGTCGCAGGGTCATCGGTGTTGTCCACCAACATGAAACTCATAACGGGATCATACCAATCAGGAGTGGTACAAGTTCTCATTGACCTGCGAGGTTCTGTAGTAACTTCAACCGAAGTTTCATGATCAACATCATTAGCTTCCTCTCTTATTGGTGTAGGCGCCACAGGAACTACTTCCGGTGCTGCGCTACTCTCAAGTTCGAGAGAAGGTTCAACAACCTCGTCGAGTTCTACTTTCCTTCCAGTCACTTCTTTCGAGAGAAACTCCTTCTCTAGAAAGGATCCATTCTTGGCAACAAAGATTTTGCCCTCGGATCTATGATAGAAGGTATACCCAATAGTTTCCTTCAGGTATCCTATGAAGACGCATTTTTCCGCTTTGGGTTCAAGCTTGTCGGGCTGTAACTTCTTTACATAAGCTTCGCAACCCCAAACTTTAAGGAACGACAATTTAGATTTCTTCCCAAACCATAATTCATACGGTGTCATTTCAACGGATTTAGATGGTGCCCTATTTAAAGTGAATGCGGCTGTTTCTAATGCATAACCCCAAAACGATAGCAGTAAATCTGTAAGTGACATCATAGAACGAACCATATCTAAGAGAGTTTGATTACGATGTTCGGACACACCATTACGGTGTGGTGTTCCCGACGGTGTAAATTGTGAAAGTATTCTGCATTTCTTCAAATGCTCTCCAAACTCGTAACTTAGATATTCACCTCCACGATCAGATCGTAGAAATTTAATCTTCTTGTTACGTTGATTCTCTACCTCACTTTGAAATTCCTTAAACTTCGCAAAAGTTTCAGACTTATGTTTCATGAAATAGATATACCCATATCTACTCAAATCATCCATGAAGGTAAGAACATAACGATAACCACCGCGCGATGCTACACTCATTGGGCCACACACATCGATATGTATGATTTCCAATAAGTCCGTAGCTTGCTCCATCATACCAGAAAATGGAGTCTTAGTCATTTACCCATCAGACATGCTTCGCATCTTTCAAGTGATTCAAAATCAAGTGATTCAAGAAGTCCATCGGAATGGAGTTTCTTCATACACTTCACTCCAATATGACCAAGAAGACAGTGCCACATATAGGTCGAGTTATCGCTCAATTTCGTATGTTTAGCTTCAATGTTATTAATGTGTGTATTTCCATAATCGAGATTCAATAAGAATAGACCATCTATCAAAGGTGCATGTGCATAAAACATATTACTTATATAAATCGAACAACCATTATTCTCGGACTTAAAACAAGTAACCGTCTCGCAATAAACATGATCCGGATATAATGTTCATGCTCAACGCAGGCACCAAATAACAATTATTTAAGTATAAAACTAATCCCGATGGTAGATGAAGAGGTAGCGTGCCAACCGCGATCACATCAACCTTTGATCCATTTCCAACGCACATCGTCACCTCGTTCTTCGCTAGTTTCCGTCTATTCTGCAGCACCTGTTTCCAGTTACAAATGTGAGCAACCGAACCAGTATCAAATACCTAGGCACTACTACGAGTACTAGTGAGATACACATCAATAACATGTATATCGGATATACCTTTCTTCTTGATGTTGCCGTTCTTCAAATCCGCCAAGTACTTAGGGCAATTCCACTTCTAGTGACCTTCTCCCTTGCAGTAAAAGCACTCAGGCTTAGGCCCAGCCTTGGTCTTCTTCGCCGGCGCGGTAACATTCTTACCGCCCTTCTTGACGTTTCCCTTTTTCTTAGACTTGCCATGCTTCTTGAATTTGGTGGTCTTATTGACCATCAACACTTGGTGCTCTTTCTTGATCTCCACTTCCGTAGAATTTAACATGGAGAAGAGTTTAGGCAACGACTTGTCCATGTTTTGCATATTGTAGTTCATCACAAAGTTCTTGTAACTTGGTGGTAGTGATTGGAGGACACGGTGAATCCCCAAAGCATTAGGAATCACTATATCCAAGCTTTGAAGCTTTCTTGTGTGCCAAGACATCTTAAGAACGTGCTCACTGACGGAGCTTCCCTCCTCCATCTTGCAGTTAAAGAACTTTTCAGAAGCCTCATAACTCTCAACTGCCGCGTGAGCCTCAATATCATTTTGAGTTCATGGACAATATCATGTGGGTCATGGTTCTCAAACCTTTTCTGAAGATCCGATTCCAAACCATACAAGATAGCACACTAAACTGTCGAGTACTGATTCTTCCGAGCGAGGAAAACATTCTTTATCTCATCGGTAGCATCAGCTGCAGGTGGGTCACCCAGCGGTGCATCCAACACATAGGTCAAATTACCAGCATTGAGGACAATCCTCAAATTGCGGAACCAATCCGCGAAGTTTCTTCCATTGTTTTTCAACTTTTCTTTCTCTAGGAACACATTAAAATTGATGGTAGGGGCTGCCATTGATCTACAACATATTTGCAATAGTTTAGAATAAGTTTATGACAAATTTAGTTCTAATTAATAGTTAAATTAATCTAGGTGAACTCCCACTCAAAACAAAATCCCTCACATTGTTTTAGGGATCACACGAACCAAATCCACCACATCAAAACCGATCATCACGAGAGTTGATGTAGCTTCATGTAACATCCCAAAAATAGTAAACTTGAATCATCAAATGGAGGGTTAACAAAAACTTTCTAAAGAAAATCATGAATTCATGCATATGTGTATGCATTGAATTTGAATTCTTTCAAACCCACCTTGTTTGTTTGTTTCATTGCTTGTAAAATGTTTCTTAGGTGAAATAAACATCATCTAAAACATTTCCCACACTTTTCCTAAAGACAAGTAAATCAAAACACATATATTAATTGAATGGTCATTTTGGCCAATTTAACTCCCATGCCTACTTTGGCTATCTCAAACTTTCAAAACCTAACAGAAACTTTTCTGGATCTTTACACCCCTTGAATGTACTCATAACAAGGTATCAAGGCCCACTTTGTGATCATCCAGAAACTTTCAAATGCATAGTTTAATTGACAATTCAAAATTGAATCTTTATCATATGGGAAGATCCCACTTTTTTCAAAAACCACTCAAACAAGCTCAACTTTCAAAACCCAAGCATCTGCAGACTCACCAGCACCAATCTAGCAAACCCACCAAAATTCAATTCAAAATTCAAAACTTGATTTCATGCGGCCATTTCATCAAACAGGTTGCAGACACAAATCAAAAAAACATCAAACACTATAGTGTGCAGTAAATTTGGCCTAACTTGTTCCCTAGTTAGCTCACACACAGCTCAGTAGATCATCTAGGAAGTTTAACTAAGGACTAGCACCCCTGTGAGCTTGCCATTGCCATCAATGGTGAACAACCGAAGCCAACCTTGCCACCCTATTGTGGACAGCAGGCTAGAGGAAGAACTAGCCATGCCAACCTTGTCTGGGAGGCAGCCCACCGTCCATCGCCACTACCTGTCCCAGCCGCGAGCGTTGCCAAGCCCTGGACCACGCGCACAAGCCGCGCCCAGACCATGCCGAGCATGCGCCAGAGCGCCACCCTCGACCAGCGTCCACAGACCGCGCGCCGCCCTCACCTCGTGCACACACGATCACCACCGACCCAGGAGACCGCCAGACATCCCCGTTTGCCGCCCCGTGCCATACAGCCACCGCCGTCAAGACGCCGCCTACGCAGAGCACCGCCTGCCTGACCAAGCCGCCCCATGCCTCGAGACCATGTCGTTGAGCATCGCCAGGAGACACCGCATCGTCCCCTACCCTTGCCCATGCCTTTAGCCGCCTGTAACCTCGCCCCCGACGAGCTCACCGTGCGCCCCGACGGTCCCCTCGCTCGACTATAAATAGAGGCCACCCCCGCACGATTTCTTCACACCATCTCACTCACCTCTCCTCACTGACCGTGCCACAACGTTCCCAGAGCAAGGCGAGCACCACCTCGCCGGAATTTCACTGGAGCCCGCCGCCTCTGGAGAAGAAGGGAGCCAGCGATTGGAGCTGCCCCAGGAGAAGCCACCAAGATTGGAGATTCGGCGTGCCGACTTCGCCACTCGCCGACCCTCGCCCATACCCGGTGAGCCCCCAGCACCCCTCACTGGCCGCGCTAGGTTTCGTTCTCGCCGGAGTTGTCTCGCGTCGACGATGACTCCCAGCCGTTGATTTAGAACTAGATCAAACGATCCACGTTGCCCCATACCGCTTCGCCCAGCCCCGTGTCACTGACGAGTGGGGACACCCACTTAAGCAGCCATGGAGCACCGCGCTTAGCGGCCCGATAATTTTTCCACAAGCCAGTGATTCAAATTAAACCTTTTTCTTTTTAAATTCAAACACACTTCTGTACCCAACTTCAAAAATCAACCTAGATCTATTCAGTGCACCAAATTGGATGAAACCAATTTTTTTGGAAAGGTCTGTGAATTCTGAATCCAGGCCCGTTGGATTCAAGTCATTTGGATCTGTAGATCACCCATAGTAAAAATAACAAGGAAGAAGCTTTTCTACATTCAAACATTTTTCAAATTTAAACCATAAATGCTTTTGAGTTGTTTCCAACTCTCAAAAATCACATTTAACCATACCTTTCAGAATATATAAAAATATATAGGTTTACTTGCAGAAATAATGTTCAAGTAAATAAAGAATGCTACATAAGCATTTCTAGACACTTTAATTAATTAAAATAAAAGGGTAAAACCTTATTAAATTATGACACCACTTTAAATCACATTCCCATGGACTACAACATGTGGTGATGACATGTGTCAACATGATCCCATGTTTGGTTTGGAGAATATTAAATCTTAAGTAGTTTTTCAATGAGTAGAAATTACTTTTCTAAAAATAAAAAGAATTAAACCAAACCTTAATCTTGTAATGTTAGAGATGATGTTAGATCATCTATAGGACCCTTGTGTGTGATGATTGCAAGTAGTTAAGTATTGTTTGGTGATTGTGTACCTCATATTTATTCATAGACGCTAGTACCGACCAAGGCTATGAGGAGGAAGGAGGATACTACGAAGAAGAAGCCGAGGAGAACTTCAACCACTGCTCTGCACAAGGCAAGCTAACACTTGCAAGATACTTTACCTATGCAAGCTGATGCTATACCTATGCAAGCTTATATTGACATTGATGCAAGCTAACACTTGCAAGATACTATACCTATGCAAGCTAACCCTTGCAAGATTACCCCTTTGATAAACCAATCCTAGTTTTATGTGCAAGCTTCTCACTTTATTTCTTTACCAAAGCTTACTTAGAGTTTACTTAAGTGACTGGTAGATGTTGGAAAGATGCTGAAGGTTGCATCAAGAGCATTAAATTGGCCTAAGCTAGAAACCTTGATATCAGCCTAAGATATAAGGTTGGACTTAGTGAAACTCCACTAGTTACCACCCCTCATTAGTACTACCCCCACCTGTAGATGATAGTGCTAAGCTTAAAACTTGATCCACTTTTAGATGGGAATACTTGGTGGAAAAATGGTTATGAAAACCTTGGAATGATGGATCATTCTATTGAAATGTGTAACACCCTCAGAATCGACCCTATTCAAGTTTTATCGAAACCCGCCAAACCCGCATAGAAACGATTCAAAGGTGCCCACCAGGCACTTTCGTGCGGGTGGAAAACAAAGTAATAACATTACACAACAGTCCTCGATGGGACCCACAGAACATATATATATACAACACGACTCCATGAGTCAAGAATACAGATATACGGTACAAAGATCCAAATCACCTTGAAAAGATGGAGCGTCCGACTACGGACAAGATGCAAATGGGGCTAAGAGCCCTGAAGAATAACCAATGGCGTCCATAACCCTGCCTAGGCCAAGCCGGAAGGGTAACCCTGCTAACGACGTCGATCTCAAAACCTGCTTAAACAAAAGGGGTGCCGGCAAAGGGCAAAGGAAAAACGAGAGAGCGGTCAGTACTGAGGCTAGTACACGGCGAGGCTAGAATTCGGTGGTCCTCGCCTACATAGGTATGGTGGACTGAAGCGGCAGCGGCAGCATGCACTAAACAACCTATAGAGACTCGATACAACTGGCGGCTATCAGAGAGGGATAAGACAGACCTATTCGGAACCAACCTAATTCTACCATCAGACATACCCATCCTGGTGTTTCCCCCTCGAGACCAAACGAGGAAGTCAACCGAGGAACTCAAACCGTTGGCAGTTTTATTTATTCAGTTATCGTTGCAGCAATTACTAGTCAAATATAGATAGTCATCCTGATAAAATAAGCAGTGGGCACTTTTATTTGACCATTCCATTGTAGTTGCAACACTTACTAGTCAGATACAATTAGCATGAGATAACCCAAAACCCAGCAGTTGTTGGTACTTTTATTTAGCCATTCTGTTGTAGTTGCAATACTTACTAGTCAGATACAATTGTCGCAAGCGACAAACCAAACAAGCAATTGTTGGCAGTTTTATTTAGCCATTCCATTATAGTGAAGCTGATTACTAGTCATTATAAAGTCAAATTTATAGCACTACTTTAGTTATAGTTGTCTATGACCGAGATACTGTGCTCCAAGTCGTCCATAACCGCGGACACGGCTTTTAGAAAGTTTTACCCTGCAGGGGTGCACAAATAGCAACACACACTCGATCAACCTCGGAAAAACCAAATCAAAACCCAACGAGGCCTTCACGGCAAAGCAATCACAGGATTCAGAAATATTTCAAGGGGCCACCCCATTGAGTACACCCGCAACGAAGCTAGCTGACTCCGAGACGGACTCAAGGTTTGCGTCAGTGGCTGTAAACGACTGGGAACCCAAAACTGGGCTTGTCGATACCGCGAAAACACTCCGCTTACCTAAATAGTACAGGTGCTCCTCGCACAATCGTAATAAATTAGTAAAGCATGGCATAAGTACAGGATAGTAAATAAAATCTCAAACTAGTTTGTGGCCCCAATAAATAAGACTGAATCAAGCTCTGGCTCAGGAGGGTCCCATAATCCTCCCGGATGTGGATAGCGCGAATATTCAAGGAACAGGTATCAAGTACTCGGGGTCCTACGGGACACAAGTGGACGGTTAACAACCAAATAACATCTATTGCCCACCTGTGCCTCTGCTTACTTACTTCAATTTTAGTTGTTAAACAGTAATTAAAGTTATGATCAACTCCAACAATAAACACACGGCAATACTCCAACAACTGTGGTACTTGACGACACGCAACAGCACTTGAGCAAGCGACTGCGACTCGCAAGTCCAACTATCTACCAACCAACAGGTAATAGGATGTGTCCAAGGCAATATAAGGCTGCAAGGGATATCACGGGTACGAAAACTAGAGCAACGCAACACAGATAGCAATAGATCAACAGGAGGGAAACTAAATACTATAAAGGTAAGATAGGTAGAAAGGGGGAGATGCTCGCCTGAAAAACATTGCCGAAGGTTCATCCGAAGATCGGGGCGAAGCTCACATCAACTCAACGGCCTTATCCGCGAAGAACCAAAACACTAGAATAAACACCGGATGCACTATTTAATACTACGGCAGAAGATCGGGCATGATGCATGTATGATGCATGACATGGCAAAGATGCGATGCAATTAGGCCATATTAGGTGGACCCAGGGTCCCGACAATTAATTAAATGGTTCAAGTTATTTAGGTACCCCGCAATTTAAATGTTGTAATAACAGGGCAAGATAAGTTACCGGTTTGCTACACAAATTTAGATGGGAACAATATACGACTGGATTTGCTCGCATATGGGCCCCATATTTAATTTAGTTGAATCGGCATAAGGCCCCCAAACCACACAAATATGCATGCGAGATGAATGATTTAATATGCAACAATTTATATAGTTGACAATTTATAAAATAGGGTTCTCGGATAATGGTCACACATGGAGGTTTGGCGAGCTTGGGGTTCCGAGGCTCGGGGTTCGGTCTCGGCGGGATCGTTCTCGGATAACGGAGTCGATCTTGGCGTTCCGCGAAGAAGGACTTGGTTTTGCGTCGGGGTGTGTCGGATTCTTCCGGGTCGGTGTCGATCTTGTCGTTGCGAGATCTTGTTGGGTCCCATGGGGTCGGGCTTCGAAGCCAGGAAGGAGTACTTGGCGTTGCCGAGCGGAAGTCTTGATGGTCCTCGGGTCCGAGAAGATCTTGTCGCACGGTGTCCAGGTAGGCGAACTTGTCAGTTCCGCGGTTTCGATTACCGGTGTCGGACTCGGGTCTCGGCACTGGGAGATCTTGGTGTTCCGAGGGGGTCTTGTCGCATCCTAAAAATACTTGGAGTCCTACGCGGTCATCGGGTTCGGTCTTCGAATCCGTGTAGATGGTCATGGCGTTCGGGAGTCGATCTTGGTTCAGGGTCCGCGAAGTGGCTTCGAGTATGGCGATGCATGTCAAAGATCTTGTCGGTGGCCTTGTCAACGGGAAGATCTTGTCGCATCGGACTTTTGTCGAATCATCTTCGGAAGATCTCGGCATGGGGACGATTCTCGTCGGGTCATCCGGGTGGCATCGAGTAATCTCAAACGGGTATGAACGAAACATACGGGCAGGAATAAGACCAACACCGAGAGTTTACAGAAGGCACATGAGCCAAAAGGCTGAAGGCAGACGCGGACATGGCGCTCACTGGCAATGGCTGCGACGCGCGGGAGGAGGCCGGAGATGGACAAGGCGGGGGCCCGGCAGCGGAGGACGGGGGCGATGAGGGCGGTGAGACGCGAAGGCAGAGAGGGGGCGCAGGCGGGCGGACCGCAGCGAGCTTGGGAAGGCCGAGACGGCGGGGCCGGCACGGAGCCGAGCGGGCGTCGCAGAGGCGACGAGGAGGCCGACGGGGGAGGGGGCGCTAAGCGGGCGAGCCCAGCGCGGGAGGAGGAGGCGACGAGGCACAACCGGGCGCTTAGCGGCAGGAGGAGGGAGGAGCGGCCGCGGCGAGGCCGGCGGAGGGCGGTGGCACAGAGGGCCGGGCCGGTGGCGACCGGAGGTGAGGGGAGGGTGCAGGACGGCGAGGAGGTGGCTCGAGGAGGTGGCCTCTGGCGGGGGAGAGAGAGAAGGCCGACGCGAGGTGGAGAGAGGAGAGGGCCGGCGAGGCGCGCGGCCGGAGGGAGAAGGAGGCGGCTCATGGCCGCGGTGGGGAGGGAGAGAAGCGGGGTCGGGAGAGAGGAGAAGGGTGGTGCGTGCGGGCGTGGGACGGTTAGGAGGAGAGAGAGAGGGAGGGGAGCGGACAGTGCGGGAGGGAGGTTGTCGGGGAATGGGTCAGGGAGAGGAGCCGGGTCCAGGGGGAGGTGGCAGGCGGGTGTGGGGAGTGGGGCTGCGTTGTGAGTGCGGGGTGGGGCCCAGGGAGAGGTGGGGGCCACGGGGGAGTGGGGCCTAGGAGTGTTGAGTGTGTGTGTGTGTGTGGGGGCCAGCTGTCGGGGAGAGAGAGAGAGGGGGTAGGTGGGGGCTGTGTGAGGAAGAGAGAGAGAGGGGATATGGTGTGGATTGGTGAGGTGGCGGTGGGTGTGATGAGGTGGAGGGAAAGATGAGGTGGCAAGCTGCGGTTGGTGGGTAGACTAGGTTTAGGTAGAAAAGGGTTAGGGGGACTGGTTTAGGACTAGATATTTTGACTAGGTTTTCTTTTATTTTAAAAAAATAGATTTTGTAATTGGTTTTAGATAAATGAAAGATCCGGCTGGACCGACGATTTGGGTTTGAAAATAGAGGAGGGCTAGTTTAGAAAATAACATAGTCTTTCGCAAATAGTTTTTAGGCAAAAATAATATGCATGAAGATGACGATGCTCCAATGCAATGTGGCATGATGACATGAGCATGCGGTCACGATGATGCAATGCACAAAAACAACGCGATTTTCTAGTAGTGGTTTTGCGGGATGCCACAATTCGACACCACTAACAATGGATCTCGCCCTCGAGATCCGCCTCATGGTACCGGGAAGAAGGCCGACGATCTGATCCTTCGCACTTCGTACAGATCCTCGCGACACCACTGACAAGGGTTCTTTGTCCGTCTTGAATTCGGCGACACCACCAACAAGGGATCATTGTCCATGATCGTCGAGAGAACACTCCGGAGAAACAAAGGACGAAGGTAGAGGTATCAAAAGAGTAAGGCCACCGCTAACTTCCGAGGAAGGAGTATAACTGCAATGATTCACCATTCAAGGTGCGAGAGCGAATGATAAGAGTAGTCGGATGGTGATCAGTCTATCGCACACCCAAACCATTACTCGGCACTCGAATAGGCGGATTATGCAACCAACTCTCAGAATTCAGACTGAAGATCTCGACAAACGAGGTTCGGAAACAAAGGAGGGATGTAGACTCTACATCGGATCTGGCGTAGATGATGTCATCGCGTCGGAAAACACCGGAAAGCACAAACAAGGAACAAAGAATGGTACCACAGTAGACGGATTCCTCAGACAGCACGAAGACCAGATGTAGCAACACCGTTACCAAAGGAGGAAGCGAAACCCTCAAGGTACGACGGAAACCAACCACGAGAATCCTGGACTTGAAGAAAGAGAAGAGAGCGGATTCAAAACACGCAGAGGTGAGAGGAGAATAGCAGAGGGGTAAGGAGTAAAATCAGACCTAATCAGAACTATCCAACCGATTTTGCAAAAATAGTTTTGACACTCTACTTCGGCCGTTAGCTAGGTTATCCTACAGGCTGGACTTGTGGGTTATCGTAACTGCTGAGCTCTGATACCACTCTGTAACACCCTCAGAATCGACCCTATGCAAGTTTTAGCGAAACCCGCCAAACCCGCATAGAAACGATTCAAAGGTGCCCACCAGGCACTTTCGTGCGGGTGGAAAACGAAGTAATAACATTACACAACAGTCCTCGATGGGACCCAAAGAACAGATATATATATATATATACAACACGACTCCATGAGTCAAGAATACAGATATACGGTACAAAGATCCAAATCACCTTGAAAAGATGGAGCGTCCGACTACGGACAAGATGCAAATGGGGCTAAGAGCCCTGAAGAATAACCAATGGCGTCCATAACCCTGCCCAGGCCAAGCGGAAGGGTAACCCTGCTACGACGTCGATCTCAAAACCTGCTTAAACAAAGGGTGCGGCAAAGGGCAAAGGAAAAACGAGAGGCGGTCGATCTTGAGGCTAGTACACGCGAGGCTAGAATTTGGTCCTCGCCTACATAGGTATGGTGGATCAAGCGGCAGCATGCACTAAACAACCTATAGAGACTCGATACAACTGGCGGCTATCAGAGAGGGATAAGACAGACCTATTCGGAACCAACCTAATTCTACCATCAGACATACCCATCCTGGTGTTTCCCCCTCGAGACCAAACGAGGAAGTCAACCGAGGAACTCAAACCGTTGGCAGTTTTATTTATTCAGTTATCGTTGCAGCAATTACTAGTCAAATATAGATAGTCATCCTGATAAAATAAGCAGTGGGCACTTTTATTTGACCATTCCATTGTAGTTGCAACACTTACTAGTCAGATACAATTAGCATGAGATAACCCAAAACCCAAGGTTGTTGGTACTTTTATTTAGCCATTACATTGTAGTTGCAATACTTACTAGTCGGATACAATTGTGTGGCGACAAACCAAACAAGCAATTGTTGGCGGTTTTATTTAGCCATTCCATTATAGTGAAGCTGATTACTAGTCATTATAAAGTCAAATTTATAGCACTACTTTAGTTATAGTTGTCTATGACCGAGATCATGCTCCAAGTCGTCCATAACCATGGACACGGCTTTTAGAAAGCTTTACCCTGCAGGGTGCACAAATAACACACACTCGATCAACCTCGGAAAAACCAAATCAAAACCCAACGAGGCCTTCACGGCAAAGCAATCAGGATTCAGAAATATTTGAGGGCCACCCATTGAGTACACCATAGCGAAGCTAGCGACTCGAGACGGACTCAAGGTTTGCATCGATGGCTGTAAGCATGGGAACCCAAAAGCGGCTTGTCGATACCGAAAACACTCGCTTACCTAAGCGATGCAGGTGCTCCTCGCACAATCGTAATAAAGCATAAAGCATGGCATAAGTACAGGATAGTAAATAAAATCTCAAACTAGTTTGTGGCCCCAATAAATAAGACTGAATCAAGCTCGCTCAGAGGGTCCCATAATCCTCCGGATGTGGATAGCGAATATTCAAGGAACAGTATCAAGTACTCGGGGTCCCTCAGGACACAAGTGGAGTTAACAACCAAATAACATCTATTGCCCACCTGTGCCTCTGCTACTTACTTCAATTTTAGTTGTTAAGATAATTAAAGTTATGATCAACTCAACAATAAACACACGGCAATACTCCAACAACTGTGGTACTTGACGACACGCATAGACACTTGAGCAAGCGATCGCGACATAAGTCCAACTATCTACCAACCAACGGTAATAGGATGTGTCCAAGGCAATATAAGGCTGCAAGGGATATCACGGTACGAAAACTAGAGCAACATAACACAGATAGCAATAGATCAACAGGAGGGAAACTAAATACTATAAAGGTAAGATAGGTAGAAAGGGGGAGATGCTCGCCTGAAAAACATTGCCGAAGGTTCATCCGAAGATCGGGGCGAAGCTCACATCAACTCAACGGCCTTATCCGCGAAGAACCAAAACACTAGAATAAACACCGGATGCACTATTTAATACTACGGCAGAAGATCGGGCATGATGCATGTATGATGCATGACATGGCAAAGATGCGATGCAATTAGGCCATATTAGGTGGACCCGGGGTCCCGACAATTAATTAAATGGTTCAAGTTATTTAGGTACCCCGCAATTTAAATGTTGTAATAACAGGGCAAGATAAGTTACCGGTTTGCTACACAAATTTAGATGGGAACAATATACGACTGGATTTGCTCGCATATGGGCCCCATATTTAATTTAGGTGAATCGGCATAAGGCCCCCAAACCACACAAATATGCATGCGAGATGAATGATTTAATATGCAACAATATATATAGTTGACAATTTATAAAATAGGGTTCTCGGATAAGGGTCACACATGGAGGTTTGGCGATCTTGGGGTTCCGAGGCTTGGGGTTCGGTCTCGGCGGGATTGTTCTCGGATAACAGAGTCGATCTTGGCGTTTCGCGAAGAAGGACTTGGTTTTGCGTCGGGGTGTGTCGGATTCTTCCGGGTCGGTGTCGATCTTGTCGTTGCAAGATCTTGTTGGGTCCCACGGGGTCGGGCTTAGAAGCCAGGAAGGAGTACTTGGCGTTGCCGAGCGGAAGTCTTGATGGTCCTCGGGTCCGAGAAGATCTTGTCGCACGGTGTCCAGGTAGGCAAACTTGTCGGTTCCGCGGTTTCGATTGCCGGTGTCTGACTCGGGTCTCGGCACTGGGAGATCTTGGTGTTCCAAGGGGGTCTTGTCGCATCCTAAAAATACTTGGAGTCCTACGCGGTCATCGGGTTCGGTCTTCGAATCCGTGTAGATGGTCATGGCGTTCGGGAGTCGATCTTGGTTCAGGGTCCGCGAAGTGGCTTCGAGTATGGCGGCGCATGTCGAAGATCTTGTCGGTGGCCTTGTCAGCGGAAGATCTTGTCGCATCGAATTTTGTCGAATCATCTTGGAAGATCTCGGCATGGGGACGATTCTCGTCGGGTCATCCGGTGGCATCGAGTGATCTCAAAGCGGGTATGACGAAACATACGGGCAGGAATAAGACCAACACCGAGAGTTCTGAAGGCACATGAGCCAAAAAGGCTGACGCGGACATGGCGCCATCGCAGCGGCCTACAACGCGGGAGGAGGCGGAGATGGACAAGGTGGGGCCCCGGCGGAGGGCAGGGGCGATGAGGCGGTGAGCCTTGAGCAGAGGGGCGCAGCGGTCGGACCGGCAATGAGCTTGGGGGCCTTAGGACGGCAGCGGGCCCAGGCAGGCCGGCGGAGCGCAGGAGAGCGGCGAGGAGGCCGACGGGGAGGCGCTCCGTGGCGGGCGAGCCCGGCGGGAGGAGGAGGTCAGGCGGCAGGCGAGCGCCCGGCCGAGGAGGAGGAAGGCGGGCGAGGCCGGAGGCGGTGACAGAGGGCGGGCAGTGGCGGCCGGAGGTGAGGAGGTGCGGGGCGGGAGGTGGCTGGGAGGTGGCCTCGTGGCAGAGAGAGAAGGCGGCCGAGGTGGAGAGGAGGGTGGGGCGGAGGCGGCGGGTGCGTGGCGGAGGAGGAGAAGGTGGCTCGGCGGTGCAGCCGGGTGGGGAGGGAGAGAAGCGGGGTCGGGAGAGAGGAGAAGGGTGGTGCGTGCGGGCGTGGGACGGTTAGGAGGAGAGAGAGGGAGTGGAGCGGACAGTGCGGGAGGGAGGTTGTCGGGGAATGGGTCAGGGAGAGGAGCCGGGTCCAGGGGGAGGTGGAAGGCGGGTGTGGGGAGTGGGGCTGCGGTGTGAGTGCGGGGTGGGGCCCAGGGAGAGGTGGGGGCCACGGGGGAGTGGGGCCTAGGAGTGTTGAGTGTGTGTGTGGGGGCCAGCTGTCGGGGAGAGAGAGAGGGGGTAGGTGGGGGCTGTGTGAGGAAGAGAGAGAGAGGGGATAGGGTGTGGATTGGTGAGGTGGCGGTGGGTGTGATGAGGTGGAGGGAAAGATGAGGTGGCAAGCTGCGGTTGGTGGGTAGACTAGGTTTAGGTAGAAAAGGGTTAGGGGGACTGGTTTAGGACTAGATATTTTGACTAGGTTTTCTTTTATTTTTTAAAAAATAGATTTTGTAATTGGTTTTAGATAAATGAAAGATCCGGCTGGACCGACGATTTGGATTTGAAAATAGAGGAGGGCTAGTTTAGAAAATAACATAGTCTTTCGCAAATAGTTTTTAGGCAAAAATAATATGCATGAAGATGACGATGCTCCAATGCAATGTGGCATGATGACATGATCATGCGGTCACGATGATGCAATGCACAAAAACAACGCGATTTTCTAGTAGTGGTTTTGCGGGATGCCACAAAATGTTTTGGACATGTGTTTCCAATCACTTGAGGATTTTTGTGATAAAAATGTTGAGGCATGAGCCTTAGCCCTTGATGGGGATATGCCTACCGGGGTATACCCAGCAGGACGTTTCTGACTGGCCCAAGAACTGGCGAGTGGGCCCGCAAGACGACGACCGGATTGAAGCCCAGCGAGGAACCAAGCGACTGGAAGCTGAAGGCCCAGGCGAGTAGATATGCCCAGTCGGATTAGGTTAAACGAGTACCGAAGCTTTAACTGAATCGGTTGAGATATGTAAACCCTAGGGGAGGTGAGCCTATATAAAACTCCCTGTAGGGCGAGTAGAGATACGTTCTATCATACACCCAAGCGACTCGCCGCCTAGCCGCCGAGCTCGCCCATTGTACCACCTTCATAATACAATCTAGCAGGAGTAGGTCTTTACCCTCCGGGGGGCCGAACCTGGGTAAAACCCTATTTCTTTGCCCTCATCTCGCACCGCAGATGGCTGGCCGCCCTTGCCCCTCGTTCTACTACTCGCTGCCGATTGCAGCATCTGCCGTGACAATTCCCACGACAGCCCTTTAAAAAACTGATGGTTGTCTGGATGCGATACCATTCCAATTTTAGCATACAACCACAATACCCGAATATTGGGTAGGGCTTGACTGGAAACTTATGTACCTTAGTATTAGTTCCCTCACGGCCAAGGTCTGAGCTGAGGCTACCTTGTGAAGATTGTCCACCTGTGCAGTACCCAAGATGACAGCTGGTCATGGTTGGGAGGCCAAACTCACAGGAGAGGTGCTCATACTAGGGCGTGTAATTGAAAGGTTAGGATTGATTATCCATATCTTGAGTATGGTGAGTTCAGGATTGTTCTGGGATGTATCGAATGTTGTGGTGAAAATGTACAATCTCAGAGTGTCAAACTATTCGAATAACGCATCATGATTATGGACAGATTAGTGGCCATCTTGTTCCCCTTGAGACTTTTCAAAATTGACTTGTGAAATGAAATGAGACTTTGACTTGACCACAACAGAGTTGTGACATGAGTTACAAGATCCCACTTAGGAGTTATAAAATTGTGACTAGCTTTGGAACTTAGTAGAGATAAATCTGGCTTTTGCAAAACAACCCTAGAGCCTAGTGTCCTATTATCCAAAAATCCCCCTTTCACTTGTTAGTATTAGTTTGCGAGTACTTAAAGAGTACTCATGGCTTTGTCCCTGGCTATTCCCATGGCCAGACTATGAAGAGGAGTACCTGGAAGATGGACCCCAGGAAGGTTACGACAACTAGGATCATCTCCCATCGTCAGCATTGCCTGTGACCCCGAAGATGAAGCTTCGCCTACGCTACCGTTATTATTACGTATTCCGATGCCTTATGTTGAATTAAGAACTGGATCATGAGATCCCTATTTGTGTAAGAACTTATGTATCGTTTGTAAAGGATGAAGTACTATGGTATCCAATTCTGTTATGTCTCGCAAAAACGGTAATCCTGGGATTGCGATGTATGGCATAACAGGCATCTAGGATTGAAAAATCCGGGTGTTGACAAGTTGGTATCAGAGCCATCCTGACCATAGGAGACCCTAGTTAGATTGGAAGTTGAACCAAAAATTTAGTTTCAAAACCAAAGAAAACAAATATTTACGAAAACTTATTCTCATTCTTACCTCTTTAATTCTTTCATAAAAATTCATGTTACTCAAAAACACTTGCAAAATAGATAAAATTTTGACACACTTGATCACTCTGCTAATCTACTCATCCTCTATTTTTATAGATGGACGTGAAGTACAACAAATTTTACCAACTGGGGAATGGTGGAGACCTTATCTTTGAGAGGGATCTGGATCAGCTTTCGGAACTTCTGGAGCGTCTGCACCCCGAGTTCTTCGGAGCTCAGCAGAATGATCAAGGAGGAGAAGATCTGCAGTGGCTAATTGTTGCAAGTCTCTGAGGAAAGATTGAACCTCCCACTGCGGAGGGAATTCAGTTTACCTTGAGGGAAAACAACTGGCTCGATGGACTTGCCAGAGCAATGCAGGAAGATCTTTCCCGTCTGTGTGGGCAGAGCATTAATCAGATCAAGGGTACTCGCTTTGAGTTTTGCCGAAGGCGTGATGTAAATGGACAACCACTGGAAGCCCCATACCACCCCGAGCTGAAGACTCAATTGGACCACCTTAGCTTCATGATGTATGATCGTCCGCAGGAATTGGAAAACTGCCGTGACTATTGCAACCACAAGTCTTCCATCATCAAGACGAAGGACCAGACCATCACCATGCTAGCAAAGGATCGCAAGTCTCGCCGCCGTCAGCTCGACAAGAAGGAGCGCATTATTGTCCGTCTTCGCCATCGCATCTCATCTCTGGAGGAGACCATCCACGAGAGAGACATGCAGTTAGAGGAAAGGGAGAATGCCGGAGAGGATCTTCGTGGAGACCCTTACTCCTATCTCAGCGATGACGATGATTTTCTGGAGGATCAGGCCATGGACTTCTTCACCGATGAGGATGATTTTGCCTTCATCGATGATAATGAAGATGATGAAGCCATAGATTTCGAGGAGTAGTAGCACTTGAGCACTAGCGTAGTGAGTAGTATTTGGTCCCACTGTATCGTAGATTCCAGAATGGTTCTTAAAACCATCTGGTTTTCCTTGCTGTGGTGTGCGTTGTATCGTGTGAATGAATGAATGAATGAAAAAGCAAGTTGCTAGAAAAATCTGAATCAAACATTTAAAACTTTTCAAAGTCCCAGAACCTTAGAAATTCCCTCTTTTCTCACGATCTATCTCAACCTTCAGATGCCACGTGGAGGAAGTGGTTCAGCCCCGGACCCGATGTTGCAGATTCTGCAAATGTTGACTTCTGACCACGAAGCTGAAAGAGCGGAACGTCAAGCCAACCTAGCCACTCTGCAACAGATAGCCCAGCTAGCCCACAACAACCAAGGCCACGGAAATCAGGACAACCATGGATCTAAGATCAAGAATTTCTAGAATACTAACCCACCCGTTTTCACCAAGTCAGAAGAACCCCTAGACGCCGATGATTGGCTGCAAACCATGGAAAATAACCTAGAAGTCGCCGGAGTGGAAGCCAACGAGAAAGTCCTGTTCGCCACCCATTATCTAGCCGGAGATGCCAGGGCATGGTGGAACAGTGTTCGCGCCATGACCGGAGGCCAAATGATGACCTGGGAGGAATTCAAGGTCAAGTTCAGCAGAACCCATGTGCCACCGGGTTTGATCAAGAGAATGAGAGACGAGTTCAGAGAGTTGAAGCAAGGAAGGATGACTGTAGTGGAATACCGTGACAAATTTTTGTCATTAGCTAGGTATGCCCCGGACGATATAGACACTGAAGCCAAGAAGAAAGAAAGATTCCCAAATGGTCTGCATGACGAGATGCAGACAGTGTTAGTCAATATCCCCTTTGCAGATATTGAAGCCCTTGTCGACTCTGCTATCCAGATGGAAGGAAAGATCAACCAAGCCAATGAGAACCGTAAGCGTCGCATGATGCATCAACCAGGAACCCATCAGACCCCAAAGTATCGCCCCAACCCATCTCCCGGATTTTCCCCAGAACCAACGGACCCCTATGAACCGTCAGGCCTACCCCAACCGTGGAAACCCTAGACCCGAGGAAATCACAACAACCCCGACAACTCTAGAAATTTCACCGTGCCCCACCCAAGTTCAACACCAATGCTACCGCCAACCCCAACACTGCCCGAGGACTGGAAGCAATGATGTGCTGTCAGCCAAGGACAAGTCGCAAGTGACTGTTATGATGTGGAAATAAAGGCCACTATTCCAACGAGTGCCCCAACAAGAAGAATGCTACAGCCCCAACTCCACTTCAGCTCGGCAGCGTCGTGTCCAGCCAGGGAGAAGATTTGCCCCAGGGAATTCACTCAACCGCAATGGCCGTCTTCTTCTCATGCATGCTGAAGAAGCTCAGGAAGCGCCAGACGTCGTGCTGGGTATGTTTTCTGTTAATTCAGTACTTGCAAGAGTGTTATTTGACTCTAGTGCATCGCATTCATTTGTCACCGAAGAATTTGCCTGCACTAGTAAAATTCAACCAACCAAATTGAAGCATGTGATGATTGTACAAATTCCCTGATCAACCACCAAGGCTAGGCAAATTTGCAAAGCCGTCCCTATCCGAATCCATGGCATAGATTTTTATGCTAATCTAATAGTACTCGGAACTAAAGGTTTGGAAGTAGTACTAGGAATGGATTGGATGTCCAAACATAAGGGACTGATTGACTGTGCCAAGAAAGCCATCACCATGACCAGTACCACCGGAATATCAGTCGAGCATATATCTGAAACCTTACCTCGCCAATTCAAGTGTAACAAGAGCATAGCCCAACCTACCATTCACCAAGTCCGGATAGTCTACGAATACCCCGATGTATTTCCAGATGTTTTGCCCGGTATGCCCCAGATCGGGATATCGAGTTTATCATCGAAATAATCCCCGAAACAGGACCCATAGCCCAGAGACCCTATAGTATGAACCCGTCAGAACTAGAAGAACTGAAGAAGCAACTGGATTCCATGCTAGAAATTGGATTGATTCAACCAAGTGCGTCCCCATGGAGATCACCTGTCTTGTTTGTGGACAAGAAGGATGGAGGTAACCGTTTGTGTACGGATTATCGGAAGTTGAATGATGTCACCATCAAGAACAAGTACCCCTTGCCCAAGATAGAAGATTTGTTTGATCAGTTGACCGGTGCCAAAGTGTTTTCTAAGATTGATCTTAGAACTGGCTATCATCAACTCAAAATTCGTGCAGAGGATATTCCAAAGACTTCCTTTACCACCCGATATGGGTATACAGTCATGTCTTTTGGATTAACCAATGCCCCCGCGTATTTCATGAACCTCATGAATAAGATTTTTATGGACTTCCTGGATAAGTTTGTTGTTGTTTTCATCGATGACATTCTAATTTATTCCAAATCAGAAGAAGAACATGAGCTACACCTAAGGACCATTCTTGGAACCCTTAGAGAGCATCAGTTGTATGCAAAGTTTAGCAAATGTGAATTCTGGTTACAGGAGGTAGGATTCCTCGGTCACATTGAATCAGCCGGAGGAATTGCCGTTGACCCTGCCAAAGTGAAAGATGTAGAAGATTGGCAAGCCCCAACCACTCCAACCCAAGTTCGTGCTTTTCTCGGATTGGCAGGATATTAACGCAAATTCGTAGAAGGATTCTCGAGTATCGCCAGACACATGACCCAATTGCTGAAGAAGGACAAGAAGTTTGAATGGACCGACAAATGTGAAGCGAGTTTTCAAGAACTCAAAAGGAGATTGATTTCAGCCCCAATCTTGATCATGCCGGATATCACGAAGACCTTCGATGTGTATTGTGACGCATCCAAGATTGGTCTCGGATGTGTGCTAATGCAAGAAGGCAAAGTTATATCTTACCTATCTTGACAATTAAAGCAACATGAACAAAATTACCCAACCCATGACCTCGAACTCGCAGCCGTAGTTCTAGCCCTGAAGACATGGAGACATTACCTAATGGGAAACCGTTGTGAGATTTATTCGGATCACAAGAGCCTAAAGTATATATTCACTCATAAGGAGCTGAATATGAGGCAGAGAAGATGGATTGAGCTAATCAAGGATTACGATCTGGACATTCACTATCACCCTGGTAAAGCCAACGTGGTAGCCGATGCCCTTAGCAGATTTCCGTGCCGCTTGAACTCCATGATTTTGAAGGAGCAACCAAGTTTGCACAAGGAGATGGAAGATTTTCGAATGGAATTAGTAAGTGAAGGATTTTTGGCTAGCATAGAACTTCAGCCCACTTTGATCAGTCAGTTAAAGGCGCAGAAGGAAATGCCGATGTCGACGGAATCAAGCGTCGTGTCAGTGCGAGCAAAGTACCCGGATTCACCGAGGACGAAGAAGGAGTTTTGTGGTACAAAGGACTCCTTTGTGTACCATCAGATTCTGAGTTAAAATAAGTTATCTTGAAGGAGGCTCATGATACTCTTTATTCTATCCATCCCGGAGGAACTAATATGTATCAAGATTTGAAAGAGCAATTTTGGTGGCATAAGATGAAGAGAGAAATCAGAAGCTATATCGCCAAGTGTGATATATGCCAGCGAGTCAAGGCATGACATCAAAGACCCGCTGGATTGTTGCAACCTTTGCAAATTCCGGAATGGAAATGGGATTCTGTAGGAATGGACTTTATCACTGGACTACCTACTTCTAGTAGGGGAAATGACTCTATTTGGGTCATAGTGGACAGATTGTCCAAAGTCGCCCATTTCTTGCCCGTCAAAACCACCTATCAGAGTTCGAAGCTAGCAGAGTTGTACATCGCTAGAATCGTTAGTTTGCACGGAGTCCCCAAGAACATAGTATCGGATCGAGGAACTCAGTTTACCTCGAGATTCTGGAAGAAAGTCTAAGAAGGTTTAGGAACCCGCCTAGATTTCAGTACCGCGTATCACCCTCAGACCGATGGACAAACGGAGCGAGTAAATCAAATACTCGAAGATATGCTGAGAGCATGTGTGTTAGAATATGGATCCAAATGGGAAGACTGTCAGCCGTTTGCAGAATTTTCATACAACAACAGTTATCAAGCCAGTTTGCAAATGGCCCCATTTGAATTTATGTACGGAAGGAAGTGTCGCACCCCCTTGAACTGGTCGGAAGTAGGGGAAAGTCGGATTTTCGGACCCGACATCCTACGAGAAGCAGAAGAGAAGGTTCACAAGATTCGTGAGCACCTCAAGACAGCCCAATCCCGACAGAAGAGTTACGCCGACAAGAGACGTAGAGACCTCGCCTTCAACATAGGAGATTTTGTTTATCTGAAAGTGTCGCCATTGAAGGGAATGCAGCGTTTCCAACTTAAAGGAAAGTTAGCCCCCAGATATATCGGACCTTTAAAAATTCTGAACCGTCGAGGAGAAGTATCGTATCAATTGGAACTACCTGAAGAGATGCCAGATGTGCATAATGTGTTCCATATCTCGTTACTTCGCAAGTGTCTCGAAGTCCCCGAGAAGACCGAAGTGTTCAAAAATATCGATCATCGGACCATAGAGATTAACGATGACCTGACCTATCCCGAAGTACCCATCCGTATTTTGGAAGAAACCTTTCGAACTACCCGAACCCAAAGCATAAAGTTTCTCAAGACTAAGTGGAGCAACCACACAGAAGAGGAAGCTACCTGGGAGCACGAAGATCCCATCAGGACGGAGTTTCCAGATCTCTTCAAATCCTAGGAAATCTTTTCGTCCTTTTCAAATCTCGGGACGAGATTTTTTTTAAGGGGGGAAGGTTTGTAACATCCCAAAAATACTAAACTTGAATCATCAAAATCTAATCATCAAATTGAGGGTTAACAAAAACTTTCTAAAGGAAATCATGAATGCATGCATATGTGTATGCATTGAATTTGAATTCTTTTAAACCCACCTTGTTTGTTTGTTTCATTGCTTGTAAAACGTTTCTTAGGTCAAATAAACATCATCTAAAACATTTCCCACACTTTTCCTAAAGACAAGTAAATCAAAACACATATATTAATTGAATGGTCATTTTGGCCAATTTAACTCCCATGCCTACTTTGGCTGTCTCAAACTTTCAAAACCTAACATAAACTTTTCTGGATCTTTGCACCCTTTGAATGTACTCATAACAAAGGTATCAATGCCCACTTTGTGATCATCCAGAAACTTTCAAATGCATAGTTTATTTGACAATTCAAAATTGAATCTTTATCATATGGGAAGATCCCACTTTTTCAAAAACCACTCAAACAAGCTCAACTTTCAAAACCCAAGCATCTGCAGACTCACCAGCACCAATCTAGCAAACCCAACAAAATTCAATTCAAAATTCAAAACTTGATTTCATGCGGCCATTTCATCAAACAGGTTGCAGACACAAATCAAACAAACATCAAACACTATAGTGTGCAGTAAATTTGGCCTAACTTGTTCCCTAGTTAGCTCACACACAGCTCAGTAGATCATCTAGGAAGTTTAACTAAGGACTAGCACCCCTGTGAGCTTGCCATTGCCATCAATGGTGAACAGCCGAAGCCAACCTTGCCACCCTATTGTGGACAACAGGCTAGAGGAAGAACTAGCAATGCCAACCTTGTCTGGGAGGCAGTCCACCGTCCACCGCCACTACCTGTCCCAGCCGCGAGCGTTGCCAAGCCCTGGACCACGCGCACAAGCCGCGCCCAGACCATGCCGAGCATGCGCCAGAGCGCCACCCTCGACCAGCGTCCACGCACCGCGCCGCCCTCACCGCGTGCTACGATCACCAAACCCAGAGACCGCCAGACATCCCGTTTGCCGCCCGTACATGACCACCGCCCGTCGAAGACGCCCGCCTGCCACCGAGCACCGCCCGTTCCAGACCAAGCCGCACTGCCCCATGCCCCGAGACCATGTCGTTGAGCATCGCCAGGAGACACCGCACCGTCCCCTACCCTTGCCCATGCCTTTAGCCGCCTGTAACCTCGTCCCCAAGGAGCTCACCGTGCGCCCCGACGGTCCCTCGCTCGACTATAAATAGAGGCCACCCCCGCATGATTTCTTCACACCATCTCACTCCCCTCTCCTCACTGACCGTGCCACACCGTTCCTAGAGCAAGGCGAGCACCACCTCGCCGGAATTTCACTGGAGCCCGCCGCCTCTGGAGAAGAAGGGAGCCAGCGATTGGAGCCGCCCCCGGAGAAGCCACCAGTACCAGGAGATTCGCCATCGTCGACTTTGTCGTTCGCCCGCCTCGCCGACCCTCACCCGTACCCCGGTGAGCCCCTAGCACCCCTCACTGGCCGCGCTAGGTTTTGTTCTCGCCGGAGTTGTCTTGCGTCGACGATGACTCCCAGCCGTTGGATTAGAACTAGATCGAACGATCCACGTTGCCCCATACCGCTTCGCCCAGCCCCGTGTCACTGACGAGTGGGGACACCCACTTAAGCAGCCATGGAGCACCTTGCGCTTAGCAGGCCCGATAATTTTCCAAGCAGCCCAGCGATTCAAATTAAACCTTTTTCTTTTTAAATTCAAACACACTTCTGTACCCAACTTCAAAAATCAACCCAGATCGATTCAGTGCACCAAATTGGATGAAACCAATTTTTTTGGAAAGGTCTGTGAATGCTGAATCCAAGCCCGTTGGATTCAAGTCATTTGGATCTGTAGATCACCCATAGTAAAAATAACAAGGCAGAAGCTTTTCTGCATTCAAACATTTTTCAAATTTAAACCATAAAAGCTTTTGAGTTGTTTCCAACTCTCAAAAATCAAATTTAACCATACCTTTCAGAATATATAAAAATATATAGGTTTACTTGCAGAAATAATGTTCAAGTAAATAAAGAATGCTACATAAGCATTTCTAGCCACTTTAATTAATTAAAATAAAAGGGTAAAACCTTATTAAATTGTGACACCACTTTAAATCACATTCCCATGGACTACAACATGTGGTGATGACATGTGTCAACATGATCCCATGTTTGGTTTGGAGAATATTAAATCTTAAGTAGTTTTTCAATGAGTAGAAATTACTTTTCTAAAAATAAAAAGAATTAAACCAAACCTTAATCTTGTAATGTTAGAGATGATGTTAGATCATCTATAGGACCCTTGTGTGTGATGATTGCAAGTAGTTAAGTATTGTTTGGTGATTGTGTACCTCGTATTTATTCATAGACGCTAGTACCGACCAAGGCTACGAGGAGGAAGGAGGATACTACGAAGAAGAAGCCGAGGAGAACTTCAACCACTGCTCTGCACAAGGCAAGCTAACACTTGCAAGATACTTTACCTATGCAAGCTGATGCTATACCTATGCAATCTTATATTGACATTGATGCAAGCTAACACTTGCAAGATACTATACCTATGCAAGCTAACCCTTGCAAGATTACCCCTTTGATAAACCAATCCTAGTTTTATGTGCAAGCTTCTCACTTTATTTCTTTACCAAAGCTTACTTAGAGTTTACTTAAGTGACTGGTAGATGTTGGAAAGATGTTGAAGGTTGCATCAAGAGTATTAAATTGGCCTAAGCTAGAAACCTTGATATCAGCCTAAGATATAAGGTTGGACTTAGTGAAACTCCACTAGTTACCACCCCTCATTAGTACTACCCCCACCTGTAGATGCTAGTGCTAAGCTTAAAACTTGATCCACTTTTAGATGGGAATACTTGGTGGAAAAATGGTTATGAAAACCTTGGAATGATGGATCATTCTATTGAAATGTTTTGGACATGTGTTTCCAATTACTTGAGGATTTTTGTGATAAAAATGTTGAGGCATGAGCCTTAGCCCTTTATAAAACTGATGGTTGTCTGGATGCGATACCATTCCAATTTTAGCGTACAACCACAATACCCGAATATTGGGTAGGGCTTGACTGGAAACTTATATACCTTAGTATTAGTTCCCTCACGGCCATGTGCAGTGAGGCTACCTTGTGAAGATTGTCCACATGTAGTACCCAAGATGACAACTGGTCATGGTTGGGAGGCCAAACTCACGGAGAGGTGCTCATACTAGGGCGTGTAATTGAAAGGTTAGGATTGATTATCCGCATCTTGAGTATGGTGAGTTCAGGATTGTTCTACGGATGTATCGAATGTTGTGGTGAAAGTGTACAATCTCTGCAGAGTGTCAAACTATTCGAATAGCCGCTCATGATTATGGACAGTTAGATGGCTATCTTTGTTCCCCGTCAGACTTTTCAAAATTGACTTGTGAAATGAATTGAGACTTTGACTTGACCACAACAGAGTTGTGACATGAGTTACAAGATCCCACTTAGGAGTTATAAAATTGTGACTAGATTTGGAACTTAGTAGAGATAAATCTGGATTTTGCAAAACAACCCTAGAGCCTAGTGTCCTATTATCCAAAAACCCCCTTTCACTTGTTAGTATTAGTTTGCGAGTACTTAAAGAGTACTCATGGCTTTGTCCCTGGCTATTCCCATGGCCATACTATGAAGAGGAGTACCTGGAAGATGGACCCCAAGAAGGTTACGACAACTAGGATCATCTCCCATCGTCAGCATTGCATGTGACCCCGAAGATGGAGCTTCGCCTACGCTACCGTTATTATTACGTATTCCGCTGCTTGATGTTGTATTAAGAACTGGATCATGAGATCCCTATTTGTTTAAGAACTTATGTATCGTTTGTAATGGATGAAGTACTATGGTATCCAATTCTGTTATGTCTCGCAAAAATGGTAATCCTGGGATTGCGATGTATGGCATAACAGGCATCTAGGATTGAAAAATCCGGGTGTTGACACTTCAATGGCGAACAATCAACATGTTCATCATATCTACTATATGACTCATGCTTTACCTTTCGGTGATCCGTGTTCCAAGACCATGTCTGTACATGCTAGGCTCGTCAAGATCGAACCTTAGCTTCCGCATGAGCAAATCTGGCTTGCTCACGTTGTGTAGACTCGCAGAATCTAACACACCCGATCATCACGTGGTGCTTCAAAACAACGAGCTTTAGCAACGGTGCTTACTAAGGATGAACACTTTATAACTTGAATTTTTTTGTGCTTGAGGGATCATCTTATAATGCTACCATCACGAACTAAGCAATATAAGATGCATAAAATGATTAACATCACATGCAATTCATAATATGTGATATGATATGGCCTTTCTTCTTGTGCTTCCGATCTCCATCTTCAAGCACGAACATGACCTCCATCATCACCGGCATGGTGTCAAGGTCAATGGCGCCGCATCATGGTTGTCGTCCACCAGCATCAACTATTACAACTACTTTGAATAATAGACACTCCGGTCTTAACGGAATTAAAATACAACCATATGGCTCCTGCCGGTTGCCGACTTACAATAAGGAACATTACATACATCATATATAATCACAATCATGACCATATCACATCACAGCACACCCCTGCAAAACAAAGTTAGACGCCTCTAATTTTCTTTGCATGTTTTACGTGGTTTGGGGCTTTCAATAAGTGTCGTTCTAACTTACGAACAAGAATCACAATGTTGATACTAGTATTGTCAATCACCCATTGTAAATTGAATCTTAACTATGTTGGGAGAAACAGGCACCCGTAAAGCCACTTATGCAATACAAGTTGCATGTCAAGCGTGGAGCAAGTCTCATGAACGATGTCATGTAAGGTTAGCCCGGGCCGCTTCATCCCACCATCCCGCAAGATGCAAAGTACACAAGAAGCATTCGACAACAAAAACATCAATGCCCACAATGACCATTGTGTTATACTCGTGCAACAGATCTACATATAGACACGGCTCTAATACCACTGTATGGGTTCGTAGCATGGAAAACAAAAAATTTCTATCGCATGCACACAAACAAGCCAAGATCTATCTACTAGATTATAGCAACGAGTTAATTAGAGTACTCACCCTCGAAGATTCCAAAGCGGTTAATAAGAGCAGATTCTCGTGGGTGATGTAGTCGTACACTTGCCGATCTAAAGATCGCGTAGACGATCCTTCCGGCGCTGCGTTCCGGAAGCGCTTCCGCAGTCGGTCACATGTTTGGTACTCGATGAATACCTTCCTCTCCCTTGTTCCAGCAGGCAGCGGAGGTTGTAGTTCTCCCCTCGCGATTCCGGCAGCACGACGGCGTGGTGTTGGAAGTAGAGGAAAGATCTTGCGGGGCTTCGCCTAAGCCGGTGCGAGTTATGGTGGATCTAGGGTTTTACGGCGATTTAGGTTTAGAAGGCTGGGAGGAGGAGGAGGTGTCAGCGGCGGCTAGGGCGACAGCGACGAGGCGGTGGCTGGCGGCGGCGACGTGTTGCGGCGGCTAGGCGGCGGCGCACGAGGTGGGGAGGGTTGGCTCTTGTGTTTTTTGGAGCAGCCCCCCTCTATTTATGAGAGGGGGGCAGCCTTGGGAGGGGAGGGTTTGAATCCAAACCCAAATCCAAGTTTGATAGAAGGAAGGACTCTTTCATTCTTCCACTAGGAAACCATTGTTCCAGTTTGACTTTTCAAACCTCCCGTTTGACTTTCAATTTAGAGCTTTAGTTCTCTATTGCAAATGCCCAAACCAAGTGACCTAGGATATGATCCAATCATTCCACTTACCCATGACATATTCATGGACCATTCCCCTTCCAGTCCGGTGAACCTTCTAGAACCTCTCCGATGAAAACATCGAAATCATTCCCGAACTCCGGAATTGGACTTTCCTTATATGAATCTTATTCTCCGGACCATCCGGATCTCCTCGTGATATCCCGGATCCCATCCGAGACTCCGAACAACATTCGGTATCCCTACTTAAATTCCATATCTACTAAACAACATCGAATCCTTAAGTGTGTCTCCCTACGGTTCATGAATTATACAGACATGACCGAGACACTTCTCCGATTAATAACCAATAGAGGAATCTCAAAACTCATATGGCTCCCACATATTTCTACGATTACTTTGCGATCGAATGAACCATTTACATACGATACCAATTTCCCTTTGTCTCGTGATAGTTTACTTATCCGAGGTTTGATCGTCGGTATCTCTGCATACCTAGTTCAACCTCGTTACCGATAAGTACTCTTTTCTCGTTCCCGTGATATGTGATCCCTTGTGATCCAGTCACATGCTTGCAAGCCAATTGGATGACATTCCACCGAGAGGGCCCAGAGTATATCTATCCGTCATATGGATGGACAAATCCCACTCTTGATCCATGTGCCTCAACACACATACTTTCTGAACACTCAATACCACCTTTATAGACACCCAGTTACGGTGTGGTGTTTGATGTCATCAAAGCATCCTTTCGGTGATGGTGATTAGCATGATCTCATGGTCGAAGGAATTAGGTTATATGTATCAGAAAGCTTATAGAAAATGAACTATTGAAATGACTTGATCTTAATGCTACGCTTATATATAGGAGTATGTCCATCATACCATTATCCTAATGATATGATCTTGTTGTTAATAACATCTCAATGTTCATGATCGAGAAACCACGATCATCTATTAACCAACAAGCTAGTATTATAAAGAGGCTTACCAGGGACTCTAATTTAGTTTACAAATCACACAAGTATTAATGTTTCCGGTTAATACTATTATAGCATGAATGTAAACATTTATCATAAACACAAAGATATAATAATAACCACTTTTATTATTGCCTCTAGGGCATATCTTCAACAATTATTGCTGTCTATTATTCCTCGATAATGATTCCGATCAATAAATCTTTGGTACAAAATTCGATTTGGAACTTTTTCACTTCATCGATAGAAAACTCTTCACTATCGTTTCAGCTATGACTAGCGCAACCGTTTCACTGGACACCTATACATCGTTTCAGCTATGACTAGCGCAACCGCTTCATTGGACACCTATATATTGTTTAAACTATGACTAGCTCAACCACTTCACTGGATACCTATATATCGTTTCAGCTATGACTAGTGCAACCGCTTCACTGGACACCTCATCAGGAACCTCTGCCATGATTGAGACCTCCTCCTCTTATCCTAGATTTGCCTCCTTTCTAGCCCAAAACGTAGAAAAAAAATCGATATCAAGTTATATGCCAAATATCGTCCTTGAACTTTAGGGCACCCACTACTCTGTGTGGAGCCCACCATCCTCAGCTACCATCACCGCCAACTTTGTACATCGCGTATAGAATGCAGAGTTAAATGTTCAATGCATCATGTTATTGGTATTTTAAGGATTTTCTATGTATGTTTTCATAAATGGTTGTTATGACTGAGCGAAAGGAGGCCATAAATATAATATGTATTCATCCATTTCAAAATATTGTGCATATCACTATTGTTAATTAAAACTTTGTAAAAGTTGACTAAGTAAATAAAAATATCAACAATATAAGATATATAGTGTGCATAAAGTTTTAGTTAGAGTAAAGTTTGACCAAGTATACAGGGAAAAACACCAACATCTACAATACCAAACACATATACTAGTATGATGGTACTATGTAATGCTCTCACATTGTATATGGTGATATTGTTTTCTATATATAACATAATTGGGAAAATATTTGCATATCTATGCGTATTCTAGGACCTACGTCCACACTCTTTCGCAAAGTTAGGAATGACAAGATGTTGGTTAAAGCCCATGTGATCCACTAAGCCGATGGAGCAATCTACCGGTGCCATGTATGTAAAGCAACAGAGAAAGAAAGAAATCCACCACACTAAGTCTCCTTCCCACATGACACGGTCACACGCACGTACCCACCCCTGCAGGTATAGGTCCGATGGCTCGAACGCGACCACGTGCAACCCATGCAATCTTAGAACGGTCGGCGCACGCCGATCACTGACTCACCTCCACGTCTAAAGGCTTTGTTGAGCACGAGTGACCTCGATGTGCATCGTTGCCGAAACTAGTAAACAGCGTCGTCTCTCCTGGCCCCAACGTGCACGCACACACACTGCACCTGCATCTGCGTGCAAACTGCAAATCAACGAAGCTGTAGCTGCCGATTAGATATCCGTCCATGCATGGACGAGGTCGCAGTTCGTGACTGATGTGGATTCTACCAAGGAGTCGGCGCCTTCGATCTGGTGGCCGCAAGCATAAATTTAACCAATACTACCTCCGTATTTAAAAGTTAACCTAAGAAAAATCTGACCAAATTTTAAGAAAAAAACTATCAAAAACTATGATATTATGTAGATACCATATAAAAATATGATGTATTAAAAGGGTATGGACTCCATATTGTAAATATTAATATTTTCTCTAAAAACTTGGTCAAACTTTATGCAGTTTGACTTTTGGAAAAACAAAGGTAGTATTTTTTATTCATTTACAGGTAATACATGCCTCATTTATAGAATAAATATCAAGTTACAAACCATGTACACACCGACCCAACGGAACTGAAAAGATGAAAAATTTCTAGCTATTGCAAAAGGACCCTCGGCTAAAAAGAAAAATTACAATCCATACCAAAAAAAACCTTGAGCAAAGTACCAATACCTATCACTCGCTTCCAACACCACCGTAGCAGCCACCTCTAAAAAAGTAGACAAATCGTCTGTTCACCCAAGCTCTACGTGGCTCCTTTGCTGATTTGTAGCCTTTTGGACCTCTGAAGTAGCTTGCCAAAGGCAAAGCGATTACCGTTGAAAGTATCTGGCCGGGACAGCATCCCCTGACATGCCATCGAACTTCAAATCCGGCACCTCGCATGATGATATCAGAGGAGAAAACCAGATCTGTCAGCCTTCAACCACAAACCCAATCACAAGAATCAATATCTTTCAGTTGTCACCAATGCAGACTACCGTCTGCGCGCACTCCTGAACAACCTCCCGAGCTACACTCCGACGCAGGAGCGAGCGTCGTCGCAACGGCTAAAGCCCAAAGAAACAAGTCCACCACAAAGATGCCGTCACCTCCGCACCATTCTTGCTTGAGCGACTACCACCCAGCTCCATCTCCGACCTTAGAGTAGAGCACCACATGAGAGAAGGAACTGGAACATTTTTATTTATCATCGTCGCCGTGTTCACCAGAGTGAAGACGTCGAGCTGCCGAAAAACCTAATCTAGAGAAGACCTAGCCCTAGAGCTACGCAGGTCTGCACACGTGAGATCCGACGACCCCCTCACAAGTGACAATCAGAAGGTCGTCCGCGAAGGAGAGCCGCTGGAGACCGGCACACAAGGTAAGAGCCCTAAATCGCGTTCCTCTCCGGCGGCGCGAGGGGAAAAGATAGCGGCGAATTTAAGCAGTAAGTATTTGACTGGCCCCATGCATGCATATACTTATGTCGTACTCCCTCCGTTTTAAAATATAAGATGTTTTAGCTTTGTGAAGTAAATGTATCTAGACTTGTTTTAGTATGTAGGTTCACTTAATTTCGGGTTGAATCTATACACTAGAATAAGTCTAGATTCATTTTCTTCACAAATCTAAAACATCTTATATTTAGAAACGGAGGGAGTAGCTAGCAAGGTTTTTGCCGGGGCATGCATGCAATGCATGTGAGTGCCAAACCAAAGTGCCGGGACATGGGCCAAACATTGCCGAATGGCTGACAAGGATCGCTCAGGCCTTCTGGACGGCGACGGTGCAGCTGAAAAAGGTGGATCCATTTTCCCAGACTATTCGGCACGAGGGGGGACTGATGGTACGTGCGTGCATGGGCGGAACGTCGACTGATCTGCACTCCTCCGCAACCGGCGCAGACGTGAGCTCTGATAAGGAGCCGGAGTCGTAGTCGTCGGAGGATCTGAGTCGACAGACAGACATGCACCAGACGTGCCTTTGGTTTATCCATTGTACCCGACTCCTCCGCTTTTTCTAGCCGGCCTCACCTTTGGACATGCCCATGTTGGATTGTCTCTCTATAGTTCTTGAATTCTCTCTACCTTGGCATATTTAAAAGACGTTTTCAACATATAATATTTATGACATATGACTTATATTTTGTTGATCAAACTTTTCTGATAAACTACGTGTTGCAGTATGAAGAGAGTACTGAAACTTTCAAAATCCAAAAGCGAAACACATCTACAGAAAAGAGAATCTTGCTGCAAATAGTATAGCTAACTAAACCATAAGCTGTCAGTTCTCCCCGTCAACACTATCATTGTTGGATTTTTATTTTCCATAGGGTGTCGGTGTTGGATGTCTTTTCCTCTTGTCGTTGAACTACATAGAAATAGTAATACTTCAGGTCTGATTTAATAGAAGTAGTACACTATTAAATAGGCTCGGTGGGAATTACATAGGTTGGGTGGGTTAGACATTGTGGACACGGAACTGATCCACTCCCCTCCACGAAGCTCCTTGCAAGCGTCCTATTAACTATCTAAACAAAGTTGATAGAACGGTGGAATTTTACAGGTAACAAAGCAATGACAAAGGTTAAATATTAGCTTTCAAAGAAGTGATATGGACAAACTTAAACATATACTCCTTTTGTTTCAAAATATAAAATGGTTTGGTACAAGCTCGAATTGAACTGCTAAAACGTCTTATATTTAGACACAACGGAAGTACTCCGTTTAGAATTATAAGATGTTTTACATTTGTGAAGTTAATGTATCTAAACATCTTTCAGTGTGTAGATTTATTTAAATCTACACACTAAAATTAAAGGTGTCTAGATATATTTGTTTCATAAATCTAAATATCTTATATTTTCAAACAGAGAAAGTATGTTGGATATCCTCAATATTATAGTTAACAAAGGAGCTCACAAAACAAAAAGTTAACCATCGTTGCTCTCGACAGTCTCGAGTGAGTTGCACTAAAGCCGCTGTGGTGGCCAGTCATGCATGGGTGATGATCAGTTCCTGATCCTTCTAAAGCCCCCATTAAGTGACGTTGCCACGTCGTTAGTAGTAGGTATACATGCCAGCGGGGTCGAACTTTATAGGAGATCATGGATCATGTGCTTCAAGGATACACCGAGTAAAAAGCAGCAAGGATGTCCTACATACTGGTCCGGGCCGGGTTGGTGGGTGTTCTTCTCTTTAATCTCGTCCCAGATTATGCAACTACTGTGCTAAACCTGACGTTCGATACATGTTGTTGTCAGTATTGGATTTCTAGATGGCTGCGCGGACCCAACTGCTTCTGTTCATTTCTGTGTGAGGACTAATTTTTTTATATTTTTTTGGCTATCACAACAAAGGCTTGTGCAGGGGACACACCCACGCCAGCGTCTATCCAAATCACACCCTAAAATAGCCGAGACCGGGCAAATCTTGTTGGAATTTGTGTATATTGGGCTGTTGGCCCATTAGACAAATTCTGAAATTCTCTTTGGCCCACTTGTATATGGCAGCATATGGCTGTGCTAGTGGTGCTAAAGTTTAGTCATCACATTGAAGGGAGTTGGACCACCTTATATAGTAGAGTGTTGCACCACTCACTAAGGTGTGACAAGAAGAGTAGCCCTCGCGCACTCCTCCTCCGACGCCGCCCGCCTCGCCACGACTATTCAGCCTACATCATATGTGATCTTGATTTCTCTCTTTCGAATTATGCTAGAGTTCTTTGTTCTAGCGTTTGGTGTAGATGCAATATGTTTATCTTGTATAGATGTAATCTGTTTATCTACTTTATTGATCTGCATGATTGGTTTTACTACTGTTTGTATGATCATGCTGCTTATATTTCCAACAAATCCAAAAACCTGAATATAGGCAACTGAATTCCACTGGTGTAGCCGCGGCTACTAGGCCGCCTCCTTTTGATGGCATGCACTATAAGAGATGGCGCAAGAGAGCAGTTCTCTGGTTTGAAAACCTAAACTACTATAGCGCCACTCTTGGCAAGCCTGAAGGAGATCTTCACTGGCGAGGCGAACTTTAAGAAAGCCGATACCATGTTTATGGCGGCTTTGTTCAGTGTTCTTGGGGACAACATTGTTGACCCGTATATGTCGTTTAATAATGGCAAGGACGCGTGGGAAGCGCTCGAGGCCAAGTTTGGAGTCTCGGACGCTGGCACTGAGCTGCATGTCATGGAGCAATTCTATGACTACAGGATGGTTGATAAGCGCTCCGTCGTTGAGCAAGCTCATGAGATACAATCACTTGCCAAAGAACTTGAGCAGTTCAAGTGTTCCTTACCGGACAAATTTGTGGCTGGTGGCATTATTGCCAAGCTTCCACCTTCGTGGAGGAACTTTGCTACTTCTCGGAAACATAAGAGACAAGAGTTTTCCGTTACGGATCTCATTGGGTCTCTTCATGTGGAAGAGAAGGCGAGACCAAAGGACAAAACTGCTCGAGGACTTGAGGGAGGTTCTACTGCCAATTTAGTGTAGAGGAAAAACTTTCAATCCCACAAGTTCAGGAATAAGAACAAAACTGAAGGAAAGGAAAAGTTCGATGGCAAAAACAAGGCCACGCACTCAACCAACTTCAAGAAGAAAAATGATAAGAGGAAAGGCTCTTGCCACGTCTGTGGTGATCCTGGTCATTGGGCTCCTAGCTGTCCTAATCGCTTTGACAAGCGTCAACATGGGAACAGTGGCAATGCCGCTAATGTTGTTATTAGCGATACTGAGATGAAGGATGCTGGATACGGTATTTTACCTACTATCCTTTCAGTATGTCATTCTCCTGATTGGTGGATAGACACGGGTGCTAATACACATGTATGTTATGATATCTCCATGTTTTCCTCTTATCAGGTCTCAAGGACCTCTTCCGTGCTGATGGGAAACGGCTCACGTGCTTCTGTTCATGGTGTTGGTACGGTAAATCTGAAGTTTACTTCGGAGAAGACCGTACAGCTGAAGAATGTGCAGCACGTTCCCTCCATCAATAAGAATCTCATCAGCGGATCGCTTTTATGTCGAGATGGCTTTAAGTTGGTTTTTGAGTCCAATAAAGTTGTAATTTATAAGTATGTACAATTTGTTGGAAAAGGTTATGAGTGCGGAGGTCTGTTCCGCTTGTCTCTGTCAGACTCATGTACTAAAGTTATTAATCATGTTTGCAATGATAATGAGTCCAATGTTTGGCATTCACGACTCTGTCATATTAACTTTGGTTGCATGACGCGGATAGCCAATATGAGTTTAATTCTGAAATTTACCACTGTCAAAGGTTCTAAGTGCCAAGTTTGTGTGCAAGGAAAGCAACCCCGCAAGTCTCATACGACTGCGGAACCGAGAAACATAGCACCGCTAGAACTTATATATTCAGATCTTTATGAGATGAATGGTATGTTGACAAAAGGTGGAAAATATACTTTATGACGTTGATTGATGACTCTACAAGATACTGCTATGTTTATCTTCTGGAATCTAAAGATGAAGCTTTGAACTACTTCAAAATCTATAAAGCTGAGGCAGAAAACCAACTTGATCTTAAAATCAAGCGGCTAAGGTCGGATCGTGGTGGAGGGTACTTTTCAAACGAATTTGATTTATTCTGTATGGAACACGGTATTATACATGAGAGGATGCCTTCCTACTCACCTCAGTCAAATGGGGTGGCCGAAAGAAAGAACCGCACTCTAACTGATTTGGTTAACGCCATGTTAGATACATCGGGTCTTTCCAAGGAATGGTGGGGGGAGGCGCTAATGACTGCGTGTCATGTCCTAAACCGTGTTCCTCTAAAGGATAAAACCATGACTCCATTTGAGGAATGGGAAAAGAAAAGGCTTAAACTCTCTTACTTACGAACTTGGGGTTGTTTGGCGAAAGTCAATATTTCAATACCCAAGAAGCGAAAGCTTGGACCAAAAACCGTTGATTGTGTTTTTCTGGGATATGCTTTTCATAGCGTTGGCTATAGATTTTTGATAGTAAAATCTGAGGTATCCGACATGCATGTTGGTATAATTATGGAATCGTATGATGCGACTTTCTTTGAGGACATCTTTCCTATGAAAGGCATGTCTAGTTCATCAAATCAGGAGATGACTAGTTCATCTAGTCAGGAATTTTCTATAATTCCTGAACCCACTATGCCGATAGAACACTCTGATGATCCTGTGGAGGATGACAATGAAGCTCCCAAAAGGAGCAAGAGACAAAGGACCGCAAAGTCATTTGGTGATGATTTCATTGTGTACCTTGTGGATGATACTCCCACTTCTATTTCAGAAGCTTATGCATCTCAAGATGCTGACTACTGGAAGGAAGCTGTCCGAAGCGAGATGGACTCCATCTTAGCTAATGGTACTTGGGAAATCACTGATCGTCCTTATGGGTGCAAACCTGTAGGATGTAAGTGGGTGTTCAAGAAAAAGCTTAGACCTGATGGTACTATTGAAAAGTACAAGGCACGTCTTGTGGCTAAGGGTTATACCCAAAAGGAAGGTGAAGACTTCTTCGATACCTACTCACCTGTAGCCAGATTGACCACTATTCGAGTACTACTTTCCTTGGCTGCCTCACACGGTCTTCTCGTTCATCAAATGGACGTTAAGACAACTTTTCTAAATGGAGAGCTAGATGAGGAAATTTATATGGAGCAGCCTGACGGATTTGTGGTAGATGGTCAAGAAGGAAAGGTGTGTAAGTTAGTGAAGTCTTTGTATGGTCTTAAGCAAGCTCCTAAGCAGTGGCACGAGAAGTTTGAAAGAACTTTAACTGCTGAAGGCTTTGTTGTAAACGAAGCTGACAAATGTGTGTACTATCGCCATGGTGGGGGCGAGGGAGTTATTATGTGTCTCTACGTTGATGACATATTGATATTCGGGACCAACCTCGCTGTTATCGAGGAGGTCAAAGAGTTCCTATCTCGCTGCTTTGAGATGAAGGACTTGGGAGTGGCTGATGTAATCTTAAACATCAAGCTACTAAAGGATGACAATGGTGGGATTACATTGCTTCAGTCTCACTATGTGGAAAAGATATCGAGTCGCTTCGGGTATAGCGACTGCAATTCTTCTCCAACGCCTTATGATCCGAGTGTGCTACTTCGAAAGAATCGAAGGAATGCTAAAGATCAATTGAGATATTCTCAAATCATTGGCTCGCTTATGTATTTAGCCAGCGCTACAAGACCTGACATCTCCTTTGCTGTAAGCAAACTGAGTCGATTTGTGTCAAATCCTGGAGATGATCATTGGCATGCTCTTGAAAGAGTTTTGCGCTATTTGAAAGGCACTGCGAGTTATGGTATTCACTATACTGGGTATCCTCGAGTACTTGAAGGTTATAGTGATTCAAACTGGATATCTGATGCTGATGAGATTAAGGCCACAAGTGGTTATTTGTTTACACTTGGTGGTGGCGCTGTTTCCTGGAAGTCTTGCAAGCAGACCATCTTAACGAGGTCAACAATGGAAGCAGAACTCACAGCATTAGACACAGCCACTGTTGAAGCAGAGTGGCTTCGTGAGCTCTTGATGGACTTACCTGTGGTTGAAAAACCAATACCCGCCATCCCAATGAACTGTGATAATCAAACTGTGATCGTCAAAGTAAACAGTTCTAAGGATAATATGAAGTCATCAAGGCATGTGAAGAGGAGATTGAAATCTGTCAGGAAACTGAGAAACTCCGGAGTTATTGCGTTGGATTATATCCAAACATCTAAGAACCTGGCAGATCCTTTCACAAAGGGACTATCACGTAATGTGATAGATAATGCATCGAGGGAGATGGGTTTGAGACCCACGCTATGAGTTGATCCCAGTGGCAACCCACTCTATGTGATCGGATATCCCGTGAATTAGAGATGGGAGACAAGCTGTTGGTCAGCTGAGAGGAGAGTATCCCCATATTATATTTACATCTCCATAAAGATGCAATACTCTCTTAATCTGCATGGCAGGTTGATTTTTATCTTAATGCGTTCCAAGTGGCTTTTTATAAGCGGAGATGTTGTCCTGCAGAACATCTCTTGAGGAACACACCAATATGAGTCTGACTGTTAAACGTCGCAGTCCGTGAGAGTTGGGTGCTCTCTAATAAACTCATGAAAGGCCCTGGAGTATGACGCATAAGCTCCAAACCGCGGGGAAGCCGACGGTAGCCCTGTACTGGTCTAGATTTTGTGTGAAACTAGCGCGCAGAAAACTTGTAGTTCAAGGCATAGTCCACTATTCAAGTTGCTAGCTAATGTAGCATGAAGTTTAACGTGGAAGTTCAACTTAACAGTCTCCACTACACACCGGTATATAAAACAATGTTTTGGAAGAAAAGTGATGTGATGTGCCAATGAGACTTTGTGGGAGATTGTTGGAATATGGTGTATATTGGGCTGTTGGCCCACTAGACAAATTCTGAAATTCTCTTTGGCCCAATTGTATATGGCATCATATGGCTGTGCTAGTGGTGCTAAAGTTTAGTCCCATATTGCTAGTTGAAGGGGAGTTGGACCACCTTATATAGTAGAGTGTTGCACCACTCACTAAGGTATGACAAGAAGAGTAGCCCTCACGCACTCCTCCTCTGACGCCGTCCGCCTCGCCACGCCTCATCACGACGCACGCGCGCGCGCCGCGGGTTGCGGGAATCTCACCGAGCCGAGCTTTATTTTGCTTGTTGGGAAAACTGATTATGAGTCAAGACAGTAGGCCTCTGGAACCCCGCCTCTCGTGAACCTGTACGGGTGAGGGGCGATCAGGTTTTTGGGGAGCGCGACTACTGGAAACCACGACGTCGTCCGACGACGAGTTTCCGAACGACGACTTCTTCCCGGATGTCGGCGACCTCTTCGATAACTTCAACATGGGCGACGCTGCTGCAACCGCTGCTGCTTCTATTCAGCCTATATCGTATGTGATCTTGATTTCTCTCTTTCGGATTATGCTAGAGTTCTTTGTTCTAGCGTTTGGTGTAGATGTGATAGGTTTATCTTGTATAGATGTAATTTGTTCATCTACTTTATTGATCTGCATGATTGGTTTTACTACTGTTTGTATGATCATGCTTTATCAGTTTATTATTCGGATTAAACCATATGGATTATTGCTTATATTTCCAACAAATCTGCATATACTAAATTCTACTTTTTATTTTTCGGAAAATAATAAATTCTATTGAACACGCCAAAGGGTTTGTAAATGTGAGCATCGGAATTTAGACCCTGCTGCTGGGTAGAGGTCATGCTCCCACAGTTTTTCTACAAAAACACAGTAGCTACTCCTAAGGTCTCGAACTGAAGGATTGTATTTACTTGTACATACTGTAGTGTACAGCTCTGACAATTACGGCTATGTGCATCATCATTATGCAAGAGACAGAGTTTAATTTTTAAACCTTTTAAGGAATAAAACACCATTTAACTAAAAAAATTCTGACCATTATGTTCGGCATTAATATGCACATAAAGACTACATACATTAGATGATGAAAGTATCTTGGCCAAATAGGTACTGGAACCATCACACTGTTCTAAAACATAACTAGATTAATTAGTAAGAGCGATTCCCACTGTTCTAAAATATAGGAGGTTTCAACTTTCTATAGTTTGTTCATGCAAAATTGTCCCCATTACTTGCTTCATATGCCTATGCGAGCAAGGGCCTAATTAACCATTATGACATACTCCGTCTGTTCCGGTGTATAGGGCTCACTCCCAAAACCTATTTGTTCCGTTTTACTTCTGGTGGAAGGCCCGCTTGGGTAATTAATTCTCCCAATTAATCGCTGCATGGCACTCTCTCTCTCTCCCTCAAATTATTCCAAACGGTTGAGTATTTGCTCCTTCCACATCATGTGAACACGCGGCTAAACTGCCGATCTATATGTAAGGTGGGCCTTCACAAGTCTATTGGAATTCGCAGATCGGATGATGGCGAGTTGGCGACGCTGCCTGTTTCACTCTCCCTCATTGAGGCATTGTTTTTAGAGCAGATGCTAGATGGAGAAGGCAAGAGGTGGAGTGTTGTGCATCCCGCAACGACGGCGCGTATCGGTGGCGTGGCACAATGAGTTCTTGGTGACAAGCATGCCATGATGGTCTCGCGCAGGGCAGGGGCACTATCTGGCATCATGGTGGCATTGATGGCAGAACCGACGAAGACTATGAGGATATTTACCTTGAAGGTTGCTCGGCGGTTCGGCAACGATGACGGATCCTGTAGGGTGTGCATGAGGTGGTCACTGAGAGTTTACTAGATCGTATGAGTGCTATTGTCTCTCCTAGAAGGTGTCTCAGGATATGCGATCTCCTCGTTTCATAGTTGATGGGGGATTCCATGTTTTTAGAGAGTAAGGCCATGTTGGCATGATCTTCACCCCATTGTCGGGTACATAGGTGTTGCGTGGAGGATTCCGATTTTTTATGGATACTATTTGTTAGAACTTTGTTGAATAATATAATAAGTAAGGTGGTATGCATATTTTTGATGTAGAGGCCAGAGTCTCATCCTCCATTTCAAAATTATTGCTTTACAACTATATTTTTTAGAGTGAATTCCACTTTTTACCCTCTATTTATGCATTTGAGACACTAATTACCCCATTTAGTAGAAGTTGTACCCTAATGTGACATTTAAGAAAATTCTGAGCATGATTTTGCCCCGTTTTAGCATTCAACATGTGTTTTTGGATAAAGCCGACATGTTAGGATGATGTGCCGTAACAAAATATGTCAAGATCGGAGGACGTCGTTGCCGATCATATCTACCCTTCTCTGCACCAAATGTTATATTCTTTGTTGTCATCTCGATAATTTCGAGGTTCAATCGTCACCTCACATCTTGCCAAATAGATATGCATCAGAAAATGAGGGTTTAAAGTTTTCGAACATAGTAATTAAGATGAATTTTCAATACATAGGGTAATTAGCGTCATAAATGCACAAGTAGAGGGTAAAAAGTGGAACTCCCTCTATTTTTATGACATGTAACTCCTATACTAGTGGTCAAAATTTAATCACAAAATATATGTCCTCCATGTAAAAATGGATGAAGGGAGCCTAAAATTACTTTGTCTAAATAGGGGACTTTCGACATGCCCATGCTCTGTAGAATGTGGTTTATTTTTAATTAGACAGGTGGTAATGACCTGTTATAACAATTTTCCTTAATTTTCCTTTTGCCGGTTGAAAGAACATGTGGGCCCCCATTGTGTGGTTTTGGTAATTAATGACATTTTTTATGGACTAATGTATGTATTAAGTTGTACTTCTAGGAATTGTCCATTGGCATTGCTTGGATCATGTGTTGGCTTCAAGATAGATGAAATGAGAAGAAAATATGTTGCGCAAGCTCAAAATGCACCATCTATAGAAGATCTCATGTTTGATGCTTGCCATCCTCAGTGATCATGGATCGATGATGAGAAATTAAGAAAGGCATTCCATCTTGAGAAGGGCAAGATCGTCTACATCGAGCTCAAGTGGAATGCTCAAGGCAAATGTATAATCTTGATAGGTTTTCCATTTTGCCGGTCTCATGTTTTGTGTGGGAGACCGAGTTTAGGATAGATAACCGTACTATCAAGAGGGGCTCTGAAGTGAGTAACTCGATCATATCTTTCGAAGAGAGCTTAAACCTTTGTATACTTAGCATCATCCTTTCTTGGATGTTATTTGGATCTTATCCATATGAGGTTCTAGAGCTTGTCATAATATTCATAATAAGCTCTTGTTCATCGAAAAAGGATTTCATATGCATTATCTATTTGCGTTTTAGATATTGGAGGTTTTATCGGTTTGTCTTTTAGAGATAGGTAAAACCTTCCATTATTTGGTTCTTACTCATGTGAGGATTTAGAGCTTGTGTTAATATCCATGACAAGGTCTAGTACATCGAAAACGGATTTCATATGCATTTTCTATTACATTTTCGATGTTGGAGGTTTTATTGGTTCGTCTTTTTGAGAGAGGTTAAACCTTTCATCATTTGGATCTATCCTCCCTTGCTGGACTATGATTTTTATTTGCATGATCTTGTAGATCTTCTTGTCCTATTCGAAACGAGCCCAAGATCATCGAAATCGGGGTCCGGATGCAAAAGTTATAGTCATTTGAATATCTGTCTGAGCGTCCCCCAACTACCTTCTGCCGGGCTAGGTACCAAAAAGCGGTAGTACCGTATTTTAGTACCTAGCGCGGCAGTAGGTTTTGGAAAGTTTCCAAATGTCACTGCCCTGCTAGGTACCAAAATGCGGTTGTACCGCATTTTAGTACCTAGCGCGGCAAAAGGTTTTGACAAGGTACCGGGGTCCGGTAGTACCGCATTTTGGTACCGGGGAGCATTTGGCACCCCAGGAACCCCAGGAAATGTCCGCTAGTGCCGGGAAAGTCCGGTAGTACCGGGAAAAAGTCCGTTAGTACCGGGAATCGCGTTTTTGGGCTGCAACGGTTGGATTTTAGAGGGACCTATATAAGGGGCCTTCTTTCCCAATGGTTCCTCAACCATCATTGCAAGTTTCCCCTCCATTTTTGACCTTCTTAAGCTTGCTTTCTCTCAATCCCTCCTATGATTCTTGCATATCCTTGAGGGATTTGAAAGAGGAGATCTAGATCTACAATCCCACCAATCAATCTCTCCTCTAAGTGAGGGGAACATATTGGAATTTAGAACTTGGAGTCTTTTGTGGATTTCCTCCATTGTTCTTCCTCTCTTATTCTCCCATAAGCTTTTGTAGCTTTGGTGGAATTTGGGAGAGAAGGATTTGAACACTTTTTGTGTCCTTGCCATTGCATTTGGTACATCAGTTTGAGTTCTCGGTGAGGATTTGGTGAGTAAAAGTTGAGAAGCTTTTTACTCTTGGGTTCTTGGAACCCTAGACGGTTTGTTGGTGTTGTAGGTTGTGTCCTTGGTGACGTTTGTTGGGAGCCTCCAATTAAGTTGTGGAGAAGTGCCCCAACCTTGTGAGAGGTTCCGGTTTGCCACCGACAAGTGCACCGATAGTGGAAGTGTGGATCGATCCCGTTGGAGTGAGATTCATCGGAGAATAAGGGAGGCCTTTTGTGGCGTTGGTGGTTTGATACCACCCCCTCTCCAAACGATACGTACTCCATGTTGGGAGGAACTCGGTAAAATATCGTCCTCCCCGTGTGCCTCGGTTATCTCTATACCCGAGCTCTTTACTTATGCACTTTACATTGTGATAGCCTTCGTGCTTGAAATAATCTATATCTTGCTATCACATTGTTGCTTGTATTGCTTAGCATAAGTTGTTGGTGCACATAGGTGAACCCTAGTTGTTCTAGGTTTTGTGCTTGACAAAGTAAACGCTAGTTTAATTCCGCCTTTGTCGAGCCACTCTCGGAAAAGTTTTTAAAACCGCCTATTCACCCCCCCATCTAGGCGGCATCTGTATTTTTTCGCCGGTTATTACTAAAATGTCATCAGTTAATTAAGGAAATAGCACTCTTATATACTACACTCCTTGGGACGATGGCACCATATTCAAAATCATAATTTGAACACTAATTTATGTTTGAATGCATACATCAATAAATTCCATAAATTTTACATCATACTTATAGATTTTGAAAGAAATGCGCAAGCATACATTTCAGAAAGCATTACCTGCAGATAAACATGTTTGAAGTGTTTAACCTAAATGATTAAAACTTATGAATTTCCAGATTATTTTTTGATAAAGAGTGCTTTGTTACTAATAAGATAGTATGGCACATATACAATTCAAAGGACCATGCACCCGCCTCTACATAATGCACAACAATTTTATTGAAAATAAAACAAAAAGGGCAAAATACAAGTCATATAGAGCTCGTATAATGCTTGTTGCATTGGGGAGCTAATCCATAGATCATGATGTCGTCCATGTAGAATAAATATAACCCTCACCATATCGTACAAGCATTTAGACACCTTCATAAACAAGTCTCCATTCCCCGGGTATTTTAGAGATGACCACGAACATAGCAAATGAGTACGTCAGTTATGATGTACACCAGAGGAAAATTCTACCATTAAAAACCATATCATTTCTACATAGACAAAAGGACCATATTTCAAAAAGCACTTATGACCTAATAAGAAAATTGAATCTGTGATCAATTCAATGCAACGAGTTGCCAAAGCATTTGCAACACTACGTGACAGTTATAAGTAAGAAGCTACTTAGATCGCAAAATTACAATGGACAAATAAGTACTTAATTTTTTATTATGGCAAGAAAACACACTTCAAACTCTCACGGCAATTGCATTTTTACAAGGTTATCCTTGTTAAGGATTAACCTCGTGATTTTTATTTTTTTATTTTTATGATACCTTCATTTTGTTCTGTTTTTTGTTATTATCGACAAACACTTCTTGATGCACAACCCTTTATACATATAATCAACTGTGAATTTATCGTTGTCATGTAGATTCCGGTAAAATTCATTGGTCCCTTGTGACGCTTGGACCATGGCCAACCGCCCTAATAAAGCATTCTATGCCGCAAGGCTAGGACCAACGAAATTTCGTCCGAACTTCACATTTAGTGGAGATGACTCTAAAATCTTAGCAATTGTGTCGTTCTTGTGACAACTACAGAAATGGATATTGATTCCAGAGAGTGGTACCTAACCACTTATCCTTTCATAATATAATTTCTGACCTGTTTTCTTTTTAGAAAAAGTTTGCCAAACCCCATCTCTGGTGAGAAGCTTGAAAAGCCATTTTTCGAGAAGGGATGTGCTTTCAACTTGAAGGTCATGAATACCTAGCCCCGCATACCGAGGTTTCTAAAGTTGAACTCTATCTATATCGAAAACGATAGGGGACCGTATGTTTTTCTTGTGCTAGACATAAGACACTCATATTAAAGATGCACAGCGTAATAGAACGATGCAATTAAAGTAGCAGCCACTAGCTTTGCAATGCTCACTGGTTAGTTGCTGTATCAAGATTCAAGAGAATCGAAATGGGGTCGTATAGGAAAAGAGGTTTATCCGATCTTGTTATGTGCATGGTACGGATGGACCACAAATCTCATGGGCACTCCCTACCCACACATTGCATATTACGATATCATGCATGCATGCATGCACTAGCCAGTCATCCTCCCTCTCGAACGTTCAAAGTGCTCCGCGCAACTTATCAGCAAGCATATAAAGCGCATGTGTGTAAAATGTAGTGCGCATACGTACGGCCAGTCTGCCGACGCGCATAAACCAAAGACTAGCATATGGTTTTCTGGTGAAGGGTTTTGCGTGGCATACTTCCGGTTGAAACCACCCTGAAGCATCGGCACATTGCTCAATGAGTAGATGCAAAATCTGCTTAGCAGGTGATGAGGATCTTATGCATGCTCTGATCTCTTTTGATCATGCACGTAGGTTTTGGGAAGAAGCACAAGTCTGGATAGACGTCTCTTCCACGACTGCGTCCTCACACCTGGTCACCGAGATGTTCTCTGTGATCCCAGGATTACTGACTCAGATCGCCGCAAAATAAGTACTGTCATGTGGGCAATCTAGAGTTCACGACATAGTTGGACTCATGAGGAGGTATGATCCAGTTCAGTCGCTGAAGATGGCGAAGAAAGCGTTAGCAGATCTTGATATTCCAAAGAAATGTTTTGTTATCTTGCCTGGTCACGGGTGGAGGCCACTAGATGTTGATATTGTCAAAATCAACAAAGATGGGGGCTTGTCCATTGATGCTCGTAGAGGAGGTGCTGGTGATGTGGCGAGATAGCACTCTACATATTTGGGTGTCTGGAGTAAACCCTATGATGGGATCTCTGACCCTCTTACCGCCGAAGCTCTTGCTCTACGGTACGGGGGTGATCTTTGCCAAATTGAGAGGTTTCCCCAATGTTACAATGGAGACTGACTTCTTGGAGATTGTTAATCTCTGAAAAATTCTCCATGGATCATGATCTGTCGTGGCGCCGATTCTTCAAGAAATAGGAGAGTTATCTTCAATTTTGATATTTTTTAATTCAACATGTAACGAGATCAACGAACCAGTCGGCATCTTTGTGCAAAGTTTGCTTGCACTCTAATGGTGACGAATAGCTGGCTTGAAGATATTCCGGACTTTCTGGTCGTCAGCTTGTCGACTGAAGGATCAGGTGCGGTTTTAGTTGAATAAAGCTCTCCAAGTTTCACCGCCAAAAAAAAATAGCATAGAGTCGGCCGGTACTCTTCGGTTTGGTTCAAAAGAAAACTAAGAAATACTCTTCGGAGTATGTCAAGGAAGATATTAATGATCTTGATCGCCGACTTAATTCCTTTGGTCATGCAAGCACTATCGGGTGCACGACGCGGCGCTCAACGACCCTACGCAGAAATTTCGAGGAATTTCATCACAGGTAGTGGAGTGAACTGTACACAAACATGCACGAGATCTTGCAAATATTAAACCGTTTGATCCGCACACGTACATACGTCATCGGCCTTTCGGGCAAAGCTAACGCTGTACGTGCTGATGTAGAATTAAAACGCGGCCGGATGACACCGGCGGGGCGCAAAGACTTTGCCTGCCAGATTTGCATCATCTACCAAATCCATGAGCGGGACTGCACTACCACCGTCGTCGCCGCTCTTTTTCCTGGACGGATATGGAAAACAAAGCGATCAATGTCTATCCAAAGCGTTTTCTAGATGATGGTGATGATTAGGAGTAGGGTTAGAAATGCATACATGGCATCATCTACCATATATATATGCCCATATCTACGCGCATGACGGCCTAGAGAGGTCCACCTTGATTGGGAAACTTAATTTGTCAATCCCCAGCTCCAGACATTTCACGATCATTTGCATGATATAAGCTGACTCGGATGCACGCACTAATTTGACTGATACTGGTTAAAAGATCAAATCCGCTGACGGTTCTGTGTTTTAATTTGATCCTCGGACAAGGATAGCTGATTTACGCAAAAAGAGGAATCAAGATACTTAGGGGATAAGTTTTGCTCCCAAAAAACTGTCGTGAGATGTAATAGTGGTGTGCTGGTGGTGGTGCCCCTCTGTTTCCTCGACAACATATTTTGGCAGGAGATCTAAAAAAAAAACATATTTCGGCAGCTGAAGTCGAAAGAGCATACGTTGAGGCCGGCCGCTTAGCCGAACCGTTTTGTATCCGTACCAGTAGAAAAATGACCTTTCGTTTGGAGCTGTTTTAGCCTCTATTTCCGGTTTAGTCTAGAACCGGAACTAGTGTTGTAAATTTTGCAACGACTAGATGGCAAGGACTAGTTTCGGTTCGTTGGAAACCTCTAGTCCAGCCGGGACTAGAGCTCTTGTGGGACCCATGGCTATATATAGTTCTGGGCTTTTATATAAATCGGGACTAGAGATCTCTATCTTGTTTGGGTTCTTGGTACCAGCCCGGACTATATATTTTTCCTATATATCCCTCTTTTGACCCTGCACAAAAGCATGACCATTTCCTCCAAGCTAGCTCAAGTACATCCTCATTTTTTGTCCAATTTGGTGGCAACTTCAATCCAAGCTTTGTCAAGATTTGGTGGCATCATCTATCAATCCAAGCTTCTAAAATGGTTAGCAACTTCAATCTTTCATCTCTAATTGTTAGTTTAGCTCAATACTCTAAAAGTAGAGAGGGATTTCATGCTTAGAAGTAGAGAGAATTTTAGATGTGTAATTTTAAGCAAATTTTGATTATACAAAAAGTTACTGAAAGTTGAGATGTGTATTTTTAGAGTTTCGGATCTCAGAATTGAATAAGATTTTCACTGCTAGAGCAATAATTAAATAGACAACATTTTTATGTTAACAACTTTGTCCAATTAAAAAATTAGGGCATGTAAAATTTTAGATTTGTAAAAGTAAATGTAGTAAAAATTATCCAAACTTTTTATATGATAGAAAATTTTAATTATACTGCAGATGAGCCGAGAATGGATGTACGACGCTCCCTGAATATCTGACGCGTTCATTAAAGGCGTGCATTCTTTCCTCGATTTGGCTAAGGCAAACAAGCAGAATAGTTTTATGTGTTGTCCGTATCGTCTCTGTCGGAATGAGAAGGATTACCCTTCCTTCAAAACCATTCAGATCCACCTGATTTAATCAGGTTTTATGTCCGGATATATTTGTTGGACAAAGCATGGAGAAAGCGGGGTTATGATAGAAGATAACGAAGAAGAGAATGATGACAACTATCCAATGTTTCCTGAATACGGTGGTACTGCACTAGAAGACAATGAACAAGCAGAAGGTGAAGAACAGGCATTAGATGAGACTGCTGATGATCTTCGTCAGGCCATTCTTGATGCACGGAGTGAATACGAAAATGAAAACGAGAAGAAGAAGTTGGAGCGCATGTTAGAGGATCACAAAAATTGTTATACCCAAATTGCGAAGATGGCAACACAAATCTCGGTACCACACTGGAATTACTGCAATGGAAGGCAGAGAATGGTTTATCTGACAAGGGATTTAAGAAGCTACTAAAAATTTGGAAGAAGAAGCTTTTAAAGGATAACGAATTGCCTGTCAGTACATACGAGGCAAAGAAGGTTGTCTGCCCTCTAGAACTAGAGGTGCAGAAGATATATGCATGCATTAATGACTGCATACTATATCGTGATGAGGAGTACGAGAATTTGGATGCATGCTCGGTATGCGGCGCATTGCGTTATAAGATCAGACAAGATGACCCTGGTGATGTTGAGGGCGAGCAATGCCCCAGGAAGAGGGTTCCTGCAAAGGTGATGTGGTATGCTCCTATAATATCACGGTTGAAACGTTTGTTTAGAAACAAAGAGCATGCCAAGTTGTTGCGATGGCATAAAGAAGACCGCAGGAAAGACTCGATATTGAGACATTGATACGTTGGAAACGTATCTATAATTTTTGATGTTCCATGCTTGTTAGTATCTACTTTGCTTTGTCTACACTTTGAGGTGCTTTTTACATGTTTTCTGGTACTAACCTATTAACAAGTTCCCACAGTGCCAGTTGCCTGTTTTCTGCTGTTTTTGGTTTTAGAAAAGCTAGTAAAGAAATATTCTCGGAATTGGATGGGACAAACGTCAAAGTCAATTAATTTCCGTGGGGAACAAGAATCCAGAAGACGAGACGGAGACACAAGCCAGGGCGGCCAGACCCCCCTAGGCGCGGGTAGGCCCTGCCCCGTGCCTGGATGGGTGTGGGGCCCCTGGTCGCCTCCTCGGCCTCCCCCTTCGCCTATAAGAAGCCCCCGATGCAGAAACCCTAAGCACCCTATCAAATCTCCAAGTAACCGTCTGTAGCCGCCATCGTCCCTAGATCGGGGGGATCTGAAGTTCTTCCTGGCACCCTGCCGGAGGGGAGATCATCCCGGAGGCCTTCTCACTGGTATGATGCGTGAGTAGTTCCACCTTGGACTATGGGTCCATGTAGTAGCTAGATGGTTGTATCTCCTCCTTTGTTCTTTCATGTATAGATCTTGTGAGTTCCGTTCATGATCAATATCTAATCTATTTGTAATCATGCATGTTGTGATTGCGGGGATCCGATGGATATTGAGATTATTATGTTGGTTTGATTAATAGTTTTGTCTTTATGATTCTATCATGTCTGTGTTGTTTGTGATCTTGCATGCTCTCCGTTGTTAAGTAGCTATCTTGGCCAAGTAGTTGCTAGTGACTCCAAGAGGGGATATTTATGTTCGATAGTGGGTTCATGCCTCTAGTTTCCAAGGGAAGTGACAATAATCTCTTCGTTTGTAGATGTGCTGTTGATACTAGGGAGAAAACAATGGTCTCTTGTTCATGGAACATGTGGACAGTTTACCTTACACACTTTGCTTAAAACAGTTGTCTGTTGGTTGCAACTTAATACTGGAGGGGATTCAGATGATAACCTGAAGGTGGACTTCTAGTCATAGATGCAGTTGGATGCGGTCTATGTATCTTGTTGTATTGCCCAATCGAATCTTATAGGATCTTTCTGACTAGTAATTGCATTGTTATGCCTTGCTCAGTTCCTATTAATTGCCCTGATTTAATTTGTTAACCCTTCATGCCATGTTGTTTATCTAAGGAGAGCACCTCTAGTGAACTATGGACCCCGGTCCAATCTTTACCATTGATACATCTTCCACTGTTACTTGTTTACTTGATGCAAACCATTACCTTCCACACCATACGTTTATCCTTTGTTACAGCAAACCAGTGAGCTTGACAACCTCACTAATTCGCTGGGGCAAAGTCTTGAGTTTGTGTTGTGCAGGTCTCCGCGTTGTTAGAAACACCTGTGCGACGTTTCCTTCCTCCTACTAGTTTGATAACCTCGGTTTCTTACTAAGGGAAAACTTGCTGCTGTGCTGCTTAACACCTTGCTCTTGGGGTTTCCCGACAAAGCGCTCCCACTTGGACTAGCGCAGCATGAGACACCCCGCTGATGGGTCGTAGTGGAGAAAAATCGATAGTGTACCCAAAATTTGCAGATGACGCAAGGAACTTAAGGTTTAGTCTAAGTACAGATGACATGAATCCTTTTGGGGAGCAGAGCTGCAGTCATAGCACATGGCCTGTAACTCTATGTATATATAACCTGCCTCCTTGGTGGTGCATGATGCGGAAGTTCATTATGATGCCAATGCTCATCCAAGGCCCGAAGCAACCTGACAATGATATTGATGTGTACCTAAGGCCATTAGTTGAAGAACTACTACAATTGTGGCGCGACGAAGGTGTACGTATGTGTGATGAGCACAAATAGGATCCATTTGACCTACGAGCGTTATTGTTCGTAACCATCAATGATTGGCCTTCTCTTAGTGACCTTTCAGGACAGTCAAACAAGGGATACAATGCATGCATGTATTTTTTAAATGATACTGAAAGTATATATTTGGATAAAGGTAGGAAGAATGTGTACCAGGGGCATCGTCGATTTCTTTCGGCCAAGCATCCCGCAAGAAAGAAAGGCAAGCATTTCAATGGTGAGGCAGATCATCGGAAGAAGCCTATCCACCGTACTGGTGATGATATATTTGGTATGGTCAAGGATCTAAAAGTAATCTTTGAAAAGGGCCTTGGCGGTCAATCTGTTCCAAATGACGCTGACGGCATGTGCCCATGTGGAAGAAGAAATCTATATTTTGGGAGATACCCTATTGGAAAGTTCTAGAGGTCCGCTCTGCAATCGACGTGATGCACGTGACGAAGAATCTTTGCGTGAACCTACTAAGCTTTATGGGCGTGTATGGAAAGACAAAAGATACGCCAGAAGCACGACAGGACAATCAAGGTAGGAAAGACCGAGACAGCGTGCATCCAATGAAGACAGATAAAAGACGTCTAAGTGCTGCTAGCTATGCTCTTACTAAAGAAGAGAAGAAATATTTTTTGTAGTCCTAAGCAGTATGAAGGTCTCGCCTGGCTTCTCGTCGAATATAAAAGGAATAATAAATACGGTAGAGAAAAAATTTCAGAACCTAAAGTCCCATGACTGCCACATGCTTATGACACAATTGCTTCTGGTTGCATTGAGGGGGATTCTACCGGAAAATGTTCGACTGCCCATTATGAAGCTATGTGCATTCCTCAATGCTATTTCTCAGAAGGTAGTCGATCCAGAAATTCTACCGAGGTTACATAATGATGTGGTCTAGTGTCTCGTAAGTTTTGAGTTGGTGTTTCCACCATCCTTCTTCAATATTATGACGCATCTGCTGGTACACCTAGTTGACGAGATTACCATTTTGGGTCCTGTATTTCTACATAATATGTTCCCCTTTGAGAGGTTCATGAGAGTCTTGAAGAAATATGTTCATAACCGTGCTAGTCCAGAAGGAAGAATCTCGAAGGGCTATGGAACAGAGGAGGTCATTGAGTTTTGTGTTGACTTTATTCCTAACATTAAGTCGATTGGTGTTCCTGAATCACGACATGATGAGAAACTAAGTGGAAAAGTGACACTAGGAAGGAAATCAATAATATGTAGGGACGAACAGTCTTTCACTCAAGCACACTACACAGCTCTGCAAAATTCCACCTTGGCAGCTTCGTATATCAAGGAACACAAGAATATTGTACGCTCAAACAACCCGGGAAAGCCTGACTCCTTGATTAGAGATGAACACATGAAGACTTTGGCAGTTGGTTACAAACACATCTCATGAATAACAACACTATTTGTGATGAGCTGTACTTGTTGGCCAGCTCACCATCTTCGACTATATGGACTTTCCAAGGGTACGAGATAAATGAGAATACATTTTACACGATCGCCCAAGATAAAAAGAACACCAACCAAAACAGTGGTGTCCGCTTTGATGCAACAAATGATAATGGGTCAAAGGACACATATTATGGTTACATAGAGGAGATATGGGAACTTGACTATGGACCTGCTTTGAAGGTCCCTTTGTTTCGGTGCAAATGGGTCAAGCTAACAGGAGGCGGGGTTGAGGTAGACAAAAAATGCGGAATGACAACAGTGAATCTCAACATAATGCGTATAGAAACGAACCATTCTTCCTAGCCGATGATGTAGCTCAGGTTTTCTATGTGAAGGACATGTCTACCAAACAAATAAAAAGAAAATATAAGCAAACGAATACATCATCAAACGATGAGCCAAAGCGCCACATAGTTATTTTAGGGAAAATAAACATCGTGGGAGTGTGGATAAGATAGATATGTCAGAAGATTATGGCAAGTTTCATGAAATTCCGTCGTTCATAGTGAAGGATGACCCAAGCATCATGTTACTTGATGAAGATGCTCCATGGTTAAGGCCACATAGTCATCAGAAAGTCATATGATGTATTCTGAATTTTTCCTTTGGCTTTTAGATGCAATCAATATGTACATGTATATCATTTTGTGAAGCTTTTACCAAGTTTGTTATTTTTTATGTTTTATAAAAATAATTATACTAACTCCCTCTGACCGAAGCTTTTAGTCCCGGTTGTAGCCACTAATCGGGACTAAAGATATTTCCCGCCATTTCCCACCGCTTCCCGCCATGTTTTCCCGCCCTTTCCCTCTGACCAAAGCTTTCAGTCCCGGTTGTAGCCACTAACCGGGACTAAAGATATTTCCCGCCATTTCCCACCGCTTCCCGCCCTTTCCCTCTATATTTAGGCCGACTGCGCCATGGCTATCCACACATCCACACCTTCCTCTCTCACAACAATGTACAATGCCTACTGGGCCATTCTAACCCTCGAGGAGACGGAGGCGCTGTGCGCCTCCAGCTACCCTTGCCTGCGGGGCTACCGACCGCCCGCCGGCTGGATGCTGAGCGCTAGAGGGGTTCCTGTCCCTCATGTCCCTCAAGGTTCCGCACGCCAGGCGGCCATCACGAACCACTTCTACCCCAAGGTCACGCCAGAGCAGCGGGTGGATCCCTAGTGGTATCCCGACAACTATGACACCTGGAATGCCTTATTTGTTAACCGGCAGGAAAGGGAGCTCGCCAGGTACGAGGGTAACGGTCCTCCCCAGGTGAACCACAACGAAGCCGGCCGCCGCCTGTGGTGGGCGAACCGGACTATCATCGGCGTGATACGCTACATCATCGTGGGAGACCATCCTTACCTACGGTACCCGCAGCCACCACAGAGCCATAAGAAGGGTGGCAGTGGTGAGGACCGCGGGTGTAGCGGCGTCGTCATCCATGAGCCCCCTCCACTATGCATCGTGAATCCGAGGCCGGAGTGGCAGGTGCCCCCACAATATGCCATGGCTGGGCTGAGGATCCAGCCGCGTGCGCCTAACAACGACCACGATGATGATGACAAAGACGAAGACGACCCTAAAGCTAAGTAGTATAGGGATAGATGTGAGCATGACTAAAAGGGGGATTTCGTCCCGATTCCGTAACTCAGTTTTTTAATATTAATAAATGTATTGAGTGTTAGTCCCGGTTTGTAGCTGGACCGGGACTAAAGGGGGCCTTAAGTCCCGATTCCATAGTCTCGGTTTTTTATTATTGATAAATGTCTTGAGTGTTAGTCCTGTTTTATGGCTGTATCGGGACTAAAGGGGGGGGGGGGCGTTTAGTCCCAATTCGTAGAACGACTTTCCTGGACTATGAAGATGTTGTGCCGATTCGTACTTACCATTAAGATCTGATCTCCAAATGCGCATGGTCACATATTAGGGAGCGCCTCTATGACCAACTTTAGGGACATGCAGGAGGACTGGGCTTCGGCGGCATATCTCTAAAGCTGGCCGTAGTGGTGTCCCTACTCTCGCACACCATCTTGCACCTTGTAACTTCTCTAACTAGATCAATACGCCTGGGAGCTAACTAATTTCACATATTAGGGAGTGCCTCTATGACCAGTTTCTTGGAGTTGCCGGAGGACTGGGCTCCGGCAACATCTCCCTAAAACTGGCTGTAGTGGTGTCCCTGCTCTTGCAAACCATCTTGGAGATGCCTGAGGACTCACAAAATGCCTATTTATAGTACAAGCAGCAGGACATAGTGTCGACACTCGTGACATAATATCGACACTCACCCCTATCATTAGTGCTGACTCATGTTTTGTCCCGGTTCCTGTCTCCAACCGGGAATAAAGGTTCATCTTTAGTCCTGGTTGGCGACACCATCTGGGACAATGTACAGGCAACACGACATAATATCAACACTCACCCCTATCATTAATGCTGCCTGCCCGAGCCTACCGCAATCCCTTCAGTACCGGTTGGTTTCTCCAACCAGGACTAAACATAAACCTTCACAAAATTCGAAACAGGCATAAGAAATTCAAAAAAGGTCCAACAATGTAAATTCTTCGCGTGGTGTATTATTATCTAACATAGTTGCAAGAAAAATATCAAACTTGGTATATTGATTATGTCTCTAAAAAAGCCTCACAAAATGACCTATCAAGTTCGAGGTTTCATGGCTTTCGGTCCAAATGACCGATGTTATGTGCAGAATCGCAGCATAGTTTGTGACACTGTTCCCATATTATGCATGCATGTGGACATTGGGATGGAGAACAATGTTGCAGGAGGAAGTTTTCCTTTTTGTCGCACGAAAAATCCATTTTCCATTTTCCGAGCGCAAAAACGGGTCGTTTTTTGAAGCAACCACCAAAATGCTATTTCCGAATGCTACCGTCCCATTGTCTAAAATACTAGACCACCTTACATGGAGAATCTCCCAACCGGGAGATCTCAAACCTTTCTGTCCTTACCGGATGAAAAAGACAAATGTCTGCCGAATCGGTAGGGAGTGAGTTCGGTTTGAACTACAGGAACATGATCTAACGCCCGTGATTGTTTGAAAAAAATAATTTTTAGAATCACAATATGTTGTTTCTTCAAAGGTCCAATGCAAGTTCTAACAAGCCTCGTCCCCTATCTTCATGCACGCCGGTTCGACCTTAGTTCGAAACGGGCATAAGAAATTCAAACTCTAGTATACAAAAGATATTATTTAGTTCAACAAATATTATTTTATAGCAGAGTATGCTAATAGATTTATATTATAGATCTTTTTTCTGTAAATTTTGATATATGATACATATTTTTCATCATTACAGAATAAAAGATATTGAATTAATAATATAATTAATTAAAATATCTAGTCCCGACCCATACCAGAAACCGAGACTAGAGGTTTTTGGCGCGGGAACGAAACGACGCGGCCAAAAAGACCTCTAGTCCCGGCTCGTGGCTAGAACCAGGACTAGAGGCCCCCCTCTAGTCCCGGCTGGAGGCTGGAACCGGGACTAGAGGTGGTGGGTATAAATACCCACCGCCCTCCTCCCGACCCGAGCCATGCACCGGGACGCCTCTTCTTCTCCAAATCGCATGATGCCAGGCCGCCGCCCGTGCCCCGTGAAGCTCGCCGTCGCCGCGCTCGTGGAGCTTGCCGTCGCTGTCACCGTAGCCGCGCCCGTCGAGCTCGCTGTACCCCATGGGTTCGCCGCCCTGCCTGTGGTGCTCTCGTCGCTGCTGCCCCTCACCCGTCCCCGCGCCGCCCCTCACCCGTCCCTGCGCCGCCCGTGGTGCTCTCGTCGCCTCCCCCTCACCCGTAAGTATTTTTTTCTTTTTCTTTTTCTTTTTTTTCTTTTTAATATAGTTTAGTATATAATTTAGTTTCATATACATTGTTTAGTTAGATATAAATGTGTTAGTATATTTTTAATATTTGTTAGTATATTTTTTAGTATATAATTTAGTTTCATATATATTGTTAGTATATTGTTTAGTTAGATATAAATTTGTTAGTATATAGTTTCAATATTTTTAGTTAGATATAAATTTGTTAGTATATTGTTTATTCATATATATTGTTTAGTTAGATATAAATTTGTTAGTATATAGTTTCAATATTTTTAGTTAGATATAAATTTGTTAGTATATTGTTTAGTTTCATATATATTGTTACATATTTTTAATATAGAGATTTAAGGATATTTTAGTTTGATATACAATTTTATTTAGACATATTATTATTTAGTTTAGCGATATTTAGGGATTTTTATATAATATTTGTAAGTATTTAGGATATTATTGCTAATATTTAGGAAATTATTAATATTATTAAAATATAATTATTTACTTAGCATTCTTTCGGTCAAATCCATACCTACTTTAGGATATGCCTATACTGCAACCTCGTAGTCGACTCGGCGACAACGAGGGAGTACTACGCTCTAACGAAGTTGTACAAGACTGGGCTCCGCCGGGCTAGCACTGGGAGGTGCTACCGTCAGGATCGCATAGCTTGGTAAGGAATTTGGATGTCGTCGTTGATGACCCACAAGTATAGGGGGTGTGTCATAGTGACTAGTGACGAGGTTTCGACTCGTCAATGCCCATTGTTATGGACTTGGATTTTGGAAAAGATGGGGATGCTGGAGATCGTGGAACGGTTAGCAAACAAGCAACACGGGGACACGAGGTTTACCCAGGTTCAGGCCCCTAGAGGGAAAACCTACTCCTGCTTGTTTGCTCTTGATTACGGCGGAACCGAAGGTTACAGGGGTGCGCATATGCAATCTGGCGCGAGGTGTGTATGATGTGAGTTGATTGTCCTCCTTGCCATGTCGTCCTAGCCTTTATATAGATAGGCAGGTCCCGGGCATAGGTCGAGTCGGTTATAGATTAGGGTTTGCCCCTTTAAAATTCTATCTACTCTAGTCTTGTTCTCCAAGGATCCGAAGACGTCATGGGCTTGGGCGACCCGAAACCTCCGGGGGCCGCGTATCTTGTCGTGGGCGTTCTTTGGGCTGGACTAGGTATGCCAATGTTGTGTACCCGTGGGGTATAACCATGTCAGTAGCCCCCGAGTGCTCAGTCAAATCGCAGATTAGACTGATGACTCTTCAGTCTTTTGGGTGCAATTTAGGCATGTTTATAAGAGAAGCAATTTAGTTCGTATGGATTATTGATGCGTGTGCCTAACTAACCCGACGGATCAGGGTCAGTTAACTGTCATAAGACAAAACAACACGATCTTCTTCAGACTTGAGTCCCTGTACTCGAATCCAGAACAGATGCTGGCGTAATTCGATTCAGGTCGTTGAGGACTTATAGGAGCCGAATCCTAGTGGTTTTCATGTGATGTACCCAACACCGTCCGTCGGGATTTTTCATCGTGTCTGTAGACACGGTATTTTACTGGCAGAGCGCAGTCAGGTGCGTTACAAGGCCATCAGATGATATCTGTAGTTCTTACCCTTGTATCGTAGAGACATCATCCGAAATGTTATCACCACGGAGGTGTTTTTGGTGGCCAAGGAGAATGTCTCTCACTTAGCGTTTATTTGGGCAAAGTTGCCAGAAAAAGTTTGTACTTTGATGCGAAAGATCGCAGTCGAAGAAATCATAGGGTGCATGGCCAGCGCTCCCTAGGGAGTATCCCCCGAGTGTCTTTTCGAGTTGTAGACTCGAGGAGAGACTTTAGTTCAGTTGTTTTTAACTTCAGGTCCGAAGGACACAATTTTTTCGGATGCTTTGATCAATCCACCCTATGGGACTAGCCCCCGAGTCCTTAGTGGAGTCGTAGACTCGACGTGAGACTCGAAGATTGTTTAGAAGTGTAGTACATTAATCATGTTTCAGGTGCACGGCCAGCGCTCCTAATAGGAGTAGCCCCCGAGTAGCTATTCAAATCGTAGATTCGAGTAAGTACTTGATTCATCAGCCGAAGATTTCCAACCGTTGCTTGGTTGGTCTTGATGACGACAGTGCTGACGATCGGTGATCTCAACCGTCTACGGCGCCAGAGATGACATGACGAACGTGGGTCCCACTTTCTGACTTGGAGTTGACTAGTCATGTGTGGCGTGGCGAGAATTACGGCGTCTCCTCGGTTTCCGTGCGTAGTGGATGGCGTGCTGGCGATGGTTCGTTGATGTGCTGACACGTGTATGGTCAGATTTTGATTGCGCGTTAGGGCTTCTGGATCGACGGCTCTTGTTTATCGTCCGTGTGTTTTATAACCATGGGAAAACAGTGATTCTGTTTCACCCCTTTCCATTTGCTTTCGCATTGTCTCCATTTTCTCAAGCTCTGCCTCTCTTGTGCGTGCTGGATGTTCTCCGTTTATTTCCTCCTTCATTTCTCCGCGCTCATCGCCGCACTCACCGCCACGCCATGGGAAAATCGAGGAAAGGCGCTGATGGACCTGGATCAAATGCCGCCGCCGGTGGCAAGAAGGTTGCTTCTGCCCCTCGCATCACCGACGGCGGGTGGAGGCGCACAGAGGCGCGTGACGGTGACATGCGCAAGTTGCGTGAAGCGGGGCTGATCCCGCAGAACAAGGAGGATGTAAAGCTTCCTGGTGATGAGGTAACTCCCCGTCCACCTATAGGGTTTTGGGTGATGTTCGTCGCCTTTGTTCTTCGTGGTTTGTCGCTCCCTGTCCACGATTTTCTGCGTGGACTCCTTTTCTTTTACGGCATCCAACTTCATCATCTCTCTCCCAATTCGCTCCTTCATATCACCTGCTTCATGACTGTCTGCGAGTGCTGGCTCGATATTGAGCCGCACTTTGGCCTCTTTCGAAAGATTTTTTCCGTGAAGAGGCAGTCCGGCACCGGCGGGGTCTATCCACTTGGTGGCTGCATCATCTCCCTCCAATCTTCCGTTCTTTTATTTTTCCTTTTCCATGTGCGAGTCCGTCCAATACTGGCGTAAGAAGTGGTTTTATATCCGCGACTCCACGGTGGACGGACAAGATTTTGTCCTTGCCCCCTTTCACTCCCCCCAGGAAATCTTTCCGAAGAGGTCCTAGAAGAACCACATCTTGGAGGGCGAGGTGGCAGAAGTGGAGGAGCTCTACCGTCGGGTGGAGGCGCTCCAGATGGTTGGTGAGAAGGAGGTCAATGGTGTGGATATCATCCGCACCTTCCTCAAACGTCAGGTGCAGCCGCTCCAAGCGAGGGTACATCCGATGTTTTTTACACTGGCCGCAATGACCCGACGAGGATCTCAGCCGAGGAGCTGTCCAGGGGCGACCTCGATAGGGCTCTTCAGCCACTACTGAAGTTCAAGGCCGATGAGGACCTCCCGAAGAAGTACTTGACTGCCCCTTCAGTGTTTCGAATCTAGTTCCTCAGGTGTAGAATTGCATCATGCGCGTTGCGCCCATTTTTTCAAGTGTTGTACTTATGAATATTGTTGCTAATCACGATATTTGTCTTCTTTGGTGTGCAGGAGCTAAAGGTAGCTAGCATGATGCCTCTGCTACCTGAGAAATTTCCGATTGTGCTGGACAACGAGGTTGTGGACTCTGAGTCCGAACTTCCGCCAGTGCAATCTCCAACTCAGTAAGCCGCCAAGCCGAGCGAGGGGCAGGCCTGAAAGCGCTCCCGAAGCAAGTCTTCGGATGCGTCAACTCTGCCGACTCCCCGAGGCCCTTCCTTCCTGGAGTGGCATGGTGAGGATGAAGGTGCCTCCTCTGCACCTGTAACACCCTCAGAATCGACCCTATGCAAGTTTCAGCGAAACCCGCCAATACCCGCATAGGAACGATTCAAAGGTGCCCACCATGCACTTTCGTGCGGGTGGAAAACGAAGTAATAACATTACACAACAGTCCTCGATGGGACCCACAGAACAGATATATATACAAAACGACTCCATGAGTCAAGAATACAGATATAATATACAAAGATCCAAATCACCTTGAAAATGATAGAGCGTCCGACTACGGACAAGATGCAAATGGGTCTAAGAGCCCTGAAGAATAACCAATGGCGTCCATAACCCTGCCCAGGCCAAGCCGGAAGGGTAACCCTGCTAACGACGTCGATCTCAAAACCTGCTTAAACAAAAGGGGTGCCGACAAAGGGCAAAGGAAAAAGAGGAGCGTCAAGATCGAGGCCAGATTACAGCGAGGCTAGAATTCAAGGTCCTCGCCTACATAGGTATGGTGGAATGAAGCGGCAGGCAAAGATGCACTAAACAACCTATAGAGACTCGTACAACCCGGCTATCGAGGGGTAAGAAAGACCTATTCGGGACCAACCTGATTCTACCATCAAACAAACCCATCCTGGCGTTTCCCCCTCGAGACCAAACGAGGAAGTCAACCGAGGAACTAACACAGTTGGCAGTTTTATTTATTCAGTTATCGTTGCAGCAATTACTAGTCAAGTTTAAATAATCATCCTGATAAAAAGAAGCAGTGGGCACTTTTATTTAACCATTCCATTGTAGTTGCAACACTTACTAATCAGATACAATTAGCATGAGATAACCCAAAACCCAGCAGTTGTTGGTACTTTTATTTAGCCATTCCGTTATAGTTGCAATACTTACTAGTCAGATACCATCGTCGCAAGCGACAAAACAAACAAGCAATTGTGGGCAGTTTTATGTAGCCATTCCATTATAGTGAAGCTGATTACTAGTCATTATAAAGTCAAGTTTATAGCACTACTTTAGTTATAGTTGTCTATGATCGAGATACTGTGCTCCAAGTCGTCCATAACCGCGGACACGGCTTTCAGAAAGTTTTAACCCGGCCGGGGTGCACAAATAGCAACACACACTCGATCAACCTCGGAAAAACCAAATGAAAACCCAACGAGGCCTTCACGACAAAGCAATCACAGGATTCAGAAATATTTCAAGGGGCCACCCTTGAGTACACCCAAGAACGGTTAGCTGACTTCGAGACGGACCCGAGGTTTGTGGGGCCGGCTGTAAGCGACTGGGAACCCAAAACTGGGCTTGTCGATACCGTGTAAACGGGTCACAATTCCTAAACAGTACAGTGTGCTCCTCGCACAATCGTAAATAAAGCAGTAGCATGGCATAAGTACAGGATAGTAAATAAAACCTCAAACTAGTTTGTGGCCCCAAGAAATAAGACTGAATCAAGCTCTGGCTCAGGGGGGTCCCATAATCCTCCCGGATGTGGATAGCGCGATAAATCAAGGAACAGGTATCAAGTACTGGGTCCCACGGACACAAGTGGGCGGTCGGAAACCAAATATTATCTATCACCCACCGATGCCTCTGCTTACTTACTTCAATTTTAGTTGTTAAACAGGAATTAAAGTGAACGATAAGTAAAGCCAAGATCATTTCCAACATAAAACGAGCGGCCAATACACCAACAACTGTGGCACTTGACGAAATGCAACAACACTTGAGCAAGCGGCTACGACGCGCAAGTCCAACTATCTACCAAACAACAGGTAATAGGATGTGTCCAAGGCAATATAAGGCTGCAAGGGATATCACGGGTACGAAAACTAGAGCATCGCAACACAGATAGCAATAGATCAACAGGAGGGGAATAAATACTATAAAAGTAAGATAGGTAGAAAGAGGGAGATGCTCGCCTGAAAACGTTGTCGAAGGTTCAACCGAAGATCGGGTCGACACTCGCATCAACTCAACGGCCTTATCCGCGAAGAAGCAAAACACTAGAATAAACACCGGATGTACTATTTAACACAACAGCAGAAGATCGGGCATGATGCATGAATGATGTATGGCATGGCAAAGGTGCGATGCAATTAGGCAATATTAAGCGGAACCGGGGTCCCGACATTAAATATATGGTTCAAGTTATTTAGAACCCCCGCCATTTTAAATGTTGTTTTAACAAGGCAAAATATACCACCGGTTCGCTACACACATTTAAATGAGGCCAATATGAGACTAGATTTGCCCGCATATGGGCCCCATATTTAATTATATGGTGAATCGGCATAAGGCCCCCAAACCACATGAATGTATGCATGCAAGTATGACAAGTTAATATGCCACAAGTTGTATTATGTTATAAAATAGGGTTTCGGGAAGGGGTTCACACATTAGGGGGTCTCGACGAACTTGGGGTTCCGGGGTTCGGGGTTGGTCTCAGGGTTCGACGGAAACGTTCTCGGATAACGGAGGTAGGTCTTGTCGCATCCGGGTTCTCGGCGGACTCGGTGTCCGGAAAGGAGTACTTGGTTCGGTGTCGGGGGCGCATCGGGTTCGCCCTGGTCGGTGTCGATCTTGTCGTGGCGAAGATCTTGTCGGTCTTGGCGTTCTTCAGGCTCGGGTCTTGGCGTTCGAGGGAAGTACTTGGCGTTCCGGCGACGATCCTGCCGCATCCGTGGTCGGTTACTTGATAGAGCACTGGTGTTCCGTGTGGAAGGCCTCGATGTTCGGTGACGGATATCTTGACGGGTCCGGGAAGAAGAATTTGACGCGACGCCGGGTTCGGGATTGATCTTCGGATCTGGGGTCGGGGATCAGGGGAACTTGGTCGAGTGGGAACGCAGGGCATGACGACAGGAACCTCGCGGGTGTGGTCGACGGGAGGGCCCAGCACAAACGGCACCTACGGAGCTCGGAGGAGAAGCCGCAGCGGGGCGCTCGCGCGACGCCAGGGACGCGACGGCCGGAACGGGGAGGCAGGCCACGACGAGGGGGTCCTGGCCGGCGAACCTGGCGAGGCCAGGGAGGAGGGAGGGCTCCGGGCCAGGCGGGCGCACCGACGGGCGAGCAGGGCAGGAGATGGCTCGCTGGCGCCAAGCGGTGGCGCGGCCGACGGGGACGGGCACGAGGCGGCCGGCGGACGGCGGTGCGGCGGAGCGAGGTGGAGGAGCAGAGAGGGCGGCGAGGCGGGAGGAGCACCGGGGAGAGGAGGGTTCACCGGCGTGGCGGCGGCTGGCGAGACCGAGGGAGGAGGGCCGGCGAGGGGGTGGTTCGTCGGGGAGAGAGAGGGGCAGAGGAGGAAGAGGACCGGTGGATGTGGTTGGGAGAGGCAGACGGGGGAGGAGGAGGGCGGAGGCCGGCGGAGGCCTGGCCGGGGGAGGGGCGGGCGGAGGAGAGAGGGAGGCGAAGAGGAGAGGGAGCACGCGAGGGAGGAGGCGCCGCGAGGAGGTTGGAGGGGGCGGGGCTCAGTGGCGCCAGAGGAGGAGGCGCCGGGCGGCGGGGCGAGGTCAGCGTCGGAGAGGAGAACGGGCGGGAGCGGCGAGCGGAGGGGGCGGTGGAGGAAGGAGGCGAGTCGGCCACGCCGGAGAGGAGGAGGAGGCGCCCGGAGCCGTGGAAGAAGGTAGCGGGGAGACGCGATGGGGGAGAGGGGCGCGAGCAGGGGGCTGCGGGGGGAGGAGTGGGAGAGAGAGAAGGCGGGAGGTGGGAGGCCAGCCGGCCAGGTGGGACAGGTGGGACCAGGCAGGGCAGAGGGGTGGAGTGGACCGGGTCCAAAGGGTTGAGTGGAGAGGGTGGGGAGGTTGTGGGCCGCGGTTTGGGGTGGGTCCCGCGGGTGAGAGAGAGAGAGGGGTAGGGTGGAGCTGGGTGAGAAAGAGGGAGAGGGAAAAGTGGTGGATTGATGAGGTGGCAGGTGGGTAGGAATTGGGTGAGAGGTGAGGTGGCGAGCTGTGAGAGGTGGGTAGGATAGATTCGGGTGGGAATAGGATTTAGAGGGGGCTGGTTTTGCAAATATGTGTTTGTTTGGTTTTGTTCATTTTAAAACAAGGCCACTTTGCAATTAGTTTTTAGGGAAATAAAATATCCGATACGATCGGGGTTTTGCCTTTGAAATAAAGAGGGGTGTTTGTACAAACAGAACTAGGCTTTTCGAAATAATGCAGACAAACAATGCAAGATGATGGCGATGCAATGCACAAAACAACGCGATTTTCTAGTAGTGGTTTTGCGGGATGCCACAATTCGACACCACTAACAATGGATCTCGCCCTCGAGATCCGCCTCATGGTACCGGAAGGAAGGTCGGTGATCTGCATCTTCTCGCTCCGTGTAGATCCTTGCGACACCACTAACAAGAGGTCGTTGTCCGTCTTGAAATCGGCGACACCACCAACAATATGTCGTTGATCCTGTTCGTCAAGAGAGCACTCCGGATAAACAACGGACGAAGTTAAAGGTAAGGCCACCTCTAACTATCATGGAAGGAGTAAGAGTTGCATCGATCCACCATTCAATATACAACAACAATGATAAGAGTAGTGGTATGGTCGCGACTCCATCCCGCACTCAAAGCATTACTCTGTACACGAACAGATAGATTATGCAACCAACCTTTAGGATTTAGACTGAAGATCTCGACAAACAAGGTTCGGGAACAAAAGAATGATGCAGACTCTGCATCGGATCGGGCGTAGATGATGTCGTCGCGTCGGAGAACACCGGAAAGCACAAACAAGGAACAAAGAATGGTACCACAGCAGACGGATTTCTCAGACAACATGAACACCGGATGGTAGAACACCGTTATCAAAGGAGGAAGCAAAACCCTGAAGGTACGACGGAACCCAACCACGAGAAATCCTGGACTCGAAGAGAGAGAAGAGATCGGATCCAAAACACGTAGGGGTAAGAGGAGAATAGCAGAGGGGTAAGGAATAAAAATCAAACCTAATCAGAACTATCCAACCGATTTTGCAAAAATAGTTTTGACACTCTACTTCGGCCCTTAGCTAGGTTATCCTACAGGCTGGACTTGTGGGGTATCGCAACTGCTGAGCTCTGATACCACTCTGTAACACCCTCAGAATCGACCCTATGCAAGTTTCAGCGAAACCCGCCAAAACCCGCATAGGAACGATTCAAAGGTGCCCACCAGGCACTTTCGTGCGGGTGGAAAACAAAGTAATAACATTACACAACAGTCCTCGATGGGACCCACAGAACAGATATATATACAAAACGACTCCATGATTCAAGAATACAGATATAATATACAAAGATCCAAAACACCTTGAAAATGATAGAGCGTCCGACTACGGACAAGATGCAAATGGGGCTAAGAGCCCTGAAGAATAACCAATGGCGTCCATAACCCTGCCCAGGCCAAGCCGGAAGGGTAACCCTGCTAACGACGTCGATCTCAAAACCTGCTTAAACAAAAGGGGTGCCGACAAAGGGCAAAGGAAAAATAGGAGCGTCAGTACTGAGGCCAGTACACGGCGAGGCTAGAATTCGGCGGTCCTCGCCTACATAGGTATGGTGGACTGAAGCGGCAATGGCAACATGCACTAAACAACCTACAGAGACTCGGTACAACTGGCGGCTATCAGAGGGGGTAAGAAAGACCTATTCGGGACCAACCTGATTCTACCATCAAACAAAACCATCCTGGCGTTTCCCCCTCGAGACCAAACGAGGAAGTCAACCGAGGAACTCGCACAGTTGGCAGTTTTATTTATTCAGTTATCGTTGCAGCAATTACTAGTCAAGTTTAAATAATCATCATGATAAAAAGAAGCAGTGGGCACTTTTTTTAACCATTCCATTGTAGTTGCAACACTTACTAATCAGATACAATTAGCACGAGATAACCCAAAACCCAGCAGTTGTTGGTACTTTTATTTAGCCATTCCGTTATAGTTGCAGTACTTACTAGTCAGATACCATCGTCGCAAGCGACAAACCAAACAAGCAATTGTGGGCAGTTTTATGTAGCCATTCCATTATAGTGAAGCTGATTACTAGTCATTATAAAGTCAAGTTTATAGCACTACTTTAGTTATAGTTGTCTATGATCGAGATACTGTGCTCCAAGTCGTCCATAACCGCGGACACGGCTTTCAGAAAGTTTTAACCCGGCCGGGGTGCACAAATAGCAACACACACTCGATCAACCTCGGAAAAACCAAATGAAAACCCAACGAGGCCTTCACGACAAAGCAATCACAGGATTCAGAAATATTTCAAGGGGCCACCCCTTGGAGTACACCCGAACGGTTAGTGACTTCGAGACGGACCCGAGGTTTGTGGGGTCAGAAGCGATCGGGAACCCAAACTGGCTTGTCGATACCGTAAACGGGTCACAATTCCTAACAAGACAAAGGTGCTCCTCGCACAATCGTAAATAAAGCAGTAGGATGGCATAAGTACAGGATAGTAAATAAAACCTCAAACTAGTTTGTGGCCCCAAGAATTAAGACTGAATCAAGCTCTAGCTCAGGGGGGTCCCATAATCCTCCCGGATGTGGATAGCGCGATAAATCAAGGAACAGGTATCAAGTACTCGGGGTCCTACGGGACACAAGTGGGCGGTCGGAAACCAAATATTATCTATCACCCACCGATGCCTCTGCTTACTTACTTCAATTTTAGTTGTTAAACAGGAATTAAAGTGAATGATAAGTAAAGACAAGATCATTTCCAACATCAAACGAGCGGCCAATACACCAACAACTGTGGCACTTGACGAAATGCAACAGCACTTGAGCAAGCGGCTACGACGCGCAAGTCGAACTATCTATCAAACAACAGGTAATAGGATGTTTCCAAGGCAATATAAGGCTGCAAGGGATATCACGGGTACGAAAACTAGAGCATCGCAACACAGATAGCAATAGATCAACAGGAGGGGAATAAATACTATAAAAGTAAGATAGGTAGAAAGAGGGAGATGCTCGCCTGAAAACGTTGTCGGAGGTTCAACCGAAGATCGGGTCGACACTCGCATCAACTCAAAGGCCTTATCCGCGAAGAAGCAAAACACTAGAATAAACACCGGATGTACTATTTAATACAACAGCAGAAGATCGGGCATGATGCATGAATGATGTATAGCATGGCAAAGGTGCGATGCAATTAGGCAATATTAAGCGGAACCGGGGTCCCGACATTAAATATATGGTTCAAGTTATTTAGAACCCCCGCCATTTTAAATGTTGTTTTAACAAGGCAAAATATACCATCGGTTCGCTACACACATTTAAATGAGGCCAATATGAGACTAGATTTGCCCGCATATGGGCCCCATATTTAATTATATGGTGAATCGGCATAAGGCCCCCAAACCACATGAATGTATGCATGCAAGTATGACAAGTTAATACGCCACAAGTTGTATTATGTTATAAAATAGGGTTTCGGGAAGGGGTTCACACATTAGGGGGTCTCGACGAACTTGGGGTTCCGGGGTTCGGGGTTGGTCTCAGGGTTCGACGGAAACGTTCTCGGATAACAGAGGTAGGTCTTGTCGCATCCTGGTTCTCGGCGGACTCGGTGTCCGGAAAGGAGTACTTGGTTCGGTGTCGGGGGCGCATCGGGTTCGCCCTGGTCGGTGTCGATCTTGTCGTGGCGAAGATCTTATCGGTCTTGGCGTTCTTCAGGCTCGGGTCTTGGCGTTCGAGGGAAGTACTTGGCGTTCCGGCGACGATCCTGCCGAATCCGTGGTCGGTTACTTGAAGGAGCACTGGTGTTCCGTGTGGAAGGCCTCGAGGTTCGGTGACAGAGATCTTGACGGGTCCGGGAAGAAGAACTTGACGCGACGCCGGGTTCAGGATTGATCTTCGGATCTGGGGTCAGGGATCAGGGGAACTTGGTCGAGTGGGAACACAGGGCATGACGACAGGAACCTCGCGGGTGTGGTCGACGGGAGGGCCCAGCACAAACGGCACCTACGGAGCTCGGAGGAGAAGCCGCAGCGGGGCGCTCGCGCGACGCCAGGGACGCGACGGCCGGAACGGGGAGGTAGGCCACGACGAGGGGGTCCTGGCCGGCGAACCTGGCGAGGCCAGGGAGGAGGGAGGGCCAGCCGGGCGCTGACGGGGGGGCAGGAGACGGCAGCTCGGGCGCGGCAGAAGGCGCGGCGGCCGACGGGACCGGCACGTGGGCGGGCAAGTGAGCGAGGTGGAGGAGCAGAGAGGGCGGCGAGGTGGGAGGAGCGCCGGGGAGAGGAGGGTTCACCGACGCGGCGGCGGCTGGCGAGACCGAGGGAGGAGGGCCGGCGAGGGGGTGGTTCGTCGGGGAGAGAGAGGGGCAGAGGAGGAAGAGGACCGGTGGCGGTGGTTGGGAGAGGCAGACGGGGGAGGAGGAGGGCGGAGGCCGGCGGGAGGCGCTCGGGAGGGGCCGGTCGCCGGAGGGGAGAAGGGGCGGGCGCGGGAGAGAGGGAGGGAGAGGCGGAGAGGAGAAGGAGCACACCGGCGAGGAGAAGGGCGCACGCGGAGGAGGTTGGAGGGGGGGTGCGGGGCTCATGTGGCGCCCGGAGGAGGAGGCGGGCGGGCGAGGCCGGGGCCGCTTGAGAGGAGAACGGGCGGAGCGAGCGGAGGGGCGTGGAGGAAGGAGGCAAGGTCATGGCCGGGAGGAGAGGAGGAGGAGGGCGCTGAGCCGTGGAAGAAGGTGGCGGGGAGACGCGATGGGGAGAGGGGGGAGGAGGAGAGGGAGGTGGGAGGCGGAGGTGGGAGACGGTGGCCAGAGGATGGTGGGACCAAAGGCGGGCCCAAGGCTGGGGCGGAGGGGTGGGGTGGACCGGGTCCAAAGGGTTGAGTGGAGAGGGTGGGGAGGTTGTGGGCCGCGGCTTGGGGTGGGTCCCGCGGGTGAGAGAGAGGGGTAGGGTGGAGCTGGGTGAGAAAGAGGGAGAGGGAAAAGTGGTGGATTGATGAGGTGGCAGGTGGGTAGGAATTGGGTGAGAGGGTGAGGTGGCGAGCTGTGAGAGGTGGGTAGGATAGATTCGGGTGGGAATAGGATTTAGAGGGGGCTGGTTTTGCAAATATGTGTTTGTTTGGTTTTGTTCATTTTAAAACAAGGCCACTTTGCAATTAGTTTTTAGGGAAATAAAATATCCGATACGATCGGGGTTTTGCCTTTGAAATAAAGAGGGGTGTTTGTACAAACAGAACTAGGCTTTTCGAAATAATGCAGACAAACAATGCAAGATGATGGCGATGCAATGCACAAAACAACGCGATTTTCTAGTAGTGGTTTTGCGGGATGCCACAGCACCTTTCCCTGATGTGCCATTTCGGGCGATGGCGCCACAGCCGCTGGCCAAGAAGAAGAAGAAGGAGAAGTCAGCGCCAGTCTTCAACTTGTCATATATTGACTCGTAAGTAGTTTCGGCTGCGTTTTGTTCTGTCATTGGCGTGTGCAATGTTTCTTTGTGTCTTGATCAGTATTTTCCTTGCAGCCACTCCTCAGAGGGTTCTCTTAGTGAGGGTACTCATGAGGCCGTAGGGGAGTCGAAGCCGACGGCTCCTCCCTCTCAGGTGGTGGCCAACTCTAAGGACAACGAGCCGAATCTCTCCAAGTGAGAGTCTCGGGTAGTTGTGACTCAGAAGACCGCACACGGAACTTCGGAGTCTCTGCCTGAGCACGTAAGTGATTTGCATCTTTATCTTGTAGGGGGAGACCCTGGGCCCTTTTTCGGATGAACTATTGGTCGATTTTGCTTTTGCATGGCGTAGCCCCCGAGCCCTTTCTGATGCTTGTTTGTGTTTTGTTTTGCAGCCCTTCGTGCATAGCGCTAATATCCTTATCCAGCAGCATTTGGCGCTGGAGGCCAACATGCAGCAGCTCCGAGGTACACATGTTTCGCATTCTTGTTTAGTTTATCTATCACATGATCAAATTTTGTGTTCCTCATATGCTTATTGGTGTTTGCAAATGAAAATAATGCTGCTCTTTGTCGGCTGGATGCTCTCAAAAAGAGCCTCGGTCGAGCGGAGAAGAAAGCTGCGGAGGCTGCGGAGGCGAAGGAGCGCCTGCAGAAGGAGGTATCCGATGCTGCTGAGGCCCAGGAGCATCTGTGGAAGCAGTCTGCTGATCGCGAGGAGCAGCTTGCTTCTGCTGCTGCTACTCGCGAGAAGGAGATGGCGAATAGGCCGATGGCTATAGCCAAAGCTTTCTCCGGTGAGTGTCCTTTACTTGCTTTGGTCTTGTATTTTTTCATCTGCTTCTTGTCTTCAACTTATTTTGGGTCCTTTATTCTTTGTCTCAGATGCTTCAGGCATCGCGTTTGATCGCGGTGTGCTGGAGCATGGAGATGCTCTGGATGATGCCACCGTAGCGGTCGAATATCGCTGCGGTACTGCTGCTAGCTCCTTGGCGAAGGCCAAGGAAATGCTCCGACGTTTCTACAAGGAGGTCGTTCCCAAGGGAGTTGCTCTTGAGGATGTCGACACTCTGGTAGATGCTCTGTCGGACGACGCTCCGGCAGCCTACAAGCATAAGCAGAAGGGAATCAGCACCTCCATGGGGTTGGCCATGGCCATGGCATCCGGAGCCGAGCTGGATCTGCCGCACATCACCTCCTAGATGTCGACTGCTGCAGATGGCTCAGAGGTAGCATTCGCCCTATTCGCCTCTCGTTGTAAGCGTTACGGGCCGAAACTCATTGACCTGCTGGCGGAGTACGCGACTTCTGAGGCCACTACGGATGCGGGTGCCTAGGCTTGACTGATATAGCTAGGATAGTTTATCCTTTTTCTTTTGTAGTGTGAGATTTTGTTGATCAACAATCTCGCCTTATGCCACAAAGTGGCATTTATGTATATAAGTTATGACTTGATCTCTCGCCAGCGATGTTTGTGATTTTCATGTGTCTTTACTTGTTTTCCTTTAGGGTCCTTCGGGTGAGACCCCCGTTGATACTTCGACTATCCCTGAGCCGCGACCATCTCTAGACGATGCATCGCAGCTTGTTTTTCTTTGCGACCGCGTCCGCAGCTTGGAGAAGGATATCCTTGGCATTCGAGGCCATGCAGATGTGTGGAAGTCGAAGGCGGAGCGAGCCACTGCCAGGGAGGAGTTTTTGATGGGGGAGCTGCGGTAGATGAGCGAGCAGCTGCAATGTGAGTCCTTGTGAACTGCTATTCTTTGTTTGGATGCGCCTTGTTTGTGTGTCATCTTATTCTGAGTTTGTTGCAGGTGTCACGAGGGAAGAGAGGGAGCGTGTTGTGGTTCAGATGAATTGCCTGACCCAATAGGACTTAGAGGCTGGCGGCTTCTTCTGGATGGACCGCGATCGGGCCATCATCCTTGCGACGGTGACAGATCACGTACACTAGGTTTATGAGGTGATGAGGCAGGCGAGGATTTCCCTGGCGTCCACCTGGGCCATCATGTTTCCCCTAGTTGAGGCACCTTCCAACCTTCGGGGCCTGTTGGCAAAGTTTCGGGACGTGGGCCACCTCAAGGAGTTGGTGCAACGTTAGCTAGTTGCTGGGGTGAAGGCCGCTCTTTCGCTTGTTCGGCTGCATCTCCGTGACGTTGATCTCGCGGTGGTGGCGACTGGGCCACCTCTTCGACCAGATGGTAGTCTTTGGGATATGAGGCTGTGAGGCAGTATGCCGAAGAGATTGTTGATCTGTTCGAGCAACGGGTGAGTGTAATACTCCAGAATAGGTAGGTCATGTAAAGAAAACAAATTGATGTAAAATTTGTATGTATTCTAGTGGGCTTGTTGTGCCCTTTGTAAAGTTTATTTGTATTAGCACGTTGTGCCTTGTTTTATGCATGTCCTTTTCGTTAGCCTGACGTGGTCAGCTACTCAGGTTGTATGATTTTGTTCTTAGTCGACAAAGTCGTGAGGTGAGGCGTAGCCCCCAAGCGTGTTATAGCAAAAAATAAGGAAAATAAATTTCGGCCGAGGAACTTAGCTTTTATTCATATCGTAACAAGGAGGTACATTGTTCGGCTGAGTAGCCTTGGTTGAGTAGTCTTATTGAAAGTAAAGAGGTAACTAGGGGTAGAAGCGTCGCAGATGTGCGACGTTCCATGGGTTGGAGTATTTGACTCCTGACTTGACGTCCATGAGGCGGTAGGCGCCACCTAGGATAACTTCAGTGAGGATGTAGGGTCCTTCCCACGGTGACTCGAGCTTCTTCGGCCGCTCTTGCTTGAGTCGTAGGACGAGGTCTCCTTCGACGAAGGACCTTGGGCACAACCGACGGCTATGGTAGTTGCGGAGGCTCTACTGGTTGACCACTGAGCGAGCCGCGGCGATGCCGCATGACTCGTCGAGCGTGTCGACGACATCTTAGAGTGTGGCCGTTAATTTGGCTTCGCTGTAGGCGACGACCCGTGGGGCCTTGTGGCGTACCTCTGTGGGAAGTACGGCTTCGGCTCCGTGCACCATAAAGAAATGTGTGTAGCCAGTTGAACTGTTCGGCGTTGTACGCAGGCTCCAGAGTACGGAGGGTAGCTCCTCCACCCAGGCTCCCGCGAGCCTTTTGAGTGGGCATAGCAAGCGTTTCTTGATGCCGCTCCCTATGAGGCCATTGGCCTTTTCGACCTGTCTGTTGGTCTGCGGGTGCTCCATAGAGGCGTATGATATGTTGATGCCAAGGCCCTCGCAGAAGTCCTTGATTTCCTTCGAGATAAAGTTTGAGCCGTTATCCGTGATGATGCTGTGCGGCATGCCGAATCTGTACACTATGGACTCGAAGAATTTGACGGCGGTTTTGCCGCTTTGGTTGGTGACGGGCATGGCCTAGATCCACTTCGTGAATTTGTCGACTACAACTAGGAGGTAGACGTGGCTTCCTTTTGATGATTTGGGAAGTTTGCCGATCATGTCGAGGCCCCATTGAGCGAAGGGCCAGGCCAGTGGTATGGGCCTTAGCTCTGATCCTGGTGCGTGCGGCTTGTCAGCGTACCTCTGGTAGGCGTTGCATCTTCGGACGATGTCCTTGGCATCGTTCATGGCTATTGGCCAGTAGAATCCAGCTCGAAGAGCTTTGGCGACTAGGGCACGGCTGCCTGCATGATAGCCGTAGATGCCCTCATGGATGTCTTGAAGGATGGTTTTGCCATCGCCGATGGTGACGCAGCGTTGGAGTACACCCGGAATGCTGCGCTTGTAGAGCTCACCATTGATTATGGTGAAGGCCTTGGACCAACGAGATATGCGCCGGGCATCTATCGGGTCATCAGGCAGTTCTCTATTTATCAGGTACCGAAGGTACGGCTGTGTCCATTTTCTTCAATTGCCATGATCTGCATCAGGCTGACCAGCTCGGCCTCGGTGTCGAGCTTTTCGGGTCCTTCGTGTCCTTCGGGTGGCGCAGCCCCCGAGTGTTCCTCTTCTTCGGGTGATCCCTTGGGGAATTTCCTTTTGATAGAAGGTATGCAGGTTTGTTCGAGGAACACACCTGGTGACACCCGTGCGCAGGTGGAGCCGATGTTGGTGAGTATATCGGCCTCCTCGTTGCTTTCCCTTCCGACGTGCCGAAGCTCGCAGCCGTCAAAGTCACCTTCGAGTGAGTTGTTGAGAGCGCGGTACGTGATCATGTTGGCGCTGTGAGCGTCGCACTCGTTCATCGTCTGCTGGACGACAAGGTTCGAGTCACCGTAGATGACTAGGCGCATTGCGCCACAGATCTGGGACATCCTCGTGCCGTGGATGAGGGCCTCGTATTCGGCCTCATTGTTGGAGGCACGAAATTTCATCCGAAGGACGTATTTCATCTTATCGCCTTGAGGGGACGTTAGTATGATGCCAGCTCCTACTCCAGCCTCGCGCTTGGAACTGTCGAAGTGCATTGTCCACGACTGCGTCATGTCCGGAGTGTCTGGCAGCTAGAGCTCCATCCAGTGGACGAGGAAGTCAGGGAGGACCTGAGATTTGATGGCTTTGCACCGCTCATAGACTATGTCTAGAGGGGACAGCTTGATTCCCCACAGGGCTACGCGTCCCATGGCTTCGGCGTTGTTCAGGATGTTGGACAATGGTGCCTCATTAACGGCCATTATCTGGTGCTCCTAGAAGTAGTGGCTTAGCTGCCGAGCCGTTATGAATACGCCGTAGGAGAGCTTCTGGTAGTGAGGGTACCTCTGCTTTGTTGGTGTTAGTACCTCGCCGAGGTAGTAGATTGGGCGCTGGACCCCATGGGTCTTGCCTTCTTTGGGTCGTTCGACCATGAGTACGGTGCTTACCACCTGATGCGTGGCTGCGATGTACAACAACAAAGGTTCTCATTCCTTTGGCGTGACCAGAACATGTGAGGTGGAGAGCAGATGCTTGAGGTCTTCAAATGCGTCATCTGCTTCGGGAGTCCACTCGAATTTGTCTTCCTTGGACAACAGTTGGTAAAAGGGCAAGGCCTTCTCGCCCATGCAACTGATGAATCTTCTCAGCGCTGCAATGCGTCCAACTAGCTGCTGGACTCCTCTGAGGTTCTTCGGCTTCTCCATGGTTAGTATGGCTTATATTTTCTTCGGATTCGCCTCGATCCCCCGCTGAGAGATGAAGTAGCCAAGTAATTGGCCAGATGGGACGCCGAAGGCGCACTTTTCTGGGTTCATCTTGATCAAATTTATCAAACGTCTCGTGGAGATCGTCGATTAGTGTCTTGGCTTCCTTGGTCTTGATGACTACGTCGTCGACATAGACTTGGATGTTGTGACCAATCTGGTTTTCAGACACGTCTGCATGCATCTCTGGTATGTGGCGCCTGCGTTGTTCAGCCCGAAGGGCATGGTGTTGTAGCAGAACACTATGAACGGCATGATGAACGCCGTTTTCTCCTGATCTTTGACCTTCAGCCGAATCTGGTTGTAGCCTGAGTAGGCGTCGAGGAAGGAGAGCTTCTCGCATCCTGCAGTCGAATCGATGATCTGATTGATCTGCGGTAGAGGGAAGTGGTCCTTGGGATAGTACTTGTTGAGCGATATAAAGTCTATGCACATCCGTAGGATGTCCGTGTATTTCTTGGGGACTAGCACTGTATTGGCCAGCCACTCGCTCTCCTTGATTTCTCAGATGAAGTTGGCATCGAGCAGTCTGTTGACTTCGATTCCAACGGCTTCAGCTCTTGGTTCAGAGTGTTCTGCTCTTGGTTCGAAATTTGTGGACCGCTTGACTGGCTTTGCATCGGGGAACACATTGAGTGCATGATCGGTGAATTCCCTGGGAACTCCTGGCATGTCCGCAGGACACCATGCGAATATTTTCCAGTGCTCACGGAGGAATTCGACGAGCGCGCTTTCCTATGCGGGGCTGAGGTCATTGGCGATCAACGCCGTCTTAGAGGCATCTGTTGGGTGGACCTGCACCTTTTTTGTGTTGACTGTGGAGTCGAACGACATGTCAGGTGAGTTTTGCCTGGAGATTGGGGGTGCCCCATTGTCCGTTACTTCTCGGAGCCTCGTGAGTTCCTCATGCATGCCGAATGACTGGGAGATTCTGTTGAAATCTCTGTCATAGTGATCGGATTGGGTGAAGCTTCCCTGGATGGTGATGATGCCCCTGGGTCCTGGCATCTTGAGTAGCAGGTATGCGTAGTGTGGTACTGCCAGGAATCTTGCGAACGCCACGCGCCCGATGATGGCGTGGTACTATGATGGCCAGTCCACCACTTCGAACTCCAGCCGCTCACGCCTGAAGTTTTTGGGCTGGCCGAAGATGACATCGAGCTATATCTTTTCCAGGGGATATATGCCCTTCCCTAGTACTATACCATAGAATGTCATGTGAGATTGTTCGAGGCTGCACAGCAGGATCCGCATTGCTGCGAGGGTGCTGGCGAACATCAGGTTGATGCCGTTGCCGCTGTCCATGAAGACGCGACTCATCTCAAATCCTCCGATCTGCGCCTCGAGCACCAGGGCAACATGACCTGGGCGAGTGATCTGGCGAGGGTGATCTGAACGATCAAACGTGATGCAGGACTCCGATCCACTGAGGTACTCAGGGATGGCAGGTGGAGCGGTTACGTCCAGGCTAACCTATCGGGTGATCTTCTTTTGCACCCTGTTGGTGGGGCGTCCCTTCTGAATCATCAGGGCCCCTTTTGGCGGTGGGTATCCTCATGTTCCATTGTATGGTGCAGGTGTGATTGCTGGATTCGACGGTCCCACGGGTGGTGGTGGAGGAGCTCCATGGGCGATATCACCTGGTGCAGGTGCAGGCTCGAACACAGGGTTAACAATCTGGCATCGCATTTGAGTGAGACCCTCGCTGAGTTTCTGGAACTCGCGGCAGTCCTTGATCATGTGGCGCGCCTTCTTTTTTCCATCCTGCTTGTCGATGTAGAAGTGGATTGTGCAGGGACCAGACAACTTGTCGTATTCCGAGGATTCGTCGTCATGGCTGCGAAGCTGCCATGTTTGTGTAGGTCCCCCTCCATCGTGGGAGTTGCCTCCATGGTATCCGTTGTTATGGTTGTCGTCGTTGCGTCGGTCGACGTAGCTAGCCGCAACCATGTCGACTCCATCGTGATCGTCGTAGACGCGTGATCTTCGCTTGCTGCGGCGTTCAAGCCTACGTCCATAGTTATCCTCATCATCCGAATGCATTCAGTGGAGGGAATCTTCGCCATCTGCCCACCTGTTGGCGATGTCCATGGGGTGGTTGAGCATCTTGGGCTTGACGCGCCCAAGTTCTTCCTTGAAGTCCGTGTGCTTGACACCGTCCTTGAAGGCATCGATCATCCTTTCCTCGGAGATGTTTGCGGTAGAGTTCTTGATGTGGGACCAACGCAGGATGTACGAGCGAATGGATTCGCCAGTACGTTGAGTGCAGGCCCGTAGTTCCTTGATCGATGCTGGCCTCTTGCTGGTGCCCTTGAAGTTGCGGATGAAGCTGTACGCTAGCTCCTCCCAGCTCCTCCCAGTTGAGGACAAAGCCGAGCTAGATCTGTGTTGCCGTCGGAAGTCAAGGCATTGTAGGGCGGTGTTTACGCTACGCGGCAGCTTGACGGACGAGAGGTGATCGCTGAGCTAGGCCTTCGGATCCTACATGCCGTCGAACTTCGGAGTGCCTGAAGGCAGCTCCGACGAGTCCGAGTCTGTCTAGCGCGTACTTGTGCATCGCACTTTTGGGTCACCCACCAGAGGTGGATGGGACGCGAGATACGTGGTGGATGCCATGATCGCAGCCTCCGGCATCTTTGGTATGACGTTGCCGTTGACGTCCATTGACTTGAAGGACGTGTTGAGGGACCTCATGATATCGTGGCGTGCGGCAGGGTCCATGTGCTCCGTGCGGGAGCGATGCTTGTTGGAGTTGTTGCCATGCGAGCTGTATCCACCAGCGGCGGAGAGCGTTTGTCGAGATCCTCCATCAGCTTCACCTGCCGGTTATGCTCACCGATGAGGAGGATGTGGTATGCCATTAGAAGATCCCGTGAAGCATTCACAGGTAGGATGATGTTGCCCGCCATGGCTTCGCGTGCCTGGCGCCATCCGTCCTCATTGAGGTTGATCTTCTGGTAGGCGTTAGCGTCGCCTTCATTGGGCTGGAGGGGTGGCTTTCCTCCGTTTCCTCCGTTCCCAGCCTATGGGTTGGGCGCCGAATTGAGTGGTGGGTTGGGGGTACTCGAACCTGGTGGCAGTTCCAATTCACCCTAGATGACCACGGCGCACTGGTAATGCCTGCTGATTGGGTCGCTGCTGCCGCAACTTTTGGATCCGGAACCGTAGGTTCCTTCATCTGAGGATGGACCGCATAGATCTGAGTTGCAGCTACAGCTGTCATTTGACTCATCTGTCAGCGTTGATGTGCGCAGCACGCCAGTGGGTGGGACCCATGAAGCGGGCCTGATGGATGGTGGTGGCACCCGCTCTGGGAGGCGGAGGGTGCCAGTTTGCCCCACCTGGAAACAGAAGCTCCCGAACAGAATCTCGAGCCCATCGCCTACGGGCTCGAAATCCCTCATGGTGGCTGGCGAGTAGGCAGTGAATTCGAAGTTGCCGAAGAGGAGATGACTCTCCGTCGCTGATGAGTAATAGATCGCTCTGGATGGCACCGTCACGATCACAATCAGAGCCCCCAGTTCCCATAGACGGCGCCAATTGACGAGGTTTCGACTCGTCAATGCCCATTGTTATGGACTTGGGTTTTGGAGAACATGGGGATGCTGGATATCACGGAACGGTTAGCAAACAAGCAACACGGGGGCACGAGGTTTACCTAGGTTCAGGCCCCCGGAAGGAAAACCCTACTCATGCTTGTCTGCTCTTGATTACGACAGAACCGAAGGTTACATGGGTGCGCAGATGAAATCTGGCGCGAGGGGTGTATGAGGTGAGTTGATTGTCCTCCTCTCCGTACCCTCCTAGCCTTTATATAGATAGGAAGGTCCTGGGCGTAGGTCGAGTCGCTTAAATATTAGGGTTTTCCCCTTTGAAATTCTATCTACTCTAGTCTTATTCTCCACGGATCCGAAGGCGTCATGGGCCTGGGCCACCCGAAACCTCTGTGGGCCGTGTATCTTGTCGTGGGCCTTTCTTGGGCTGGACTAGGTATGCCAATGTTGTGTACCCGTGGGGTATAACCATGTAAACTAGTGGTATGGCGCAGGAAATCTCTGTATTAATACTTAGCAAACGGATTTTTAGGGGTTTTCTGATAAAGCAAGGAAATAAAAGGCAAGTAAATAAAGACAACAAACAATTGCAGCAAGTGGCCCAATCCTTTCTTAGAAAAGGACAAGCCGGTGGAAATACTAATGAGGACCAAACGTTCTCGTGGACACATGGGAATATTGTCAAGTGCTTTCGCTTCATATAGCTGAGTAATCTTCTTTGGTTTTATAAGTGTTGTGTGGGTGAACATGTGCTAATGTACCGACCTTACTTGGACTAATACATAATTGTGATTAAACCCCTTTCAAGCATCCACAACTACAAGAAATAAATTAAGATATAAACCTAACCATAGCCTTAAACTCTGAGATCCTACGCTCCCTTGTGCAATGGTTTCCTAACGGGGGTTCAGGTTTCTGTCACTCCGGCAAACCCACAATTAGTAGCCAAATACACAATGCATTACCCTAGTCCCATAAATGGTGAAGTATCATGTAGTCGACGTTCACATGACACCACTAGAAAAATAGCACCACAACTTAAATATGAAACCATTGAATAATACCTCAACAAAATTCAACTACTAACAACATGACTTCTCCCATGCCCTCAAGAACTAAATAAATGACTCACGAGACATCATATGGGTCAAGATCAGAGATGATAGGATAATGGATAACAATCTGAACATAAAGAATAATTCAATGGTCCACTCACAAGCATCAACTACAATAGTAATCAAAACCGGGAAAGTTTCCCCTAGGAACCATGCAAGATTCAACACATTTTTTATAGCGGGATGGAGTGGTGATGATGGTGCTGGTGGAGATGATGGTGTGGATGATGATGATGATCCCCATGAAGTCTAGGTTGATGATGGTGTTGATGGCGACGATCTCCCCTCTTCGGGAAGTAATTTCCCCCATAGAAATCTGTCTGTCGGAGAGCTCTTTCTATCTCGGTGTTTTCCGCCCCGTAGTGGCGGCGAAATATTTCGGTGGTCGCTCCTTGTGTATTAGGGTTTCGAGGAGAAGATATAGGTGAGAGGGCGGATCCAGAGCTGGGCCAGGGAGGCCACACCCCCTGTAGGCATGACCTAGGGTGGCCCACGCCTAGGGAGGTGTGTGGGCCCGCTGTGGCCCAACTCCGCCCCCCCTTGTGGCATCCTCCGTCTTCTGGAAAAATAGGATTTTCCGTAGTTTTCTGGTATTTTTCTGATCTTCGCGAAATTGCATCAAAACACCGCTTTTTCCATCAGAATCCTGACTCCGGCAGTTCATCCGCCAAGAATCATCCAACATGCAAAAATAGATGAAAAGACATAAGTAACACCTCTTAATATGAAATATATCAATGAATAGAGGAAAATTATGATATAGAATGGTGATGCCAATTGGACATATCAACTCCCCCCAAGCTTAGACATCCGCTTGTCCCCAAGCAAAAACTGAGCTCAGTAAACATGTTTGCATGTTTATGGAGTGAAGTGTCGATAAAAAGAATACGGACAAGAAGGATCACACTTACCAATACAGAACTCATAGAAGAAAGCAACTCGCCATTATATAACTTAGCTTGCAACAAGTATAGGAGTCACAATAGATATGCATGAAGATAAATCATAATTGGGATTGACAAACTTTGTTCTTGGTCAGAGAATAGTTGGCAAACAGTTCTCAAGCAAAGCTTTTGTAAATAAGTTTTATAGCAGGAGTACTCTTTGCTCAAACATAAAAGGCTTTTCACAATGATGGCTTTCAAAGCAATACTCATTTAGATAAGAGTCTTGTGCAAACAAGGAAGATAAAGAACACAATTGAATAAATCATCATATGAATGCTTGAAACACAACAACTCAAATGCTTGCTAAAGATGGAGAGGAATAGGTTTACGGACTCAACTTAGAAATAGGAGAAAGGGCCCTTCATAGAGGGAAGCAGGGACTTCAAGTTCATAAAGAGCTTTCAAAAGATTATGGTATTTACTAACTTTGAGCTCTCATTGCCCCTATCATAAGCATCTTGAGGTGATTCAGGTTAAAGTGAACAAAGATGGAGTATATGCTTGATGAAATATAAGTTGGCAATCTCATGTCCCTTGAGTACAAGGGATGCTCCTCATGCTACTCAACTTTAGTTACCGGTAAGTTCTTGTGATAGTAAGTACATGTGTATCATAAAGAACCGCAACAGGGTACCCCTTGCACATGATACAGGAGCTATCCCATAATCAAAATGACAAGGCAAGCAGACAGTGAGCATCTCAGCGATCTTTTTATTTGCTAGTTGCATAGGTTTTTATTGAGGACTCTTCACAAATTGCTCACTATGGTTGTGCTGCAAGTTTCCACCATGGTTAGGCATGGCTTAGGCTAGCGGCCTAGGAGTTTCTCTAACACACATACATAACTCCATGGACTTACAAGCTCCCCTTTTATTTCACACCAACGATATCCGCAAACAAAAGAGCATGATATCAACTGTGTACAATGTACATGTGCAATGTTGAAAGCGTTCCCCGTGACAACACGGTTCTGCTAATTCCAACGTATAGGTGCAAGCATATACAACTTCCCTGACACAATGGTTCAAGTTTATTAGGGGCAAGAAAATAAGGTGTACCATCAAGTTCGTGAGAGCTTTACTAACTAGTTTTATCATAACAAAATAATTTTTAATTCGAAAGATAGATGAAGCTTGAGAATTTAATTGGAATAACAATAATGCTAATAGGTAGATATGGTGGACACAAATGGCACGAGTTTTGGTTTAAGGGATTGGATGCATGAGAAGTATGCCCTCTCAAAACAGGTTTTTGGCTAGCAAGGTTGGGTAGCAAGCAAAAGAGTTGAAGGAAACAAGCAAACATACAAGTAGTAAAGCCAAACATGCAATCTTCCTTGAAGACACAGAAGATCTTAAATAAAGAATACTAAGCTTATGAGCCAATCAAGAAAGAAAATAAATGATACAAAATACCTATAAGCTCTTTATCTTTTCCTTTCAAACCTCAAAAAGTGTTGCTACTGACCAGAGCTCGGTTTGCCAAAACCAATTTAGATCTACTTGATGCTCCCAAAGTTATACCAATACTGATCAAAAAGATCAATCATATAATAGAGATTGCAAACTAAAATAAGAAGTGCAAAAAGTAAAAGATGAAACTTCTCATTAATATTCTATAAATGCACTCACACGAGGGGATACATAGATTAACCAACTAAAGGAGAGATACTTCCATATGCAAACCAACCTGTAAGATAACTTCTCTACCCAAGATATGAATCTACTAAAAGGATAAAAGATAATGATGTGATACCGCGGCACTCCCATAAGCTTGGAAGAATCCAAGGGGATGCCAACCCTGATGACGAATTACTCCTTCGGTGGTGGTGGTGTTCCCTTGTCATCATCAGACTTCCAAGGTAAAGGCTCCCCATCCACAAAGAATGTCTTGGTTTCCATAATCCTGAAACTAGCAGCAGAGCTTATGCGATTAAACCTGGCCTCATACTCACAGTTTTGATTTTGTATGTCATAGAGTTGTGCTTGAAATTGATTGGTCCCTTGTAACATCCCAAAAATACTAAACTTGGATCATCAAACTCTAATTATCAAAATTAGGGTTAACAAAAACTTTTCTAAATAAAATTTTGAAAGCATGCATATGTGTACGCATTTCATTTTGAATTCTTTTGAACCACCTTGTTTGTGTGTTTACTTGCTTATAAAATGTTGCTTAGGTGAAATAAACATCATCTAAAACATTTCCCACACTTTTCCCAAAGACAAATAATGCAAAACAAATAAAATAAAGGAATTATCATTTTGACCAATTTAACTCCCATGCCTACTTTGGCTGTCTCAAACTTTCAGAACCTAACAGAAACTTTTCTGGATCTTTGCACCCCTTGAATGTACTCATAACAAGGTATCAAGGCCCACTTTGTGATCATCCAGAAACTTTCAAATGCATAGTTTAAATGACAATTCAAAATTGAATCCTTATCATATGGGAAGATCCCACTTTTTCAAAAACCACTCAAACAAGCTCAACTTTCAAAACCCAAGCATCTGCAGACTCACTAGCACCAATCTAGCACACCCACCAAAAATATTTTCAAAATTCAAAACTTGAATTCTTGCGGCCATTTCATCAAACACTTGGCAGATTCAAATCAAACTGGCCTAACTTCACTGTTTGGAGCAGTAATTGGGCTAAGCAATGTTCACAATTGATCACCCTTGTATCCCCCAGTGCCAACCAGTGCTTGGACCAACCCTAGCCCCTACCCTTTGCTCCATGCCATGCCAACCCGAGCACCCCCTTGCCAGCCGACAATGGCTAGCTAGCCAGAGCACGCACCAAGCCAAAACAACATGTCTGGGAGGCAGCCCACCGTCCACCGCCACTCCCTGTCCAGCGCTCGAACCCTGCCAGCCACTAGACCACACGCACAGACCGCGCCCAGACTGCCAGCGACCATGACGAGCATGCGCCAGAGCGCCACCCACCCTCGGCAAAGCCCACAGCCGCATACACGCCCGCGTACACGACCCAGGAGACCGCCAGACATCCCCGTTCGCTGCCCCGTGCCGCACAACCACCGCTCGCCGTTGAAGATGCCGCCTCTGCCGCGCAGAGCGTCGCGTGTTCCAGACCAACCCGCACCGCCCCACGTCTCGCCACCGTATCGTTGAGCATCGCCAGGGAACGCCGCACCGTCCCCTACCTTCGCCCATGCAAATAGACGTCTGTACCATCGCCCCCGACGAGCTCACCATGCGCCCCGCTGGTCCCCTCGCTCGACTATAAATAGAGGCCACCCCAAGCCTAATTGAGCACACCATTCTACTCCCCTCTCCTCACTGATCGTGCCACACCGTTCCCGGAGCAAGGCGAGCAACACTTCGCGGGAATTTCACCGGAGCCCGCCGCCTCTGGAGAAGAAGGGAGCCAGCGATTGGAGCCGCCCCAGGAGGAGCCACCGGTACCAGGAGATTCGTAAATGCCGTCGATTGGCATTCGCCGCCGACCCTACTTTGCACCCGGTGAGCCCCAAAGAACCCCAGCGCCGCTAGGTTTCTTTCTCGCCGGCGTTGCCCAACGTCGACGATGACTTTTAGCCGTTGGATTAGAACCAGATCGAACGGCTCACATCTCCCCATACCGCTTCGCACCCCCTCGTCTCACTTACGCGTGCGGACACCCACTTAACCAGCCCGCGGAAGCGCTGCGCTTAGTAGGCCAGCCCAGTATCGTTTCCCGCGCAGCCCAGTTATTTGAATTAAACCTTTTTCATTTTATTTCAAACACACTTCTGTACCTAGTTTCAAAAATTAACCCAGGTTGATTCAGTGCACCAAATTTAATGAAACCAATTTTGTTAGAAAGGTCTAGAAATGCTGAATCCAAGCCCATTGCATTCAAGTCATTTGGATCTGTAGATCATCCTTGGTAAAAATAACAAGGCAGAAGCTTTTCTGCATTCAAACATTTTTCAAATTTAAAACATAATATCTTTTGAGTTGATTCCAACTCTCAAAAATCACATTTAACCATACCTTTCAGAATATATAAAAATATATGGGTTTACTTGCAGAAATAATGTTCAAGTAATAAAAGAATGCCCCATAGGCATTTCTAGTCACTTTAATTAATTAAAATAAAAGGGTAAAACCTTATTAAATTGTGACACCACTTTAAATCATATTCCCATGGACTAAAATATGTGGTGATGACATGTGTCAACATGATCCCATGTTTGGTTTGGAGAATATTAAATCTTAAGTAGTTTTTCAATGAGTAGAAATTACTTTTCTAAAAATAAAAGGAATTAAACCAAGCCTTAATATTGTAATGTTAGTGATAATGTTATATCATCTATAGGACCCTTGTGTGTGATGATTGCAAGTAGTTAAGTATTGTTTGGTGATTGTGTACCTCGTATTTATTCATAGATGCTAGTACCGACCAAGGATACGAGGAGGAAGGAGGATACTACGAAGAAGAAGCCGAGGAGAACTTCAACCACTGCTCTGCACAAGGCAAGCCTAATACTACTAGTTGAATGTGCAAGCTAACACTTGCAATTTAGCAAGCTTATACGGATATTGATGCAAGCCCATACTTGCTTGCTACCATGCCCACTATATGCCTTAAAGCATATATGATCATAACCACTTGATAAACCAATCCTAGTTTTACTTGCAAGCTTTATACTTTATTTCTTTATCAAAGCTATTACTTAGAGTTTACTTAAGTGAATTGTAGATTCTAGAAGGATAAATGAAGGTTGCATAAAGAGCATAAAATTTGGCCTAGGCTAGACAATCTTGATGTCATCCTAAGGCATGAGATTAAACTTAGTCAAACCCCACTAGTGTACCACCCCTCATTAGTACTCACCCCCACTTGTAGATGCTAGTGCTAAGCATAAAACTTGATCAACTTTAGATGGGAATACTTGGTGGAAAAATGGGTATGAAAACCTTGGAATGATGGATCATTCTATTGAAATGTTTTGGACATGTGTTTCCGAACCCCTGAGGATTTTGGTGATGAAAATGTTGAGGCATGAGCCTTATCCCTTTATAAAACTGATGGTTGTCTGGATGCGATACCATTCCAATTTTATCGTACAACCACAATACCCGAAGATTGGGTAGGGCTTGACTGGAAACTTATATACCTTAGTATCAGTTCCCTCATGGCCAAGGTCTGAGCTGAGGCTACCTTGTGAAGATTGTCCACCTGTGCAGTACCCAAGATGACAGTTGGTCATGGTTGGGAGGCCAAACTCATAGGAGAGGTGCTTATACTAGGGCGTGTAATTGAAAGGTTAGGATTAATTATCCGCATAATGAGTATGGTGAATTCAGGATTTTTTCCTGACGGATGTATCGAATGTTGTGGTGAAAGTGTACAATCTCTGCAGAGTGTCAAACTATTCGAATAGCCGCGTCCGCGGTTATGGACAGTTGGAGTGGCCATACTGTTCCCCCGTCAGACTTTTCAAAATGACTTGTGAAATGAATTGAGACTTGACTTGACCACAACAGGGTTGTGATCTGAAATACAAGTTCCCACTTAGGTGTTATAAACTTTCAACTAGCATTTGTTTCTTCTAAACTTAGTATAGATAAATCTGGATTTTGCAAAATAACCCTAGAGCCTCGTGTCCTATTATCAAAAACCCCTTTCACTTGTTAGTATTAGTTTGCGAGTACTTAAAGAGTACTCATGGCTTTGTCCCTGGCTATTCCCATGTCCAGACTATGAAGAGGAGTACCTGAAGGATGAACCCCAGGAAGGTTACAACAACTAGGATCATCTCCCATCGTCAGCATTGCCTGTGAACTCGAAGATGGAGCTTCGCCCACGCTACCGTTATTATTACGTATTCCGCTACTTGATGTTGTATTAAGAACTGGATCATGAGATCTCTATTTGTGTAAGAACTTATGTACGGTTTGTAATGGATGATGTACTATGGTATCCAATTCTGTTATGTCTCGCAAAAATGGTAATCCTGGGATTGCGATGTATGGCATAACAGGCATCTGGGATTAAAAATCCGGGTGTTGACAAGTTGGTATCAGAGCCATCCTGACCATAGGAGACCCTAGTTAGACTGGACGTGGAATCAAAAACTTAGTTTCAAAACCAAAGAAAACAAATATTTACAAAAACTTACTCTCATTCTTATCCCTTTGATTCTTTCATGAAAATTCATGTTCCTCAAAAACTCTTGCAAAATACATAAAATTTTGACACACTTGATCACTCTACTAACTTACTCATCCTATATTCTTATAGATGGACGTGAAGTACAACAATTTTTACCAATTGGGGAATGGAGGAGACCTTATATTTGAGAGGGATTTGGACCAGCTTTCGGAACTTCTGGAGCGTCCGCACCCCGAGTTCTTCGGAGCTCAGCTCAATGATCAAGGAGGAGAAGATCTACAGTGTCTAATTGTTGCAAGTCTCCGAGGAAAGATTGAACCTCCCACTACGGAAGGAATTCAGTTTACCTTAAGAGAGAATAACTGGCTTGATGGACTTGCCAGGGCCATGCGGAAGCTCTTTCCCGTCTGTGTGGGCAGAGTATCAACCAGATCAAGGGTACTCGCTTTGAGTTTTGCCCAAGGCGTGATGCTAATGGACAACCACTGGAAGCCCCATACCACCCCGAACTAAAGACTCAATTGGACCACCTTAGCTTCATGATGTACGATCGTCAGCAAGAGTTGGATAACTGCCGTGACTACTCCAACCACAAGTCTGCCATCATCAAGACGAAGGACCAAAACATCGCCATGCTAGCAAAGGATCGCAAGTCTCGCCGCCGTCAGCTTGACAAGAAGGAGCGCATCATTGCCCATCTTCGCCACCGCATCTCATCTCTATAGGAGACCATCCACGAGAGAGACATGTAGTTGGAGGAAAGGGAGAATGCCGGAGAGGATCTTCGTGGAGACCCCTACTCCTATCTTAGCGATGACGATGATTTTCTGGAGGATCGGGCTATGGACTTCTTCACCGATGAGGACGATTTCGCCTTCATCGATGATGATGAGGATGATGAGGCCACAGATTCCGAGGAGTAGTAGCACTTGAGCACTAGCGTAGTGAGTAGTATTCGGTCCCCCTGTATCGCAGTTTCCAGAATGGTTCTTAAAACCATCTGTTTTTCTTTGTTGTGGTGTGTGTTGTATCGGGTGCTATGAATGAATGAATGAAAATCCAGTTACTAGAAAAATCTGAGTCAAACTTTAATTTTTTTTCCCAAAGATCCAAAACTTTAGAAATTTCCCTCTTTTCTCATGATCTATCTCAATCTTCAGATGCCACGCGGAGGAAGTGGTTCATCCCCGGACCCGATGTTGCAGATTCTGCAAATGTTGACTTCTGACCGCGAAGCTGAAAGAGTAGAACGTCAAGCCAACCTAGCCACCCTTCAGCAGATAGCCCAGCTTGCACACAACAACCAAGGCCACGGAAATCAGGACAACCATGGATCTAAGCTCAAGAATTTCCAGAATACCAACCCACCTGTTTTCACTAAGTCAGAAGAACCCCTAGACGCCGATGATTGGATGCAAACCATGGAAAATAACCTAGAAATCGCCGGAGTGGAAGCCAACGAGAAAGTTCTGTTCGCCACCCACTATCTAGTCGGAGATGCCAGGGCATGGTGGAATAGTGTTCGCGCAATGACCGGAGGCCAGATGATGACCTGGGAGGAATTCAAGGTCAAGTTTAGCAGAACCCATGTACCACCAGGTTTGATCAAGAGAATGAGAGACGAGTTCAGAGAACTAAAGCAAGGAAGGATGACTGTAGTGGAATACCGTGACAAATTTTTGTCATTAGCTAGGTATGCCCCGGATGAGATCGACACGGAAGCCAAGAAGAAAGAAAGATTCCTAAATGGTCTGCATGATGAGATGCAGACTGTGTTAGTCAATATCCCCTTTGCTGATATTGAAGCCCTTGTCGACCCTGCTATCCAGATGGAAGGAAAGATCAACCAAGCCAATGAGAACCGCAAGCGTCGCATGATGCATCAACCAGGAACCCATCAGACCCCAAAGTATCGCCCCAACCCATCTCCAGGATTTGCCCCAAGAACCAACAGACCCCCGATGAACCATCCGACCTATCCCAACCGTGGAAACCCTAGGCCCGGAGGAAATCACCACAACCCCGGCAACGCTAGCAATTTCAATCGTGCCCCACCCAAGTTCAACAACAACAATGCTACCGCCAACGCCAACACTGCCCTGAGGAATGGAAGCAATGTCGTGCCTATAGCAGCAAAGGACAAGTCGCAAGTGACTTGTTATGACTGTGGAAATAAAGGTCACTATTCCAACGAGTGCCCCAACAAGAAGAATGCTACAGCCCCGAATGCCAATGTCCTAGCTCAGCAGCAGCGTCGTGTTCAGCCAGGAAGAAGATTTGCCCCAGGGAATTCACTCAACCGCAATAGCCGTCTTTTTCTCATGCATGCTGAAGAAGCTCAGGAAGCGCCAGACGTCGTGCTGGGTATGTTTTCTGTTAATTCAGTACTTGCAAGAGTGTTGTTTGATTCTGGTGCATCGCATTCATTTGTCACCGAAGAATTTGCATGCACTAGTAAAATTCAACCAACCAAACTGAAGCATGTTATGATTGTTCAAATTCCCAGATCAACCACTAAGGCTAGGCTAATTTGCAAAGCCGTCCCTATACGAATCCACGGCATAGATTTTTATGCAAATCTGATAATACTCGGAACTAAAGGATTGGAAGTAATACTAGGAATGGATTGGATGTCCAAACATAAAGAATTGATTGACTGTGCCAAGAAAGACATAACCATGACCAGTACAGCTGGAATATCAGTCAAGCATATATCTGAGACCTTACCTCGCCAATTCAAATGCAACAAGAGTATAGCCCAACCTACCATTGAACACGTCCGGATAGTCTGTGAATACCCCGATGTATTTCCAGATGTTTTGCCCGGTATGCCCCCAGATCGGGATATCGAGTTCATCATCGAGCTAATTCCTGGAACTAGACCCATAGCCCAGAGACCCTATAGTATGAACCCTTCAGAGCTAGCAGAATCGAAGAAGCAACTGGATGCCATGCTGGAAATAGGATTGATTCAACCAAGTGCGTCACCATGGAGATCACCTGTCTTGTCTGTGGACAAGAAGGATGGAGGTAAACATTTGTGTACGGATTATCGGAAATTGAATGATGTCACCATCAAAAACAAGTACCCCTTGCCCAAGATAGAAGATTTGTTTGATCAGTTGACCGGTGCCAAAGTGTTTTCTAAGATTGATCTTAGAACTGGCTATCATCAACTCAAAATTCGTGCAGAGGATATTCCAAAGACTGCCTTTACCACCAGATATGGATTGTATGAGTATACAGTCATGTCTTTCGGACTAACCAATGCCCCCGCTTATTTCATGAATCTCATGAATAAGAGTTTTATGGACTTACTGGATAAGTTTGTCGTTGTTTTCATCGATGACATTCTAATTTATTCCAAATCAGAAGAAGAACATGAGCTACACCTAAGGACCGTTCTTGGAACCCTTAGAGAGCATCAGTTGTATGCAAAGTTTAGCAAATGTGAATTCTGGTTACAGGAGGTAGGATTCCTCGGTCACATTGTATCAGCTGGAGGAATTGTCGTTGACCCTGCAAAAGTGAAAGATGTAGAAGATTTGCAAGCCCCAACCACTCAAACCCAAGTTCGTGCATTTCTCTGATTGGCGAGATATTACCACAAATTCGTAGAAGGATTCTCGAGTATCGCCAGACCCATGACCCAATTGCTGAAGAAGGACAAGAAGTTTGAATGGACCGAAAAATGTGAAGCAAGTTTTCAGGAACTCAAGAGGAGATTGATTTCAGCCCCAATCTTGATCATGCCAGATATCACGAAGCCCTTCGATGTGTATTGTGATGCATCCAAGATTGGTTTCAGATGTGTGCTAATGCAAGAAGGCAAGGTCATATCTTATCTATCTCGTCAACTGAAGCAACATGAGCAAAATTACCCAACCCATGACCTCGAACTCGCAGCCGTAGTTCTAGCCCCGAAAACGTGGAGACATTACCTGATGGGAAACCGTTGTGAGATATATTCGGATCACAAGATCCTAAAGTATATATTCACTCAGAAGGAGCTGAATATGAGGCAGAGAAGATGGATTGAGCTAATCAAGGATTACGACCTGGACATTCACTATCACCCTGGTAAAGCCAACGTGGTAGCAGATGCCCTTAGCAGATTGCCGTGCCTCTTGAACTCCATGATCTTGAAGGAGCAACCAAGTTTGCACAAAGAGATGGAAGCTTTTCGAATGGAATTAGTAAGTGAAGGATTTTTGGCTAGCATAGAACTCCAGTCCACTTTGATCAGTTAGATTAAAGAGGCATAGAAAGGAAATGCTAGTATTGACGGAATCAAGCGTCGTATCGGTACAGGCAAAGTACCTGGATTCACCGAGGACGAAGAAGGAGTTTTGTGGTACAAAGTACGCCTTTGTGTACCAGCAGATTCTGAGTTGAAAGAAGTTATCTTGAAGGAGGCGCATGATACTCTTTATTCTATCCATCCCGGAGGAACTAAGATGCATCAAGATTTAAAGGAGCAATTTTGGTGGCATAAGATGAAGAGAGAAATCGGAAGTTATATCGCCAAGTGTGATATTTGTCAGCGAGTCAAGGCAGGACATCAAAGACCCGCTGGATTGTTGCAACCATTGCAGATTCCAGAATGGAAATGGGATTCTGTTGGAATGGACTTTATCCGGATCGCCTACTTCTAGTAGGGAAATGACTTTATCTAGGTCATAGTGGATGATTGTCCAAAGTCGCCCATTTCTTGCCGTCAAGACCACCTATCGAGTTCAAACTAGCGAGTTATACATCGCTAGAATCGTTAGTTTGCATGGAGTCCCCAAGAACATCGTGTCGGTTAGGAACTCGGTTTACCTCAAGATTCGGAAGAAAGTCCAAGAAGGTTTAGGAACCGCTTAGATTTCAGATCACGTATCACCCTCGAATCGATGAACAAGCGGGCGAGTAAATCAAATACTCAAGATATGCCGAGAGCATGTGTTAGAATATGGATCCAAGTGGGAAGGCATGCGTTTGCAGAATTTTCATACAACAACAGTTATCAAGCCAGTTTGCAAATGGCCCCATTTGAATTCATGTACGGAAGGAAGTGTTGCACCCCTTTAAACTGGTCGGAAGTAGGAGATAGTCAGATTTTTGGACCTGACATCCTACGAGAAGCAGAAGAGAAGGTTCACAAGATTCGTGAACACCTCAAGACCGCCCAATCCAGACAAAAGAGTTACGCCGACAAGAGACGTAGAGACCTCGCCTTCAACATAGGAGATTTTGTTTATCTGAAAGTGTCGCCATTGAAGGGAATGCAGCGTTTCCAACTCAAAGGAAAGTTAGCCCCCAGATATATCGGACCTTTCAAGATTCTGAACCGTTGAGGAGAAGTATCGTATCATTTGGAACTACCCGAAGAGATGTCAGCCGTGCACAATGTGTTCCATATCTCATTACTTTGCAAGTGCCTCGAAGTCCCCGAGAAGACCGAAGTGTTCAAAAATATCGATCATCGGACCATAGAGATCAACGATGACCTGACCTATCCCGAAGTACCCATCCGTATTTTGGAAGAAACTTTTTGAACTACCCGAACCCAAAGCATCAAGTTTCTCAAGATTCAGTGGAGCAACCACCACGAAGGAAGCTACACAGGGCCGAAGATCACATCAGGACGGAGTTTCCCGATCTCTTCAAATCCTAGGTAATATTTTCGTCCTTTTTCAAATCTCGGGACGGGATTTTGTTTAAGGGGGGAAGGTTTGTAACATCCCAAAAATACTAAACTTGGATCATCAAACTCTAATTATCAAAATTAGGGTTAACAAAAACTTTTCTAAATAAAATTTTGAAAGCATGCATATGTGTACGCATTTCATTTTGAATTCTTTTGAACCACCTTGTTTGTGTGTTTCCTTGCTTGTAAAATGTTGATTAGGTGAAATAAACATCATCTAAAACATTTCCCACACTTTTCCCAAAGACAAATAATGCAAAACAAATAAAATAAAGGAATTGTCATTTTGACCAATTTAACGCCCATGCCTACTTTGGCTGTCTCAAACTTTCAGAACCTAACAGAAACTTTTCTGGATCTTTGCACCCCTTGAATGTACTCATAACAAGGTATCAAGGCCCACTTTGTGATCATCCAGAAACTTTCAAATGCATAGTTTAAATGACAATTCAAAATTGAATCCTTATCATATGGGAAAATCCCACTTTTTCAAAAACCACTCAAACAAGCTCAACTTTCAAAACCCAAGCATCTGCAGACTCACTAGCACCAATCTAGCACACCCACCAAAAATCTTTTCAAAATTCAAAACTTGAATTCTTGCGGCCATTTCATCAAACACTTGGCAGATTCAAATCAAACAGGCCTAACTTCACTGTTTGGAGCAGTAATTGGGCTAAGCAATGTTCACCATTGATCACCCTTGTCTCCTCCAGTGCCAACCGTGCTTGGACCAACCCTAGACCCTACCCTTTGCTCCATGCCATGCCAACCCGATCACCCCCTTGTCAGCCAACAATGGCTAGCTAGCCAGAGCAAGCACCAAGCCAAAACAACATGTCTGGGAGGTAGCCCACCGTCCACCGCCACTCCCTGTCTAGCGCTCGAACCCTACCAGCCACTGGACCACACGCACGGACCGCGCCCAGACCGCCAGCGACCATGCCGAGCATGCGCCAGAGTGCCACCCTCGGCAAAGCCCGCGGCCGCCCGCCGCGCATGCATACACGACCCTGGCGACCTGTGAGACCGCCAGACATCCCCGTTCGCCGCCCCGTGCCGCACAACCACCGCTCGCCGTCGAAGACGCCGCCTCTGCCGCACAAAGCGTCGCGTGTTCCAGACCAACCCGCACCGCCCCACGTCTTGCCATCGTATCGTTGAGCATCAACAGGGAACACCGCACCGTCCCCTACCTTCGCCCATGCCAATAGACGTCTATACCATCGCCCCCAACGAGCTCACCGTTCGCCCCGTCGGTCCCCTCGCTCGACTATAAATAGAGGCCACCCCAGCCGAATTGACCACACCATTCTACTCCGCTCTCCTCACTGATCGTGCCACACCGTTCCCGGAGCAAGGCGAGCAGCACTTCGCCGGAATTTCACCGGAGCCCGCCGCCTCTAGAGAAGAAGGGAGCCAGCGATTGGAGCCGCCCCAAGAGGAGCCACCGGTACCAGGACATTCTCCATCGTCGACTTCGTCGTTCGCCCGCCTCGCCGACCCTCGCCTGCACCCCGGTGAGCCCCCAGCAACCCCCACTAGCCACGCTAGGTTTCTTTCTCGCCGGCGTTGCCCAACATCGACGATGACTTCCAGCCGTTGGATTAGAACCAGATCGAACGGCTCACATCGCCCCATACCGCTTCGCACCCCCTCGTCTCACTGACGCGTGGGGACACCCACTTAACCAGCCCGTCAAAGCGCTGCGCTTAGCAGGCCGGCCCAGTATCGTTTCCCGCGCAGCCTAGTTATTTGAATTAAACCTTTTTAATTTTATTTCAAACACACTTCTGTACCTAGTTTCAAAAATTAACCCAGGTCGATTCAGTGCACCAAATTTAATGAAACCAATTTTGTTAGAAAGGTCTAGAAATGCTGAATCCAAGCCCATTGCATTCAAGTCATTTGGATCTGTAGATCATCTTTGGTAAAAATAACAAGGCAGAAGCTTTTCTGCATTCAAACATTTTTCAAATTTAAAACATAATATCTTTTGAGTTGATTCCAACTCTCAAAAATCACACTTAACCATACCTTTCAGAATATATAAAAATATATGGGTTTACTTGCAGAAATAATGTTCAAGTAATAAAAGAATGCCCCATAGGCATTTCTAGTCACTTTAATTAATTAAAATAAAAGGGTAAAACCTTATTAAATTGTGACACCACTTTAAATCATATTCCCATGGACTAAAATATGTGGTGATGACATGTGTCAACATGATCCCATGTTTGGTTTGGAGAATATTAAATCTTAAGTAGTTTTTCAATGAGTAGAAATTACTTTTCTAAAAATAAAAGGAATTAAACCAAGCCTTAATCTTGTAATGTTAGTGATGATGTTAGATCATCTATAGGACCCTTGTGTGTGATGATTGCAAGTAGTTAAGTATTGTTTTGTGATTGTGTACCTCGTATTTATTCATAGACGCTAGTACCGACAAAGGATATGAGGAGGAAGGAGGATACTACGAAGAAGAAGCCGAGGAGAACTTCAACCACTGCTCTGCACAAGGCAAGCCTAATACTAATAGTTGAATGTGCAAGCTAACACTTGAAATTTAGCAAGCTTATACGGATATTGATGCAAGCCCATACTTGCTTGCTACCATGCCCACTATATGCCTTAAAGCATATATGATCATAACCACTTGATAAACCAATCCTAGTTTTACTTGCAAGCTTTATACTTTATTTCTTTATCAAAGCTATTACTTAGCGTTTACTTAAGTGAATTGTAGATTCTAGAAGGATAAATGAAGGTTGCATAAAGAGCATAAAATTTGGCCTAAGCTAGACAATCTTGATGTCATCCTAAGGCATGAGATTAAACTTAGTCAAACCCCACTAGTGTACCACCCCTCATTAGTACCCACCCCCACTTGTAGATGCTAGTGCTAAGCATAAAACTTGATCAACTTTAGATGGGAATACTTGGTGGAAAAATGGGTATGAAAACCTTTGAATGAAGGATCATTCTATTGAAATGTTTTGGACATGTGTTTCCGAACCCCTGAGGATTTTGGTGATGAAAATGTTAAGGCATTAGCCTTATCCCTTTATAAAACTGATGGTTGTCTGGATGCGATACCATTCCAATTTTATCGTACAACCACAATACCCGAAGATTGGGTAGGGCTTGACTGGAAACTTATATACCTTAGTATCAGTTCCCTCACGGCCAAGGTCTGAGATGAGGCTACCTTGTGAAGATTGTCCACCTGTGCAGTATCCAAGATGACAGTTGGTCATGGTTGGGAGGACAAACTCACAGGAGAGGTGCTTATACTATGGCATGTAATTGAAAGGTTAGGATTGATTATTCGCATAATGAGTATGGTGAATTCAGGATTTGTTCCTGACGGATGTATCGAATGTTGTGGTGAAAGTGTACAATCTCTGCAGAGTGTCAAACTATTCGAATAGCCGCGTCCGTGGTTATGGACAGTTGGAGTGGCCATACTGTTCCCCCGTCAGACTTTTCAAAATGACTTGTGAAATGAATTGAGACTTGAGTTGACCACAACAGGGTTGTGATCTGAAATACAAGTTCCCACTTAGGTGTTATAAACATTCAACTAGCATTTGTTGCTTCTAAACTTAGTAGAGATAAATCTGGCTTTTTCAAAATAACCCTAGAGCCTAGTGTCCTATTATCAAAAACCCCTTTCACTTGTTAGTATTAGTTTGCGAGTACTTAAAGAGTACTCATGGCTTTGTCCCTGGCTATTCCCATTGCCATACTATGAAGAGGAGTACCTGAAGGATGAACCCCAGGAAGGTTACAACAACTAGGATCATCTCCCATCGTCAGCATTGCCTGTGAACTCGAAGATGGAGCTTCGCCCATGCTACCGTTATTATTACGTATTCCACTGCTTGATGTTGTATTAAGAACTGGATCATGAGATCACTATTTGTGTAAGAACTTATGTACGGTTTGTAATGGATGATGTACTATGGTATCCAATTCTGTTATGTCTCGCAAAAATTGTAATCCTGGGATTGCGATGTATGGCATAACAGGCATCTGAGATTAAAAATCCAGGTGTTGACATCCCTCAAGGAGGATATTTTAATAGCTCCTGAACGATACACCTCCTCAATAACAAAAGGTCCTTCCCATTTTGAGAGTAGTTTTCCTGCAAAAAATCTGAGATGAGACCTATACAAAAGAACTCCCTTTTGAGAATTCTCCTATCATGCCATCTTTTTAGTTTTTCCTTAAAGAGTCTAGCATTTTCATAAGCTTCACTTCTCCACTCATCTAAGGTACTCAAGTCAAGCAATATTTTCTCACCAGCAAGTTTAAAGTCTCTATTCAGTTCTTTCACTGCCCAATAAGCTTTGTGTTCTAATTCTAAAGGCAAGTGACAAGCTTCCCCATAAACCATTTTGTAAGGAGACATTCCCATAGGATTTTTATAAGCAGTTCTATAAGCCCATAAATTGTCATTCAACTTTTTAGCCCAATTCTTTCTAGATCTAATAACAGTCTTCTGCAAGATAGATTTAATTTCCCTAACGGAAAGTTCTACTTGCCCACTGGTTTTTGGGTGATAAGCCGACGCAATTCTATGGTTAACATCATATTTAGCAAGAGTCTTCCTAAAACTGCCATGAATAAAATGAGAACCTCCTTCAGTCATGAGATATCTAGGCACACCAAACCTAGGAAAAATAACATCTTTAAGCATTTTTAAAGAGGTCTTACCATCGGCGCTGTTTGTAGGTATGGCTTCTACCCACTTTGTAACATAGTCAACAGCAATAAGAATACGAGTATACCTTTTTGAAGGAGGAAAAGGACCCAAAGTCAAATCCCCAACAATCAAAAGGTTCAATAAACAAGAGAATAATTCATAGGAATTTCATTGCATCTAGAAATGTTACCAACTCTTTGACATTCATCACACGATAAAATAAACTTCCTTGCATCCTTGAAAAGAGTAGGCCAATAAAATCCAGATTGTAAAACTTTTTGTGCAGTTCTATTCCCACCATGATGTCCTCCATAAGCACTGCCATGGCATTTTCTCAATATCTCTTGTTGTTCATATTCTGGAACACATCTTCGCATAATACCATCTACTCCTTCTTTATATAAATGGGGGTCATCCCAAAAGTAATGCCTCAGATCATAAAAAAAATTTCTTCTTTGCTGGGTTGTAAAGGTTGGAGGAAAATACTTGGAAACAATAAAGTTAGCATAATCAGCATACCAAGGACTCTCATGCGGGCTTACCCTTATTGCCGCAAACTGTTCATTTGGAAAACTATCATTAACAAGCATAGGGTCAAAAGAAATGTTTTCCAAATGAGATAAATTATCAGCAACAGGATTTTCAGCACCTTTCCTATCTACAATATGCAGATCAAACTCTTGTAAAAGCAACACCCATCTAATAAGCCTAGGCTTGGCGTCTTTCTTTGTCATAAGGTACTTAATAGCAGCATGATTAGTATGAATAGTAAGCTTTGAATCAAAAATATAGGGTCTAAACTTATCACAGGCAAAGATTACAGCTAAGAACTCCTTTTAAGTAGTAGCATAATTCTTTTGAGCAGCATCTAGAGTCTTGCTAGCATAATGAATAACATTCAACTTTTTATCAACTCGTTGCCCAATAACAACACCCACAACAAAATCACTAGCATCACACATAATTTCAAAAGGTAAATTCCAATCAGGTGGTTGAACAATAGGATCAGTAGTTAAACTTTTCTTCAATGTTTCAGAAGCTTCCTTACAATCATCATCAAAACAAAAGGTACATCTTTTTGAAGAAGATTAGTAAGGGGCTTTGAAATTTTGGAGAAATCTTTAATAAACCTCCTATAGAAACCAGCATGACCAAGGATACTACGAATAACTTTTATATCCCATGGGCAAGGCATCTTCTCAATTGCTTCAATTTTGGCTCTGTCCACTTCAATACCTCTTTCAGAAATTTTGTGCCCAAGAACTATCCCTTCATTAACCATGAAGTGGCATTTCTCCCAATTAAGAACAAGATTGGTTTCTTCACATATATGCAAAAATTTATCAAGGTTGTGCAAACAATTATCGAAAGAAGTTCCATAGACGAAGAAATCGTCCATGAAAACTTCCACAATTTCTTCACAAAAACCATGAAAGATAGCAGGCATACATCTCTGAAAGGTAGCAGGAGCATTACATAAACCAAAAGGCATATGCCTATAAGCCTAAGTTCCATAGGGACAAGTGAAGGTGGCTTTCTCTTGGTCTTGTGCTCTCACAACAATTTGAGAGAACCCAGAATAACCATCAAGAAAACAAAAGTGAGTCTTTTTAGACAACCTTTCTAGTATTTGAACAATAAAAGGCAGGGGATAATGATCTTTCTTAGTAACTTTATTAACCTTTCTAAAATCAATGCACATCCTATAAACAACCACTACTCTTTGAGGTATAAGCTCATTATTTTCATTAGGCACAAAAGTGATTCCCCTTTCTTTGGGAAACATTGAACAGGGCTAACCCATTGACTATCAACAATAGGGTAAATAATACCATCATCAAGGAGTTTTAATACCTCATTTCTTACCACATCCTTCATATTAGGATTTAAACGGCATTGGTGTTCAACAACTGGTTTTTCATTAGGTTCTATATTAATAGCATTCTCACATATAGTAGAAGAAATCCCTTTTAAATCATCAAGAGTATATCCCATAGCTCCTCAGTGTTTCTTCAATATTTCCAATAACATTTCCTCTTCCTTTCCTAAAATTTTAGAACTAATAATAACAGGATATATTTTCTTATCATCTAGATAATCATATTTAAGAACATCAGGTAGAGGTTTTAATTCGAAAACCGGGTCCCCTTTAGGTGGTAAGGTGTGCTGGAAATATTTCCTAGAGGCAATCATGTATGATGATATTTCCCATTGTATTCATAAAGATATTAAGTTGTGCTTGTGTAAACATCTGATGTGTATCATCGAATATGTGATTCGGTTGTGGTACTATACATTCATGTTGTTTTTGCTAAATATCCTTGGTCATTGAGGTTGTGCTGGACACACAACTTAGACCAATGTGAAAGTCGGCTTAATGACTCGGTTCCACTTGTCATGGGCATGGAGATGACATTCCGACTTACACAGATTTAGCTGAAGAGTTTAGCGAGTCGGATTGGCCCATATTGAGGTACAAAGAACAAGTTGTCATTTGTATATCTCAATCAATGTAATCTTTAGACCTGAGGTTATTGAATAGTCCGAGTTAAGGATCACCGACTTAGGTTCTGCCAACCGCTGATTCGTAACTAGGCAATTATAAAGGCAGAGTTCGGGTTGACTGAGAATCAAGCTGCGTGATGTGAATAACCAAGATGGGATTTTGCCCCTCCACTTGGAGAGATATTCTCTGGGCCCTCTCGGATGATATGATTCGGAAAGGATGGCCATGCATGACTCGGTTAAGTTTTAACCGAGGCGATCAACTAAGAGTTATTCGGGTGAATCACATATCTCAGATCGAGAAGAGAGTCAGACTATTTAAGGGATGAAAAATATTCGCCTATAGTCTGACAAGGTATATCATGAGGCAAAAGGGACTCGGACGGAAGTCGCATTGGAAAGGAAAGTCGTCATGACTCTTTGGTACTTGGGAGTCGGCATGTTCTGCTAGGATCCTCTACCGACTGATCGATTGAGAGTCCGACTTTAATCATGTCCAAGGAGCCATGAGCCTGCGGGGTCACACTCTTAAGAGCGGGAGCAAGTTTGGATTGGATCTGAACCAGAAATCATGTTGGGTTGGACCCGAGCCGGGTTTGGACTGGGTTAGTGAGTCGGACTCACAGGGACTAATAATGTATGGGGTTTAGTGAATGGACTATGTGAGTGGTTCCCACGTTCACTCTCTATATATATAGTGGAGCACAGTAACCCAGAAGGGTTAATCGTTGATCGGTTAGGTCATTCCATGAGTTGGAAACCCTAGCTCCATAGCAGTCCTCCCGTCGTAATGAACCTAGCAGTTCGCCGCCTATGCTCCTCCTTGTACGTGTGGATACCAGCAGAGGTGTTGTACGATCAGCACCAGGATGATCAGATCGTAAGGACTGCACTACATTCAACTGGCATGCTACATCAGTAATCCGCAACTGTGCGTCTAGTGGTAAACCTCGTAGCCTTCTACCTCAGTTGGCTCTTGGGATCACCACGTTAGAGGGAAAAAGTATTGTTTTATCTCTACGTGGCCCAACCGTGGTATCAGAGCGATAGCTTCTGGTTTTAGGCTCGAGATCTCGCATATGTGATATGCGGCTGGCTGTAGATGAGATCTATGTGCTATTTTGGTAGTCGATCTATGAGATAGATCAGTTTTGTACGATGTTTATTGGATCAACTATACTCGGGGAATGGTAGATCTGATTTCCATGATCATACTGCTGAGGTCGTGGAACGACATGCCCCTACCGGTCGGTTTCGCCATCGGGGTATATTGTGACACGTAAATCCAGAAGCGGTGATCGAAGATCAAAGAGTTTCATAATGCCGGTAGATATCGTATCTATGCATAACTTTTTTTTGCAGGAGGTTATGATTGGTATGTTTCATGTGTATCTGATGTATGTGTGTAATCCATAGGTGATCTGCGAATCACGGTTTTTGCCAGCCAGCTGGAGCCTAGGTGCTGTCATTTTATTGTATAACGACCTGCGTGTCGGATTCTCCATGTAATTTATTTTACTAAGCTAGTGTGGCTGTGTGGAGAACTCGGATGGCATGCAAGGCGATGTACATATCCGCGACATCGAGTAAGATGGCAAGAGACAAGAGTTGGCACGAGTTGGATTACAGGCTTTGTGGAGATGGAGATCGTCATGAAGAGAGCCATACCATTTCACATTACAATTGCTTTATTTTGTGTCATTGCTATGTCTCTATTTTAGCTCTATTAGATAGTCGGTAAAATTTAATCCCTCAAAGAAGGTCTAGTCAGTTTTCCCGCCAGTGTTTTCACCATCACAAGTCGGACATTTTTGGTAGTGGACTCATAATATTGAGGTGCTGCCAATTCTTTTCGACTAGGTGGGTTCGAGTCGGACTCTTACTGCGGAAACACTCGGTAAGCTAGACGGGTCTATCACAGCGGTTGTGGGGCTCAGGGAAAAGTCGGACGGGGGTCGGGGCATGTGATCCCACCCGTCCAACAAGAGTCGTATGACATATGATTGACAAGTTGTCTACCTAGATCACTTGACGGCTAGCGGTGATGCTAAATCTCACTAGCCGAATTGCTTATTTAGGATCCTGAATCACTAAGTAACCATCGGAGGGGTGTTGGTTCTAGTGGGAGCATAAAATATTAAAGTGTTTAATATGCTTGCTCTTTTATGAATACATGTCTTAAGTGTTTTGCATATTTCCGTTGTAGATCATGGCACCAAGTAGCAGTCACTCTCAGATATCCGGTTTTGTGTTGAGAACCATTTTTGAGAAAGATAAACTAAACGACACTAAGTTTTCCAAATGGTATCGAAATCTGAGAATTATTCTCAAACAAGAAAAGAAGGACCATATCCTAGACAACCCACTTCCAGATGAGCCGAATGAGAATGCGACTGTCGCTGCCACCAATGCTTACCGTTGGGCTAAGGATGAGTCCACGGATATTAGTTGTCTTATGCTTTCTCACATGGAACCGGACTTGCAAAAGTAGTTCGAGAATGTTGAGGCCTACGATATGATCGAAAGCCTCAAAAGTATGTTCCAGGCTCAGGCAAAGACTGAGAGGTATCAAGTCTCTCAGGCTTTGCTGAGTTGCAAGCTTAAGGATGGTGATCCACTGAGTCCGCATGTGATCAAAATGATTGGTTATGTGCAGTCTATGGAGAGGCTTGGCTACCCCATTAGCGAAGAGTTCGCTATGGATATAATTCTTAACTCTCTTCCTAGTGCGTATGGGTAGTTCATTTCTAACTACCACATGCATGGTATGGATAAGAAGCTCACTGAATTACATGGGATGCTCAAGCAGGAAGAGACGGATCTCAAGAAGGGTACCAGTCAAGTGTTGATGGTGCAAAATAAGGCTAACTTTATGAAGAGTTCTTGGACTAAGAAGAAAGCTAAGTTGGGAGGAAAGGAGGCTCAGGACCCGGTCCCAAGCGCTTCCTCAGGGACTAAGCCATCTCCTTCAGCAGGATCCACTTACTTCTGCTGTAAGTCGGATGGCCACTGGAAGAGGAACTGCAGCAAGTATTTAGATGATAAAGCCAAGAGTGGAGGTATGACTTCCGACTCAGGTACACTTGTTTGCAATGTTACAGACATCTATCTTGCTGAGGCACCTAATAGTTCTTGGGTATATGATACCGGATCAGTTATTCACATTTGCAACTTGTTGCAGGGACTGGTAAGAACTAGGAGCATAGCAAGAGGCGAGGTTGATATTCGAGTCGGCAACAAAGAAAGAGTTGCTGCGTTGGAAGTCGGGACGATGCAACTTCATTTACCTTCCGGATTCATTATGGAACTGAATAATTGTTATTATATTCTAGTGCTTAGTCGAAACATTATTTCTGCTTCATGTTTGATGAGGCAAGGCTATGAGTCGAATATCAAGAATAATGGTTGTTCTTTGTATTTGAAAGATATGTTTCACGGCTTTGCACCTGTCCAGGACTGGTTATTTATTTTGAATCTTGGTGGTGAGTCGGTTTATAACATAAATGTTAAAAGGTTGAAACCAAATGATCTGAATAATACTTACTTTTGGCATTGTCGGCTTGGTCATATAAGTTGGAAACGCATGAAGAACCTCCATGATGATGGACTCCTAACTTCATTCGACTTGGAGTCGTTCGAGACATGCGAATCTTGCCTACTTGGCAAAATGACCAAGACACTTTTTGCAAAGAGTTGCGAAAGGGCGTCCGACTTGTTGGGACTAGTACATAGTGATGTATGTGGACCAATGAGCACGACAGCCAGGGGTGGTTATGAGTACTTAATTACCTCACTGATGATTTGAGTAGGTATGGATATATCTACTTGATGAAACATAAGTCGGAAGCCTTTGAAAAGTTCAAATAATTCCAGAATGAAGCACAGAATCAATTCGGCAAGAAAATAAAGTTTCTTCGGTCGGAACGAGGAGGCGAGTACATGAGCCATGAGTTCGATGACCATTTGAAAGGTTGCGGAATAGTTCCTCAACTTACTCCGCCAGGAACGCCGCAAAGGAACGGTGTTTCGGAAAGGCGGAATCAGAACTTGTTGGACATGGTACGATCAATGATGAGTTGGACAGATCTGCCTTTATCATTTTGGGGTTATTGTCTAGAAATAGCAGCATTCACACTAAACAGAGTACCATCAAAGTCGGTAGAGAAGACACCGCATGAGATGTAGACAGGCAAAAAGCCGAGTTTATCTTTTCTTAAGATTTGGGGTTGTGAAGCATTTTCAAGCGACTTCAGTCGGACAAGCTTACGGCCAAGTCGGATAAGTGTATTTTCGTGGGGTATCCAAGGGAAACTTTGGGTTACTACTTCGACAACCGAGAAGAGGGCAAAGTGTTTGTCGCTCGGAACGATGGCTTCCTTGAGAAAGAGTTTCTCAATCGAGGAGTCAGTGGGAGCACTGTGCAGCTCGAAGAAATTCGAGAGGAACCGGCTAGTAGCGAGTCCGAAAAAACCTTGGAGGTTGAGCTGGTTGTAGTAGCTGAGCCGGCAGCCGCACCTGTACTACGAAGAGCGGCAAGATTACAAAGTGTTCGTGATGTATTACTGTTAGACAGTGATGAACCGGCAAATTATTCGGAAGCAATGATGGGATCTGATTCCGAGTCATGGCTTGGAGCCATGAGATCCGAGTTAAAGTCCATGGATGAAAATCAAGTTTGGAACTTGGTTGATCTGCCAGACGGTGCAAGACCCGTCGAGTGCAAATGGGTATTTAAGAAGAAAACTGATATGGATGGAAATGTTTCCATCTATAAAGCACGTCTTGTCACGAAGGGGTTCCGACAAGTTCAAGGAGTTGATTACAACAAGACTTTATCGCCCGTAGCGATGCTTAAATCAGTTCGGATCATGTTAGCTGTAGCATCCTATTTCGATTATGAGATATGGAAGATGGATGTCAAAACGGATTTCCTTAACAGAAATTTAATCGAGGACGTGTATATGATACAACCAAAGGGTTTGTCAATCCGGCTAATGCTAACAAAGTGTGCAAACTTCAGAAATCCATTTATGGGTTGAAGCAAGCATCTCAGAGTTGGAATATTCGCTTTGATGAGGTAGTCAAATCGTTTGGCTTCATCAAGAGTGATCATGATTCTTGTTTATACATGAAGTTTAGTGGGAGCAAAGTAAACTTTCTAATCTTATATGTCGATGACATATTATTTATTGAAAATGATGTCCAGATGTTGCAAGAAACCAAGGAATCATTGGAAAGGAGTTTCTCAATGAATGACTTGGGTGAGGCAACATATATTCTTGGAATCCGGATCTATAGAGATAGATCAAGACAGCTCATTGGATTGAGTCAGAGTGCTTATTTGGAAAAAGTGTTGAAGAAGTTCAACATGGAATCGTCTAAGAAGGGGTTCTTACCGATGTCCCATGGTGTAAAACTTAGCAAGACTCAGTGTCCTTCGACAAATGATGAGCGAAGTCGGATGAGTGCGATTTCGTATGCTTCTGTAGTGGATCCATCATGTATGCCATGATTTGTACTAGGCCAGATGTTTCATATGCTCTAAGTGTTGTGAGCAGATACCAGGTTGATCCTGGAGAAATCCACTGGACAGTGGCTAAAAATATCCTAAAGTACTTGAGAAGGACTAAGGATATGTTTCTGGTTTATGGTGGTGAATTTGAACTTAGTGTAAAGGGTTACACGGATGCGAGTTATCTTACCGACTCTGATGATTCTCGTTCACAATCCAGATACGTGTTTATTATAAACAGAGGTGATGTGAGCTGGAAGAGTTCCAAGCAAGATACTATGTCTGCATCTACAACAGAGGCTGAGTATATTGCCGCCTCGGAGGTAGCAAAGGAAGTTGTTTGGATGAGGAATTTCCTCATGGATCTTGGTGTGGTTCAGGGCTCGTCCAATCCGTTAGACGTGTATTGTGACAACAATGGTGCTATTGCACAAGCCAAGGAACCTAGACAACACCAGAAGAACAAGCACATACTCATGCCGTACCACCTGATTCGCCAGTTCGTGGATCAGGATGATATCAAGTTATGCAAGGTACGCACGGATGCAAATATTGTGGATCCGTTGAAAAAGCCGTTACCACAGCCAAGCATGAGGCGCACCTGAGAGCTATGGGCATTACATTCCTAGACATGTGATGTCGAAAGATTGACTCTAGTGCAAGTGGGATACTGTTGGGAATATTCCCTAGAGGCAATCATGTATGATTATATTTCCCATTGTATTCATAAAGATATTAAGTTGTCCTTGTGTAAACATCTGATGTGTATCATCGAATATGTGATTCGGTTGTGGAACTATACATTCATGTTGTTTGTGTTAAATATCCTTGGTCATCGAGGTTGTGCTGGCACACAACTTAGACCATTGTGAAAGTCGGCTTGATGACTCGGTTCCACTTGTCATGGGCATGGAGATGCCATTCCGACTTACACAGATTCGTCTAAAGAGTTTAGCGAGTCGGATTGTCCCATATTGAGGTACAACGAACAATTTGTCATTTGTATATCTCAATCAATGTAATCCTTAGACCTGAGGTTATTGCATAGTCCGAGTTGAGGATCACCGACTTAGGATCTGTCAAATGCTGATCCATAACTAGGCAGTTATAAAGGTAGAGTTCGGGTCGATTGAGAATCAAGCTGCGTGATGTGAATAACCAAGACGGGATTTTGCCCCTCCACCTGGAGAGATATTCTCGGGGCCCTCTCGGATGATATGATTCGGAAAGCATGGTCATGCATGACTCGGTTAAGTGTTAACCGAGGCAATCGACTAAGAGTTAGTCGGGTGAATCACTTATCTCGGATCGAGAAGAGAGTCGGACTATTTAAGGGATGACAAATATTCTCCTATAGTCTGACAAGGTATATCGTGAGGCAAAAGGGACTCAGACGTAAGTCGCATTGGAAAGGCAAGTCCTCATGACTCTTTGGTACTTGGGAGTCGGCATGTTCTGCTAGGATCCGCTACCGACTGATCGATTGAGAGTCCGACTTTAATCATGTCCAAGTAGCCATGAGCCTGCGGGGTCACACACTTAAGAGTGGGAGCAAGTTCGGATTGGATCTGAACCGGAAATCAGGTTGGTTTGGACCCGAGCCGGGTTTGGACTGAGTCAGTGAGTCGGACTCACAGGGACTAATAATGTATGGGCTTTAGTGAATGGGCCACATGAGTGGATCCCACGTTCACTCCCTATATATACTGGAGAATAGTAACCCAGAAGGGTTCGTTGATCGGTTAGGTCATTCCATGAGTTGGAAACCCTAGCTCCATAGCAGTCCTGCTGTCATAACGAACCTAGCAGTTCGCCGCCGGTGCTCCTTCTTGTACGTGTGGATACCAGCAGAGGTGTTGTACGATCAGCACCAGGATGATCGGATCGTAAGGACTGCACTACATTCAACTGGCGTGCTACATCAGTAATCCTCAACTGCGCGTCTAGTGGTAAACCTCGTAGCCTTCTACATGAGTTGGATCTTGGTATTACCACGTTAGAGGCAAAAAGTTTTGTTTTATCTCTACGTGGCCCAACAAGGTGGTACCCAAATCTTCCACAGGTAGATTATGCTTAAGTAACTCAGGTTGACGAAGGAAAATCTCTTCAATCTCATTTATTTCCTTCATGAAGACCTCGCTTTCATGATCTTCCATAAACTGTTGCAAGGAATTGTTAGGAGCAAGAGAAATAGCAGAAAGTTGTTCAACACTGAAATCCTCATTAGGCAATTCGTTTTCATAAGGAGTTTTAGCAAATTTGGAAAAATTAAAATCATACAATTCTCCATAAAACTTAGTCAAAACGTTCTCCTTCCTACAATCTATAATAGCCCCACAAGTATTCAAGAAAAGTCTACCAAAGATAATAGGACAAGTTTTACTAGCTTCAGAACCAAACACTAGAAAATCAATAGGATATTTAATCTTACTGCAAAGAACCTCCACATCTCTTATAATGCCAATTGGATAGTCTGTATCTCTATTAGCAGGGTGAATAATCACATAAATGTCCTCAAGCTCACAAGGACCAATTTCATGCATAATTTCCCTGTAAAGCTCATAAGGAATAGCACTAGAACTAGCACCAATATCACATAAATCATAATAGCAATGATCACCAATTCTCACAGAAAGCACAGGGACACTAGTTTTCCTAGCTTTACTAGGATGAGAGACAATATTAGAAGCGCCTTCACAGAAGACAATGTGCTCATCCTCTATATTTTTAGTGACAAGTTCTTTCACAATGGCTACGACAGGTTCAATGTTTATTTGCTCATCAGGTTCCACAGTTTTCTTTGCAATTTTCTAACCACATTAGCTATGATAGAATGTTCCTTTGCCTTAGCTGGGAAAGGGATTCTCTCAACATAAGGTTCGGGCAAAATAGGATCAACAGTACAAAGTTCAATGCTAGCAGGAGCATGGGTAACAATATCTTTATAAGGAGCATGGTACTTGTCCCACTCCTTTTTGGGAATTTCAATATAAGAGGCAAAGGCCTTAAAACATTTTGCAAGAACTTGAGAATCAAGACCATACTTAGTACTAATAACACGGAAGTCATCAGTTCCCACAAAATATTTAATGCATTCATAATCATAATTTATACCTGACTTTCTTCATTTGTCATTCTCCCATGCTTTAGTGTTCTCTTCAATACGGTCTAGGAGATCCCATTTAGCTTCTTCATTCATACGTGTGAATGATCCAGCACAGGAAGCATCTAGTAAATCTTTATCATAAAAAGAAAGCCTTGCATAAAATTTATTGATAATAATATTGTTAGGGAGTTCATGAATAGGACATTTAAGCATTAGTAACTTCAATCTCCCCCAAGCTTGAGTTGTACTCTCTCCATCACGAGGACAAAAGTTATATGTTAGATTCATATCCTTGTGAATCTCACTGGGAGGATATAATTTAGAATAAAAGAGAGGTACTAATTCATCCCATTTCATGGATTGTCCATTCTTTAGCAGCTTATAACATTCTTTAGATCTTCCTTTCAATGATATAGAGTAACTTCTTCTTCACCTGTTCAGTTGTGATACCTGCACACTTAAACAACCCGCGTAATTCATGGATAAAAAGAAATTGATTACCAGGGTGGACAGTTCCATCCCCTAATTAATAATTATCCATAACACGATCAACAATACTTGTAGGTATCTTAAAAGGATCTATCTCAAAAGGTGGTGGTTAATCTACAACCCTACCAGTGGTAGTAGTTTTACCAAACATAAAACCAAGGGGATTATCCATATTGGAATCAAAGTAACAAATAGAAATTAAAAAAATACTCACAGTATAAGTTTCCTTTACCAGTTCCACTCTTCAATAGCGCTTCACTCCCCGGCAACGGCGCCAGAAAATAGTCTTGATGACCCACAAGTATAGGGGGGGGGGGGGTATCATAGTACTTTCGATAAATAAGAGTGTCGATCAAACGAGGAGCAGAAGGTGTTGACTAGTGGTATGGAGCAGGAAATCTCTGTAAATACTTAGCAAACATATTTTTAGGAGTTTTCTGATAAATCAAGGAAATAAAGTGCAGGTAAATAAAGATAGCAAACAATTGTAGCAAGTGGCCCAATCCTTTCTTAGCAAAGGACAAGCCGGTGGAAATACTAATGAGGACCAAACGTTCTCGAGGACACATGGAAATACTGTCAAGTGCTTTCGCTTCATATAGCAGAGTAATCTTCTTTGGTTTTATAAGTGTTGTGTGGGTGAACCTGTGCTAATGTACCGACCTTACTTGGACTAATACATACTTGTGATTAAACCCCTTGCAAGCATCCGCAACTACAATAAAGCAATTGAGATATAAACCTAACCACAACCTTAAACTCTGAGATCCTACGCTCCCTTGTGCAATGGTTTCCTAATGGGGGTTCAGGTTTCTGTCAATCCGGCAACCCCACAATTAGTAGCCAAATACACAATGCATTCCCCTAGGCCCATAAATGGTGAAGTATCATGTAGTCGACGTTCACATGACACCACTAGAAGAATAGCACCACAACTTAAATATTAAACCATTGAATAATACCTCAACACAATTCAACTACTAACAACATGACTTCTCCCATGTCCTCAAGAACTAAACGAACTACTCACGAGACATCATATGGATCAAGATTAGAGATGATATGATAATTGATAATAATCTGAAAATAAACAATAATTCAATGGTTCCATTCACAAGCATCAACTACAATAGTAATCAACACCGGGAAAGTTTCCCCTAAGAACTATGCAAGATTCAACATAATTGTTACAGCGGGATGGAGTGGTGATGATGGTGCTAGTGGAGATGATGGTGTGGATGATGATGATGATCCCGATGAAGTCTAGCGTGATGATGGTGTTGATGGCGACGTTCTCCCCTCTCCGGGAAGGAATTTCCTCGGGAGAAATTTGTCTGCTCGAGAGCTCTTTCTCTCTTGGTGTTTTCCACCCCACAGAGGCGGCGAAATATTTCTGTGGTTGCTCCCCATGTATTAGGGTTTCGAGGAGAAGATAGGCGAGAGATCAGATCCAGATGTGGGCCAGGGAGGCCACACCCCTTGTAGGTGCGGCCTAGGGTGGCCCATGCCTGGGGGGGTGGCCCCCTGTGGCCCAACTCCGCCTCCCCTTCTGGCATCCTTTGTCTTCTGGAAAAATAGGATTTTCCGTAGATTTTCTGGTATTTTTCTAATCTTCGCGAAATTGCATCAAAACACCGCTTTTTCCATCGGAATCTTGACTCCGACGGTTTATCCTCCAAGAATCATCCAACATGCAAAAATATATGAAAAGACATAAGTAACACCTCTTAATATGAAATATATCATGAATAGAGGCAAATTATGATATAGAATGGTGATGCAAATTGGACGTATCATCGTCGACCCGGATCTTCTTTGGTGGAGGTCACATGGTCCAGGAAGTGTGCAGAGGGAGCCAGCCCCCGAGGAGGTGGTACGACGTCGTGTCAGGGAGGAGGACGAGCACATACGTCGCTATATGGTGATGTTGGACACTAGGGTTTCCCCCCACACCTAGCAGGTTCTTCAGGGATCTCACCCTAGCTATACTCGTGTGATGGTTTCGACTATTTGGGTGGTCACATCCTGCGGCTCAGGAACCAGGAGTCGACATTGAGTTTGAGCGATGTTATCAGATGAGATGTTGTTCTTTATATGATATTACTACTTTGTCATTATTCAAGATGTATTAGTTCTTTGTTGTTTTTTGAGATGTTATTCGAGATGTTATATGCTATTAGTACTTTGTTGTCATTCTAGATGTATTATTACTACTTGTTGTGATATATATGATACATTGTTAATTTTATTACTGATATGCACATTATGTCATAGCAGTTATTCTATGGACTTCAATGGTAGAGAAGGTGAAGAGCTTTTATTCGATATGATACGAGGTGATGAACCGCTCCCCTATTAGGATGGAGCGCCCGTCGATCAGGGTGGAGCAGAAGATGGATAACAGTTTCTGAATGAGTCCGGTGAGGGAATAGAGATAGAACCTCTAGTCGAAGTGCAGACTAGTTTTAATTTCGATGACGACATGGAAAATGTTGGACCAGCCTTGACAAAGTATGGCGAGGTATATTATTAAGCCTCTTGATCACTAGATAGATGCATTAATTGATTTGTATGTGTATATATATATATTAACGAATGTTTTTTCTTATTTTAGACCTCCACATCGACCAAGTCAATTAAAAATAGTAAACGAGGATGGCCGAAGATGCGCATCTCACAATTGATGAGGTCTCTCTAGAGGGAAAATCGTTGCTTCCCATAAGTAACACAAACACATTTATTCATCAATGTGGATTTGTTGTTAGGGACAACGTCCCGATCAGCATTGTCAACTAGAATAAGCCAGCAAAGGGTGATGAAAATTCTATGAGTTTTGTTGAGAACAGATACAAAGACATACTATTGGAGAAGCTCATTTCACATTTCACCCTACTGGTCTTGGAGTCTCAAAAGGCCACAGAAGATATAAGGTCCAAAGTCAAGCGTTTCGCTCTTAAAAAGATGGCCAAACAGTTCAATAACTATAAGAAAAGATTATACAATGAATATCTCGAGGAAGAAAAAGTTCCAGAATTCACCGGCACACTAGAGAAGCAGCAGCCTCACTGGGAAAGATTTTTGGACTACAAGAAATCAGCAGTAGCAAAACAGAGGTCCAAAAAGAATAAAGAAAATGCTGCAAAAAAGAAATATCACCATAAGATGGGGACATGTGGCTATAGGACTTCCGTTCCTAAGTGGGAGGAAGCCGAGAAAGCCTTGCGTGCCCAAGGGCTCACTCTAGCTACAGAGGACTGGCCCATCAGAGGAAGGAATTGGTTACTTGCGCATGGGGCACAGTATGACATGGAATGGAGAAATTGTTAAAACAATTAAGGAGGTTAAAAAGGGTAACTTGAAACCCGACAGAGAGAACGACGAGCTGACAAAGGCCCTTGGGAATCCTAAAAACCAGGATGAACATGAGGCTTTGGACCTTCTGTGTCGTGGAAGACTGGGTTTCCTGAGGACATTGAATCCTATAGAAACCGAGCGAGGGCAAATAAGCGGAAGGAGATAGAGGAGGCAGACCGGTTGGATAGCATGGAAATAAAGAACGAGGAAATATATGCCATGCTAAAGGAGCAACAGAAGAAACTGGACAAAATGCGCCAGCAAGGGCCAACTCATCAGCGGCTGGAAGAAAGTATCGGTGGCCCATCTTAGCGGAGAAGCAGCGTTGCTTCCATGGTGGCCAATCCGATAGATCTCTATCCCCTGGATAATATCACTGAGAAGACAAGTTGTGAGTTGCATGTGGGAGTGATGAACTTATCCTTCAAGGCGGCTCCCGGCTATGCTTTATCTTGTGAACCTGAAGCACGCTGGCATTGCAAAGAGATTCCAGATGTCTATGCTCGTGTTGGGGTGGATGAGGTTCTACCTCAATATGAATGACTACAACTTGACATCCCTGGACCTGAAGATGAGAGCATGCTAGGAGAAGTCAGGTGCTCTATCATTCTATGGCGTAAGAAATACTTCATGTTTCCAGGCTCTGCACCCAGGCCACCACCTTATCCTTCGCGTCAGTCGAGTCTACCGCCTCCAGCAAATCCACATGAGGAGTGGGATGACCACCATAGAGCGAGTCCACCGCTGCGTTAGCCCACTCCGCCGCCGCGTCAGCCCACTCCGCCGCCATGTCAGACATAGAAGGCGGCCTCTCAGTCAACTAGTAATACTACTCAGAAGAAAGCCAAAGGTAAAAAGGCGAAGAAAATCCAGTCGCCTCCTCTCAAGTTACCTTACGAGATGACTTATGAGGAAACCAAAGCGATCAACGACTCCCAAGTAAAGCCTTCTTTGCACCCAAAGTTCCCGAGCCAAAGCAAATATTTGATCCGAAAGCCAAAAAGTGGGCTAAGGGTTTTCTTGAGAAACCATCGCAATATGAGATAAATAAGGCAGATGACTACAAACGTTGTCTGATGAGAATTCGTAGGAAGAATCCAGGAAGTACTACTGCAAGCAGCATGGAAAGTGATGTTTCCCAACTCGGAATGTAGGAAAACCAATCGATTGTCCCGCTCAAGGTGTTATCCAATATTGATCATCAGAATATTATAGCAATAGAATTTGCCAAAGGTGCTAGTATTACCAAATACGAGGAATTTTCATGGATATATGAATACGGGAAGACTCTGGTCAGACCTAATCAGGTCGACCTTATACCAACTCAAATGCGAAGACTGCATGAGTGGTACAAGAAAGTCTCTACATGCAATGAAGAAGATCGATTGTCAGTGCTGCTTGTGAGAATTACAAGTGAGCATTTTAATGGTGAAGACCAGTTGCAAATTTATTTTGAGGAATTCTATATGTTATTCAAACAAGATGCCCTTGACTTGAGTCTCCTTGCTACCTATTGTTTGTAAGTGGTTCATTTATTTCTATGATAAAGTCTCTAGCTCACCTCGTTCATTGCATGTAATTATCTCACTATGCTATTATGCAGAATGAAGAGCGATGAATGTGACCGAAATAAAATCTTTGACACTGGGTTCATCGACCCACACCGGTTTAATGAAGCATTGCTAAAGGAATACCCTAAGGAAACAGAGCATAACTTGCTAACGGTCTTATTGAGGCAACATTACAAACGAAGAATATTGTTTCCCTACAACTACAAGTAAGAGTGTTACTGCCTTGTACACATTCACTTGATTCTGCTAAGTGTAATTGATGAGTTACTGACGTATAAAAACATGCACAACTATCACTGGATTCTCCTAATCATTGAAGTTGACGCTGGAAGAGTTGAAATCAAGGACTCACTAATGAGAGACAAATTAGAGTACGCATTCATTAAAGATGTCCTCTACAGGTAATTTCAGTCATTACCGCACTATATTGGTCTATTTAGTTCATATATATCCTGAGATATCAAGTAACTAATAACTCATTTATTCTTTATTTTTTGCCGGGCAGGGTTTGGAAAGCTTTCACCAATGCTACAGTTGGTGAATTTAAAGATGAGCTTAGTTTTCATCGTGTAAAAGTAAGTAGTACAAGCTAGATCCGCGCATCTCTTCAATTCTAGTTTTAATACCATTATATCATGCTTGATTATTTTTATTGAATTCTATTCTCGTAAAGTGCGAGAGGAAGCCACTAGGGACTAATTTGTCTAGATACTTCGTATGAGAGTACATTCGCTCGGAGGTCACGGAGGTCAGTGAGCAGGAAGGACATTTTTTGAAGTACGTGAACAATATATTTACAAATTGTGTTGAGTGTCATTCATAATATTTTTTATGACTATTGATATTCATATTGATCTCCTTCTTTTATATATAGTTGGAAAGATTGCGGGAGAATTTCCAACCAAGGGAGCGCATGGTAGAAATTCAAGAGGAATTGGCAGGATTTATTGTTGACTATGTCATACACACAGAAGGAAAATACCATACCTCGGGACTCCAGTGATTTAATGATCTTCGTGTAATCTAATAGATGGGTTGTGATCTCCATTTAATCAAATTGTATATATATGTAATGTAGAATTATATCTATATAATCATGACGACGTTGTGTGTAATGGGTTCCTTCATTTCATTTCACTTTACTCCAAACGCAACCCCTCCTCTACCTATCGTCCTGCTACCGCAGACCCCCCCCCCATTCGTCTACCACCGTAGAAATCAGCCCCAAATTTCTGCCGCGGCAGAAACCCCAATCGGCTGCCGCGGCAGAAAACGACCCCAAAACTCTGCCGCGGCAGAAAACCCCATCGGTTGCCGTGGTAGAAAACGGCCCCAAAATACTGCCGCGGCCTTATGCATGGACACATGCAGAGCCTCTAGTCCTAGTCCGTAGCTGACCCGGGACTAGAGGCTAGGACCTCTAGTCCCGATTCCGTAGTCCCAATTGCAAAACCGGGACTAGAGGCCCTCTAGGACCAGGACTAAAGGCCCGTTCTCCACTAGTGCCGTTTCATCAGCATCTCCGATTTCTTTTGAAAAGAGAACATGTCCTGGCCTCTGCATCGATTAAATAGGGGGTAACATATACAGTGTATATAGACATGATCGAATTCTTTGAACTAGAACTCGAATGTAATCTTTCATGCTTATCACAATTTGCTATTCATTCAATTTATTTGGGCGCTTTTGCTAACACTAGTACAAAACAGGTCTCTAGTCCTAGTTTGTAAGGGGCTTTAGTCCCGGATTGCAATCCGGGACTAACATATTGGAACTAAAGGTAAAACCTTTAGTCCCGGTTCTGTTACGAACCGGGACTATATTGTCTCCACGTGGCCCCGCTGGGCGCGCTGGGCTGGAGGATCTTTAATCCAGGTTCGTGACTATAGTTGTTCTACGCAGCAGCGTTTTACGCCAACCCATTGCCGCGGCAGGAGATGGGGTTTTAGGGTTTTATTTTTTTGTGTTCAATTATTTTTTATTTTGTGTTTTCATTTCAAACAAGTTTTCATATACATATTATTCTACGCTACTACATGTTGTATAGATTGATGCATACATAATAGCATTTCTCTCACGATTACATACATATATAAACAACTTGGTATACTAGTGTCAACCGAGACTAGAGCTCGTCTATTTGATTTATCGGAAGATTATTACATTACATGGATACTTTAAGGTCTATCCATATTATACTGTCCTTTTGTGTTTATGACGTTCCTGAGCAAAAATCCCAACAACTCCTCTTGAATTGCTAGTAGTCGTTCATGTGGTAGGAGCTTATCCCGCATCGCATCCAACTTTATATAAAGAAGATGATCATTATGAATGGAACTCAACAAAAATTATGGTATAAAATAAATTATGAATATATTGTTTATGTACTCGAAGAAAGTCTGTGTCCTGCTCCATACACCCACGAATGAACTCGTATATGTAATATCCACATAAATTAGTCCACTATGGCTGGTTCGCACACTATACAAGAATATAATTCAATTAAATAATAATCAAGCGTGATAATTGTATGGAGAATAGAATTGAAGAGATGCAAGGACCTAGCTCTCGTACTACTTACCGGGATCAGGCGAAAAGTCAGCTCCTTACGCCATTCATCCTGAACCTCCTTCGTGAACCCTTTCCAAACCCTGTCCGGCAAAAAAGAAATGAATGAGTTATTAATTACTTGACATCTCAGAGAATGAACGAAAGAGATAGATATATTGCGATAATGATTGAAATTACTTTTGGAGCATATCAAGTATGATGCGGTAGTCTTCCATCGGCTTCTTTAACAAGTCTGATATTTCAACTTTTGCATGGTCAACGTCAATGTTTAGAAGAATCCAGTGGAAGCTACACATGTTTATATACAGTTAATATCGAGTAAACAAAAAGTGAATGTGTACAAGACAATAAGACTCTCACCCGTAGTTCTAAGGAAATAATATTTGCGTCTTGTAATGTTGCTCCATTAAAATATTAGCAAGTTATCCTCCGTTTCCTCGGGGTTCTCTCTTAGCGTATGTCCATTAACTTTGTTTGTATCAATGCACCCAATGCTGTATATTGACTTTATTCTACATTCCTGAATCTTCATTCTGCATATACAAAAGGATATATAGTAAGGATAACTACAGGCAATGAATTGAACGAGCTGAGTTAGAGACTTAATTACTTACAGAAAATAGCAGCTGAGGAGGGACTTGTCAAGGGCGTCTAGGTTGAATAACTGAAATAGTTCACAAAATTCAATAAAGATCATGTCTGGACAGAAGTACTCCTCTCGAACTTTACATAGGATAAATTGTCGCTCTTCCTTTGTGACTTCCAAGTACCAGGCATGCAAAAGTCTCATATGTGTTGGCAGATCATCGAATACCTCATCGCCAACCAGAGGCTCACCGTAGACAAATTTTTGTGCTATTAGTGCCTTGGCGACATCTCCGCTGCCTAGAATTAGTTCAACAGACATGTTACACTCCTTGGCCAATTTAATAGCTTCTTCCATATCTACTGCACCTTGAGCGGGCTGGGGTAACACCTTGAGTATGGCGATGGATTGTTTTACCTGTTGGCTGAGTTGGGCAACTTCTTTTGATCTTCTCCCACTTGCAGTACTGCTTGATGACTTCTCTTTTAGTGTCTTCATAAGACAGCGTGTATAGTCATCTTTCCTATTTAACACATGTTGGGGTGGTTGTGCAAGGAATGCCTTTAAGTGCTTTTTTAACTTTTGGATCAATTTGCACATGTGGCTCGGGTTGTTTTGGTGAAAAATGGACCTTCACTTCGGCTTGGGAGATGATCATGCTTTCCTCATCAGTCCGGTGATAAGCTAACTTGGGAGGAGATGGCGGTACTCTTGGGAGGGGCTCTTGTCATTTTCGGCGTCGGTTATCCCTCGACGTAGCGGTGATATTCTTCCACTTTCTTCCCTTTGATTCAGTGGGCGGAGGCGGAGGCGTCAGAGATGGAGATGCACTCGCGCTGCGGTCCCTCTCAGGGAGGGATGGGCTATTGTTTCTCGAAGGAGATAGTGCACTCAGAGGTGATGGTGGCCTCGGAGGTGATGGATTGCTTCTCGGAGGAGAAGATTGCCTTGGCGCCCAGCCTAGAAACACTATGTGATGATTTTCCAAAGAATGATCCCATCCTCCACTTCTCCCAGTGTTTTCTCCCCTTCACCTGCAAGGATGTCAAGCTCCAGTGATTGACATGTCGGTTCAACTTCATCCACACCGACACGAGCATAGCCAGCTGGAATCTGACTTCCATGGTAGGTCGCTTCTGGTGGACAAGGTAAAGCAAGGCCGAGCTCCACCTTCATAGAAATGTTCTTCCCTGTCACATGTAGCTCACAATCTGTCTGTGCCTCGACTTGATCCACGGGGTAGCGAACCATCGTTGCACTGGCCATATCATCTATCACTGGTGCATTATTCTCCATCAGCAGTAGATTATTAGCTGGTACCTCCATGGAATCCATGCTGCTTCTCCACTGATATGGGCCCACCGGACTGTCGAATGCAGGATCTTGCTATCGGGCCAGTACTCTAAATTCATTAATCTGGTCCTGCTGCAGCTTGAACATGGCTTGAAATTCCTCGTTCCTTTTTTCAACCGCCTCCAACCACGCTGCCTCCTCCGCCTTCTGCCGGTTCATTTTTCTGGATCGCCTTCTATAAGTGTCAATGTCCTGGGGAAACCCAGTCTTCCATGGAACATATGGTCCAAATCCTCGTGTTCATCTGACTTTTTCAGGATTCCCGAGGGCATATATCAGCTCATCGTTCTCTTTGTCGGGAACAAACTTTCCATCTTGTCTCTCTTTTATCACTTTAACAAATTCATCTTTTGGTTTAATAATGTCCTTCTTTGTAACAATAATCTTCTTGGTTTCAGTGTCATATGACCCCCCATGCCTAAGTAACCAATTTTTTGACCTCACGGGCCACTGATTGTAGCTGGAATGACCCCTTGAGCACGCATTTATTTCTCAGTTTTTGCCCACTTAGGCATGGCCGTCTTGTAGTCACCTGTCCCCATAGTATGGTGCTATTTCTTTTTGGCCGCATTTTGCTGATTCTTTGCCGACCTTGCCTTAGCTTCTTCTGAGCCCTTGTACGCCACAAATGCAGCCCAAGTTATCCTGCTGCTTATCCAGCGGGCCAGTGAATGGCAGAGTCAGCTTCTTCTTGACAAAGTTGTTGTACAATCTTTTCTTCCAGTCCTTGAATTGTTCGCCCATCTTCTTAAGGGCCCACTTTCTGACTGTAAACCTCAATGCCTCATTGATTTCAGGAGTGTCCAATTCAGGTAGAGAGAAGTGTGTCATGAGCGAATTCCAAAGACACTCTTTGGCTCTGTCATTGACAAAACTTGCTCCAACTTGATCGTTTTTCTTTCCTAGCTTATTCCACTTCTGAGTGGTGATCGGGATGGTGTCCCTGACTATCACTCCGCATTGATATACAAATACACTTGCGGCCTCTATCGGCTCCAAAGGTTCGCCCAGCTCATAAACTACATCAATCGTGAAACGCGCACCATCGGCCAACTTTTTGGCCGAGCCTCGTTTCCTTGCAGAAGATTGGCCCGATGCGGAGGTCTAAGAGAAGAAACCGTCTTTAATATACATATATGTATGAATCAACCAATGCATCTACTAGCTCGTGAGGCTTTATATACCTCGCCGGACTTTGCTATGGTGTCTCCACCGTTGTCTCCATCGTCGTCTCCACCAAAGAATTCATCATAGTTGTCTCTACCGTTGGCTTCATCCAAGTTGAGGTATTGGGAGCCATCATCATCTCCATCGACGTATGCTCCATCGTAATGGTAACCTCATGTACCCTTATCTATCATCTTGTACATGCGCTCTTCGTCGTCTCTACCGTCCATAACTTAACTAATATATAAGAAAGATAAAACCATTTTGCTTAATGAGATAAATAAAGGAACATAAAGTAATTCAGCTTAATATACCATATTACACATTGAAGTACTAATTAAACAATGCGATGAAGAAAGATAAAGTACCAATTAAATAATAACACATCTCGAATAATTCAGCTAGTATAATAATAAAAGATAGTACCCTATTACATATCTAGCTCAACCAAGACGTCGAACCCCAGCTACTGAGTAGCGGGAGGTGTGCACCCACAGAGTAGGAACCATCACCGGAGAATATCTCGGATAAGGTGCCTGAAGAACCTGCCAGGTATTGGTGACCCGGACTTACAAAATCCCTGACATGACGCTGTATCACCTTGTCGGGGGCCGGTTCCCTCTACACCGCGCCTGGACCATTCGGCCGCCACCACAGAAGATCCGGGTCGACGACGACACCCGGATTCCTCACCAAACCATGTCTCCCGGTTGGTAGCACCTCCTAGTGCCAGGGAGGAGGACTCGGCGATAGAGCCTAGTAGTCCTCCGTTGTTCCCGCCGAGTAAGTGAGGATGAGGACGCGGCATAATCCCTAAACACTAAATTAAACCTATACACTTTAAAAATGACACTAACAAAATTACAACTAACAAAATTAATTATATTACACTAATTAACACGAATTAAACCTATCAACTAACTATATTAAACTAATTAACACTCACAAAATTACAACTAATTAACAATAACAAAATTACAACTAATTAACACTAACAATTACAACTAGTTAACACTAACAAAATTAACACTAACAAAATTACAACTAACTATATTACACTAATTAACACTAACAAAATTACTACTAATTAACACCAACAAAATTACAACTAATTAACACTAACAAAATTACAACTAATTAAAACTATCAAAATTAACACTAACACAATTACAACTAACTATATTGCACTAATTAACACTAACAAAATTACAACTAATTAGGTTCTAGGCTCACCGACATTGCGGCGGTTCGGGCGGTGTGGCGCGGTCGGCGTGTCGCCGAGGCGGCTGACGGGCGTGCCGGGAGGGCTGCAGGGCGCAGGGAGGCGCGGTGAGGGCGGAGGGCGCGGTGGTGGACAGCGCTAGGGAGGAAGACGACTGGGTGCTCCGGTTCAGTGCTCGAATCGGGGCGGACGGGGTGGGTATTTATACCCACCCCCCTTTAGCCTCGGTTTGTAACCTAAACTGGGACTAAAGGTTACCTTTTAGTCACAAACCGGGACAAAAGAGTTTTCGGGGCTCACCGTTTCGGCACAGGGTCGCACCCCTTTAGTCCCGGTTTATATTTCGACCCTTTTTGAAATAAAATCGCAATTAGGAAAATTAATTATTATATATCAAAATTTGCAGAAATAAAAGATCTATAATTTAAAGCTATTATCCTACTCTGTTATAAAGATGTAAATAAAATTATTGTTCCTGTTTTTGAATTTACATTGTTCGGACCTTTTTTGATTTTTTTATGCTCGTTTCGAACTAAGGTCAAAATGGCGTGCGTGAAGATAGGGGATGAGCCTATTAGAACTTGCATTGGATCTCTGAAGAAACAACATATTGTGAGTCTAAAAATGATTTTTTCCAAAAATCACGGGCGTTAGATGATGTACCTGTAGTTTAAACCGGACCCACTTCCTACCGATTCGGCAGACATTTGTCTTTTTACCCGGGAAGGATAGAAAGGTTTGAGATCCCCCGATTGAGAGATAGTTCATGTAAGATGGTGTAGTATTTTATAAAAATGGGATGGTAGCATTCTGTAACTGTATTTTGGTGGTTGCTTCACAAAACGACCCTTTTTTTGCGCTCGAAAAATGGATAATGGCTTTTTCGTGCAACGAAAAGGAAAACTTCCTCCCACAACATTGTTCGCCATCCCAATATCCACATGCATGAACACTATAGGCATAGTATCACAGTTATACCGCGATTCATCACATAACATCGGTCTCTTGGACCGGAAGCCATGAAACCTCGAACATGATAGGTTATTTTGTGAAGGTTTTTCCGAGACATAATCAATATACCAAGTTTAATATTTTTCCTTGCAACTATGTCACATAATATGACACCACACGAAGGATTTACATTGTTCGGACCTTTTTTGAATTTTTTATGCCTGTTTTGAATTTTTCCCGTTTCAAACTAAGGTCAAAACGGCATGCGTGAAGATAGGGGATGAGCCTCGTTATAAATTGCAATGGATCTCTAAAGAAACAACATATTGTGAGTTTAAAAATGATTTTTTTCAACTTGCATTGGATCATTTTGTGAAGGTTTTCCCGCCTTTCCCTCTAGACGAAGCTTTTAGTCCCGGTTGTAGCCACTAACCGGGACTAAAGACATTTTCTGCCATTTCTCACCACTTCTCGCCATGTTTTCCTGCCCTTTCCCTCTGAACGGAGATTTTATTCGCGGTTGTAGCCACTAACTGGGACTAAAGATATTTCCTGCCATTTCCCACCACTTCCGCCATGTTTTCCCGCCCTTTCCATCTATATATAGGCCGACCACGCCATGGCTATCCACACATCCACACCTTCCTCTCTCACAACAATGGACAGCGCCTACTAGGCCATTCTGACCCTCGAGGAGACCAAGGCGCCAGGCGCTAGCTACTCCTTGCCCACGGGCTACCGTCACGACGGATGCCGAGTGTCAAGGGTTCCTGTCCCTCCCGTGCCTCAAGGTTCCGCCCGACAGACGGCCATCACGAACCACTTCTACCACGAGCTCACACCGGAGCAGCGGATGGATCCCTAGTGGGATCCCGACAACTATGACACCTGGAATGACTTCTTCGCTAACCGGCAGGAAAGGGAGCTCGCCAGGTATGAGGGTGACGGCCTGCCCCCGGTGAACCACAACGAAGCCAGCCGTCGTTTATGGTGGGCGAACCGTACTATCATCAGCATGATGCGCTACATCGCCGAGGAAGACCATCCTCCCATGCGGTGCCCACAAGTCCACCCGCCATAGAGCCACAAGAAGGCCCCTTCCCTGCCTAGAGGCAGCGGCATCGTCTTCAAGGAGACCCCTCCCCTGCCCGCCATGAATCTGAGGCCATAGTGGCAGGTGCCCCCGGTATATGCCATGGATGGGCTGAGGATCGAGCCACGTGCGCCTAGCCACGAAAAAGATGATGATGACAATGATGATGACGATGACGAAGAAGACCCTGAAGCTGCATACTATAGGACTAGTCATGATTATGACTAAAGGGGGCGGCCTTAGTCCTGAGTGCTATCTAGTCCCAGTTTGTCCCGGTTTTTTAATATTAATAAATCTCTTGAGTGTTAGCTAGTCCCAGTTTGTGGCTGGACCGGGACTAAATATGAAGATGTTGTTGTATTCTTGTGAGTTCTCTCAGGTGATCAAATGTTCTTTTTTTCTACCTGCCTTCAGCAATCTCAGAAATTGTAAAAAAATAGGATTAATTCACAAATGTTTAATACATTATTACATCACCAATATCCACATCTAGTGTTTTGGTTCTCTTCTATTTCGTAACCATGGAGCATCTTCCTTATTTAGCGGTATGCTTGGATCAGTTTTCACTTTGAATGGCGGAATTTCATGAAATTTGTTATAATCTTATGGCATGTCTGTCTTGTCCTCAACTCCCACCATGTTTCTTTTCCCTAAAAGAACTATGTGGCGCTTTGGCTCATCGTATGATATTGTATTCTTTTGCTTATATTTCCTTTTTCTCGGTCTAGTAGACATGTCCTTCACATAGAAAACTTGAGCCACATCATTGGCAAGGACGAATGGTTCATATCTGTACGCAAGATTATTGAGATCCACTGTTGTTATTCGTACTGCTGGTCTACCGTTGCCCTGCCTCCTGTCATCTTGACCCATTTGCATCGAAACAATGGGACCTTGAAATTAGGACCATAGTCAAGTTCCCATATGTCCTCTATATAACCAGAATATGTATTCTTTTTCCCATTGTCATCTGTTGCATCAAATCGGACACCACTGTTTTGGTTGGTGCTCTTTTTATCTTGGGCATGCGTGTAAAATATATTCCCATTTATCTCGTATCCTTGGAAAGTCAATATAGTTGAAGATGGAGAACTGGCCAACAAGTACAGCTGATCTCCAACAGAGGTGTCATTCATGAGATGTTTCTGCAACCAACCGCCGAAAGTATTCATGTGTTCATGTCTAATTAACCTATCAGACTATCCCAGATAGTTTGAGCGTACAATATTCTTGTGTACCTCGATATACGGAGCCACCAAAGTGAAACTTTGCAGAATTGTATAGTGTGCTTTAGTGAAAGAATGTCCGTCCATACATATCTTTGCTTTCTTTCCTAGCGTGCCTTTTCCACTAAGTCTCCCCTCATGCTATGATTCAGGTACACAGATCGGCTTAAGGTCAATAATAAAGTCAACACAAAACTCAATGAGCTCCTCTGTTCCATAGCCCTTGGAGATGCTTCCTTTTGGCCTAGAACGGTTATGAAAATATTTCTTTAAGACTCCCATGAATCTCTCGAAGGGGAACATATTGTGTAGAAATACAGGACTGAGAATGGTAATCTCTTCGACTAGGTGAACTAGGAGGTGCTTCATTATGTTGAGAAGGATGGTGGGAACACTAACTCAAAGCTAACAAGACACTGGACCACATCTTTCTGTAATCCTGGTAGACATTCTGGATCGATTACCTTCTGAGAAATTGCATTGAGGAACGCACATAGCTTCACAATAGGTACTCTAACATTTTTTGGCAGAAGCCCTCTCAAAGCAACCGAAAGCAACTGCGTCATAAGCACGTGGCAGTCATGAGACTTCAGGTTCTGAAATTTTTCTCTGCCATATTTATTATTCCCTTTATATTGCACGAGAAGCCAGAGGGGACCTTGATACTACTCAGCCATTCAAAAAAGATTTTCTTCTCTTCTTTGGTAAGAGCATAGCTGGCAGTACCTTGAAACAGCTCTGGATTCCTGCCGTCTCGGTCTTTCATACGTTGTTGGTCCTGTCGTGATTCTGCTGTATCTTTATTCTTTCCATACACGCCCAAGAAGCCTAGCAGTATCACACAAAGATTCTTTGTCAGGTGCATCATGTCGATTGCAGAGCGGACCGCTAAGACTTTCCAATAGGCTAGCTCCCAAAATATAGATTTCTTCTTCCACGTGGGTGCGTGTCCGCCAGCGTCCTTCGAAACGGACTGTCTGCTAGGACCCTTTCCAAAGATTACTTTTAAATCCTTCACCATATCAAATAGATCATCACCAATACGACGGATAGGCTTACTCCAGTGATCTGCTTCACCATTAAAATGCTTGCCTTTCTTTCTTACGGAATGCGTGGGCGAAAGAAAATGACAATTCCCTAGGTACACATTCTTCTTACACTTATCCAAATAAATACTTTCAGTGTCATCTAAATAGTGTGTGCATGCATTGTATCCCTTGTTTGTCTATTCTGAAATGTTACTAAGAGCAGGCGAATCATTGATGGTTACGAACAACAATGCTCGTAGGTTAAATTCCTCACGTTTGTGCTCATCCCACACACGTACACCTTGTCCATGCCACAACTGTAAAAGTTCTTCAACTAATGGCCTTAGGTACGCATCAATGTCATTGCCGGGTTGCTTCGGGCCTTGGATGAGCACTGTCATCATAATGAACTCCTGCTTCATGCACAACTAAGGAGGAAGGTTATAGATATACAGAGTCACATCCATGTGCTATGACTGCAGCTCTGCTCCCCAAAAGGATTCATGCCATCTGTACTTAGACCAAACCATAAGTTCCTCGCGTCACCTGCAAAGTCCGGGTAGTTTCTCTCAATTTTTCTCCACTGCGACCCATCAGCGGGGTGTCTCAACATCTCGTCTTTCTTACGGTCTTGTTTGTGCCATCACAACAACTTGGCATGCTCTTTGTTTCTTTACAAACGTTTCAGCCGAGGTATTATAGGAGCATACCACATCGCCTTGGCGGGAACTCTCTTCCTGGGGCGCTCCCCCTCAACATCACCAGGGTCATCTCGTCGGATCTTATACCGCATTGCAGTGCATACCAGGCATGCATCCAAATTCTCGTACTGCTCACCGCGGTAGAGGATGCAGTCATTAATGCATGCATGTATCTTCTGTACCTCTAATCCTAGAGGACAGACAACCTTATTTGCTTCGTATGTACTGGCGGGCAGTTCGTTATCCTTTGGGAGCAGCTTCTTCATTATCTTCAACAACTTTTCAAATCCCTTGTCAGGCACACCGACATCTGCTTTCCATTACAGTAGTTCCAGTGTGCTACCTAGATTTTTGTGGCCATCTTCGCAATTCGGGTACTACAATTTGTTATGATCCTCTAACATCTTCTCAAATTTGAACCTCTCCCTTTCGCTATCACATTCTCTCTTTGCATCAGTAATTGCCCGACCAAGATCATCATCTGTCTCATATGATGCATGTTCTTCTGCTTCTTCTTCATCATTGTCTTCCATTGTAGTACCACCGTATTCAGGAGACATAGGATAGTTGTCATCATTATCTTCATCTTCCCTGTCTTCCATCATAACCCCTCTTTCTCTATGCTTGGTCCAACAATTATAACCAGATATGAAATCGAACCAAAACAGATGACCGTGAAGGACTCTTGAGGAAGAGTATTCCTTCTGATTCCGACACTCACCACATGGACAACGCATAAAACCATTCCGCTTGTTTGCCTCTGCCACAACGAGAAAAGAACGCACACCTTTAATGAACTCGCTAGAGATTCGGTCAGCATACATCCATTGCCGTCTCATCTGCATTATATAAGTACATCAAACAAAATCACGATGCTAAGATTAGTACTAGTCTAAAATTAAAATTACACAGCGTATACATCAAACAACTATGCACTTATTTAAAAACTTTCTACTCCATCTTTAGTCCCGGTTGGGCACACCAACCAGGACTAAAGGGGTTGTGGCAAGATGGGGACGACGTGATCTCGTTTAGTCCCGGATGGTGTCTCCAACCGGGACTAAAGGAGATTCCAACCGGGACTAAAAGTGGGTGACAACACTATATGTCGTGAGTGGAGACACTATGACAGGGATGAGTGTTGATATTATGTCGTGAGTGTCGACACTAGGTTGTGCTGCTTAATCTATAAATAGGCTTCCTTGTGAAATATCAACTGCAAGGAAGATCGTGTGCGAGACCAGGGACACCACTACGGCGGAGCTTCTCGAAGATGTCTTAGGACCTCGTCATCAGACATCTTCGAGGAGTTCGCCGTAGAGGCACTCCCTAATATGTGAAATTAGTTAGCTCCACCAGCATACTGATCTTGCTAGAGAAGATATAAACTAAAATATGGTGTGCGAGAGCAGGGACACCACTACGGCAGAACTTCTCGATGATGTATTAGGATCCCGTCCTCAGACATCTTCGAGGAGATCGCCATAGAGGCACACCCTAATTTAATTTGGTAGCTCCCCGGCGTGTTCATGTTTTTGGATCTTACTTGCTTAAACGGACGATGATTAAAATGCTATGGCGCCATTATATATATGTATGCCTTCATAGTTTTGGTTCTTATTTTTGTTGCAATGGATTTTGTGACTGTAGGTAGAATAAGAAGGATATTTTGTTGCTCGATGGTGGCATGATGCATGTGAATCATCTGAATTTCGAGACTATGTGCCAAACCAAGATATATATAGATAGGATAAACTCATGTATATCTCTGTGCTTCGATGAATCAAATGAATTTCGAGGACTATATGTGCCAAATTAACCAGATATGTAGAGATAAAATCTACACAAATCCCTCCATTTCTAGAGCATGAAATGAGCTAAAACTAGCAATGAAATATGAAAGGATGAAGTTGCTAACCTCTTAGGACCCTTAGATAGATGTGGAGCCAAAAAATCTTCATAAATCTTGAGAAAAAATCGGCAAGAACTCGAGGTTGAGGAAAGAAATTTGAGTGAGATGCTTGTCTGAGCTTTAAATGGCCCGGGCAGGGAGAGGAAGAAGATATAGTCGGGCCATTTAGTTCCGGTTCATTTAACAAACCGGGACTAAAGATCCACACATCCGTCCCTTTCCAACGCCAGACCTTTAGTCCCGGTTCGTTTAACAAACCGGGACTAAAGGTCCCCTACGAACCGGGACTAATGTCTTCTAGGCCTACGGCCGTTTCTAGCCGTCGGTTTGTACCAGAACCAGAAATAATACTTTAAGCCAAAGATCCGTTTTCTACTAGTGTAATGACAGTACTTTTAGTTTTTCAGACGAAGTTAGACGATGTTTTCTACTGTATTGCGTGTTCCAGCTGCATCGCGTGTTGTGACAACACTGTTTGAAAAGGTAAGCATAACTCCATCTTATGTATCAATCGATACACACAACCGCTTTTATTATAAAGTTTCAGAATTCAAAAGGAGCATACAAGAGACTAATTTAAGCCCAACGCTGCAGGTATAGTACTGTAGTAAAACTAAATACTAATCGTTTATCTGCAAGAACAAATAGTAGCATATTCCAAGACCTTTTTCGATTAACCAAGAATATCCGATCCTCCAGCTGCTGGTCAGTGCATGGCCGTGTTCCTGGTGCGGCCATTAATTTGTTAAGTCTTGATTTGCATCTGATAAGTAATGAGTTAATCTCTTGATGACACAACTAAAAGCGCCTTTTTGCAAGCGATCATGCATTGCACAGCTTAGATTAAGATCCATCGGTCCTTTATGTCTTGTGAGATGCTCTATTAGCTAAGCAGGGCGCTAAGCAATTTTATTTGGGGGCATGGGTAGGCATAGTTAAGCTCTAGTTTCTTTCTATATTAAAATGCAGGGAAAGCAAATGTTTGCCGATGCACGAGGTGCCCACAATGGCAGGTTTGGGAAAGTGGCTAGGTTCAAGGAGCGAATATGCATTGCATGAAAAATCTTAACGCTTAAGCCAGACAGCTCGAGATCGAATTCAATTGATTCAGCAAGAAAAGCTTAGAATATTATGACGATGTGCACATAGTGACATGTTACTACTGCTCAATTCTATCAAATGAAAATAGAGATGGGTAGACATATTGGACAACAACGTCTTGAGCTTAAGCAATGTACCAATATCTATTATACTTTTCTGATAGTGTTAAATTTAAAAAAATACCTGGCCAATTTTCTGGTCTCATTTTATAGAATCTTATAAATATTTCCTAAAGTATAATGAACATGGATTCTATGTCTGCCGCAACTGCAAAAAGTAGAGTTAGACCTAAATACCCGGATTAAAAATGACCAAAAACTCTTTTACAAAAAGAAAGAGTATCCGCTGGCCTCTGCTTGGGTTGGTGCATGAACCATAATGAGCACAAACCCTATTAGACTCGAGTTGTATAGTTGGTCAATACTCGGCTAGTAACGATCGCTGAGTTGATTTCGAGTCATTTTTTAGCCAGAGGAAGAATGAACTTTTTTTCATCTCCCACTCGTACCTGTACAATAAACTAAGAGATCTTGTGCATGTGATATTGCGCGCAGATAGCTAGTTAGGGTCTATTTGATTCAAAAGATTTGCCTAGAAATTTTGTAGGATTAAATCCTATAGAAATTTTTCCTATGATGGTTGTTTGATTTGTATGATTGATTCTCATAGGATTTCCCCTAAGGATTCCTTTGTACTAGTTTCCATAGGAAATAAAACATCCACTCATACCTCTTTTCAAAGTCCTTTGTTTTTTCTATGGTGAAATCAAATGAACTTTTGTTCATATGAATTCCTAGAGGATTGGAATGGGCATTGCCATTGTAATCATACATTTTTCCTATTCCTAGGATTTTCCTATCCTACAAATCAAACAGACCCTATTAGTGTTGAAAGGAAATGATAATGAGTTGTTCTAAATATTATTCTATGTAGGAGTATTATGTAGCATACGCTCGTATGGCCATTTTGAGCTATCTCAAGTCAATTTGAAGCCAGCCATTAGAGATTACACGCATGCATACGTCCTCCTCGCCTGATCTGGATAAGACGAACGCAACAAAAGCAAAGCTCCCCCCTCAACAAAGTTCACACACGTAGGACAATCGTGGAAAACTGACCAAACAGATACGCAAACCATAAATTACAATATTCCAGACAAAATTAGTTTGTATTTGTCCAATGGTAGCTACCGCTAGGTACCTTCGTTAAAGTGAACGCACTCGGTCCTTTTCCACGTTTTGTCCTGTGGGAGAGTTGACAAACATATTGTCATGCATGCACGGAGAGGATTATTAGTGGCTACAGATTAGTTCAGGGATCGATAAAGAAGTAAAGATCAGTTACAAGATAATCTTGCTTTCATTAGCCATGCACTTTTGTGACTCTGGTCTACCCTAGCTAGTCCAACTCCGACGGCGAAAAGGTTCTAGGGAGAATTATCCACTAGCTAGGCATTTCCTTGCTATTTCCAATAGTCTAAATCTAAAAGCAAGTGAACATTTCGTTACGGCCGATCGAGAGCGCATGCTGGATTAAGCGCTCGTGGTAATTGAAGATTACTAAAGCATGGTGATTAACAAAGTGAACATTTCGTGGTAACTGAAGATTACTAAGCATGGTGATTGACAAAGTGAACATTTGGCATGTGTCGCCCGCTAACTATATAAACGAGCAAATTAAAAGCTCACCGTAGCCCTCAGCACGAACGGCAGCTGGTACGAAGAGAATGTAGAACTCCACTCTCTGTTGGGGATATGCTATATGGATATCCTTATAGCGTGTCTCTTATCCGACTAACCCGGGTGACCCATAGTCGGTAGCATGGCCTATGGCCCGGCTTAGGTGGATTCAAGGAGGCCCATGCCGGATAAAGAAAGGCTACGGTGGAGTCACGAGCGTACCCGGAGCCTTGGAGTGCAAGATACATAAGACTAGTAATAGACGGTGTAGGATTCTGTAACCTGTTCGGCTAGGACTTTTCCCTGTAACCCTAGGACCTGGCGACTATATAAGTCGGGCCTATGGGAGCCTTTAGGACACAACTTAGTATCGATTCAGGCAACCTCACACAGCGAACCTATCTCTGTAACTCGGCGTATTGCCCTTATAGTGATTTATAGCAGGAGTAGGATTCCACCACCGTTGTGGGATCTAAACATGGGTAAGCTGTGTTACCTCGTACCCGTCAACCGTCCGCCTTACCCCATGTCTCTAAACACGCACTATGAGGACCCCTCCATGGCGTACTCGTCGGTACCACGACAGTAGTTGGCACCCACCGTGGGGCAAGAGGCGCTTCAGGCTTTTCAGCGGGCGAGGACTAAGATCTTCGCGGGAATCGGCGAAACTGTAGCCATTGGCCGTGTTCTCTTCTCCGGCAACGTTCCGATCGTCCCTCCCGACGAGTTCTAGATCCCGGCGAAGACGAACCCTACGCGGTGTTCGATCATTCCTATCGGAGGCATCCACTTCTTCATCGGCAAAACCGACTCGGGCACTAGCTCCCTGGGAGTCGGAGGAGCATCAATACCCGCACGGACCGCCTACGAGCAGGATACGTTCGCGGAAGGATCAATGTCGGATCTCTCCTCGGAGTTTGCCGGCAAAGATCGGAAAAATTCAAGGCCCACCCAAACCGCCCCTGTGCAGGATATAAAGGTGGAAGATCACTGCAAATCCGCCGGCTTCGTCCGTGCGTCTGGACAGCAGAGATCCAAGTTCGTCGGCGTGGTTACCATCTTCGATCTGGCGCGCTGCGTTCAGAGAGAAGGCAAAAACCCCCGCGATTACCTGGCCAGGTGGCTCCGCATACGAGCTTACCTAGCCCACTACCCCGATGATAACGCTCTGTATCACTTTGTGGAAGGACTGGACCGTGGCACGCTTCTCCGACATTCTTTATGACGGCAGCAGGCAACAGGATGCCTCACCCTCGAAGAGATGGTGAGCACCGTCAACAACTACGCGGAGGCCGAAGCGGCAGCTCAGACAGCGCTTTCACTCATCGACGGAGCCCCTCCGATTCAGCCACCACCACCACCTCCGGCCGCCATCGTCATAGCAGCACCACTGCCTCCAGTCATTGTCGAGCACATTGCACCTCCACCGCCTGTCATTGAGGAAGTCCTGGCACCCTCCGACTCTGTCATTGACGCGCTTTATGCTGACTTCAGTGCAGATTCAGAGGAAATAGACTTCAGCCCAGAAGAGCTAGACTCCGCTATGCAGGAGATGGAGGAGGAGTACTCGCGCGACGAACAGGCCAACAACGTTGTCGCGTCCCGAGGGGTGTTCGTCACCATTGGGACGGCGATGGATGAAGATCAACCCGGACGAGCTCCGCCTACGGCACTAGAAAAGGGGAAGGGGCCACTTATTGCTGCTGACGATGATCGCGCAAAAGACATGCCTCCTCCGCCCAACCCAGTGCAGCAGCCGCAGGAACTCGGCACCGGCCCGAGTAACAACAACACCGCAAACTTGCCGCCTCCAGCATCTACGTCTACAGCAGCCCAGGTTACTCCAGCCGATAGAGTGATGTACGGCAATCTCCTCGTCGAGCCACTGACCGTTGCTCATATCCGGAACGTGACCCAGCTTGATGAGAAACGCCATCAGCTGCTGGAGGAAGCGCAAGCCATCGCGGAGCAAGGCGCTAAGCTAGATCGAGATCTGGTCAACACGCAGAAGTCCATAGAGAAAGCTAGAGCAATGGAGGCCGAGTACAAGACTCTGCTACAGCATCAGAAGGCTAAGAAAGCTCTGGCCCGCGTCATCAACGATCCTGGTGTACGGCGCAACCTAGGATGGGCTCCCTCGAAGCCGGCACAAGCCAAGCCATACATTGACAGTGAAGGCAAGCAGGTGATGCCCACCCCACTCCTTAACCTCGCCGTCGCCAAGACCCTTCTGGAGTATGATAGATCGCCTGAGGCAGTGGAACAGGTCTACGACCTAGTGGCCAAGGCGGTGAAGCAGCAGGAAAAGGCCACCTCTCAGAGACTTGAGTCTAACCCAGCGCTCTGCCAGTCTAGCTAGTACAAACCGCCAAGGGATAGATCTCCTCTTGATGTCGGGTCCCAGACGGGTTCCTCAGAACGAAGACGGAGGGATGGACGCAACAGGAAGGATGCCATCCCAATATCCTCCGACCACGGAGAAAAGGCACGACCTCGTCGCCCATCGCCACCGCCCCGGTCTCCCCGACATCGCGAAGATTACAACGCTCACCATCGTACGGATATGCCCCCACCAAAGCAGTGTGGCATCGTCATCCGCGACAACGCAGAGCAGACCCGTCATGACGAAAAGCGCAACGAAGGACATAAGAGCAGGTCGCGCCATGACCCTCCGCGTCCGACAAGCAACCATGACAGACGCGAGGCGTCGCAGGAGGGTAATAGCAATAAGGTTAACCCACCGCCACCTCCGCCTCCGTCACCACCAAGCAGTCACCATGGCGGAGGAGGCCCGCGTCGTTCACGCAGCCCATCCCCTGTTGACAAGAAGAAGAAGAAGAAGAAGAAGAAGAAGAAGAAGAAGAAGAAGAAGAAGAAGAAGAAGAAGAAGAAGAAGAAGAAGAAGAAGAAGAAGAAGAAGAAGAAGAAGAAGAAGAAGAACCCGGAGCCATACGATGCACGTTCGCGGATCGATAAGATCCACGAGGCCCGGGAAGGACCATACCTGGGACCACGTTGCTTTGGACCTGCAATACGGTCCGCAACTTACCCTAAAGGCTTCTGGATTGACAATACCATCAAGCCCTATGATGGTACCGCCAAGCTAGCCACATGGTTGCGGGAATACGGCAACGCAGTGGAGATTGCCGGAGGCAAACCCAACGTCGCCGTCAAGTACCTCCCATTAATGTTGGCGGGTACGGCCCGTCAGTGGATTGACGACTTGCCGGAGAAATCTATCTATAACTGGTTGGACATGCAAGAAGCGTTCACCAAGAACTTTGAGGGTACATACAAGCGTCCCTGCACTGTGGGCGATCTACAATGGTGCGTGCAAGAGAAAGACGAGACATCTCGCGCCTACCTCTCCCGCTGGATGGATACGAAGAATTCATGCGCAGGAGTGCACGCCCAAACCGCCATGGCCGCCTTCATCGATGGGTTGGAAAGGGGCACGTTGCTCCGACATAAGCTGAAGCGCTTGCAGGACAATCACCAGCTCGACTTGAACCAGATGATTCAGTTGGCTAGTGAGTTCGCAGCTGCCGACGACGATGCTCGTGGCTCCTTGCCGGCAATGGCCGTTCCAACCCAAGCTCGGAGGAACAGCAGTACAAAGCAGAAGACCGCTCCAGAAGAAAAGCAATCTACCGACATGGTCGCCATGACTTTTGCAGGACGAGGAGAAGGCGGACAACGTGGCCGAGGAAGGGGAGCTGGTCGTGGGCAGCAACGAGGAAGTGAAACCAAACCTACAAGGAGTACCGTGATATGCCATGCCTCGTACACCTCGACATCAATGGGAAAGCCACCCATACCAATCGACACTACAAGTTCGTCAACGACCTCAAGGAAGACCCGAAGTCCGGCTACAAGTGAAGTCGGAAGAACAGACCGTGCGGCAAGGGCAAGGGGAAGAAGAAGGAGGAGGAGTCCAAGGATTCAAGTGACATGGACGAAGACATTGACCCCAAGCACTCCGCCAAGAGCGACGACAAGGGCACGAATCCCTTCGCGAAGAAGGCCCCAGTCTACCACACTTTCCTTGGCACCCCCACCGTCCGACAACAGAAGACCTCTCTGAGGATCCTGATGGCTACTCTCCCCCCAGTCCCTCAGTACCTGCTTTGGTCGGAGGTTCCAATAACTTGGGACAGGACGGACCACCCAGACCTTATACCCACGAAGAACCAATACGCCATGGTCATCAACCCCTTGATTGACGGCGTGGAGTTCACCAAGTGTATGGTGGACAGTGGAAGCAGCATCAACATCATGTACCTGGATACACTGCAAAATATGAACTTGACGGAGGCAAACTTAAGACGGACCAACACCGTCTTCCACGGCATAGTTCCTGGTCGGGAGGCTAGGTCCCTTGGGTGCATTACACTTCAGTTAGCCTTTGGCGATGTTAACAACTACCGCCAAGAGCGCATGACCTTCGAGGTGGTCCCCTTCAAGAGCATGTACCACGTAAATTCGGCCGCGACATATTCCACACGTTCATGGCCAAGACATGCTTCGTCTACAACAAACTCAAGATACCCGGACCAAATGGCATCATCACCGTATCCGGAAGCTTTACCAAGGCAAGGGACTGCGAGATCAACGACGCAGCCGTTGCAGAAGCTGTCCTCTACAACAAAGAATTCAAAGAGATCCAGATCAAGGTCGATGACTCAGAGATGCCCGCGTCGAAGAAACAAATCTCCGACTCCGCTCCTACGTTCAAGGCCGCCATCGAGACCAAGCCGGTGGAACTTGTGGTAGGCGATGCCTCCAAGGTCACCGCCATTGGGACGAACCTGGATCCCAAATAGGAAAGCGCGCTCGTCGAGTTCCTCCGTGAGAACAGGGACACCTTTGCCTGGCAACCTGCCGACATGAAAGGTGTACCTAGGGAACTTGCCGAGCACAGCTTAAACATTGATCCAAAATCCAAACCAGTGAAACAACCTCTATGACGCTTTGGAGATGAGAAGAGACGCGCCATTGGCAAAGAGATAGTTAGGTTACTTAAGGCTAGATTTATCCGAGAAGTCCTTCACACCCAATGGGTGGCCAATCCTGTACTTATCCCCAAAAAGGGAACCAATGAATTAAGAATGTGCGTTGATTACACCGGCTTGAACAAAGCATGTCCCAAAGATCCGTTTGCTTTGCCTCACATTGACCAAGTCATTGACTCGACGGCTGGCTCGGAACTTTTGTGTTTTCTCGATGCATACTCAGGATACCACCAGATCAAGATGAGGAAGTCGGAACAATTGGCCACTTCATTCACTACCCCATACGACACGTTTTGCTATGTCATGATGCCCTTTGGGCTGAAAAACGCAGGTGCTACCTACCAGCGGACAATGCAACGTTGCCTTCACGACCAAATTGGTCGGAACGTTCACGCCTATGTGGACGATATCGCGGTGATGTCTAAAAATTCAAACGACTTAATCTCCGACTTAAAAGAAACCTTCTATAATCTCCGGAAATACAACATGATGCTTAACCCTAAGAAGTGCGTCTTCGGGGTTCCAGCCGGCAAATTATTGGGCTTCATCATTTCCCAGCATGGAATCGAGGCCAACCCGGAGAAAATCAAGGCCATCTTAAACATAAACCGTCTGACATGCCTAAAGGACATTCAACGACTAACAGGTTGTGTTGCAGCAGTTAGTCAGTTCGTCAGCCGACTTGGAGAGAAGGCCTTGCCGCTGTCCAAGTTGCTGAAAAAGGCAGACAAATTCACGTGGACGGAAGAGGCAGATGCAGCATTGAAGCAGCTCAAGGATATTATTTCCTCAGCGCCCATCCTTGCAGCACCCGAGCCTGGAGAGCCCCTGTTAATTTACATGGCGGAAACCAACCGGGTTATCAGCATCGTCGTCGTCGTAGAGCAGAAAGAACCAGGCTATGAGCACGGAGTTCAACGACCAGTTTACTATGTGAACCAGTCTAAGCATCATTACCCGCACTACCAAAAGATAGCTTATGGAGTATTCCTTGCTTCTCGGAAGCTGAGGCATTACTTTCAGGAGCACCCAATCATAGTGGTGAGCAGGACTCCACTGTCCGACATCATCAATAACAGCGACACTACAAGAAGGGTCGCGAAGTGGGGCATTGAACTTGCCGCCTTCGAGATCACCTACAAGAGACGCGACGCTATCAAATCACAAGCCTTGGCGGATTTTGTTGCAGATTGGACGGAGATGCTAGAAGCTACTCCGTTGCCAGAATCAGAGTACTGGGTGATGCACTTTGACGGATCAAAGATGCTCAACGGCTCGGGGGATGGTGTATTGCTACAGTCACCAATAGGAGACAAGCTACACTACGTTCTGCAGATCCACTTCGAGGCTACAAACAACATGGCGGAGTATGAAGCACTCATTCACGGACTACGTGTAGCCAAGGATATTGGCATCAAGCGCATAGTTTGCTGTGGAGATTCCGACTTGGTTGCCCAGCAGGTGGCTGGCACCTGGAATGCGCGAAACCCTATGATGGCGGCACATCCAGACGAAGTGGACGAGATAGCCAAGAGCTTATTGGGCTACGAAGTTAAGTATGTGCCTAGGGAACAAAACGAGGCGGCTGATCTGCTGTCTAAGCTAGGATTAGGGTGCAAGCGAATTCCGCCAGGAGTTTTCCTCGAGCACCTGCGCACACCATCCGTGAAGGGAGCCGAGATCGACAATCCGGATAGAGCTGACTCTTTTGTCAGCATGGTGACTAAGGTCCCTCCGGCTTGAACAAAACCGTTCATGTAATACCTCGAACAAGGAACTTTGCCCGACGACGAAATCGAAAGACGGCAAATAGTACGACGAGCAAAGGGTTATACCATAATCAATGGGCAACTCTACAAAAGGAGCACTACTGGTGTATACCTAATGTGTGTTTCCCAGCTAGAAGGTATGGAAATCCTACGCGAAATCCATCTCAGAGATTGCGGGCATCACGCCGCTCCTCGATCGTTGGTCACGAAAGCCTTCCGGCAAGGATTCTACTAGCTGACCGTGAAGGAGGACGCTGACAAGCTGGTTGAGACATGCATGGGATGCCAGTATTATGCCTGACAACCACATGTTCCTGCTGAAGAACTGCGAACAATACCAATAACTTGGCCATTTGCGGTCTGGAGGCTAGACATGGTGGGACCGTTACAGATGGCACCTTATGGGTTTACGCATCTGCTTGTAGCAGTTGATAAATTCACCAAATGGATAGTAGCTAAACCCATTAGAAAGCTTAATGGGGCAACTGCCCTCAGGTTTGTCCGGGATCTAGTGGTGAGATTTGGTCTCCCACATAGTATTATCACCGACAATGGCAGCAATTTATGACTCGTAGAAGTGGAGGCATATTGCTAGGAGAAAGGCATCCGAATTGACCTTGCATCTGTGGCACACCCACAATCCAATGGTCAGGTTGAGCGAGCCAATGGATTAATTCTGCAGGGAATCAAGCCACGTCTTGAGGCACCGCTACATAGAGCAGCTGGAGCCTGGGCGGAAGAATTGCCATCTGTGCTGTGGAGTTTACGAACTACACCCAACAGATCTACCGACTACACCCCCTTACTTCATGGTATATGGATCAGAAGCCATCCTCCCTTCCGACATCCTCCACGATGCACCAAGAGTTGTCGCCTACGACGAGGATGACGCTGAAGAATCCAGACGCCTGGATGTGGATCTTCTCTAGGAGGAGCGCGTTTTGGCATGCCAAAGATCCGCCATATACCAGCAGAAGCTACGCAGCTACCATAGTCGCCGCGTTCGGAATCGCTCGTTTAAAGAGGGGGATTTGGTGCTCTGACTTAAGCAGAAAAATTCACACAAATTATCCCTGCCATGGGAAGGACCGTTCATCATAAGCAAGGCGCTGCTCAATGCGTCTTACTACCTTGTTGACAATCGTGAACTAAAGGATAGACCCAACGAGGATCATAAGCGTAAGAGACGTGACCCGGATGATGACTACTCGGAGCTTGATCGGCCATGGAACATAGCACAACTACGTCCTTTTTACACTTAGCATTTTTATCTAATTGTGTATCTCTTATATGATCAATGAAATAAAGCTCTTTGGTTCACTCATATTTCTGAGTCTTTTACCTCCTTTAGTGCTCATTTTTGGATCATATAAAACATTTATGCACAAGCTTTGCGTTTGCACTTGTGAAAATTCCGCCTACGGGCATTAGCTTAAGTTTTCTAGTCTACACGTTCTTTGTGTGGATTCTGGAGTAGTGACTTTCGGCACTTATTGTCCACTACAAGGAATATGGCAATATATGACCCTCCATTTTCGTCACAGAATCGTCATAGTAGTCTATTTATGACGATTCTATGACGATTTTGAGATCGCCGAAAGCTGAGCGTCGCAAATGAACTATAACGACGTTTTTTGATAAAATCGTCATAACCGTCTATGACGATATTGGATCGTCATAACGTCTATGATGATTCAATATCGTGATGGGCCATCTAGCCATGCCATGTCAGATCCTACGTGGCTGATCCTACGTGGCAAAATTGTGACGAAATTAAATCGTCTTAAATTGGAATCAGCCCAATCCATTATGGTGGTCTATATGGGCCAGCCCAATAATTCTGGCTTTTTTCTTTTTTGTGTCGTGGCCTTTTATGGTACATTTCTTCTATGGGCCATGGCTTTATTAGGGTGTATTCCCTTTTGGGCCTTTATTCTGTACATCGGATTTCTCTTTTATTTTTCAGCCTTTTTTCCTTTTTTTCTAATTCCATGTAGCCTTTTTTATATCCAGAACAGGCCCGAAGCTACTACCAAACCATCCCAGCAACATTTCCAAATATATATTTTACACAACACAACAATTTAACATCTAGAATTTAAATATGACAGCCATGAGGTAACAGTATAACAGGACATGACAGCCAGATCATCATATAACACTATAATAGATATAAATAGCTGATATAGTAGATATACACATGACAGCAGATACAAAGAAACAGCAGCCAAAATTGATATACAATAACCAAATAATCAGCAGATGTAAACATTCCAGATTAGCTATCGATGGCACGGAGCATAGCTCCTACTACTCCTTATGGCGCCTTGTTGGCCTATACCACATCCAAGAACTTCAAATATCCTCCTTGACCTTCTTATTTCATCAAATGAAAAACTAGCATAAATGATACAAATTGGATAAATAAATAGCAGCATATTAGCTATGGTAAGTCCATTTCCATAACAACTTGCAAGTACCAAAACATGTATTCAGAAGAAAAAAGAAAGAATAGACAGTCTTTGTACATGCACAAAACATGCATGCCTAGCTTCAAAATGATGTACCAACAGCTATACAACCAATAACAGTCATATCCAACTATTGACTGCTTATAATATTGATTTGCGGATTGAGCAAGTTATAATATCTACAGTTCTAGCACAATAGCATATAAAAAAGACGAGACAAAATAGTAAAACAATAGTACAAGTGAACACATAGTTCTTACTTAGTTCTCACACGAGTCAGGAGATAGGCAAATAGAAAATAGAAGTACATCATGCATAGTTCTATATCGAACATATGGAAATAGCAAACAACACAGTTTTCACATCACAAATGGAAGCTGTGTTCGATAATCCGAGCAACAAAAGATCATCACAGCTTCCTAATCAATGATTGACCAAGCAAGATTCCAGCATAAAGTGATACATATGTCTACATAAAATGAATATCATACTGTCCAAGTAAGATTCCAGGATAATATAGCATGTTATGGTCTAAAACTCCAAGTAAAAGCTGCTACGAATTTCATACATACACAAACGTATTATAAGTACCAAATACTTTCATGCACACTTATGTTCTAAATCAACTGGCAGGTACATACTAGCTTATTTTGAACCGTAGAATCAAACTGACTTTCATATGTCGGCACTTTCCAAACAATTAGTTTACAATGTGTGCTGTACGAGAGAAACATAAGAAAAAACAGTGTAACCTGATTAATATCACAACACTAAACTGACAGGCAGCAAGATCTCCACCAATTTTGTTGTTAGGAAACAGAAATATTGGGAGGTGACCCCACCCTAACACTAAGCTATTGCATGATGTTCAGAAAGTTTCTGGAATCATAAGGTACCATGTGATCATACTCGCTACTCGTCGATGCCAAACCCATAATGTTCATCGGCCATCGCCCTCTCATTCTCAAGAACTGCAAAGAAACCAACCACTCCGAGATTCAGCGATCACCGCCGTAAATAGATGTTGGCTACATTGCGTTGATAGTCTAAAATTTAGAGATGCACAAATATATCTACCGAGTATTATGTTAAACATGTCCTACCAAAGATTTTAGTTTCATCATACCTTTCTAGCTCTTATCTTGGCTATGCCTTTCTACAGCCTACCTTCTATCTGCTTAAGTTCCCTCAGGGTCATGGTGTCTTGTAATCTCTCACTAATGACCTACTGGAAATTTCAGACATGTTAGGCTCCAAAAACTTGAGTTCCTATGAGGTATCATACACTATCATATGCATCATGGCATGGCAGATTTTAACCTGCTTGATTTACGAAGATACTGATCATGGCAAGCTTGGAGGACTCCTGCCGGTAGTACTGAAAGTTCGCAATATGATTATATGAGAAAGCATTCAGAAATAACCAAATATACATTTCATAATCAAATAGCTATTGTATGTTACAATCTGCACGACAATAAGGTAGTAGACAACAAATATAGTTACTGAAAACAGTCGCTGGGACAAGCTTCCTGTTCATTTATTTGTGAGTATGATTCAATTGTGCATTAGATTTTGATTTTGCAATATCTACTCCAAAAACATATGCATGCGATTACATAGAATTTCTTGTACGACTTTTCTAGGTGAGATTTTCAAATAAAGCAATGCTAGAAGTAGGAGGGCGCACAATATTAGCAGAATTCCATCAGAGAATAAGCTGTCACGGGGTTTTCTTTTATTAGATATCTACAAATTAGTACTCTTACACAATAGTTTCAATTCATTTGTTTTCCAGAATACCGATAATTTTATCTTCCCACAAACCAAATACAAATGCCACCTCCCTAAATTTGCACTACTCACTCGACTGTATGCCTGAAAACAATTCGTCAGGTAACACTAAAGTTTGCCTCATGAACAATTCAGAGAGAGCAGGACACTATCATACCTGGGGCTTGTTGTTAGGATGGAGTGAATCCAGCGCGGCCTTGTCGGGGAAGCGGATCTGGCGGCTGCGTGACCGGGACGAGGGGATCTGGCGGCACCCTTGTCATGGACGATGCGTTGGTGGCCATCCCTATGGTGGAAAGACATGAGTCAGACAGAGACAGGGATATGGGGATTCAGAGAGAAGGGGATGGGCGTGATGCCCGTGAGCCCGCCGTCGGCTAGGTGTGCCGCCTTGCCAATGTGGTGTTGTTGATGCTCCGGGTAGCGCGCCTCCAGTGTCCTGGCTGCCGACCACGACCACACCGCCCACACACGCCTCCAGGAAGGGGGTATGAAAGGGGAGGCGGCAGGTTGGGGCGGCGGCTGCGCATCTACAGAAACTGGCATCCCTTATCCCAGATTGAGAGAGAGGACAGGGGTGTTGAGTGATGGGGCTACGTCGGGCTTGAATGGCGAGCGGCGCGGTGAGGAGAAGTGGGTCTCGATGGGAGCAAGGGGATTAGGGTTGCGGTCAGGAGAGAGGAGGAGCGGCCGTCGAGCAAGGGGAAGTGGCGGCGAGGTCTAGGAAGAGGAGCGAGGGGATTAGGGTTTGGGCGTCCCTCTCGACCACGTTCTATCTATGAGGGTGGTGACGTGCTGTGCATGATATCACGAAACTACCCTCACTTCTGTGGTGAAGTATATGGGAACCGTAGGGCGTTTCGGTTATTTCATGTACAAAGAAAGGGGAACCGCCAGGTCATCGATCCATGCCAAATTTTCACAGACCACCATCCCACCGTTGATCAAGTTCACATCAACGGCTGATATTTGTTCTTCTCTTATATCTCGGTATGCCTAGCGATTATGACGATTCCGTCTATAGAAATTATGACATTTTTTAGAGAAATCGTCATAGTTTACTTAGGATTTGGTTCTGTCAAACAGTGTATGACCATCAGATGTGGAATCGTCATAAATCTATGACGATTTCGTTCACGGTCACTACCAAAACGTCATAGGCTGACACATTTCTTGTAGTGGTCGGCGATTTTGTGCTCAGGTTATTGACGGTGCCATTGGGCATCATCACCTAAGCGCATGGTTCCGACAACGAGTCTTCCGACTCATGAAAAGTCAAGCATAAGAACCAAAGTAATGGATAAGCCAGCACTTGCTTAAAAAATATATACATGCTGGGAACTAAATTCTTAAGTAGCAGGACATAACAACCATTGTTTTCCGCCTTAAGTTAGACCATCAAGTTTTTTTCCGCGCATCCACCAAAGGCAAAACAAAAATTACATAGTGTTTTTCACTCTTTGGGCGCAGGAGACTTGGAAGCAGCATCGTCCCCAGCCGAAGAATCACCCTCAACGTCGGCGCTATGATGAGACTCGGAGGAATCTTGGTTGACGTTGTCGATGGTGTTCATGGGCACGAAGACGTCGATGTCCACCAACTCGGCAACTCTGGTGTCATAACCCGCGAGTGATGACAAGATGGCCTTGTGATCAATCTCTTTGCTGTCATCATCAACGTCGGGGATGCCAGAGGTCAACGTATCGATGTCGGCATCTTCGTAGTGTGCCTTCACCATTGAGAGCGCCATCCTCGTGCCAGCCTGTGCACATGAAGCTTTCCATCTTGTAACACGCTCGGGGGCTCGGCGCAGAATCTCCGAGTACTTCGTCACGGAGTCCGATGCCTTGATATATATCTGGAGGGGCTTAGCAATCTCCTTAGCTTGGGTGATGGTGGTGTTGACGAAGTTGCCGGCAAGAACCATGCATTCCTTGTCCGAAGGAGGCGAGCGGGTTAAACCCATAGGCGCTAAAAATTCCGACAAGGAGCGCATGAGTTCAATAAACTCTAAGTATCCAGACTATAGAAATACAAGGCGAAGGAAACTTACTAAAAATGCTAGCCTTAGCCTGCCAGACGGTGTCCGCCAAGGATTCCTTCTCTTGTTGGAGGAGCTTAAACGCCTCGCTGTGGCGATGGTTTTGCTCATCAGCAGCTTGCTTCTGATCTTTTAAGATCGCAAGCTCCTCCTTCAAGCGATTGATCTTCGCAGAGGCGGAACCTTGCAGGGCTTTCATGGAATCCTCGTGCATCTTCAGCATCTCTTCCCTCTCCTTCTTAAGGATTTTGTTCTCACTATCCAGCTGCTGAATGTGCTTGGACTGCTCGACAATATCCTTGGCCTTGGCAACATGCTCTGCAAGTCAGAGAAAACAATGTACACAGTGATTACTCGAAGAAGGAAGGCATAAAACCAAGACGGAATGCAAAAAAAAAGAAAAGAGACTCTTGTTTTTGATGATCTGTTCCTTCAAGATGGCAGTTTTACCCTTTTCGGCTTCAAGATCTGCGCGCATCTTCTGGTACTTGTCGTTGGCCATGCCCCGCCGAGCATTCTCGTTCTATGAAACAAAGGTAAAAAGTTAAAACTGTTGTTTAGTCTGCTTGGAGCACCTAGTCAGAAACTTTCCATCTAGGCGCTCGGGGGCTACAGCGAAAGTTTTTTAACTTAGCAATATGCTTAGCTTTTCTTTAAGCATCTAGTCGGAGCTACTTCAGTTCTCGATTATAAGCTTGGGGGCTATAGTATAAAGTTTTAACTCGGAAAATGCTTACCTTTTCTTTAAGCATCTAGTTAGGACTAATTCAGTTACAACTAGAGACTTGGGGGCTACAGTATTGAAAAATATAAACACTGCGTATGCTACTCTTATAGCATCTAGTCGGAATAGTTTCTTCCATCTAAATGCTTGGGGGCTATAGTGAGAGCTCTTTCTAACTTAGTCACTCTTAGAGCATATAGATGCAAAACCTATGGTTTTTCGTCTACATCCTCGGGGGCTACAGTGGGATACTCATAATGAAATTCAAAAGGCAAAGTGAAACTTACAAGTGCAATAATCTTGAGGTTTGTAGCACTCTCGGCCAGCAGCTTGCCAAAGGAAATGCTATTTCCCTGCAAGATATCTGCTTGACGGAGCAGCTCCTCAATACCGCACGTTGGAGATGACGACACTCCTCTAGGAACCATAGTTGTTTTACTCGGCAGGAGCGTCGGGTAAACTATCTTCGAGAACTCGAAGGGTTTCTGGGGAGTATGGGCGCCGCCTTCGGCAGAGGTACCAGCTCCACTACCGCCTTGCCGCTACCGATGGCATCCTTAGCCAGAGCTTCAGCCATTTGTAGAGCAGCGCTCTCCTGCGTCGCCTTCTCGACAACAAAGAAGTTCTAAAAGCGCGTAATCCACTTCCATGGCGGAAGGGCCTGGTGCCTCCTGGGATTGAGAGCTTGTCGGGGCAGAGGAAGGCTTGACGGCAGGAGTAGCAGGGGCGATGGCGGGGGAGGAGTCGTGATACAGCATATCTTTGATATTTCTAGAAGCCCCCAAAGTCTTGGAGGTCTTCTTGAGGCTGGTTGTGGCTTTCTTCCTGAAACGTGCAAAGTGCATAAGTACAGGAACAAGACAGATAAATAAGACAATGTCGGAGAATGAGAAGCTCACACTAATGAGGGTGCTTTGGCAAAAATCCCATGGATCTTTTCTTTTCCGCCTCCAGGGCGGCGGTAGTCTTCTTGGAGGCTCCACCCTCCGTCTTCTTCTTCTTGCCTCCGTCGGCAGCGTCAGAGGTGGAGCTCTTCCGCTTTCGCGCCATCGGGACATCGACGTCGGACACGACCATTACTTCCTTCATCTTTGGATCGTAGATTTGGGCAGCCAGGTTGTCCTCATCTAGATCGCTAAGCTGTTAAGTTAGAAATCACCGTGTTAGATGAGGTGGTAATGGCAAGACGGAGAAATTGGACTATATGTCGTACACAGAAAATACATATCTACCTTTGGGCACTTGCCGTCTACGTACATGTCGCAGGTGATGGTGAAGCCACGCTTCTTATCCTTCACCTTGACGATGTCCTTCAGGCGGAGCTTGACGGAGTCGCTCGAGAAGTTATCCACGGATATCCGGAGGGTATCCCTTCGATCACTGGTATACTCGTGCATGAACTTCGCGCGGTGCTGCAGAGGCTAGATTCGCCTGATGAACCAGCACATGGCCAGGTCCAAGCCGGTCAAACCCGTCTCTACGAACCATTAGATCCGCATTATTGTGCGAGAAGCGTCGAGGTCGGAGGGAAGGGAGGCATGGGATCTCCATGTGGAAACTTCAGCGGCGGCTCCATCCGCGAAGTCTGGGTACGTTACTTCTCGGCCCGCCAAAGGAATGTCGGGACCGTAGAAGTACGTCCGCTGCCAGTTTTTGCATGACTCGTGGCCGACGATGTCGGGGAACCACTGGCTAGGTCGGATCTTGAAGCTTATGGTGCCGCAATTCCTAAGATCCTCCCTACTATGTCCGGCTTCACGTTTGACGGTGAAGAAGTACACGAACAAGTCTAACCTAGGCCTAATCCCTAGGTAACCCTCACACAGTGACGCGAAGTTGCTAAGAACTAAGATGCTATTGGGGGAGAGGTTATGGGTTTGTACCTTGTAATGGTTCAAGACGGAGAGAAAGAAGTGGGAGATGGGCAGAGAAACGCCGCGTACCAGCTGAGCCTTGAGGTACACCTTTTCTCCAGCTTGGGGAGAAGGTGTCACCTCGCCGGCCGGCGCCGCCCGCCAGGCGAGCCCCTCCGTCGCGGGGAGGTAGCCTTCGGCGACCATCTCTTGGATGTCGCGGTCGGTGATGTCCGAGCCGCGCCAGTCGCCCTTGTGCGAGTCTGGCTCTTCTTCTAGAGGCTCTAGCGCCGCCAGATTATGGTCGCCGCCGGTGGTTTCAATCACCGCCGATGCGGGGATGACCAGGCCCCCTGGGGGCACGACGACGGAGCTCGCCGGCTTCGCCGTGGCTTCGCTCAACGCCGCCATCGATGGGGAGGAGCTGCTGCTGGCCATGGGGTGTTGGAAGGATGTGACTGACGCAGAGGGAGGCTAGGGTTTTCGAGGTTTCTCGCGGAGAGCTCGAGGAGGCGTGCGGCTGGAGGAAGAAGACGATGACGCGAGAGGAATGAGGTAAAAGGTGGAAAGTGTCCCATGGTTACTATTTATCATGCTCTGCGTCAAGATTCGTGCAGCTGATCGGACGGTTGCTGTCAGCGTAGACGACGTGAGCGTCTTGTAATTTCGCCACGTCTCCAACCGTCGCCGCCAACGGTTCGTATCACTCGCGCGGGAAAATCGGATATGATTGCGTTCTCTGCATGTGTGAGTTATGAGGCGTCCCTGACCTAAGCCTACGTCGTCCTTGATGACACGGGTAGATGAGCTGTAGCATCGAAAATTCCGGCATGGACGGATTTAATCCGACTACGGAAGAGTACGATGGAAGATTCAGCATTTCTCCGACTTACCATTCAAAGACGGAGAAAACCTTGCAGGGTTCTTTGGGAGGACTACAATATATTGCTTGAGGATTTGCCGACATCCATCTAGACGGAGCATTCAACGTGAAGAGGCAAGATGGCGCAAGATCTCGGAGTTCTCCGGGGGCTACTGTTGGGGATATGCTATATGGGTATCCTTATAGCGTGTCTCTTATCCTACTAACCCGGGTGGCCCATAGTCGGTAGCATGGCCTATGGCCTGCTGGGCGGCCCAGTTAGGTGGATCCAGAAGGGAGGCCCATGCCGGATAAAGGAAGGTTACGGTGGAGTCACCAGCGTACCCGGAGCCTTGGAGTGCAAGATACACAAGACTAGTAATAGACGGTGTAGGACTCTGTAACCTGTCCGACTAGGACTTTTCCCTGTAACCCTAGGACCTAGAGACTATATAAGTCGGGCCTATGGGAGCCTTTAGGGCACAACTTAGTATCGATTCAGGCAACCTCGCACAGCGAACCTATCTCTATAAATCGGCGTATTGCCCTTATAGTGATTTATAGCAGGAGTAGGATTCCACCGCCGTTGTGGGATCTTAACCTGGGTAAGCTGTGTTACCTCGTACCCGTCAACCATCCGCCTTACCCCACATCTCTAAACACGCACTATGAGGACCCCTCCATGGTGTACTCGTCGGCAATACCATGACACTCTCTGTATATATCAAGGGATCTTCGAGGCAGCTGAAACGCCTGTTGGGGGAAGACACACAACCCTGCTGCTTGCGGTGAATCCCGAGAATAGTTTCAATCAATAGATATGTAGCGAAAATAAAACAATAAGCACATACACATGTGACACAAGGATTTACGTGAAAAACCCTCCCCAAGGTGAGGAGGAAAAAACAACGGGTGCGGACCAACCGGTCCACACGAGCTTCACTAACCTGGGTACAGTGTCTTCTCTAAAATATCTAAATATGTACAACACACTCATCACATTGCCCACCGGCAACAACAACAACAACCACTTAATAGAAAGATTATAGCAAAATAGAGTATCTCAGTTTATGTCCCCTTCGGTAATCAACAAACTGCTTTCGAACCGCAGATTTAATCAGCACCAAACTTGGTAGACAATCTTACATACGAGTACCCAACATACATGCCAAATTTCAGGGCCAATCGGACACCGTTTGCCTGCCCAAAATGTTAGTCTACCAAAACTGCTCTGTGTTGAAACTGCAGCAGTCCGATCTGACTAAACCACTTCCAAATATGATGCTAAACCAGCTAACCAAATCGAAGTATTCAAAGCAAGGAATAAGCTCACCAAGTTTGGAGCCAATCCAATCACGTTTGATCCTCCAAACACCAGCTTGAAGACAGACCGGTCAGATCTCAGAAATCTGGATAGAAATCACCTCTCATTCTTCTTCCTCTCTTCTCACTAGGTTGTGGTGTTCTTGTGTGTTCTCCCTCCCACTCACACTTTCTCAGCTCACACACACACTCTCACAGCGTGTCTCACGTCCACATCCACCAAGGGTGGCTAGGGTTTTCTTTTCTACTCCTCTCACAAGAACCACCTCATCCGTTGGATACGAACATCGATCAACGGTTGAAACATGTTGGACTTTCACTGGATGATGTTGGGCTACCAACACACCTCCATGTGGAGGGACATATCCCAACAAACTCCCCCTCCCGACATCATGGAGGGTCTCACTACCAACCGACAGTCATGACAGCGAGCAGATGGCATACCTCCAGCTTTTCTCTTGTCACTACCTTGGTCAACATATCAGCCCCATTGTCATTTGTATGCACCTTCTCAATTTGCATTTGCTTGGAATTCAGCATATCTCGAATCCAGTGTAGCTAACATCAATATGATTCAACCTCGATGAAAACTTGCATTCTTACTCAGGTGAATGGCACTTTGGTTATCACAAAACAACACATACTTGTCTTGCTCAAAACCAAGCTCATAAGCCAATCATTTCAACCACAATAGCTCCTTGCTCGCCTCAGTTACTGCGATGAACTCGGCCTCAGTTGTTCAGCGCCACACACTTTTGCAATCTTCTTTTCCATGCCACTGCTCCCCCTGAATGAGTAATCAAATAACCTAAAGTAGACTTCCTTCAATCGACATCTCCAGCCAAGTCTGAATCTGAATATGCAATCAGCTTGGGCTCACTACCACCAAAGCAAAGCTTCATATTAGTGCTTCCCGGGAGATACCTGAAAATCCACTTCATGGCTTCCTAATGTGGTCTTCCTGGATTGGACATGAATATGCTCACGGTACTAACCGCTTGAGCATTGTCAGGCTGTGTGCACACCATAGCATACATCAAACTACCAACATCTGAAGCATAAGGAACTTTTTGCATTTCCTTTTCCATCTCTTCAGTGGAGGGACATTCCTTTTACTCAACTTGAAATGAGCTGCGAGTGGATAGCTAACTTCCCTTGCCTTGTCCATCTTGAACTTATAAAGTACCTTCTCAATATATTTCTCTTGAGACAAGTACAACTTGTTGGATTTTCTGTCTCTCTCAATTCTCATGTCGAGAATACACTTTTCTAGACCTAAATCTTTCATTGCAAAACTTTTTCTTAACTCTTTATTTATTCTAGCAATCCTAGAGACATTCTTGCCAACAATCAAGATATCATCAACATAGAGCAATAACATGATAAAATCATCACCTAAGAGCCTCTAAATAAACACACAATGGTCTAAGCTACACCTCTTGTAACCTTGCTCCCCCATGACAGATTCAAACTTCATATACCATTGTCTTTGTGCTTGTTTCAGGCCATAGAGACTTTTCTTCAATTCGCACACATAGTATTCTATGCCTTTAACAAGAAACCCATCAGGCTGCTCCATGTAGATTTCTTCCTCCAACTCTCTATGAAGGAAAGTTGTCTCCACATCCATTTTCTCAACATCCAAGTGATACTTGCTGCCATGCCAAGGATCATTCAGATTGATGTCATCTTCACCATCGGAGAAAATATTTCATCAAAATCAATGCCTTTTCTCTGGCTGAATCCTTTTACAACTAGCCTGGCCTTGTACCTTGTATGTGACGTGTGATCTTCTTGCTTGATTCTGTAGACCCACTTGTTCTTTAGAACTTTCTTGACCTTGGGCAACTTCACCAGCTCATAAGTATGATTCTTATGCAGTGAATCCATCTATTCTTGCATTGCCTTATTCCACTCCTTCTTGTTCCCATCATGTGGGGTTCGCAGCATAGAAATCAAAAAAAATCCTATGATGGGAACAACTATGTACCAAGATCTATCTACTAGATACAAACAACGGGCGGATGTACATTCGTAGAGAACATACCCTTGAAGACCGCCAAAGCTTAAGGAGTTAAACTCGTGGTTGATGTGACGATCTCTTGCTGATCTCAAGATCAAGAGAAAGTCCTTAGCACTGCAGCTTAGCGGCGCATACGTGCTCGCACACACGTTCGAGGCACCGAGCAACCTCCACCTCCTCGCTCCAGCGGAAGCACAACTCTTTGTTGCCGAATAGCCACCGGGAACATGTATCTCGCTAGTCCGAGACCATGGGGATAAATACTAGAGGGGGAGAGAGATCCTTCACAAGGAGGTGTGAGTGAGAAGTGAGGAAGGGGTGCCTTTTATAGGAGAGTGGGGAACCCCAAGGGGGTGTCCGGCGCATGGGGGATGCCCTTTGCCCTCCCCTCATTCATGTGGGTGGACACTCCACTCACAAAAATCCTTTCAATTCCCTCCACTCAAATTCCCATTAAATTTCCACCAAATTTAATGCAAACTCTCATTAAATAAAACTCCTTTTATTTATTCAGAATTTTGTCAATTACTTTAATGACAGAAATTCACATATAACCCCTTGCTAGTATTTAATTTCACATGAAAAAACACTTTCTGCAATTTCACCTGAAAACCTGTTTCGGTATCTAGTGAAATAAACTCCTGCGCTTGTTATTCTTTCCGGCATGAAACTTTTGCTCCAATTGGATGTCGGTGTCTCTTAAGTCTATCACCCTACGGTTCGCGAATAATGTGGACATGATCGAGACACCTCTCAGATCAATAATCAGAAGCGGGATCTGGAGACCCATACTGACTCCCACACATTCAACGATGACTTTCTTGTGATCGTCGGAACCTTTTATGCTAGTATCTTAATCCCTTTGTTTCGCGATATATTACATGTCCGAGATTCGATCATCGGTATATCCATACCTAGTTTGATCTCAATACTGACATGCACTATTTTCTCGTTCCCGTGATATAACATTCTAGTGATCAAATCACTTGCTTGCAAGCTAACCAATATGGTATCACCGAGAGGGGCCAGAGTATATATATGTGGCATTGGGATGAACAAATTCCACTCTCGATTGATGGGCCTCAACATAACACTTTATTAGTTTTGAACCCATGTTTATAATCACCCTGTTACAGTGTGACGTTTGATGTTATCAAGAAACTCTTCCGGTGTTAGTGATTGACATGATCTCATGGTCTAAGGATTAGGATCACTTCGTAAGTTGTTATAGCAATATAAAATCAATGACTTTGATCATGATGCTATACTTCAGATGAATGTTCATCACACCATTATACTAATGTTGTGATCTTGTTATTAACAACATCCAATGTCCATGATTAGGAAACCTTGATCATCTTGTTAATCAACGAGCTAGTTTATGATAGAGGCATAACTAGGAACTTTCTGTTTGTTTATTAAACACACATGTATTAAAGTTTCCGTATTAATACAATTATAGCATGCAAAATACACATCTATCATATACTTGGAATATACATAATAAACACTTTATTATTGCCTCTCAGGGCATATTCCCTTCAGTCTCCCACTTGCACTAGAGACAATAATCTAGTTACATAGTGATGAATCTAACACCCATGGAGTTCCGGTGTTGATCATGTTTTGCTCTAGGGAGAGTTTTAGTCAACGGATCTACTACATTGAGATTCGTGTGTACTTTACAAATCTTTATATCTCCATCCTTGACATCTCGCGGATGGAGTGAAACCGGCGCTTAATATGCTTGGAATTCTTGCGAGACCTTGGTTCTTTTGCATTGGCAATGGCACCATTGTTGTTACAATATATCACCATTGGGTCCAACATTCTTGCAACCACACCTAGTTCGGATATGAACTCCTTCATCCAAACCGCTTCCTGAGCCGCTTCCGAAGCAGCAACATATTCGGTCTCCGTTGTTGATCCCGCCACCACAGGTTGTTTGCAACTCCTCCAACTAACCGCTCCGCCATTCATGAGAAATACGTATCCGGATGAGACTTAGAGTCATCCAGATCAGTGTCAAACCTTGCGTCAACATAACACTTAGTGACGAGCTCTTCTTCACCTCCGTACACAAGAAACATATACTTAGTTCTTCGCAAGTACTTAAGGATATTCTTGACCGCTATCCAGTGTTCCGAACCTGGATCCGATTGGTACTTACTAGTCAAACTAATAGCATGTGCCACATCCGGTCTTGTACATAGCATGGCGTACAATATAGAGCCTATGGCTGAAGCATAGGGGACATTGTCCATTATATCTCTTTCTTCCGCCATAGCCGGACTTTGAGTCTTACTCAATGTCTTGCCTTGCAACATAGGTAAGAACCCCTTCTTACTTCCGTCCATTTTAAACTTCTTTAAAATCTTATCAAGGTATGTACTTTGCGATAGACCTATTAGGCGCCTACATCTATCTCTATAGATCTTTATGCCTAATATGTATGACGCTTCACCTAGGCCCTTCATTGAAAATTTGCTGTTTAGACAACTTTTAACACTATTTAAAAGATCTATATCATTTCCGATCAATAATATGTCATCCACATATAATATAAGAAATGCCACATTGCTCCCACTCACTTTCTTGTAAATACAAGTCTCTCCATAAGTTTGGAAAAATCCAAACTCTTTGATCACCTCATCAAAGCGGAGATTCCAACTTTGTGATGCTTGCTTCAGTCCATAGATGGATAGCTGAAGCTTGCACACCTTGTTAGCATCCTTAGGATCGACAAAACCCTTTGGTTGTATCATATACAACTCTTCTTCAAATATTACCATTGAGAAACGTGGTTTTGACATCCATCTGCCATATCTCATAATCGAAATATGCAGCAATTGCTAACATAATCCTAACTGACTTTAGCATCACTACGGGAGAGAACGTCTCGTCGTAGTCAACTCCTTGAATTTTTTGAAACCCCTTTGCGACAAGTCGAGATTTATAGACGGTCACATTACCATCAGCATCAGTTTTCCTTCTGAAAATCCATTTATTTCCATGGCCTTTCGGTTGTGAGGTAAGTCCACCAAGTTCCAAACTTGATTTTCATACATGGATTCCATCTCAGATTTCATGGATTCTAACCATTTGTTGGAATCCAGGCTCATCATCGCTTCTTCATACGTCGCAGGGTCTTCAATTTCATCAACTATGAAATTCATAACAGGGTTTCCATATAGCTCAGGAGTTTCACGCGTCCTGCCACACCTGCGAGGTTTGGTAGTACTATCTTTTGGAATTTCATGATCATTATCATTAGTTCCGTCTTCAACTGGTGAAGCCAACTCCGGAACAACTTCCGGCGATGCGCTACTCTCCATACTTTTAAGAGAAGGTTCAATAACATCTTCGAGTTCTACCTTCAGACTACTCACGCCTTTCGCGAGAAACTCTTTCTCTAGAAAGGATCCATTCTTGGCAACAAAAACCTTGCCCTCGGATCGGTGATAGAAGGAATACCCAATAGTTTCTTTAGGGTATCCTATGAAGACGCATTTTTCCACTTTGGGTTCGAGTTTATCTGGTTGAAGTTTCTTCACATAAACATCGCATCCCCAAACTTTACGAAATGACAGCTTAGGTTTGTTTCCAAACCATAATTCATACGATGTCTTTTCAACGGATTTATATGGTGCCTGATTTAAAGTGAATGCAGTAGTTTCTAGTGCATAACCCCAAAATGACAACGGCAGGTCTGTGAGAGACATCATAGATCGAACCATATCCAATAAAGTACGACGACGACGTTCCGACACACCATTTCGCTGTGGTGTTCCGGAAGGTGTGAGTTGTGAAACAATTCCACACTCTTTCATATGAGTGCTAAACTCGTAACTTAGATACTCTCCTCCATGGTCGGACCGTAGAAATTTGATCTTTCTATTATAATGATTTTCCACTTCACTCTGAAATTCCTTGAACTTTTCAAAGGTTTCATACTTGTGTTTCGTCAAGTAGATATAACTGTATCTACTCAAATCATCCGTGGAAGTAACAAAATAACGATATCCACCTCGCACCGACACACTCATTGGACCACATACATCAGAATGTATGATATCCTATAAATTTGTCGCCCATTCCATTGAACCGGAAAATGGCGTTCTAGTCATCTTTCCCATAAGGCATGTCTCACATGTATAAAATGATTCAAAATCAAGTGATTCCAAAATTCCATCCGAATGAAGCTTCTTCATGCGTTTAACGCCAATATGACCTAGACGGCAGTGCCACATATATGCGGATATATCATCATTAAGTTTAATCCTTTTAGCATCAATATTATGAATATGTGTAACACTATTATCGAGATCCAATAGAAATAAACCATTCATCATCGGTGCATGACCATAAAAGATTTCATGCATATAAATAGAACAACCGTTGTTCTCGAATTTAAATGAATAACCACTTCGCATCAAACACGATCCAGATACAATGTTCATGCTCAGTGCTGGCACCAGATAACAATTATTCAAGTTTATTACTAATCCCGACGGCAAGTGGAGAGGCAGCGTTCCGACGGCGATCACATCAACGCTTGATCCATTGTCAACACGCATCTTGACCTCACCCCTTTCTAGCGGTCGCTTGTTCCGTAGCCCCTGATTCGAGTTACAAATATTAGCAACTGAACCGGTATCAAATATCCAGGTGCTACTGCGAGCACTAGTCAAGTACACATCAATAACATGTATATCATATATACCTTTGTTTGCCTTGGCGGCCTTCTTGTCTGCCAAATACTTGGGGCAGTTGCGCTTCCAGTGGCCAGTCCACTTACAATAGTAGCACTCGGTATCAGACTTAGGGCCAACTCGGGGTTTCTTTTTAGGCACGGTAACTGGCTTGCCGCCCTTACTTCCCTTCCGTTTACCCTTATTGTCTTTCTTGAAACCAGTGTTCTTATTGATCATCACACTTGATGTTCCTTCTTGATCTCCACTTCTGTAGTTTTAAGCATTGACAGAAGCTCGGGGAGAGACTTGTTCATGCCTTGCATATTATAGTTCATCAGGAATCTCTTATAGCTAGGTGGCACAGACTATAGAACATGATGGATGCCTAAGTCAATGGGAATCGATATTCCCAAGGACACAAGCTTATCGGCGTAACCCGACATCTTGAGTACATGCTCACTAACGGAGTTGTGCTCTTCCATCAGCTAAAGAACTTTTTTAAAGAATTATAGCTCTCTATAGCAGCATGTGTGTCGAAAGTCATTTTCAACTCACCCATTGTATCAAATGCATTGCCTTTTTTGAAACGCTTTCGAAGTTCCGGCTCTAGCCCATATAATATGCCTCAATGAACTAAGTTGTGGTACTCCTGACGAGTCTGATAGACATTCTTATCCTCGTCAGGGGCATCATCGAACGGTGGGGGTCCTAGCAACGCTTCTAGCACATATTGCTTTTGTGCAGCTGAGAGGAGAATCCTCAAATTCATGGCCCATTCGGTAAAGTTGCTACCGTTCGTTGCAAGTTTCTCTTTCTCCATGAACACGTTGAAATTAAAAGCAGGTGGTGCCATCTACAACAAAATTTGTAAAGTTTAGACTAAGTTTATGATATATTGAGTTCAACTAATCCATATTAAGAATTAACTCCCACTCAAAAACGACATCCCTCGTGCCTTTTTGGTGATTACATGAACCAAATCCACCACACCAAGTCCGATCATCACGTGCGTCGGTGTAGCTTCAAAGACAAGCATCAAATGGGCATCATATCTAATATATGACTCATGTTTAACCTTTTGGTCCGTGTTCCGAGGCCATGTCTGTACATCCTAGTCTTGCCAATTAAGAACCTTAGTTTTCGCGTGTGTAACTGTCCTACACCCGAAATATGGTCGTGCATCCAAGAACACCCGATCATCACGTGATGTCTTGGAGCGACGAAAACATAATCGGTGCATACTAAAGGAAGAACACATTTTTATCTTGATATTTAAATGAGGGATCATCTTATTATGCTAATAAAATGCCAAACAAGCAATATAATATGCTATCAAACATCACATGTTTATAAGTGAAATCATATGGTTCCCGCATATGATCTCTATCATGTGCACCATGGTATGATCACTATCATACCTTTATGTGTAAGGCCAAGGTCTATGGAACTTACACGTTATGTGTGTTGTAAGAGTGTCATCTCATACTTCTACTTACAACATCACCATAACATAACACTAGCCCAGCAACAATCTAAACTAGACGCCTCTAATTTATCCATTGCAAGTTTTACGTGGCTTAGGGCTTTCGAACATGAACCACAATGAGGATAACTAAATTGTTGACAACTCATTGAAAATTAGATATTGACTATATTAGGAGAGATAGACACCCGCTAGCCACTTATGCAAACTAGTTGCATGTCAAGCGTGGAACAGGTCTCATGTGCGAGGACATGTAAAGTTTGTCCGGGTCGCTTCATCCCACTATGCCACCAATATCCAAAATTACAACTAAGGAGAAACAACATGATCATCATCGCCCACATACTCATATGTGTACTACCCGTGTAAAGCATCTACGCATAGATCCGGCTCTGATCCCACTGTAGGGTTCGCAGCATAGAAAACAAAAAATTCCTACAATGGGAACAACTATGTACCAAGATCTATCTACTAGATACAAACTACGGGCGGATGTATATCCATAGAGAACATACCCTTGAAGACCGACAAAGCTTAACGAGTTAAACTCGTGGTTGATGTAGAGGATCTCTTGCCGATCTCAAGATCGAGAGGAAGTCCTTAGCACCGCAACTTAGCGGCGCATCCGTGCTCGCACACACGTCCGAGGCACCGAGCAACCTCCGCCTCCTTGCTCCAGCGATGCAGCGGAAGCACAACTCTTTCTTGCCGAATAGCCACCAGGAACATGTATCTCGCTATTCCAAGACCAAGGGGGATAAATACTAGAGGGGGAGAGAGATCCTTCACGAGGAGGTGTGAGTGAGAAGTGAGGAGGGGGTGCCTTTTATAGGAGAGGGGGAACCCCAAGGGGGTGGCCGGCACATGGGGGCTTCCCCCTTGCCCTCCCCTCATTCATGTGGGTGGACACTCCACTAAAAAAATCCTTTCAATTCCCTCCACTCAAAATCCCACTCAAATTCCCATTAAATTTCCACCAAATTTAATACAAAATCTCATTAAATAAAACTCCTTTTATTTATTCAGAATTTTGTCAATTACTTTAATGACAAACATTCACATATAACCCCTTGCTAGTATTTCATTTCACATGCAAAAACACTTTCTACAATTTCACCCGAAAACCTGTTTCGGTATCTAGTGAAATAAATTCCTGCGCTTGTTATTCTTTCTGGCATGAAACTTTTGCTCCAATTGGATGTCGGTGTCTCTTAAGTCTGTCACCCTACGGTTCGCGAATAATGCGGACATGATCGAGACCCCTCTCAGATCAATAATCAGAAGCGGGATCTGGAGACCCATACTGGCTCCCACACATTCAATGCGGACATGCACTTTTTTTTCGTTCTCGTGATATAACATTCTAGTGATCAAATCACTTGCTTGCAAGCTAACCAATGTGATATCACCGAGAGGGCCCAGATTATATCTATCCGTCATCAGGATGAAAAAATTCCACTCTCGATCCATGGGCCTTAACATAACACTTTATTAGTTCTGAACCCATCTTTATAATCACCCTGTTATGGTGTGACGTTTGATGTTATCAAGAAACTCTTCTGGTGTTAGTGATTGACATGATCTCATGGTCTAAGGATTAGGATCACTTCATAAGTTGTTATAGAAATATAAACTCAGTAACTTTGATCGTAATGCTATACTTCGGATGAATGTTCATCACACCATTATACTAATGTTGTGATCTCGTTATTAACAACATCCAATGTCCATGATCAAGAAACCTTGATCATATTGTTAATCAACGAGCTAGTTTATGAGAGAGGCATAACTAGGAACTTTCTGTTTGTTTATTAAACTCACATGTATTAACATTTCCGTTTTAATACAATTATAGCATGCAAAATAGACATCTATCATATACTTGGAATATACATAATAAACACTTTATTATTGCCTCTCAGGGCATATTCCCTTCACATCTTTCATTGCATCTTGAAAGCACTCAGGTTCTGAACCATCAGACAATAACACCACATATTGGTCTAAATCGTACCTAGTGGAAGGAACAGGGCCTCTACTGGACCGTCTGAGTGGAGCAACTGGGAACTATCTGGTTTAGGTGCTTGTTGATCATGATCATCTTCTTCAGCATCATACTCTTGTTGCTGGGAGCATCCTTACCTGTACCACTATGTGCATCATATTGCACATCTTCTGCATCATCATCTTCAGCCTCTTGTTGAGCTGAATTTGCAGGAACTGGGTCAGAATCAGATCTGTCTTACTGCTGATTTCAAGGAGAAACATATATCGGAACTTGCCTTGTTTGGTCTTCAAAAAACACAACATAACGGCTTCTCACAACCTTTCTTGCTCTTGGATCATACAACTTATAGCCGAACTGATCACCTCCATAGCCAAGAAATATAGACTGTCGTGTCTTTGCATCAAGCTTTTACCTTTCATCTTGAGGGATATGAACAAATTCCTTGCACGCAAAAACCTTTAGGTGCTCATACAAGACGTCCTTTTCATAAAAGAACCTGTTTCGAACATCTTCCTGCAATGGATAACTTGGTGAGAGATTAATAAGATAAACTGCAGTTGACAAAGCCTCACCCCAATAATGTTTAGCAGATTTGCACTCGATATCAAGCATCTAAATCTCGCAAAAATTGACATGTTCATCCTCTCAGCAAGACCATTCAGTTGTGGTGTCTTCGGAGGAGTAAATTGGTGCATAATTACTTGCTCCTTGCAATAGGCATCAAATGGGCCAATATACTCTCCTCCATTATTAGTGTGAATGCACTTGATCTTCTTCTCAGTTTCTCTCTCAACTGAGACTTGGAATTGCTTGAATACACATAGTACTTGATGTTTGTTCTTCAAAACATAAACCCAAACCTTCCTAGAAAAGTCATCAATAAATTTGACGAAGTACTTTTCTCCACCCATTGACCTCACCGACATTTTGCAAACATCGCAATGTATCAAGTCCAACACCTCGGGATTCTTGTGAGGAGGTTGACTCTTGAACGCAACTCCGTGTTGCTTCCCCGCTAGACAATCTGAACATTTCTTGATGTGTACACTTTTCAACAGATTTTTCTTCACTAGCACCATCATTCCCTTCTCACTCATGTGCCCAAGTCTCTTGTGCCATAGAGCACAAGCATCCCCTTTCTGCAATGCATTGACACAAACAGCAGAAAGCTTAGCATGAATATGATATAAAATTGAAACCATGTTACCTTTTTCAACAATTAGGTTCCCTTTGGTGATCTTGCACTGTGCATTTCCAAATATGCTCAAGTACCCATCTCCATCAAGCAATCCAACCGAGATAATGTTGAGCCCAAGGGCCTCAACTTGCCTCACCGACTTGCGGACTAGTGTCATACCATTTTCAGTCTCCAAGTGCACATCTCATCTTCCAATGATTTTTGCTCTATCATTATTTCCCATCTTCACAACACCAAAATCACCTGCTGTGTAGTTGGTGAAGATCTCTCTACGAGATGTAGCATGTATGGTAGCACCGATGTCCGAAATCCAAGTCATCTCATCACCATCTGCAAGGCTGATGGTTTCATCAGAAACTACAGTGATTCTCTCCTCAGTGGTGGAAACACCGCTGCCATCATGTTCTTCATGCATGATAAACATGATCTCCTCTATCGCAGCAATTCGGCCTCCCTCACTATAACTATCACTGTCGGTCTATTTCTGAACTTTCTTCTCTTTCTTTTTGTATTGCTTACATTGTTCACAATGCCACTTGACGTGGCCTTTCTCATGGCAGTGATGGCATATAATACCAGCATACTTGTCTTTGCCTCTTGATTTGCTTCTACTTCTTTCTCCTCCCTTACTCGGACCTTTTCTCTTGCTTCTCCCCCGTGACTCGGTCACTAACATTTCGGAATGTGAGGAAGAACCGTCCTTATTAGCAATTTTTCTAGACTCTTCATTTAGTACCTTGGTCTTCACAAGGTTTTAAGTGACAACTCCATTAGGTGTTGAATTGCACACGGTGACCTTAAAGGTATCCCAAGTGTCTGGTAATGAGCCAAGTAGCAGAAAGGCTCTCACTTCATCCTCAAATGTGATTCTCATTGAATATAGCTGATTTATAATGCCCTAAAATTCATTCACATGATCTGCAATTGGAGTGCCCTCTTTGTACCTCAAACGCATCAATTTATTGATAATAACATCTTTTTGGTACATTCTTTGCGGGCATACAACTCCTCTAATTTCTGCCATAAGGTACGTGCATGTGACTCATTAATGATATGGTTCAAAACATTATCATCCAACCATTGTCGGATGAACCCACAAGCTTGGGGATGAAGTACCTCCCAATCTTATTGCATATCACTTGGCATCTCAGTGGAGAACACCGGCTTCTAGTAATCCTTCACATATAACAAGTCCTTTATCTTGCTCTTCCATGCTTGATAATTTGTACCATTCAAAAAATCATCCTGTTGGTATTCACTTCCATCCTTCATCTCAAGCAAATGCACTCAGCCCAAAACAAACCTTGATCTAAACTGACTAGGAACTAAACCTCGGCTCTGATACCACTTTGTTGGGAGAAGACACACAACCCCCGCTGCTTGCGGTGAACCCCGAGGATAGTTTCAATCAACAGATATGCAGCAAAAATAAAACAATGAGCACATGCACAGGTGATACAAGGATTTACGTGGAAAAACCTCCTCAAGATGAGGAGGAAAAAACCACAGGTGCGGACCAAATGGTCCACGCGAGCTTCACTATGAGAAACCTGGGTATAGAGTCTTCTCTAAAATATCTAGAGATGTACAACACACTCAGCACATTGCCCACTGGCAACAACAACAACCACTTGAGAGAAAGATTATAGCAAAGCAGAGTATCTCAATTTCTGTCCCCTTCGGTAATCTGCAAACTTCTCTTAAACCGTATATTAAATCAACACCAAACTTGGTAGACAAGCTAACATACGAGTACCAAACATACATATCAAATTTTAGGCCAATCAGACAATGTTTGCCTGCCCAAAATGTTCGTCTACCAAAATTGTTCTCTGCTAAAACTACAGCAGTCTGAACTGACTAAACCAGCTAATAAGATCGAAGTATTCAAATCAAGGAACAAGCTCACCAAGTTTGGAGCCAATCCAAGCACGTTTGATCCTCTAAACATCAGCTTGAAGACAGACCGGTCAGATCTTAGAAATCTGGATAGAAATCACATCTCCTTCTTCTTCCTCTCTTCTCACTAGGTTGTGGTGTTCTTGTGTGTTCTCTCTCCCTCTCACACTTACTCACGTCACACACACTCTCACAGCGTGTCTCACATCCACAGCCACCAAGGATGGCTAGGGTTTTCTTTTCTACTCCTCTTTCAAGGAGCACCTTAGCCATTGGATATGAACATCGATCAATGGTTGAAATGTGTTGGACTTTCACGGGCTGATGTTGGGCAACCAACACACCTCCATGTGGAGGGACATGACCCAACAATGCCAACTGAGACTATGCATGATCTGCCAACAACATGCATGGTGATACTATACTCATCGCATGGTGCTCTGATGGACAGGGTCTACCGATGAACATGTGTGAGCCCACCAGCCGTTGCTGACGGTGCATGCAGGATAAAATAGGGCATGGTTGCAAAGACTGAAAAAGTTGTCCAGTGTTCGCTCGGACAGGTTCGGACAGCTCTGGTCTATTTGTGGGGCATTGGAGTTGCCCTTACTGGAGGAGTATTAGAAAGAGAAAGGTGTATTGCATCATGTTTATTATAGGACGTGATGCCAATATTAATGCATATCAAACACTACTTAAAAGGTTAGATTAATTATCTTGTTTTGTGAAGCAGTTTTCATGCCGCCATGTTAATGAAATAGTAGAAAAGTGAACCCATGAACCCTGGCCTATTTTTAATCATAAGAAAATATTTTACTTGCATTCACATATACTTTTATTTTAAGAAATTATTTATTCCAAAAATATAAAAACGTATATATAGTTTGCATTAGTAGTTTAGTTATAGTTTTAAGCATTCCTATTCTCGTTGCACTACATTTTACCATTGCATATAGTTTTAGCTCACTTAATTGCGTATATCAATATGCACCATAGAAATTAAATTTAGTGGCGAGATAACGGTGGCGCATCTTATGTGCCACAAAATTGCAAAAAATGCGCCACTGATTAGTTGTGTGTGCGCCATTGACCAGGATCCCATCTGCATCAAGCCAAACCCTAGTAAAGGAAACTAATACTAAACCTAGACTAAGGTATGGACAAGGGGGCGACCTCCCCTCTTCTATTCACTTCGGCCGAGGCCGGCGAAGGAGAGGGAGAGGGAAGCTGGGAGACAAGTGGCGACTGGAGGAGGGCGAGAGCAGCGGAGGGGGAAATGCATGGTTCTTAGAGATATAGGTGTGGCATGGCTGTGTTTGTGGTGCTTCCATTAATTTGTTTATGTCTTGATTTACATTTGCTAAGTAATGAGCTAATCTTTTGACGCCACAACTGAAAGCACCATTTTGCAACTGATCATGCATTGTGCTACTTAGATTAAGGTCCATCGGTCCATTATGTTTTCTCGAATCAGGGTGCTGTGCAATTTTATTTTTAGTTAATGATAGTTTGAGATATTGAGAGAATAATAACTTGTATTGATTTCAGCCACGGTGGGCTGTTTATATAGATTACAACTGACTTGGACTCCAAGACTAATAGAGATAGAGTTACAATTCGAATAGGGAGTAGAGAGGCGGCCGGTGCCCTAGCCGCACTGACCTATACTCTAATATCCCCCTGCAGTCTCAATGTTAGGAGTAACGATGTTGAGACTGGAGAGAATGTCTGTAAACGATAAAGTGGGGAGTCCTTTAGTAAAAATATTAGCAAATTGAGAACTGGTAGGAACATGAAGAACTCGAAGTTCACCAAGAGCCACCTTCTCACAAACAAAGTGAATGTCAATCTCAATATGCTTCATGCGCCGATGCTGAATGGGATTGGAGGCCATGTAGAGTGCAGAAATATTGTCACAATAAACAATGATGGCTCGCTCCAGGGGTAGATGAAGCTCGACGAGTAGCTGACACAGCCACACCGCCTCCTCCACGGCATGGGCAACCGACCTATACTCAGCCTCAGCAGAAGACCTGGAAACTATTACGTGCCTTTTAGAACACCAAGAAACAAGATAATCTCCTAAATAAAGGAAAAATCCGGATATGGACCGTCGAGTATCTGGACAACCTGCCCAGTCTGCATCAGAATAAACTGTCAAGCTTGTAGGGGAAGAAGAGTTTAGAAGAAGACCGTGATCAATAGTTCCTCTTAAGTATCGAATAATTCGTTTTACATGAGCCAGGTGAGGAGCACGAGGATCATGCATGAAAAGATAGGATTCCTGAACCAAATAAGAGATGTCGGGACGAGTGAGAGTGGCGTATTGAAGAGCACCAGTGATGCTACGGTAAAAAGTGGGATCGAAAACAGGATCACCATCGGCTGACAGTTTGGCACCTATGACGGCTGGAGTGCGAGAAGGTTGACAATCAGACATACCAGCTCGTGAAAGCAAATCCAACAGATATTGTCGTTGAGAAAGAAAAATAGAGGATTTTGTGCGAGAAACATTAATGCCAAGAATATGATGAAGAGGCCCTAAATCAGTCATGGAAAATTCAGAATGAAGAGAAGAAATAATACGTTGGAGAAAAGAGTCGGTTTATTCACGATGAAGAGAAGAAATTCACGATGAAGAATAGAGCACGTTTGTAGGATGTGGGTACAGGGGAAATTCTGGTTGTGGCTGTGAGATTGAGACGTTTAAAAGGGAGAAGAAAGCCATGTTTGCCACGAGTGCACATGACGTGATTAATTGTAGGTGGTTGAATAGGAACAGCATTAGGTGGTAATGGGGGTGTGGAGGAAGACTGGACAGTAGGTGTTGGTGGTTCGGGTGATGGGGTAGATGGTTCGGTGGTAGGGGTAGGGGAAGTGGTGCTACGAGGGGTGGACACAACAGTGGTGGGGGTGGTGACAGGTTCCTGCCATGGCAGAGAATCGGGTGAAAGTTCTGCCGTGGCAGGCTGCCGCGACAGAGAAACAAGCGAAAAGTTCGCGCGCAAGAGAATCGAAAATCCTGTCGTGGCGAGCTGCAGGGGCGACAGTGGGTTGAACGAAGGGTGTTTTGGTGGTGGTAGGGACTAGAGGTTCGGTTTGGGGAGTGAGTTTGGTGGCAGCATAAGGAAAAGTATTTTCATCAAAAGTAACATGGCGAGAAACAATAACATGGCCAGAAGAGGGATCAAAACAACGATATCCTTTGTGATCATCAGAAAGGCCAAGATGAATGCAAGGTAGGGAACGTGGTTCGAGTTTATTGGAGACTGTAGAGGCAATGTTTGGAAAACAAAGGCAACCAAAAACATGCAAGAAATAATAGTCTGGGTGAGATAAAAACAAAGATTGAAAGGGCGAATAAAGAGGACACGTTTTGGTGGGGCGAACATTGATGAGGAATGTGGCAGTGCGAAGAGCTTCAGCCCAAAAACGAGAAGGAAGATAGGCTTGCAAAAGTAAAGTGCGAATAATGTCATTTATAGAACGAAGAGAACGTTCAGCTTTACCGTTTTGAGAATAAGTATAAGGACATGAAAAACGAAGAAGAATTCCTTGAGAAAGAAAGAAACTGCGGTTTTTAGTGTTGTCAAATTCATGTCCATTATCACATTCAATAAATCAAATAGGCAAGCCAAAGTGAGTAAGAACATACTGCCAAAAATTTATGAAAATTGTATGCACATCAGATTTTGCACAAAGAGGAAAAGTCCAAATGTAGTGAGAGTAGTCATCCAATATCATAAGATAATATTTATAACCAGAAACACTAGGAACTAGTGAGGTCCATAAATCATAATGAAGAAGCTCAACCAGAAAAGTACTAATAGTAGTTGAGGTACCAAAAGGTAATCTAACATATTTTTCGCATTGACAGGCATTACAGAGAGAGGGATTATGAGAGGAACTAGAACTAGATACACAAAAATCTTGAAGCAAAGACGACAGAGTAGTTTTATTGGGGTGGCCTAGAGGAAGATGCCATAAATCAACAGATGCAAGCATGGTGCGGGGATGGATGTGGGCGCACCATGAAGTGGATAAATATCACCCGTGCTATTGTACCGAGCGAGTACCTCCCTTGTTTTCAGATCCTTCACAGACAAACCAAAAGGGTCAAAAGCCAGAATAACTTTGTTGTCAATACAGAATTGTCGAACAGAAATAAGATTTTTGATTAAGGAAGGAACAACAAGAATATTACGTAGAAGAAAATTAGCAGAAGATAAAGAGATGTGAGAATTTCTGGCACAAGAGACAGGAATTGTGGAGCCATCGCCAATAGGAAAAAGCAGAGGGGAAACAAGCTGACAGAAAATTCATATTTGGAGACATATGCGAGGATGCACCAGAATCTAAAATCCAATCCGTACCTTCGTTATTTAGTGTAAAATTGTTCATGGCGTTGATGAAGGCGGCTTGGTCCTAGGTCAGCTGTTGGGGAGGAGCAGAGCAGCCGGGAGCTCGCATGTTGACGTAGGGGAGGGGTGGTAGCTAGTTTTACGCATACAGAGCTTTCATGGTGCCGTAGGAGGCCGGGATGTGGTAGGAGGGCATGCCGGATGGTGGTGTAGCAGTCGCGGTGTAGACGTGAGCCGGTGGCCGAGAGCCGAGGAGGCCGGGAGAGCCCATGGCTGGACAAAGACCGGGACTCCATGCACCTGTGTATGCAGGAGAGGCGCCATACGGAGACGGGGCCTACCATGGCATCGAACAAGCCTGCACAAGGCTAGTCCAAGGGTCGTGCTGAGGAGGCCAGGATGGTAGCGCGTGCGGCGAAGAAGCAGTCGATGACAAAGCGGGTGCAGGGCCGGAGGAGCGTGTCGTGGGAGGCCTGTAGATCGGGTTCTTGCCCCTGTAAGTAGGGCTCGGGCGCCATCCAGGAGGCGGGGTCGGGGCCGCGGCTGGCACGACGGGAGGTGGGTGCGCGGGCGGCTGCCGCGGCAGCCCAGAGGGCAGATTCCCTGCCACGGCAGGGGCGGTGGCTTGGAAAACGTGCGGCGCCCATTGTGCCTTGCGAGCTTGATTCTTATTTTCTTGCTAGAGGAGGGAACGCACCTCCTTGAAGGTGGGGTAGGGCTTCAGCATGGGGATGAAGGACTGCTGCTTCTCGAACTGATCTCTGAGGCCAACGAGCAGGGCGTTGATGAGGGTGCGGTCGTCGACATGATCACCAAGCTCACGGAGTTCGTCGCCGATGGCCTTGATCCGCTGGCAGAAGACGGTGACCGGGGCGTCTCCCTGGGTGGTCGTGCGAAGCTCCGTGTTGAGTGCGTTGATGCGCGTGTCGGAGTTGTCCTGGAACAGCTGCTGGAAAGAGGCCCATAGATCGGCGGCGGTGGCGTCGTCGGAGGAGACCAGGTTGAAGATCTCTGTGGAGATGCGGGTGTAGATCCACTGGACGATGGCGAGATCATCTTTGACCGAGCGGGGATCGGCGGGCTGCGGAGGGTAGGAGGGATCTATATGGTGACGGAGGCCGCAGCGGCCGAGGTGGATGGTGAAGAGGTGGCGCCAGTGGTAGTAGTTGTGGGCGCCGGGGTCGAGCGAGACCGGTATGAAGGGGGAGACATCGGCCATGGTGTCGGCTAGAGAGATCATCAGAATATGGGGAGGTGGTGGTTGTGTGGTTGTAGTTGTAGAGGAGGAAGAGGGGGAGGGAGGAACACCGGCAACACGGAACTCGGCCATGGAGAAGAGGGGCCGAGCTAGGGGCGGCGGCGGCTTTGGCGGCGCAGGTGGAGGCGTCATCCCAGGTGGGGAAAACCTAGGCGTCTGATACCGTGATAATTTGAGATATTGAGAGAATAATAACTTGAGGTATTGATTTCAACCACGGTGGGCTGTTTATATAGATTATAACTGATTTGGACTCCAAGACTAATAGAGATAAAGTTATAATTCAAATAGGGAGGGGAGAGGCGGCCAGTGCCCTAGCCGCACCGACTTATACTCTAATAGTTAAGACCTAGTTTCTTCTATATTCAAATGCAGCGAAAGCAAATGTTTCCCGATGCACGAGGTGCCCACAATGGCTGGCGTCAGAAAGTGGCTAGGTGCATGGAGGGAATATGCATTATATGAAAAATCTTAACGCTTAAGCCAGACAGCTCGAGATCGACTTCAATAGATTCAACAACAAAAGCGCTATGGAAAATATTATAATGTCCACATAATGACAAATTAATATTGCTCAATTCTATCAATAAAATAGAGAATGGACAGATATATTAGACAACAACTTCATCTTAAGGAATGTACCCATATCTGTTATGCGTTTCTGACAGTTTTTAATTTTAAAAATACCAAGCCAATTTTTTGGTCTCATTTTACTGAATTTGATAAAACATAATGAACATGGATTCTATGTCTACAACTGCACAAAAAGTAGAGTTTGTGCAAGATAGTGATATTAAAAATGAGCAAAAACTAGTTTTCAAAAACAAAAGGGTATCCTCTAGCCTCCGCTTGGATTACTGCATGAAGAATAACGATCACAAACCCTATTTGACTCGAGTTCTATAGTTGGTCGATACTAGGCATTGTAACGATCCGTAGTTGATTTCGAGTCATTTTGAGCTAGAGGAAGAATGTGTTTTGTTCATTACCCACTTGTACTTGTACAATAAACTAGGAGATCTTGTGCATGGGCTATATTGAAGATAGCTAGTTATTTGCAAAAACAAAGATAGCTAGTTAGTGTATTTTGAAAGGGAATGATAATGAGTTATTCTAAAATTTATTCTATGTAGGAGTATTATGTAGCATACGTACGCTCGTATGGCCATTAGAGCTATCTCAAGTCAATTTTATTCTAAATTGAGATTACATGCATGCACTTCCTTGCCTGATCTGGATAAGACCAACGCAACAAAAGGAAATATCCTCCTCAACAAAGTTCACACACGTAGGACAATCGTGGAAAACTTACCAAACTGATGCTCAAATCATAGATTATTACAGCATTCGAGACAAAATTAGTTTAACTGTATTCGTCCAGTGGTAGAGCTATATGTCGCTACCTAGTTTAAAGTGAATGCCTCGGTCCTTTTCCACGGTTTGTCCTATATATGGCAGAATTGACAAATATATATTGACATGCATGCACCGAGGATTAGTGTCTACAGATTAGTGTGCAGCGATCGATAAAGAAGTAGTAAAGATCAATTAGAGGATGATTGTAATCTTGGTGGTTGATTAATATAAATCACTTATTCGTAAAAAAAAATCAATTAAAGGATAATCCTTGCTTCCATTAGCCATGCACTTTTCTGTCTCCGGTCTACCCCTAGCTAGTCCAACTCCGACGGCGAAAAGGTGGAGAGGATTATCCACTAGCTAGCTAGGCATTTCCTTGTTATTTCCAATACAGTCTAAATCTAAAAGGGTGTGCTATATCTGTCGGTATAGCGCGGTCAAAATTGGTTACACGGATCGAGATCTCGTGCTGGATTAAACGCTCGAGGTAATTGAAGATTGCTAAAGCATGTCGATTGACAAAGTAAACATATATATTTCGTGGTGATTGAAGATTACTAAGCATGGTGATTGACAAAGTAAAGATTTGGCATGTGTGTCTCCCACTAACTATATAAAAGAGCAAATTAAAAACTGGCCGTAGCCCTTCAGCACGACCGGCAGGTACGAAGAGAATGTAGAACTCCGCTGTCTGTACTCTGTATCGAGGGATCTTCGAGGCAGCTGAAACGCCAACTGAGACTACTATGCATGATGTGCCGACAACACGGTGCTCTGCTGGACAGGGCCCACCGACCGTTGCTGACGGTGCACGCAGGACAAAATAGGACATGGTTGTAAAGACCCCAAAAAGGACAACGCGCGCAACATGCAGCGATCGTCACGACATGTCATCACCGGCAAAGAGAGAGCTAGAGAGATCGGTCGATCAAGCGCAGATGCACACCACATTGTGTGCCGCCAATATACAATTCAGGCAAAGCTGGCTAAGAAACTTGAGCCGCGGCTCGTTAGAGCATAGCCTCGACACTTTCTTGTCGATAACTGGATTTGCTGTTGCTGCCACGGCTGCTAGAAAGCTGCTTTCTTAGTCGGCTAGTCGGCGCAACTTTCACGGTTAGACTTAGAAGGTGTTTACGGTTCACAGACTGGTAATTAATGTAAACGTTAAGGGAATGAGATTACGGTGAGATCAGAGGTGTAACGTAACAGATCATTTATAGTTTTGTTTGGTTCAATATAGTAAAAGTATCAGGTCACACAACTGTATCCAGAGAATAGATTTTTTTAGGGTGAACCGAGAATAGATTAATAGCAGTACAACACAAAGATGAACAAACACTCTAACCCTGGCTTTAACCAAGATCTCCAGAAGGGGTTATTGAAGGATTTGAGGATGAGCAAGAACTTCAGGAGGGCTAATGGAGGAGGACAACAACATGGAGAAAGAGCCCCGCTGCACTTCGCATTGTGCTAGCTTGCAAAGGGGGGCAAGGCGGCGAGAGGGAGATCAGAGGTAGGGGAAGATCAGTGGCTAGGGACCTCTGCTCCTCGTCAAAGGACTTCGGGCGGTGGAGGATATGTGAGCAGAGGAGATCGAGGGAGGCGGAGAAGATCGGGTCGGAGGAAGACGAGACTGGGCCGGTAACACAATCAAATTCCGGTGAGGGGTGGGCGGTATCGACTCAAAACAGTGGTGATATCTGATTACATGGTACCTTTTTTTCGAAATGGGGGTATTCCCCGGCCTCTGCATCCTCGGATGCACACAACCCAAACACATGATTACGCGGTACCTAGTTACTGGTATATCCAACCAAACACATGTAATGGTTTCAGGTTCTTGTGGTATCCGATACCAAACCAAACACGACATGGTGAGAGTAGCTAGCTCAACAATAATGATTTAGAGAGTAGCAGGTTGACAAGAATTTTTTTTGTCATAAACTAATGCTAGAGTCACAAAGTCGTATGTAGATGTTTAGATGTTACATGACACAAATTAAGGAACTATGATGGTTTTATTCGGAAGTTGCCTTACCCGACATTGGACAATTTGATGCTTTTAGATAGGTCCTGCCGTCTCATGGAGAACGATCTACTACTATACCAGGAGTGACGTCTAAGGGTGGCAGATATGCCGAGTTTCTTCAAGTCATCCTCTAGAAGATCCATGGCCCAACACATATTAGATAAATATTACATATGTTGTTTAGCAGCCCCCCTTAATCAAAACCTCGAGAGAGGTTGAGATTACACTTAAATTCATCTAAGTCCTTAACAACTAAACTTTGGTGAAGCCATCAACAACTTAATTCTTACTGGAAATGATATCAAGCAATTTATCAACAACTCGTTCTTTGACAAAGTGATAGTCGATCTCAGTATGTTTAGTGTGAGCATGGAAGATAGGATTAGCTGATAGGTATGTGGCTCCAAGGTTATTACAGCAAAGACATGGACGCTCTTCGGAGAAAATCCCAACTCTTGAATAAGTGCTTCGCCCTAAATCAACTCAGTGTTGGCATTAGCCAATGCTTTGTATTCTACTCCAGCACCAAAAACATGAAAGTCAAATTGCTAGTTTGAAAGTCAAACGGCTAAAACAGGAAACTGTGGAAAACAGGAAACTGTGGGAAACAGGAAACTGTGGGAAACAAGCAAGAGGAGGTTGAAACCAACTTGGAGGAGGAGTTCCTCTCCTCCAAGCCGGCGCCCAGCCCTAGGCCGAGTTGGGGAGGGACTCCCTCCCTCCCTGGCGCGCCTAGCCCCTCCACCTATAAAAGGAGGGGCAGGGCTCCTCCTTGAGACACACAAGTTTCTACCTCTAATCTCAGGTTTAGAGCCGTTTTGATTTAGAGCTTCTAATTGCTTTAGCCTGCGGTTTAGAGACTTCTAATTGGTGTGTCTAATCCCTAGACCACTAATAGCCCTCTCTCATAATCCACCATACTCGCTCCGGCTTAAGGCGAAGCCTCAGGATTTCCCTCTACTTCGGTACCACAGTTGTCTGCTTGGAATCGCGAGGAGAGTGCTACAACCTCCGCCCGCTGGAACAAGGGAGAAGAAGGTCTTCGAAAGTACCGAACGTGTGACCGATATGGAGCGCTGCCGAACGCAGCCTTGAAGGATCGTCTACACGATCTTGAGATCGGAAAGAGTACGACTACATCACCCACGAGAATCTGCTCTCGTTAAACACTTTGGAATCTTCGAGGGTAAGTTATTCCATCGACTCGTTGCTACAATCTAGTAGATAGATCTTGGCTTGTTTGTTTGTATGTGATAGAAAATTTTTGTTTTCCATGCTACGAACCCCAACAAAGTCATGATCATTTCTACACAAAGTTAAGTAATTCATCCTTTAAAGAATGACACCAAGAAATTACCTTATAAAGTGATATTTCTCATAAACCTCATTTATTCTTACCAATATGTCAATCTTGTGTAAAAACAAATGAAAAAATTACTATGGACCATTAAGAATACAAAGGGCAAGTGAAAGTGCATCGTGTATTGCCCTACTATTCTTTAGAATCATGAATATTTCTCATATATGTGGACACTTGAAGAAGTAGAAAGTAAGCGGTGATTAAACATGTACAAGTGACATTTAGCTTCCAAACACTACACCTTATGAAGGAAATATGCCTTAGAGGCAATCATAGAGATGATTATATTTCTTATGTATCCATGAGTCATTGTAATATTCCTTGAATATACATATCAGGCAACTTGTATTGATTGGCAATTATGTGAATTGTTTGTGAAACTCTTTACTTATATGGTTATCTAATAGTTGTCCCTAGTCGGAGTTCATATGAGGACACACGTGAATATTAGACTAGCACATCGATTGGTTGATGACTATGTTTCGCAAGTCATAGACATGGAGATGTCAAACCAATGATGTGGACACATGTTATGAACATGGGGTTGGACTAACCCAACTTGAGACTGGCAATTAGACTTGTAGCTCTCTCTACACATCGTGTACATTTTGTCCTTAGACCTGAGATTGTCGCATGTACTTGAGATGTGGATCGACCTACTTTGCGGCTATCAAACGCTAATCCGTAACTGGGTAGTTATAAAGGTAGATTCCGGGTTTGTCCTGAAGCATGCTGCAAGACATTGGTCAATCAAGATGGGATTTGCCCCTCTCTACTTGAGAGAGATATCTCTGGGCCCCTCGAGTGATCGGATCCAGAAATGCATGGCCGTGCTATATATGGTTAAGAGTTAACCTAGTAAAGGGATTCTGAATCATAGTATCGAGAAAGAGAGGTCATCTTGGAGCTAGACCAAATATCGTGAGGCAAAGGGAAATACATGTACTTAACCTTGTGATGGTTTGTCCGAATGAAATTAGTATGTATTTAGGAGTTGTCACGTCTTGCTAGAGGCCGCTACCAACTATTGACAGAATAAGTGTATTCGTGTCATGTCTATACGTATATGAACCTATAGGGTCACACACTTAAGGGGCTGGAAGCCTAATGAGGATTGGATCCGAATTAGACCAGGCTTAGGCTACTAATGGGCTGCTAATGTAGAAGCCCACTAGGTACGCCTATATAAGAGAGGGTGGGGCGAGTTCATCGAGGTAGAGCATTCCACCCATCCGCCACTCCTCATGCCTGTGTTGCGCGTGCGGACCTAGCAGTCCGGCATCTGACGCTTCCACCCCGCACGTGTGGATACCTCGGAGGTGATGCATATGTGGCACTTGGACGAGCCGTGCAAGGGGATTTGCTCGTGGGACAAGGACGAGGAGGAGACGTAGAACATCTACACTGCCTCAACGTGCTTCATCAAGTTCCGCAACTGCGCGTCTAGTGGTAATCCCGAGATCTATGACAACAGTAATTCTGGTTTACGCGGTAGAAAATGTTGATTTGCGCTAGTGTAGCCTAACCGTATCCCTTCACCTTAAGTTTATGCTTGAACCATAGTATATAACCAGTGTTTAGTTCCATTTTCCCTCATCTTCTTTGATTCTTTTGGAATTTTTATTTTTGGACTCTTTATGCTTCTTTCCTCTCAGCACCTATATATTGTTACCTGATACATAAAAAACAAATTTAACAACTTTTCATGCATACTCACTCTCTCACCTTTGATAATTTTTTTGAAGGTTTTATGCCCTCATATTAGCGGTAGAACCCCTGCTCGGAGGGTTATTCCCTCGTCTTTTGTGTATGCATATTTTATTCTAGTACAAGGGTGCTTATGCCTATGACTTCGTGGTCACCCCACAACCATCTTCTTTATGACAACTATAACCATAAACAATACCATTTGGAAGCTAAATAAAACCCACATAAGGAAATGCACTTGGAATAGCATTTTTCTATATAGGTAGATGACATGGTTATACCCTACGGGTACACGACATTAGCATACCTGGTCTAGCCCAAGGAAGGCCCACAAGAACATACGCGGCCTGTGGAGATTTTCGGGTGGCCCAATCCCATGACATCTTCGGATCCTTGGAGAGAAAGACTAGAATAGATAGAATATTCAAAGGGGCAAACCCTAAACTTGTAACTGGCTCGATCTGTGCCCGAGACCTGCCTAACTCTATATAAAGGCTAGGAGGGCACGTCGAGGAGGGCATCCTTTTTCCACCACATACACACATCCATGCCAGATTGCATCTGCGCACCCCTGTAACCTTCGGTTCCGCCGTAATCAAGAGCATACAAGAAGGAGTAGGGTTTTCCCTCCGGGGGCCTGAACCTGGATAAATCTCGTGTCCCCTGGTTGCTTGTCATTAACTGCTCATGATCTCCAGACCCCATCTTCTCCAAAACCCAAGCTCATAACAATGGGCATTGACGAGTCGAAACCTCGTCAGTAGATATGGTGGACACTTCTGGAATAACTTGGTTTTAAAGGGATTACGGATGCACAAGTCTTTGCTTGTTTTCATGGGACATTTGACCATCTGCAAGCATGCAGAAGGGTCCATAGTACTAATTATTTCTTAATAGACAAACTCAACTCAAAGTTAAACATATATGATGTAAATAAGATATAGCACTAAATAAGGCACTTGCAAATTGTCACTCATTCAAATAAATGAACCAAATAACAAAGTGTGACAACATGCATAACTTGTAATGCAACTATTATTCCTTTTTTATTAGAATCCAACTTAAACTTTCATTTTATTCCAGTAGCTCATTCATATTTATTAAATACATATTCATATGGTCGTCATTTTATTTCAATGGAAAAGATGCAAAGACAAACATATAACTAGATACAGATGCTCCAAGTTTATGCAAAATCAGAATGGTGCTCGAAAAACAAAGTTAAAGTGTAAACTAAGAGTTTGATTGGTCTAGTGGGGTTCTATAGGCATCCCAAAGATTACTTGAATGACTCCTTGTTTTGTTCCTTCCTTCCCTGTGAAAAAAACTTCACCGCAAACCTCTTTCACATTTCTTTTCGGTGGGAGTGACACTAGTGGATATAAAAACGAAATGAAAGATTCTATAAAATGCGGTGACCCAGCATACCATTTCATGATGTAGTACACTATAGTCGTTGATATAACACCAATGAAACACCATTCACTAGTATTACATCCCTCAGAGTGGTACAACAGAAACACAGCAGGTCCAAGACATGAGTATAGGTTACAACTCAACTCTTTACGCAAGATCCAGAGAACATTCTAGGTTACAGAGAGAGAAAGAAACTTCTTACAAAGAATAATCAGAAATAAGTAACTCAAAAACTATCCTACTATTAATACTAGTATCTTAACTAATGGTCTGACATTGTTGCTATCGCAGTACACTACAGAAATAGGTTCTATGGCTAGAGATTATATTCTTATCTAATCAGTAACTTCGTATTCACTTGAGTTGGTGTATATGTTGACCTTCTTGACTTCATTGAAGAGCTTTAGCTTTTGATGATGATTCCTGGAGCATGACTTCATGTAGACATCGTCTATACTGGCTTTAGAACCTAGCAAGGGATAAGAAGATACTTTGAGTATGAGCGTACTCAGCAAGTTCACTAGAAAAGGAGTGTTTGATGCACTATATCTACAGCCACAGACCATAGGTCGTATGCCATGCAAGTTTTCGTAAACATTTCTTCAAAGATTGCTTTTATTTTTGAAAATCTATGTCTGTTAGCCTTCACGGGTTTACCAGAACTTTCATGGAGTTCCTTTACCGCCGCGTTCGCAGCTCCTTCCCAGAACAGGGAGTAACAAGTTACAGTTCTTACACTCTGCAGAGGTGCGTTACTTTACCCATGAGAGATCAAATCCTTGTTGCACAACCGGGCGATCTTTCCCGTCCACACTTCCTATGGTATAGGGCCCAGTAGATGATCCAAGCCAATCACTGTCCTTCTCCGCAACCCCGCATACCCGACGGATTGCACATCAGGCCTATGATAAAACTTGTTTCCATTATCAGCCTAAGGAGTACAACCCTTGTAGATACCAGAAGCCATGGGACGTTGAGGTATCCCACCCATAACCTGCTAACCCTCTACAAGAGGAGTTGCAACAATGGCCCGGTCATCCGTTGGCATGCGAGAGGGAGTCGATCCAGCTAACTTCTCCGTCCCATTCCAAATCTCATGGTTAACGCGTAATATACAGCGCAAGAATCACTGGAGACATTGGTTGTTAAGTCCTAGATATTATGTTCATTTACCACCGGAACTTCCATAGTAGGTTATTACCTCATGGTAAATAACCTATAATCATATTATTATGAAAATAGTGTTTTCTGAACTTTTTAAAATGCAGGTGATGACAACAGTGGATTTGCAAAATACTTTACAGAAAATAATCAAAGGACATGAGAAAGTGTGAACTTGCCTTTTGTGATTACAAGATTATGCACTCATGTTCTTCGAGACAATATAAGATCCAATATCTGAAATCAGCATCATTGGTCCAGTAAGGACTAATGTTTAAAGAAGCAAGATGCAGTTATGCATAAGTAATGATATGCATTTTGTAAAACTTCCAAAATGAATCCCCAATACTTTGAGTGAAGTGAATTTAGGTGATTATTTTAAGAGTTGGTTTATCTTCAAATTTTACTTTATAAGTAATGACATTTGTAAGGAACTTAAGTGATAATAATTCTAAATATACAGGTAAAGTATAAAGTAATGTGATTATGTTTAATTGTCATTTGGTGACTATAATAAAGTCCTTGGTTTTAGTTGTTAAGAGTTGAAGAATTTATTATGAGATTATTGTTTGAAGTGGAAAAAAGAATAACATTTGAATAAAAGATTTCCTTCCTAAGGTTTAAACAATCGTTGTTGTTAAAAGGATGTGATTAATGTCTTTTGGGTGTGATTGATTAGTTTGGACTTGGGTTGCTTTATGTCTTAATTGGAATAGACTAAAGTTAACTATAAAAACATAAGTAGTTTATTAGACATAATGTTTATAAGCATTGAGACTAAAGTTACCTTTAAAAGGGTAAATAAACTTAAGGTGTAATTTGTTTTAATTATTCTCAAATTTTGGATTTATGATAAGTATGATTGAAGTGTGGGATTATTCACTTTACATTCAAGAGAATGATTAGATTAAATTTTTTTTTCTATTATGAAAATAACATGCAACTATCAAAGAAAGTATAATTTGGATTTTAAGGTTTTAATATTTCTAAAGAAATATAATGATTTCTTATTTAAGAAATGTTTTTAAAGAATTTACAAAATAAGTAATAGATAAGGATTTATTATTTTAAAATATTAAAAACTTTTCTAAAAAATATATTTAATATTTTCTAGTGTAATATTTTTATTCAAGACCTTAAAATGATTTTTATCTATTTTTATGTATTATTTTTATGTTTATAAAATTCCATAAATATTAAATGTATTTAAATATTTGCTTCAAAATTTATTTCTATAAAAATTAGACTAATATTTTTATAAAATAGTAGATTTATTTTTATACATAAAAATTATTTTTATTATTTTTTTAGGACTTTTCTTTATTTTATGAAATTTTTCTAAAGCTTTAGTGGTGTTAATATTTATTTGTATTTTATTTAACTTAAATAAGTAAGGTCATATTTTTCTTAGGTGGATATTATTTTGGTGATGATTTTTATATATCATATGTATTTTTAGGATTTTCTATATTTTTCTAGAGATGAAACAATCTTTGAGTATTTTGGTAATTATATATTCCATCTTTTGATTTTCTTAAAGTTTGGTTTAATTGTTTTTGGGAACATGGGCTGGCCTGACCTGGTTAGATTAGAATTGGCCCAAAATAAAGCCCAGTAGTTGATTCGACCCAACACTGGCCCAAAGCATGGACAAAACCGGCCCTCTCCCTCTCCCTGAGGCTCGACCTTATCTTCCTCGTTCTCGTGCTGGCGCTGCCATGGCCGCCCCTGGCTCTGCTCGATTCTGGCAGATGCGGGCACTATAGTTGCTGTCGTTGGTCGTGGACCATGCGTCGCTCTCTGATGCATCTTCCCACCCAACTGGATTTGGAAGTAGAGCCCTTCCCCGCTCGCCCCCTTTGGTTCTACAAGACTAGGGTTTCGGACGTCGCGGCTTCGCCGTGCTCCGATGACCTTACAGGGTTGCTCGTTGGGTTGGTGGCGTGATGTTGGTGTTCGTTGATGGATATCTATTTCCCTTGGGTGATATTGGCAAGGCTTGGCGCGGGTTGAGTGCCATTGGTGCTCCTCGTGCCGCCATGCCTATCTTCACCACCGTTCTGCTTCCTCTCCAGTTTCTAAGCGAGGACCCTCGGGTAAGTCTGATTTTCCTTCCCTGCTCCTTGTCTCCCCTTCGATTCCTTACTGCTACTCTGACAAACTCTAATTGGGTTTCTATCCTTTGTTGTTCTATCAAAGCCTGCTAAGATTTGTCCAATAATAATTGGTTATATTAAATATGTTTGGTTTCAAACATATGTTTGAATGCAACTTAATGGGCTCCTTGTGTGATTTGATGTATACAAATATTGGTTGAATCATGATTTGGTGCTGACAGTGATGTGTGATACTATATTGTTCATGTGCTATTGTGGTTCATCTATTAGCATGGTGGTATATATATCATGAATTCCTTGTCCTATCTACTGATGTTATGACAATTGAATTATGAATGACTCTTAGAGGGTTGGCTAAGAGATGTTCACAAATACTATTATATGGCAATTCTAGAATCTTTGAACTAGCTGAATTGGTATTGTACCCCAGCCAAACTTTGCTCTTATGTGAACATGGAAATCATACTAGAATGATTCCTAGAAATATTTCCTAGGAAAATGACTTGTTCTATGTTAAATCTGACAGTGTAAAAATGTACAACTTTGATTCCTAGAGATCCTGCTAGGAAAATGATAGATCTACTCTGGCTAAACAACTAGATGGTTAGTTGATGTGACAATTTCCCTTAGTAGTTTCTGTGACTGAGACTGTCGCTGTGGTTCCTCCATGTTGGAGTGTGCATAGTGGTAGATCTTGCTTGCATGATCTGCTACTATGGGTGTTACTGATGGCTAGATCTGTCCCTGGACAGTGATGTAAAGATTGAGGTTGTGAACACATGTTATCTTATGTAAGTGCTTCCTGTATTGCAGGACAATAACAGTAATGATCTTGTGGTGGACCTTTACATGATTTCTAAGAATGAAATAATTTCCTAGATTGTTGACTAGGAAGGTGATTTGAAGAAAATTGATAATTATGATGATTCTTGTAATCAAATGATGTTATTTACCTATGCAAGCTTTTGTTGGTGCTTGGATGAATTGCTTAGCATGAGATGGGACTGTTTTATGATGAATTCAGCTAGGGATGATTTGATTTCTTGTGGCAAATGATTTGGACAACTTGATTAGATATATAGCCTCTAATGGGTAATTTGTTGTTGTGGTGCCTCACAAGAGTGTGCACAGCAGTGAATTATCACTTTATGTCTGGCTGTGTAGTTATCTCATTTTGTTCTAGTGATATTCATCAATTTGGATTATTTGCAATATAAACATGATGCCAGGACCCCTCTTGCCAATGATGCACACATGCTGAGGCCCTGATGTAAAGTAGAACAGATGCTATTATTGGGCTTTTTATTACTCTATGATGAACATACATAGCATCTCTATATATATCTGAGAGAACCTCCTCCTCCAATCCTCCTAGATGATCATCTAGTTGAAGGGTAGAGGAATGGATTTGAGGTGGATTATTCCCTTGTTTTACCAAGATGCTTATGCCCGAAGATAATACAGATGCTTAAATGATTGTAGAGTTTTACCTGCTACAAATATGTGGTTGTTGACCTAGTTTTGCTACTGATGGAGGCTTCTATGAATCCTGTCTTAGAAATCCTTCTCCTCCTTGCTCCTTGCTGGATCTACTTTTATTTCTGTCCTGATGTTTGATACGTTGGTTGATCCTCCTCTGATCTACTAGTGGCTTTGGGGAATACATCAGAGGTAACTATGGTGTTCTAGGGGTTTGTATGAGTATGGTGATGAGAATAGCTTGCCATAAACTGTAATGCTATGGATGTGATGAAACTGGGGTGGTGCTTGGGTGGTGATACGTTTGACTGCTACTTTTAGCTACCTGATCCAGTCCTTGCTGTGTTGACAACACATCATTTGCATGTGTTGTGTGAGCTGTTGTCCAGTGGCCCCTCTCTTGTTCAAGTTTCATAGCTAAGATCTTTTGATGTGAGGATTAGCTCGGCTGGTTTGGGTATTATCTTATGCTGGCTATTTCCTTCTAATAAAAATGGTGAAATTTGCCCCTTGGATAATGATGCTTAGTCTGAATCCTTCTTTTATGATAAGAACAGATATACACATTGGTCTATTTTTTGAATAATCCTCAATGATGAGTCAAAGCATATCATTTGTATGCCAAATCTGAGAGTAAAAATAATATACTAACCCTTATTTTATTCTTTATTGTTTTTTTGTTATCTTTTGTGTTGTTTTGCAGGGATCAAGAATCGGGAATATAAAGAGTGGATTTAGAAGATGAAGAAAATGAAGATGACTTTAGTTTTAAATTTTACTTTATTCTTTTGTAATTCACTTTTTATTTTGTGAAGTAATAAACCTTGTATAATTGTAATAAAGGAATTCTTTTTTATTTATTAATTCTTCTTTTGTAAAGAAATATTGTATTGTTTATTTTATTCAATAAAGTGTACTAGTTTTATTTTTATTTTATAATTCATTTGCAAAGACAATGTAATATTTATATATGCTTGTAATAAAGAATCCTTTTAGTTATTTATTTATGTAATTCATTTTTATATTTATTTGTTTTATAATAATTTACTTTTATTCTTTTATTGTAATAACAATGAAACATTGTATTCTATAATAAAGTGTTCCATTATTCTTGGAACTAATTAAATATTTATATCTTACTTATAAATAAGAATTCCATTCTTATTTATTATTATAATTCATTTCATTCAATTTTGTTTATTAATTAATACTTGCAATTATTGTATCTTTTCATAAATAAGAGTTCACCTAGTATCTCTTATTACAATTTAATTTACAATTATTAATCTATTTCAAACTCTTTTTGTATTCAAATTCATCAATTAAGTATTCGAATTTGAATTGTCTTCCCCTCAAACACAAAAGTACAGTAGAGGTCATGTATAAATCCATCACACATGTCCTGGTGTTTCCATCAGAACAACAGAGATCTCGATCCCTCTACAACTTCTTTAGTTTTGCGCGAAAATTCCCTGGATTTTCTTATGCATGAATGCAATGCAAAAACATGTGTCCTGTCTATTTCGAGGTGCTAATCCTGCGATGTTACATAAAACCTCCAAATTAATTTTATTTTTAGTGTCTAGAGAGTATATTAAGTTGACAACATTCACAAAATATCAAAAGACTAAGAAAGAATCAAGTTGGAACTGAAAATAATGGCTTAAGCAACAAAAGATAGAATCTCTCTAGAAAAACAACAGGAACAAACATGTTTCACCCACTTAGGAATGTCAAGAAACTTTTTGATTTTTATGCATACAGAGAATGAATTTTTTTAATTTCAATATAAATATGAGTTCAGTCTGAGTTACATAAAAAATCATAAAAATCTTTTCATGAACAGTAGCATGCAAGAATATGCAACTCCAAATAGTTTTGTCAACACTAAAACATCCAAATGGTTAAAACTTGGAATTTTATTTAAAACTCCAAAAATAAAACCAAACGAAAAATCTCTTACAACATCAAGAGTGCAAAAAAAAAAAAAAAAGAAAAACAACCAGATTGCCTCCCGTAAAGCGCTTTCTTTAAAGGCATATAGCTAGCCTTACTTACCTCGCTTTCAGGAGGGAACACGGTGTGTGAGTAATGCTTATTGATTCTCCCCTTTTCAATATTGGAAAGTCAACATGATAACAAAATACCAGTTTCCCATGGTGTGATCAATCCAATAAAGATACTTAAAAGTTTAAAGCATGATAGAATACACCATGGAGCATAAATCAAGAATCAAATCTAACTTTCTTCCTATGCATTATTATTTTATAAATGAATGAATCACAATAATTAGGAGTATACCAATGCATACTATTAGTACATGAATGCAACTTATAATTATTATCGCATAAATAGGGCTTTATCACCTCCCCTTTCATAATACTTACAAGTAGTAAAAACAAAGTTGACAATATAATTACTAGATTCAGGAAACTTTGTTAGTTTTGGATCATAGAGAGGATCATTAAAATTATCATAACAAACATTAGCATGATTTCCTATTTCAAAATAGTTGCAAGAATTTATATCATCATTAACATCATGGTTGCAAGTAGGATTTCCATAAGATAATTCAATATCATGCATATATTTCCTACATAAAGCATATTTTTCATCTATGGTGTAAATAGGAGAATTCAAGAATGATATAGGACTCTCATGAATGAGAGTATCATCATCACCAGTAGTCAAACTTAGTATGTTTCTCCTCTATGGTGTAAATAGGACTCTCATGGTTGGATATGAAAGAGAAAGTGAAGGTGATTAAGAGCCAATTACAAATAGATGAGACTGTGAAGATAATACCCCCAACTCAAATTGGGCATTTGCAGAAACAAATAGCAAGACTCAAAATAATTCCAAAGACCAAATGGGGAAGATGCAGATACAATTTATCAAGAGCCAAATACAAGTGCAAGATTAATATAATGCACGGCATGGAAATATGCATTAGGAAGTAATTGAAATGCACAAAATATAATAACATGCAATTTCTACTATGGAATATTTCCCGGGCATTACAATCATGGAGGATATGAGCAGGAGATCGATGATGGTGGAGATGATGCCTCTAGTGATGGTTCCTCCTCCAATCTTTCTTTGACGATGCCTTTCTTCTCTATAAAAAAATCATGGATTCATCTAGTGCTCCTCCTCCTCGTGGAAATATCTAATATAAATGAGGTATTGGTTTTAGGATTAAGGGAGTCCATAGCAAAAAATGTGAAGCCTGTAGTGCTTTCTGGGTGTCAAGTGCCACTTCCAGGCGGCAAGAGCCTAGTGGCTCATGGGGCCAGACATACTGTCCGCAGCTGTCTCCCTTTGCGAATCTTCGTCTTCTTAATAGAAATGGTGCCCTATTTTTTCATAGAATTTTTCAGGGTCCATAAGGTTCCAAAAATAAATAAAGAAGTAAATACAAGGATGTTCTGCCTTCTAGAAATCAATAGCATTGTAGCCCAAAAAAATCAATAAAATTTGGTGAATCTCAACCAAAATATGATATTGATCAGCTTTAAAAATAATAGAGTTATTAGCGGTCGAGATGAGGGACCTCTACTCCTCTGTCTCGCGTCGTACCCACGCCACGTCCTCGTGTTTGGTCGAGAGGAGGGAAAGGAGTTGTGCCACCGCCCAATATGTGTCATCCTCCTCTATGAGTGTGCTTACAAGTTAGTACTAATATCAATCCGGTACTTATTTATTTGCCAATTATTCTACAAGTAGTTGGAAGAAGTGATTGAGAAGTATGATAAAACTAGTGTAAAAAATGCAAGAGAAACACATTGGGATTGGGGTGCAAAATATGTATTACAAATATGTGACAAAAAAAGTGCAGTTCAAAGATGCACTCTCCCCATCCTGTAATATAAGATGTTATTACAACCTATATATAAGTTAGCAGGTTGTAATAACGTCTTATATTACCAAAGAGTAGCAAAAACACAATATAGAACATGTCAGTTTAGAATACATTACAAACTACTCCCTCCGTTTCAAAATATAAGATGTTTTAGGTTTGTGAAGAAAATGAATCTAGACTTGTTTTAGTATGTAGATTCACTCAACTTTGGAATGAATCTACACACTAAAACAAGTCTAGATACATTTTCTTTACAAACCTAAAACATCTTATATTTTGAAACGGAGGGAGTAGTTCTGAAGAGTGTTAGGGAAGAAAATGTTCTCTAAGTTAATATGGGTTGTTGCAAAAGGTAAAAGAAATATAACAAATAAAAATTATTTATTTAAAATTCTAAACAAAAGAAGTGCTCCTGTTAACAAAACCATTGAAATGCATCCAACGAGAAGAGACAGTAGATTCGGAAGATTAAAAAATCATCCAGATAGAGTAACTCGCAAAAGTAGAAACGCATCCAAAACAGGGATCGAATGCTTTATGAACACCTAGATTACAGCACACTGTAAAAATAATATTTTTTTGCGAATCAGTAAAAATATTTTTTGACCCTTTTTTACAAGGTAAGAACTTTTCTTTTATCAAAATAGGTCGTCTTCAGGATGTGCCCATCCAGGTTTGATAAGTACATGTATTATTAACTTAAGTAAATTTTACTAGTGCTCCATGCCTCAGAGTAAAAAAACACGAGTTTAACTGACATCCAGTTTGGACCACAGGCCGTCAGCTAGCTTTGCAGAGAGACCCTGCAGGCTCGAGTACTGAAGTCGGCACATCCTTAATCGTGCTCGGTTAACAGGTTAGCTCAAACTAATTAGGCACCGCTTTCACACGTCCGTCGTCCGTCCGGCTGATGGAGCATCGGGCATTTGCCTCCGCTGCAGGGCTCCTGCCACAAAACATACTCCAAGTAGCCAAGCCACGGCAACGGAACGGAAGGCGTCAGAGGCAACCCCGACATACGATTAACCCATGATGAAGGCCCCTCCCCGCTTCCAAAGTCTTCTTCCATCCATCACACCCAAGGAAAGTAAAGAATTATTGCCCGGTTAGCTTAGCTCCACCTACCGGCGCACACTGCACCCCAGCCCTCTCGATCCCTTCTATATATACGCTATACCCTCCTGCTTACCTCCCTCCCCCTCTTCCCCTCTAGCTCCCCTCCTCGCTCTGCCCAGCTCATCGATCCATTGATCGTCGCAGCAATGGCGCCACTTGCGACCTCAGCTGCGAGGTCGAGGACCTTCCTGATGCTCTCTGCCCTCCTCTGCATTCTCCTCTGCTCAGGTAATGTGCACGCGCCGCCGTCCCGATACCGTGGCCGCGAGTTAACCGAACGACGGAGCGTAACACTAACTGATAAGGTTTTCTTGGAATGTGCGTGCGTGCGTGCAGAGGTCTGCGTGCAGCAATGCGGCGCGGCGATCGGCATCAACTACGGGCAGGTGGGTAACAACCTTCCGACGCCGACGCAGGTGGTGTCTCTCCTGTCGTCGCTGCGTGTGGGCAAGGTGCGCATCTACGACGTGAACCCGCAGGTGCTGGCGGCGTTCGGCGGCACGGGCATCGAGCTGATCGTCACCGTGCCCAACGACCTGGTGCAGCCGATGGCCGCCAGCGCGGGGCAGGCCATGCAGTGGGTCACCGCCAACATCAGGCCCTACTTTCCCGCCACCCGCGTGACGGGCATCGCCGTGGGCAACGAGGTGTTCACCGACGACGACGAGGCGCTCAAGGCCAGCCTGGTCCCCGCCATGCGCAACCTGCACGCGGCGCTGGCGCAGCTGGGCATGGACGGCTACGTGCACGTCTCCACGGCCAGCTCCCTCGGCGTGCTCGCCAACTCCTACCCGCCGTCGCAGGGCGCCTTCACCCCGGACTGCGCCGCCCTCATGCTCCCCTTCCTCCGCTTCCTCGCCGAGACCAGCGCCCCCTTCTGGATCAACGCTTACCCCTACTTCGCCTACAAGGCCGACCCCGCAAAGTACGTACAGTAATTCGACGATCCACGATACTCTTTTCCGCCACGTCAGCGTACGTTCCTTTCTAACGTGGACTCCACGTGTGTGTGCATGTGCAGCGTGTCGCTGTCCTACGCGCTGTCGGACCCGTACCACGTGGGCGCGGTGGACCCGTACACCCACCTGCAGTACACGAGCATGCTGTACGCGCAGGTGGACGCCGTGAGCTTCGCGGCGGCGCGGCTGGGCTACGGCGGGATCCCAGTGTACGTGTCGGAGACCGGGTGGCCGTCCAAGGGCGACGCCGACGAGGTGGGCGCCACCGTGGAGAACGCCCGCCTCTACAACCGGAACCTGCTGGTGCGGCAGGTGGGCAACGAGGGCACGCCGCTGCGGCCGCGCCAGCGCCTGGAGGTCTACCTCTTCGCGCTCTTCAACGAGGACATGAAGCCCGGCCCGACCTCCGAGAGGAACTATGGCCTCTACCAGCCCGACGGCAGGATGGTCTACAACGTCGGCCTCACGCAGCAGCAGACGGCCACGTCGGCGGCGTCCCTCTCCCTCGCCGCCTCCTCCGCGTCGCCATCCACCACCATGGTGAGTTACTCATCCATTTCACTACCTCTCCTTCCATTTCACCAGGTAGTACGCAGTACGTTTAGCTTTAGTGAGAATATTTACTATGCAATGTTACTTTGCCATGGAACTACCTAGTCTGTCAGAGATCTGGTACAGCATATCTATCAGGATCACATATCTTTTCCAGTGGATCCATCGATCGGTCATACAGTGATTCTTTTCCTCTCAAGATCCGCGTTCCCCACAGCAACGTCAGCCAAGGTGCAATGCACATGTGGATCACCGTTGGCCCAAGCATAGGCTGGACTTTATTAGTAGAACGTACTGCTGCTATAAGAAAGTCTTCTTATCTAAACTTTATTAGTGATCCATCTCCATATGCACGATGCGTATCAAATTGACGAGACATCATGGCACCCTCGCTCGGCAAGGAAAGAAAATTAACCAACACAAATAAGGGTACACGGGCACGCAGCTAGTGTCCTAGGCGGCAGTTTTCCAGTGACCTAGCTGAGTCGCACGGTTATTCTTTCCCTTGTTTGCACTTAAAGTGCTACTCGGATGCAAGTCACCAAATCACTTCATTTAGAAAGAGAGAGAAAGTAGGAGTACAAAGAAAGCATTAGGGCATGTACAATGCTAGAGAAGGCATGCCTTCTCTTAGCCCTCCACGTCATTTAGAGAAGACACAATATATAACTTGTACAATGCATTATCTCTTATTGCTATCTCTAGCAATTAATAGAATTACCTATTTTTAGTAAAAAAATGGTTGAGTAAGAGAAGGCATATGATACAATGGAGAAAAATAGTCTTCTCTTATTGCTAAGAGATCATCCCTTAGCTAAGGGAAGACAACCCTCTCTCTCTTATTTCTCTCTCCTCCAACTAAGCAAAAATCCAACGTGGCGAGCATAAGAGAAGGCTGACGTCACCGCATTGTACGTGCCCTAAGGCGGGATCATATCTAGTACTGCCACGAAAAAAGGAATGTTTAGCTAGCCTTTGCATGCACACGGTTGACGCTTGAGTTCACACTGCATGCAGTCTTGTACTACTAGGAAACTTCACAGGTCCAATTTGTAAGGCCGATTCCTCCTTTTTTTTGTAATACTACACGTATGATCTTCAGCAATCAAGGAGAAGGAAATTTCCAAATATTCCTTGTGCATCTGCGCACATAAGAATAGAGAATAAATTCCAAAGTGTTCCTTTCAGGCACGCTTATCGCACGGTTTAGTATCTTGTGGGGGGCAAACTTTCATGATTGAACAATCGGCGTTAGGTGCATATGCGATTCTTCTCCACCCGAATGTATAAGTTTTTGGTAGTGGAGCAAAAATGACGGTTTATAATTAATCACGTACATCACCGAAAGCAGATGAGATGAACATGATTGCTTTGAGCGGAAAGACCCAGAGGCATTAGTCTTAATTTGTTGCTTAATTTGGAGAAGTAGGGTTTTATAAGATGTTGAAGCCTCTTTCACCACGTTTACTATTTTTATCAACTTACAAGGTTTCACCTTTGGTGATGATGCAGGATGTCAGGAAAGACTTCACCACGCTGTGCCTCTTCTCAGCTCTGGCCATCCTGCTTACCTCCCAGGCTTTCCTACTGGGATAGCCAAAGCACCCAAACGGTGTGGCCATTTGCATGCAAGCGCAACAATGCAAAGCAAATGGCCTTGACTTTTGTGGACCAAAAGCCTCCCTCCCAGACCAAAGGGGGGAGATGATGCACCATCTGGAGGTATGAAATGGCCCCCTTGCGCGCCCATCTTATCATAGATGACACAAACTTTTATTTTCTTTGTCATGTGGGGAGCTTTATATCCCCATGCCCCAGCCACCCCAGAGGGAAAGTCACTTTTCATTTCCATTCCACATGCTCTCCTCTCCCCCATAGGCTACCAATAGAAAACCATCACAAAATATGTGTATACATTAGTATTAGACCACACATACATGACACATGAATACACCATAGGAGGAGGACGATCTGGAACACTTGGTCACAAGGGCTCCTCCCCTTTTTGCCATTGCAGGAGGCAAAAGGAAAGCATGGTGTAGGCCACAGGAAAAGGCTCCCCTTTGCGATGTGGAAGGCACTACCTACGTACTACTACGTACCCTTGGCCCTTAGCTTGTGGACGGCACAGCGTGTAAATATTGCTGAGGAAAAGCTCCGTTTTGTGAGACACACATGCATGGGGGTTCCGGAAGATGGAGAGAAAGCTAGGGTGGCCGATCATGTTGCTGCTGCCTGCGGGATTCGCTTTTCGGCGCCGAGAGCTTTCTTCCCTTTGCCATGTCAATCTGCGGTGGTGTTAGGCCGATGTACATATATTATTGATTGTATTCGTTTATTTGTTGTAAGCTCACCCTCCCTCGCTGCGGCTGATGATCAGTTGGTGTACGGGGTGTGGGCGCTGATGTAATAAATAACTGGAAAACTATGAGGAGTATATATATGACTATCATTGATTGCAATTCTATTCCCCTCTCGTATATGAATATTCAGATTCGTATATGAGGAGTACCAATGTCCTTATTGCTCTTTCTGTGAGCAATAATCTGCAGCCCCAGACAAAGATGGACTGAAGACTAGTTCTACTCTCAAATTAGACTCTGCTTCGGTTCACGTTAGGGCCTCTTTGATTCACAGGGTAAATAGTATTTGACACAATAGGCAAGACTAGTAAACTGTAGCAAGATATGTTAGGTAATAAAAAAATGTTCTAAAGACATCGTGCAAAGTAATCATTAGAAAAAACTTCCCAAATTTTGCGTGTGAATCCATATCGTTTGATTCAAATCCATATCATTTGAATCAAACGACTACATAGGAAAGGAACCTAAGGATGACATTCCTGAAAAGGTCCTACGAAATTCTTTTGGAAGAGTCCTAAATGGGCTCCCGTTGTCGGAGAAAAATTCCAATTTCATGAATTTTACCGAATACATGGCTCGCAGTGGGAACGACAGCAGATAAGTTGAGAAGCATTAAACATTTTATTCAGAAAGTGAGGCATTCCCACTGCATCATATTCATAACTCTTTATAGCATTTGCATCCATTACAAGCCGTTGTGTTATTGTAATAAGAGAAAAAGACTACACATTCCACACCAGCTACATAGCATGCCTCCTATTCACAAAGTGTCACTCTAGCCTGACCTGGAACTGAACTTTGAAATTGGTTCAGGCAAGTCTCACCTGGAACTTTCCGGTAGCAACATAACTCACACGAAAACCATGGCCTTGGCCAGCTCAAGGGCCCTTTCCCTTCCGAAGAGCTTCTCCACAATGGCAAGCGAGAATTCCATGGAAGTGCCTGGACCTTGGCTAGTGATCAGGTTTCCATCCACAACTACTCTGTTCTTGCATTCACTTTGGTCCGCGAGTTTGTTCCACATAGCAGGATAGGATGTAGCCTTCTTTCCCTGATGTAAAAAAGAATAACGTGCAAATTACAGAAGTGCTTCAGTGTGTCTGTTTCACTAGGATTCAATGTTTATCTACTACTATACCTTCAGCAGGCCATGTGGCTCAAGGGCAATTGCAGGGGAGGCGCATATGGCCCCATACAGTTTGTTTGCCTCAGCTTGCTTCTTGATCAGACCGATCAATTCATCTGATTTGGCATACGCTTGGGCACCACCAAGACCACCCTATCCAAAAATGGGAGCTCATAAGATAATGTCTAAATGTTATAATGGTCAAAAGTGATGTATAGAAAACTTACAGGTAACAAAATGAGATCATACTGCTGCTTAAGGGCATCATTCAATAGCACATCAGCAACCATCTTCATGTTCCTGGATGCAACAATCTCCAAGGTGCCTTCCAAAGATGCCACAACAACATTTGCTTTCGCCCTTCGAAGAATGTCAATAATCATAATTGCCTCCATCTCCTCTGTACCATTAGCAATTGGCACAAGAATCTGCAGCAGGAGAACAAGATCTTGATCTGTTAATGGAGCAACATATAGTTTGAACCCAGCATCTAGGGCAATGAAGAATCACATGTCACAAGGGTAATTGTAACCAAATAAGCATGTGTAACTTAATTACAACTCAGCAGTATTTCAATTGCTTGCTGGGTGGCTTCTGTGGTTTAATCCAAGTCATCCATTGAACTGTGTCTGGGTACTATCTAGCGGCTAAAATTTCCATCTATCTCTCCATATGTACGAATCAAGCTAGAAAGACACATTTCTGATAGAGATCATCTCAAACAGAAAAGGCAAGTTATTAAACACACTTATCTTCGCCTTCAATCTATTAAAGCTTATTGATCTAGCTTTAGTAAGCACACAATGAACTCTCTACCATGTCAAGGAAAAATGTGTACACCATAAACCATGGTACGCACAGTTAAAATGTGTACTACCCAATCCTACCTTTATGGTTAAGGAACTTTGTTTTCCTAGTTCAATTTGTACTACATCCTACCTTTGTATTAGAAACCTTTAATTATTTGCCCTGTTATCATGCGGGTCTTCCAAGAAAAAATCTGTTATCAAGAAAAATCATACCAGACTATTTGAATGGTTTCAGCAAGGATAAATTTTTAATACTCTATGACATGAAAATAAAACAAATGAATGCTACATGAAATAATTAGGTTTCAACGCATACCTGAGGACCTTCACCAACATTCCAACTAATTGAATTTAGCTCCTTCATTGAAAACTCCGCGCCATGCTGAGGACGCATAACCTAGAATATAAAATCGCTTCAGTTGGCATGTAAAACAACAGCTGTGAAAGTATGAGAACTACACCTAGGCAGAACAAATGAAGGCAAGAGAATGTTGCAAGAAGGATACTAATCGGCCGAATGATATACACATAGATAATTCCAATGCAGAGAAGTTACAAAATAAAACACATACATAAAATTCTGCATTGTAACCAGTTTGAGCGAGAATGTGGATCAAAGATTTTAAAGCCAAAAAACTCGTTCATGTGCACAAAATGGCTATCATTCTCAATAGAATTTACCAAATTTTGATAGGCAACTAGAACTAGAAATAGAGAAATTTCATCAACTAATATTTGTAATTTACATACGAAGGTGCAGTGTGAATAATTTCTGCAAACATAAAAAGAGGTGATTGTTTATTTATCATTTTTTCAGGGCGAAGTATAAAATACAAAATAAGATGCTGAACAAATTTCCACCCCTACATAGCAAAAAAACTGCAGGAATGCCAGTTCCTAGACGAACTAAATAGCCTGATTATTTCACCATCAAGAAGCAACATGACACTGTACAATTGAGTAGTAAGCACCACAAACATGTGAATTTTTGTTGTACATAAATTCCTGCGATGGACATCTATGAGAATGGATGTATACAATGCTGAAAAATAGTCCCTACCATTGGTCCAGCTACTTCATCAGCCTTTTCTTTGCCACACAGTTGTTCAACCAAAACAACGGAATATTCCATGGTTGTTCCTGGGCCACGGCTAGTTACACATTTCCCATCGATCTGCACCCTTGATTCTACAGCGTTCACCTCTGAAGGAAGTTTATCCATAAAAGCAGGATAGCAAGTTGCCTACACGAACACAAGAATGAGCTTCACCCGAATGAAAGGTGATAATACAAGGTATACAGAAAATGAATAATGGGTGACAGTATATAACCTTTAATCCATTGAGCAAACCCCAAGATCCTAGTGCCACAGCTGGCGCAGCACATACTGCAGCATAAAGCTTACCCTTCTCTACATGTTTTTTAACCATATTCTCCAAAACTTTGCTGTCTCTGAATGTGGAAGCCCCAGGCATCCCTCCCTACACAAAACAAAACAAAAATAAACAAAACGAAGTCAGAATGAAGCAGACAAAGTTCATGGACAGCAGCGGTTTTCCATACACGGAAACACGTGATACCCTAGCAAACAAATAGGTGGATCAACTCTTGGACAGGCCTGAACTTAGTATTCCAGTGATTGTCGAACAGATTCAGAGAACTGAGGAAAATAGAGCCGAATTAAGAGTTCAGTTACAGGATATCTACGCTAATACAGAGGAAAGTTTGGCAAGAAATCGAAAGGCGGCTAAGGTTTAACCCAATTACATAATGGATGCCGAAACCATAAGAAAATCAGGCTAAATAGCAAGTTCACGAAGAGGACAAACAACAGAGCAGTTGAACTGAAGTGACAAACTGTAAAGTGTAATTGTAGGATTACTGATGTACTGCTCATACTATATGTAACATCTATAATTCTGTATCGATATCATCATAGGATCTTCCTCCGTTCATAGCATGCATGATCAACATACTACCAAATAAATCCTGACAACGGATAGTTTGTTTTAAATTGATGCACAAGTACTACATACAAAAAAACAATCCAATAACAAAAATCTGGAGACAGAAGTCAAGAGAACGCCATGATTTTCTCTCCATTCACAATAGCCAGATGAGGCAAAGCAACAATTCTAGAACAACATATGTAGGAGCTCTGAAATAGCAACAATTATCCTCCTAAATCCGGAGGAGGACAATAGAGCTCCATTTCCTATGTTCAAATTTCTAGGTCATCTGATGATCCTTAGACTGGAATTTCGATTCAGAAAGGTCACATGTACAATTTGTAATGTGGATAAACATAAACATATGGTTTCTTCATTACACAATCAAATTCAGTCATTCCCTGTTTTGTCACCATTCACCAACAGACACATTCCGGTACCAAGGCATCTAAATTTTGTTGCGCTCGAGCTCAGGTTAATTTACCATGTTTTGTCCAATGTAAAGGAATTTAGTTACAAATAAAGAGTTGCTTCGAAACCCTCGTTGTCTGCATTCCCGAAACAACAAGAGCCAGAGTTAATCAGTACAGGCTAGGGGAGCATGTATGTGACTAACGGGGAGCGAGATGAGGTCGAAATCGGTTTCGGCGAGGTCGTCGAGGAGGGCGTCGGCGACGAGCTTGACGCCCCAGGCGGCGGCGACCTGCGCAGCCGCGGGCTCGACGGAGGCGACGGAGACTTCGGCCCCTGCGCGGCGCAGCACGTCGATGGTGATGACGGCCTCCATCGGCTCCGTCCCGTTCGCGATCGGCACCAGCACCTGCAGCATCCGCCGCAGTTAGGGAACCACGAAACACCCTACCACGCCGTGGGCTGAGGAAAGGGGATAGGGTGCTTGCTAGCTTGCTTGCCTTCTTGGGGGCAGGAGAAGACGCCATGGTCTGCGGGGACGACGAAGCGAGCGCGCGGGTTAGGGTTTGGAGGCGGCGGAGGAGAGGAGGTGGGGAGGGGGAGGAGGGGGTTCTGAGAGTGGAGAAGACGAGTGGCCGCGTGGCCATTTTTTTCGGTGCTTCTTTCTCAAAGCTTCGGTGGGCTGTTCCAGAAGCGCGGACACCGTGTGCGCCGACCGGATGGGGGTGGGTGTCAAGTCATATTTTTTCCCGTCTGAGACCATGCCACTGCAGTAATCCGATTTGGGCCGTTTTGGTGCATCTGGGCTGTTCATTTAAGCAAGGTCTACGAACGCCAATCAGGTCTGCCCGTTTAGGCCAATTCAGTGATCTATAAGAGAGCATCGAAAGTTATAGCGAATAGGCTAAAAATTTGGGAAGAACTGTCGACTTTTGTTTCGAGACGGTTAATCAATACTAGCATAATATCCGTGCGTTACTACGGGTCATATCGCATAACTGTATAAGCATGAATATTCTTCTATATTTCTTTTTTACATATCTTTTTTTCACCGCTCCACCAACACATGATTGGCATAATTCTTTATCACTGCTTAGATTCCTACTTTATTCCAAGAGATAGATTGCTAACAAATAATATTCGGTATTGAACGAATAAGAAATAACTAATTTGTATTAATCATTAAGAATTATTCCATCAAACTTTAGCATTATAATGAACCTTGCAGACAATCCCAAATAAACCTTGATCAACAATAGGCTCAACCATGTTTCTCAGTGAATCAAAGAGATTAGACTGAATACATGCACTTTGGACATTTGGTACATCCGAATTATGTGGTTGGCTTCTAGTGATATCATGCATGTAGAGTTACAGACAAACACTTAAGAACAAAATGTTGGTAATTCTAACAAAACATGAATCCAACAATACCCTGTTTGGGTTGATATGTAGAGACTGGCACATCCTTCTTTTTTTTGTTAATCACTTGTCTCTTTTTTTTCTCTTCATTGTTATTGATAGAAGAAGGGTATGTTCCTGTTTGTGATATTCTTAGTCATGTACATCTCAAATCACAATTTGTATTCACATTATAAAATCTAGTTTGTATCTGGATATTTTCGTGTTTTCTCTGTCTCAAAATAGATATCGCATATTTGTCTAAATTTAAATGTATCTAGACACTATTTAGTACTTCCCGACCATATTATTTGACTTAGATTGTATTTAGTCAAATTTTAGTGCAGATACATCCGTATCTAAAAAATTTGATTCAACCAATATGGGTTGGAGCGAGTATAATGCATTCAAATTTTTACAAATTCACAGCATCTAGGACATAAACATGAGTAGATGAAGCTCTTAGTCGGGCAGAGCCGGAGCTACCTGATCTACTACACCCGTGTGTAGCTGCACCGAAGAAAAATAAATGGCTAACCGGTGATGACGGGGTGTCCTTGAATGGCGAGCAAGATGGACAACCGCCCAAGATGCGTACGCACATTGATGTAAGCGGCACAGGACAAGACAAGACATCCACGACCAAAGCAGTAGCGGAGGCACCATCGTTGGCCTCAGTTGATGGCTAAGGAGAGATAATAGCAGGGAGGCACTTCGATTCAGCAGCGACATAGAGACGAATATTCCATGGAGAGTTGTCGGCGACACGGGGGATTGCAGTTCCACCGCCCAGACCAAAGAGCTAGGGCTCAGCGCTACTCCCGCCCCCTCCAATCCAGCCACCATGGCTCAGCGCCACTCCCATACCCTCCAATCCAGCCACCATTAACAGAAAAGAGGGGAAAGGAGCGGAGCAGGGGCTCACGGAGGATGGCGACGAAGACGACAAGATATTTGTGGATGCACCAGATTGGGAATCGACACTGCAATTCGAGTCCATGGCCGCCACCCATCGCCACCTATTCGAGCAAATGCACCAGATCGAACATATCGACGGCTCCTCAGCTGGGAAGAAAGGCATGGCTCGCGATAGAGATCCTGCCGAAGAGGAGGTGCTCGTCACATCTGCGGGAGACTCGGGAAGTTAGGGCGACGCCGGCAACCTGGGACAGAGGCGGGGATGGGGTAGGGTATGTAGGGATTCGTAGCATGGAAAACAAAAAAATTCTATCGCATGAACACACAAGTCAAGATCTATCTACTAGATTGCAGCAACGAGTTGATGGAGTACTAACCCTCGAAGATCCAAAGCGGTTAACGAGAGCAGATTCTCGTGGATGATGTAGTCTTACACTTCCGATCTCAAGATCGCGTAGACGATCCTTCCGGCGCTACGTTAAAGGCGCTTCATGATCGGTCACGTTCGGTACTCGATGAAGACCTTCCTCTCCCTTGTTCCAGCAGGCAGCGGAGGTTGTAGCACTCTCCTCGTGATTCCGGCAGCACGACGGCGTGGTGTCGGAAGTAGAGGGGAGATCCCGCAGGGCTTCGCCTAAGTCGGAGCGAGTATGGTGGAGTATGAGAGAGGGCCTTGGAAATCTAGGGTTTAGAGGCACCAAGGGGAGAGTTGCAGCCGGCGGCTAGGGTTTGGGATACCCCAACTCGGCGACTTGGGAGGAGATCCCTAGATGGTGGCGGCAGCAGCACTTGGTGGTGGTGGTGGCGCCTTAGGCTAGGGTTTGGAGGTGTAGGGAGAGGGGGCGCCCTACCCCTCCTTATATAGGAGGGGAGAGGCGGTTTGGGGAGGAGGGAGTCCTGCTCCAACTCCTCCTCATGGCCGGTGGGTGGGAGGGAGTGGGACTTCCTCCCCAAGTAGGTTTCCTACTCTCCCTCTACCAAGCAAACTTCATATTTGACTTTTTCAAATTGGCGTTTGACTTTCAAGCTTGGATTTGATTTCTCTCATCATATTGCCCAGCCAAGTGACCTAGTACATGATGCAACCATTCCACATTGTCATGACACATCCATGTACCCTTCCCCTCCGGAGTGCCGGACCTTCCATACCCTTCTAGAACATTCCTAGTGAAAACACCGGAATCTTTTCCGAACTCTGAAACAGGACTTTCCTTATATGAATCTTATTCTCCAGACCATTCCGGATCTCCTCGTGATATCCCGGATCCCATCCGAGACTCCGAACAACATTCGGTCTCATACTCATCATTCCATAACTACTAAACAACATCGAATCCTTAAGTGTGTCTCCCTACGGTTCGTGAATTATGCGGACATGACCGAGACACTTCTCCGATCAATAACCAATAGAGGAATCTGGAAATTCATATGGCTCCCACATATTTCTACGATTAATTTGTGATCGAATGAACCACTTACATACAATACCAATTTCCCTTTGTCTCACGATAGTTTACTTATCCGAGGTTTTGATCGTCGGTGTCTCCGCATACCTAGTTCAACCTCGTTACTGATAAGTACTCTTTTCTCGTTCCCGTGGTATGTGATCCCTTGTGAGCCATTCACATGCTTGCAAGCTAATTGGATGACATTCCACCGAGAGGGCCCAGAGTATATCTATTCGTCATATGGATGGACAAATCCCACTCTTGATCCATGTGCCTCAACACATACTTTCCGAACACTCAATGCCACCTTTATAGCCACCCAGTTACGGTGTGGTGTTTGATGTCATCAAAGCATCCTTCCAATGATGGTTATTAGCATGATCTCATGGTCGAAGGAATTAGGTTACTATGTATTAGAAAGCATATAGCAAATGAACTATATTAAATGACTTGATCTTTATGCTACGCTTAACTATAGGAGTATGTCCATCACATCATTCTCCTAATGATATGACCATGTTGTTAATAACATCTTCTATGTTCATGATCAGGAAATCATGATCATATATTAACCAACAAGCTAGTTTAACAAGAGGCTTTACTAGAGACTCTTTTATGTTTACAAATCACACAAGTATTAATGTTTCCGATTAATACAATTATAGCATGTTATGTAAACATTTATCATAAGCATGAAGATATGATAATAACCACTTTATTATTGCCTCTTGGGCATATCTCCAATAGTCTCCCACTTGCACTAGAGTCAATAATCTAGTTTTAAACCTTTGTGTATTCAACACCTATGGCTTTTCAGTGTTGTATGTACACTATTGCTAGTGGTCAACTGATCTCCGGATCTGACACTTCCAGGTCCGTGTGTAGTTGCATGTCTTTGCGTCTCTACGCATCACTCATTCTCTAATGAGATGGCTTTGTATAAATTTGGTCCTTTGGTGAGACCTTTAGTTCTTTGGGGTTAAATCATGTTGATAATATTGTCGTACAATATATCTTCATAGTACTATCCCGCTGTGAACTAAACCTAGTTTGATAACAAACTACTTGACACAAATGCCCTCTTTTGCTGCTATTATAGCAGTCATACACTTAGCCTTTTGTTGTAGTATCTGTCACAATATATTAACTTTGGAACTCTTCCAAATCCATTATGGAACTTATTTTTCCATTATATTGTGCCAACCTTAGTTTAGATTGAGATAAACTTAATTTGTACTTTGTGACAAAACTAGTATCAATGTAGTACTTTTACAATGAACTAACCATCTATTTGCCACTTCTACAAAATAATATACTCTTAGTTCTTCCAAAAGATCATAAGAATATCCTTACTATCGTCCAATGATCATCTTATGAATCATTCTGGTATATGCTCATAACATTTAGAGCACATGACATATCTGGATTTGTACATATAACAATTTGATTGATATAAATACTCTTTGTGATTTCATACATCAAGTATCAATCTATACTTGAATCTTTGTTCCACTTACCAAGTGTCAATACACTTGAATATATCATCAATATTGAACCATTCAATCCTTTCTGTGCGACAAGAACCTTTCTTGTAGTTTCTATATTGAACTTATTCAATACATCATCTATGTACTTTCGGCACAACCATATTAGCGTCTATTGATGCCAAATATTTGGGTTTTGCCTAAGTCTTTCATCGGGATGAAATTCTCAATATGTGTTAATAAAAGATACATCATTTCCAATCAACAATATGTCTTCCACATAATGTATTAGAAACATGTCTTAGCGCTCCCACTTAATTTCTTGCAAATGCAAGCATCTTCATTGTCTCCGATAAAATTAATCTTTTTTAACAGTTTCATCATAGTGAAGATTCCAACTCCGCGATGCTTACTTCAACCATTGTAGTTTGCATACGTTTTTAGCATCCTTTGAATTAACAAAACCCTTTGGACCATGTTATGCACATGTCCTAGGTAACAATTCTATTAGAAGAACTTATTTGGTTTATTCAACTATCACATAACAAAATTATGTGTAGTGGTTGCTACACTAATCCGTATAGACTAAATATCGCTATGAAAGATCAAATCTTATCATATACAACCTTTGAACATTGTTGTGAACTCTTTCCCAACATGTCGACTATTTCATAGATGTGAAACATCCATGTCTATTTTTTTATAGATCCAAACATGACTGTAAGGTCTTACATCTTTATCGAGGGTCCTTCAAGTTCAAAGCTTGATTTCTCGTGTATGGAACTATCACGGATTTTATGGATTTAAGTCATTTTACGGAGTCAGGGCCCATCATCGCTTCTTTGCATGTAGTTCGTTCATTATTCTCAAATAATGATTCAACCCTCAAATCTTGGTATTTGATTGTTTACCCAACCTACTTGGTTTAATAGAAACTTTGACCTCCGTAACCACAACCTTTGAGTCACGTCAGCCATGAGCATTGTTGCTGCCTCCGGAACACATTTCGGTGCTGCACAACTTTGCACATATATAGCTAAGGTTCTTTTAACCTTGTCAAAGTTCTATTGTCCTCCCACTTAACTTTTCACGGAAAATTCCTTCTCAAAGAAACTTGACGTTCTAAGCGACAAACACTTTTGTCTTTGGTGTTATGGAGGAATACTCAACTATTATTCAAAATAACATGCAAAGATATGTTCATCCGATTTTGGTTGCAAACATCTTTCTTATGCATAGCATACCAATTTTTAAGAAAGGACAACTTGGGTTTTATCCCAAACCATAACTTTATATGGTGTCAATTCAACGGATTATGATGGAGCTCTTTTCAGTGGAAAAACGGTAGTCTCTAAAGCTTTTAATCTTTAAAATATAATGGCAGTTTTATGAATTACACCTTTGATCTTACCATGTCAAACAAGGTTTAATTACATATCTCGAGCGCTCCATACTCTTATGGTGTTTCGGGAAATGCAAATCCACGAAACGATTCCTTAAATCTTAGGTATTATGCTAAACTTGTAACTCAAATATCTTCCTTTATGATCTAATCATAAACTATTTTTATTCTTGTTACAATGATTTTGCACTTCATCTTGAAAGTCTTTGAACTTTTCAAATGTTTCATACTTCATCCTTATTAAGTAAATATTCATATATTCACTCAAATTTTCGGAGAAAGCATATAAAGTTGAAATCCATCGCTCTTGACTACACATAATGGATTTCATACAACAATATGTACAAGTTCCAATAATCTAGTCATTCGTTCCCTTTTGGACTATGAACAAAATTTTAATTATCTCTAGGAAAGTTTCACAAGCGTCATTTGATCAAAAATCAAAAGACTCCAAAATTCCATCCACATGGAGTTTCTTCATGTTTTCTTTCCAATACAATTTAAACGGTGATGCCACTTCCTAAGTGATCTTTCAATCAATTTGTCTTTCGACATTTTTAGCACTAGTTTTTATGGATGTGATTTCTCCAACGAGATTTGTAAATAATCCATATTATATGGATTACGGCAATTATTTTAACAACCTTTTTGTTCTCATAACACCTGATAAAACAAATCTTGAAGGCAAGCTTTGATGTTTAACGAGCAACACAATAACACTTTATTTGTTCTCAATGAACATCATCACATATTCTTTTGCTAGTTAATTAGGCCATTGTAGTTCATGAATTCTGTTGTTTCGTATGACGATTCATACCAACAAATTCAGTATTCAATACTTAAGAACCACATTATTTAACAAGAAAAGAATACAGCCATAACTCGTATATCCTTTATATACCTAAACTGAACAATTCTAGTCTTTTCTTTTCTGCCATATATTTATAAGATTCTCTTTCAGTATTTTCTTTTATTGTTTGAAAGAATCTATCAACATCAATAGTGGAGCCATATATATGACACATAGTCCAAAGCATGTATAATTAAATACCAATGTCTTTGGACTTGCACTTTGAAGTAGATCACCATCATCAAATGTTTGGTGTTCTTTCAAATTCCATTCTTTAGTAATCTATTGGTGTAGTAAACATTTTACCTACATCAAATATTCACCCTTATCATGGAATTATCCATGATTAAGCTACTTTTAGCTTATAACGGTGAATCGAGTATAATGTTGCTCTCCAAAACCTTTTGGAGGATTAGGACAACTAGTGTCTCCAATATTTTGTAAATTCTCATCAAATATGAGAACATAAACTTTGCCATATTATACTCTATCATGTTGTAACCAAAATATCATTTTAGATATCGCAATATCTTCCATACATGATGATTTCTGAAATAACTCTTTCAACTCCTAGATTACCTTGATATTGAAACTATCTTTCGAATATCAAGAATCATGGAGACAAACATGATACTTATATACTAACACTAGAATTGTCACTCTTGATTTATTACCAATTATTAAACTTCATGGAGTAACCGGAACTTACTAAAAGTTTGCAATAGGACTTTTAAACTTTAGATTAACACTTCAAAACAATACGATACCAGTTCGTAAAGTAACTAACCAGAATTCTATAGTTCTATCATCTCAATTAAAACTAAGTGCAAGGTGGTAAACGGATGCCAATGACTACAACAATTATGCAAATTCACTTCGATTTAATTTATGATAAATAGTGTTCAACTTTTAATCAAATTGTCGTTGAATTCCCACTCAAAACAATATCCCTCACATTGTTTTAGTGATCACACGAACCAAATCCACCACATCAAAACTGATCATCACGAGAGTTGATGTAGCTTCAATGCTGAACAATCAACATGTTCATCATATCTACTATATGACTCATGCTTTACCTTTCGGTGATCCGTGTTCTGAGACCATGTCTGTACATGCTAGGCTCGTCAAGATCAAACCTTAGCTTCCGCATGAGCAAATCTGGCTTGCTCACATTGTATACACTCGTAGAATCTAACACACCTGATCATCACGTGATGCTTCAAAACAACGAGCTTTAGCAATGGTGCTTACTAAGGATGAACACTTTAAAACTTGAAATTGTGTGCTTGAGGGATCATCTTATAATGCTACCTTCATGAACTAAGCAATAAAATATGCATAAAAGGATTAACATCACATGCAATTCATAATATGTGATATGATATGGCCTTTCTTCTTGTGCTTCCGATCTCCATCTTCAAGCACGAACATGATCTCCATCATCACCGGTGTGGCATCAAGGTCAATGGCGCCGCTTCATGGTTGTCTTCCACCAGCATCAACTATTACAACTACTTTGAATAATAGACACGCATGACTTAACGGAAACAACCATATGGCTCCTGCCGGTTGCGAACTTACAATAAGGAACATTGCATACATCATATATAATCACAATCATGGCCATATCACATCACAGCACACCCCTTGCAAAACAAAGTTAGACGCCTCTAATTTTCTTTGCATGTTTTACGTGGTTTGGGGCTTTCAATAAGTGTCGTTCTAACTTACGAACAAGAACCACAACATTGATACTAGTATTGTCAATCACCCGTTGTAAATTGAATCTTAACTATGTTGGGAGAAACAGGCACCCGCAAAGCCACTTATGCAATACAAGTTGCATGTCAAGCATGGAGCAAGTCTCATGAACGATGTCATGTAAGGTTAGCCCGGGCCGCTTCATCCCACCATCCCGCAAGATGCAAAGTACACAAGAAGCAATCGACAACAAAAACATCAACGCCCATAATGACCATTGTGTTCTACTCGTGCAATAGATCTACATATAGACACGGCTCTGATACCACTGTAGGGGTTCGTAGCATGGAAAACAAAAAATTTCTATCGCATGAACACACACAAGCCAAGATCTATCTACTAGATTGCAGCAACGAGTTGATGGAGTACTAACCCTCGAAGATCCAAAGTGGTTAACGAGAGAAGATTCTCGTGGATGATGTAGTCGTACACTTCCGATCTCAAGATCGCGTAGACGATCCTTCCGGCGCTGCGTTCCGGCGGCGCTTCCGTAGTCGATCACACGTTCGGCACTCGATGAAGACCTTCCTCTCCCTTGTTCCAGCAGGCAGCGGAGGTTGTAGCACTCTCCTCATGATTCCAGTAGCACGATGGCGTGGTGTCGGAAGTAGAGGGGAGATCCCGCAGGGCTTTGCCTAAGCCGGAGCGAGTATGGTGGAGTATGAGAGAGGGCCTTGGCGATCTAGGGTTTAGAGGCACCAAGGGAAGAGTTGCAGCCGGCGGCTAGGGTTTGGGATACCCCAACTCGGCGACTTGGGAGGATATCCCTAGGTGGTGGCGGCAGCAGCACTTGGTGGTGGTGGTGGCGCCTTAGGCTAGGGTTTGGAGGTGTAGGGAGAGGGGGCGCCCTACCCCTCCTTATATAGGAGGGGAGAGGCGGTTTGGGGAGGAGGGAGTCCTCCTCCAACTCCTCCTCATGGCCGGCGGGTGGGAGGGAGTGGGACTTCCTCCCCAAGTAGGTTTCCTACTCTCCCTCTACCAAGCAAACTTCATATTTGACTTTTTCAAATTGGCGTTTGACTTTCAAGCTTGGATTTGATTTCTCTCATCATATTGCCCAGCCAAGTGACCTAGTACATGATGCAACCATTCCACATTGTCATGACACATCCATGTACCCTTCCCCTCCGGAGTGTCAGACCTTCCATACCCTTCTAGAACATTCCTAGTGAAAACACCGGAATCTTTTCCGAACTCTGAAACAGGACTTTCCTTATATGAATCTTATTCTCCGGACCATTCCAGATCTCCTCGTGATATCCCGGATCCCATCCGAGACTTCGAACAACATTCGGTCTCTTACTCATCATTCCATAACTATTAAACAACATCGAATCCTTAAGCGTGTCTCCCTACAGTTCTTGAATTACGCGGACATGACCGAGACACTTCTCCGATCAATAACCAATAGAGGAATCTGGAAATTCATATGCCCCCCACATATTTCTAAGATTACTTTGCGATCGAATGAACCACTTACATACGATACCAATTTCCCTTTGTCTCACGATAGTTTACTTATCCGAGGTTTTGATCGTCGGTATCTCTGCATACCTAGTTCAACCTCGTTACTGATAAGTACTCTTTTCTCGTTCCCGTGGTATGTGATCCCTTGTGAGCCAGTCACATGCTTGCAAGCTAATTGGATGACATTCCACCGAGAGGGCACAGAGTATATCTATCCGTCATATGGATGGACAAATCCCACTCTTGATCCATGTGCCTCAACACATACTTTCCGAACACTCAATGCCACCTTTATAGCCACCCAGTTATGGTGTGGTGTTTGATGTCATCAAAGCATCCTTCCGGTGATGGTTATTAGCATGATCTCATGGTCGAAGGAATTAGGTTACTATGTATTAGAAAGCATATAGCAAATGAACTATATTAAATGACTTGATCTTTATGCTACGCTTAACTATAGGAGTATGTCCATCACATCATTCTCCTAATGATATGACCTTGTTGTTAATAACATCTTCTATGTTTATGATCAGGAAACCATGATCATATATTAACCAACAAGCTAGTTTAACAAGAGGCTTTACTAGGGACTCTTTTATGTTTACAAATCACACAAGTATTAATGTTTCCGATTAATACAATTATAACATGGTATGTAAACATTTATCATAAGCATGAAGATATGATAATAACCACTTTATTATTGCCTCTTGGGCATATATCCAACAGGGTAGAGGCGGGGCGGTCTTCACGGCGGAGGCTCAGATGCTGCGTCCCGCGATGACCTCGAGGCCCGAGGAGTTGGTCGTGCATGTGACACAGAACCGTTTATTGACTTGCGGTGGCTTAGCTTGTAATTTCGTCCAAAAAGCAGGGGCAAAACGGTCTTTTCAAGGCAGACGGAAAATTTCCCTGGGTGACGAACGGTCCCAATCTTTTTAATAGTATAGATGAGGAAGGCTTACGACCGACTTGAATGGCCCTATCTTGAGGCAGTCATGCTAAAGTTGGGATTTCACCGCCTGTGGGTTAAGACGGTTATGATATTGGTCACCACTGTCTCTTTCCGTGTTCTGTTCAATGGAGGAAAACTTTGAGAATTTACCCCACGAGGTGGGTGAGACAAGGTGACCCCATTTCACCATATCTCTTCTTGCTAGCAGCAAAGGGCCTCTCGTGCCTCTTAAAACACCATAGTTTTTCATCTGAGCTCCAAGGTTTAGGGCCAGTTCTTTTGCCAGCTTAAAAAATAAGCTGCCCCCTCCCCAGCTTCTCTCATAAGCCACATGGCTTATTAGTCGAAGCTTCTCAATTAGTTATGAGATAATTAGTTTGGAAGCCCCAACCGATAAGCTGAGCGGCTTATGAGAGAAGCTGGGGAAGGGGCCGCTTATTTTTTAAGCTGCCAAAAGAACTGGGCCTTAAAGGTTGCATCGTCAGCTCCGGCGGTTAGACACCTACTTTTTACAGATGATAGCCTTCTGCTTTTCAAGGCTGAGACGGGAGGATTCAAGAACTTTTGGACAAGTATTGCCTAGCGTCAGGTCAAAGAATCAATCGGGATAAATCATCAATTTTATTCAACAAGCGATGTCCGAATGTGGTGAAGGATGGCGTCAAGAATATCCTTGATGTCCATACCGAATTAAATGAGAAGTACCTGGGGATGCCTTCCGATGTGGGACAGTCTAGGGGTGGAGCCTTTAAGTACATAAGGACCGGATTTGGAGCCGCATTCAAGGTTGGCTAGAGCGCTTGTTATCATCGGGAGGCAAAGATGTTCTTATTAAATCTGTCGCCCAAGCTCTGCCGATCTTTTCCATTGCGTGTTTCAAATTGCCAAGGGGACTGTGTCAGCATATCAACTCGCTACTCCGGAAATTCTGGTGGGGATGCCGTGAGGGAGAGAGGAAGACGTGCTGGGTTTCATGGAAAGAGATGTGCAAACCGAAAGAGATGGGAGGTCTCGGTTTCAGAGATTTTGAGTTATTTAACTTGGCTCTTCTAGCCAGACAAGGATGGAGAATGATGTAGCACCCTGATTCACTAAGTGCTAAGGTGCTAAAAGCAGTCTACTTCCTGGAGACAGATCTACTGCAGGCTGGGGTGGGTTCTTCGGCCTCCCAGGTCTGGCAAGCAATCCATGAAGGAGTGCAGGTGCCGAAGCAGGGCCTCATTCGCCGAATTGGAACGGGAGAGAACACTGATCCATGGAACGACAATTGGCTGCCGAGAGATGGTATGTTGAGGCCGCTTGCGTGTCTCGAAGATGAGCCCCCGCACAAGGTTGAAAACTTTATCGATGCAATCTTGGCGGCATGGGATGAGCAAAAGCTGAGACGCTGGATGCTGTCTATGGATGTGGAGACCATATTGCAGATTCCCTGAAGAAAAATACGATAGATAGACATGTGGGCATGGCATTATGATCGCAAAGGGATCTTCTCCATGCGATCGGCGTATCGGATGCTAATCAGAACAAAGGAAAGGAGGGAGGCGTGGTTGGAAGGTAGAGCCTCCAGCTCCAACACAGTACGTGAAGAGAAACAATGGAGTTCGCTCTAGAAGACACAGGTTCCTTCCAAGCTCAAGGTCTTCCTGTGGAGACTAGCAAAATAATCATTGCCGACAAATGATGTCCGCCATCACCGTAACATGGCAGAAAATGATCGATGCACACTCTGCGGAGGGGCTGATTCTTGGCGCCACGCATTGATAGACTGCACAATGGCCCGGTGCGTATGAACGTTGGTTAATTCATATATCACAGAACACATGTGTCGCAATGAGGAGGGTGAGGCTACAACTTGGCTTGCCCTCATGATTGATACTCTTAGCCAAGAGGAGGATACTAGAGTGTTTGTCACACTATGGGAAATATGGCATGCGCCGACGGAAGGCACTTCATGAGAACCTTTTTCAGAGCCCACTTTCAACACACAAGTTCATTGAGGGTTTTATCGATGACCTTAATCAAAGCATGGACAGGAGAATAAAGAGAACGACGTCGACAGCAACCCAGGTGTCCCCATGATGGATCCCTCCTCCGAGGGGCATGGTGAAGGCGAATGTCGATGCCGCAGTAGGAAAAAAACTGGGCATGGCTCGGTTGCAGCAATGGCCAGACCAGAGGAGGGCGTGTTCTTGGGTTCCTCGGCAGTGGTGTACCCAGGGAAATCTAACCCTAAGACACTCAAGGCTCTCGCTTGCAGAGAAGCGATAGCGCTCGCACGGGACATCAACATTCGCAGGGTGATGATTGCGAGTGATGATACGTCCAAAACGTATCTATTTTGCCGGACACTTTTGCTATGTTTCTTCTCTAAACTTGTGTGATTTGGATACAACTAACACGGACTGGCGCTGTTTTCAGCAGAATTACCTTGGTGTCTAGTTTTTGTGCAGAAAATCAACTATCAGGAAAAATCCCGGAAAATATGCCAAAAATCCTATTTCACCAGAAGATCCACGGAGTCAGAGCACGAGACGGATTGGAGGCTGTAGGGTTTCGTAGCATGGAAAACAAAAAATTTCTATCGCATACAAACAAACAAGCCAAGATCTATCTACTAGATTGTAGCAACGAGTCGATGGAATAACTTACCCTCGAAGATTCCAAAGTGTTTAACGAGAGCGGATTCTCGTGGGTGATGTAGTCGTACTCTTCTCGATCTCAAGATCGTGTAGACGATCCTTCCGGCGCTGCGTTCCAAGCGCTTCCATGATCGGTCACGTTCGGTACTCGACGAAGACCTTCCTCTCCTTGTTCCAAAGGCGGAGGTTGTAGAACTCTCCTCGCGATTCCGGCTGGACAACGGTGGTACCTAAGTAGAGGGAGATCCCATGAGCTTCCTTAAGCCGGAGCGAGTATGGTGGAGTATGAGAGAGCTATTAGTGGTCTAGGGTTTAGACACACCAATTAGAAGGGTCTAATCCGAAGGCTAGTGCAATTAGAAGCTCTAAACCAAAGCGGCTCTAAACCGGAGTCTAGGGCTAGGATTTAGATTAGAGGATAGGAACTTGTGTGTCCAGAGGAGGAGGCCCTGCCCCTCCTTTTATAGGTGGAGGGGCCGGCCGCGCCATGGGGAGGGAGGGGAGTCCCTTCCCAACTCGGCTTGGAGGAGGCGTGCCGGTTGGAGGAGGGTCTCCCTCCCCAACTCGGTTTCAACCTCCTCTTTCCTCTTTCCCTCACTTTCCTGTTTTAGCCGTTTGACTTTTCAAACTTGCTATTTGACTTTTCAGTTTAGGATTCAATTTAATCCTTTATTTGGAACAGCGAGAACACTTAGTACATGATGCAATCATTCCAATATGCAATGACACATTCATGTACCTCCCCTGAGTCTTGGGACATTCCGGAACCTTCTAGAACATTCCCGATGAAAACACCGGAATCATTCCCGAACTCCGAAACGGGACTTTCCTTATATGAATCTTATTCTCCGGACCATTCCGGATCACCTCGTGATATCCCGGATCCCATCCGAGACTCTGAAAAACATTCGGTCTCCTTCTCATAATACCATAACTACTCAAACAACGTCGAATCCTTAAGTGTGTCTCCCTACGGTTCGTGAATTATGCGGACATGATCGAGACACTTCTCCGAACAATAACCAATAGAGGAATCTGGAAATTCATATGGCTCCCACATATTTCTACGATTACTTTGCGATCGAATGAACCACTTACATACGATACCAATTTCCCTTTGTCTCACGATAGTTTACTTATCCGAGGTTATGATCGTCGGTATCTCCGCATACCTAGTTCAACCTTGTTACCGATAAGTACTCTTTTCTCGTTCCCGTGATATGTGATCCCTTGTGAGCCAGTCACATGCTTGCAAGCTAATTGGATGACATTCCACCGAGAGGGCCCAGAGTATATCTATCCGTCATATGGATGGAAAAATCCCACTCTTGATCCATGTGTCTCAACCAATACTTTCCGAACACTCAATGCCACCTTTATAGCCACCCAGTTACGGTGTGGTGTTTGATGTCATCAAAGCATCCATCCGGTAAAGGTGATATGCATGATCTCATGGTCGAAGGAATTAGGTTACTATGTATCAGAAAGCATATAGCAATTGAACTATTGAAATGACTTGATCTTTATGCTACGCTTATCTATAGGAGTATGTCCACCATATCATTCTCCTAACGATATGATCTTGTTGTTGATAACATCTCAATGTTCATGATAGGGAAACCACAATCATTAATCAACCAACAAGCTAGTGAAGTATAGAGGCTATACTAGGGACTTCAAATTAAGTTTACAAATCACACAAGTATCAATGTTTCCTTGTTAATACTATTATAGCATGAATGTAAACATTTATCATAAACACAAAGATATAATAATAACTACATTTATTATTGCCTCTAGGGCATATCTCCAACAGTCTCCCACTTGCACTAGAGTCATCTAATCTAGATTACATGGTAATACCGAACACCCATGGCGGTTTGGTGTTGGTCATGTTTTGCCCTCGGAGAGGTTTAGTCAACGGATCCGCCACATTCAGATCTGTGTGTACTTTGCAAATCTTTATATCCCCATCCTGGATATGTTCTCGAATAGCGTGAAAAGCAGCTTGATATGCTTGACTTCTTGTGTGACCTTGGTTCTTGCGCATTGGCTATGGCCCATGTTTCACGAGAGATAGACATTGGGTCCAGCACTAGGAACCACACCCAGCTCTGTAATGAACTCTTTCATCCATATCGCTTCTTGTGAAGCCTCCGGCAGACCATGTATTCCGATTCATTGAAGATCTCGCCACAACTTTGCTTTGCACTCCTCCACTAATCGCCGCACCATTCAAAATAAATATGTATCCAGTTGTGATTTAGAATCATCCGGATCGGTGTTCCAACTAGCATCGGTGTGTAATCATAACAACGAGCTGTTCAACACCTCCATAAGAAAGAACCATATCCTTAGTTCTTCTCAAGTACTTAAGGATGTTTTTAATCACGTCCAATGATCCACTCTGGATCACTTTGATATCTGCTAGTTAAACTAACGGCATATGCAATGTCGGGTCTAGTACATAGCATGGCATACATTAGATATCCTATGGTTGAGGCATAGGAGTCTTACTCATCCTTTCTCTATCTTCTGGCGATGTCGGACTTTGAGTTTTACTCAAGGTCGATTGAGCAACATGGGCAAGAACCCTTTCTTGCTTTCTTCCATTCAAACCTCTTTAGAACTTTGTCCAAATATGTACTCTGACAATGATATTTGGCGTTTGATCTATCTCTATAAATCTTTATGCCTAATATGTAAGCTTCGCCAAGATCCTTCATTGAAAAACTATTATTCAAATATTCCTTGACACTATTAAGAAGGTCTACATCATTCTCAATCAACAATATGTCATCCACATATAGTATTAAGAATGCTACGAGCTCCACTCACTTTCTTGTAAATACAAGCTTCTCCATAAGTTTGTATAAAACCAAAACTTTTGATCACCTTATCAAAACGTTGATTCCAACTTCGGGATGCTTGCTTCAATCCATAGATGGACCGTTGAAGTTTGCATACCTTGTTAGCATCTTTAGGATCGACAAAACCTTTGGGTTGCATCATATACAACTCTTCATCAATATCTCCATTGAGGAATGCTGTTTTGACATCCATCTGCCATATCTCATAATCATAATATGCAGCGATTGCTAACAAAATCCTCACAGACTTTAGCTTTGCTACTGGTGAGAAAGTCTCATCGTAGTCAACTCCTTGAATTTGTCGAAACCCTTTTGCGACAAGTCGAGCTTTATAGACAGTAACATTACCATCAGCATCTGTTTTCTTCTTGAAAATCCATTTGTTCTCGACAGCCTTCCGGCCATCCGGTAAGTCCACCAAAGTCCATACTTGGTTTTCGTACATGGATCCAATCTCGGATTTCATGGCTTCTTGCCATTTATTGGAATCTGGGCTCATCATCGCTTCCTCATATGTCTCGGGGTCATCGGTGTTGTCGACCAACATGACACTCATAACGGGATCATACCAATCTGGAGTGGTACGAGTTCTCGTTGACCTCCGAGGTTCTGTAGTAACTTCAACTGAAGTTTCATGATCACCATCATTAGCTTCCTCTCTTATTGGTGCAGGCACCACAGGAACTTCTTCCGGTGTTGCGCTACTCGCAATTTCGAGAGAAGGTTCGACAACCTCGTCGAGTTCTACTTTCCTTCCAGTCACTTCTTTCGAGAGAAATTCCTTCTCTAGAAAGGATCCATTCTTGGCAACGAAGATTTTGCCTTCGGATCTATGAGGTATACCCAATAGTTTCCTTCGGGTATCCTATGAAGACGCATTTTTCCGCTTTGGGTTCAAGCTTGTCTGGTTGTAACTTCTTTACATAGGCTTCGCATCCCCAAACTTTAAGGAACGACAATCTAGGTTTCTTCCCAAACCATAATTCATACGGTGTCGTTTCAACGGATTTAGACGGTGCCCTATTTAAACTGAATGCGGCTGTTTCTAATGCATAACCCCAAAATGATAGCGGTAAATCTGTAAGTGACATCATAGAACGAACCATATCTAAGAGAGTTCGATTACGACGTTCGGACACACCATTACTGTGGTGTTCCCGGTGTCAATCAGTGAAAGTATTCCGCATTTCTTCAAATGCTCGCCAAACTCGTAACTTAGATATTCACCTCCACGATCAGAACGTAGAAATTTAATCTTCTTGTTACGTTGATTCTCTACCTCACTTTGAAACTCCTTAAACTTCTCGAAAGTTTTGGACTTATGTTTCATGAAATAGATATACCCATATCTACTCAAGTCATCCGTCAAGGTAAGAACATAACGATAACCACCGCGCGATGCTTTTACATGCATCTGTGTGCACTGCCAATGGAGAGACTGGCCCTATGCATCTTTTCAACTGCATCATGAACCATGTCCATGATGCCTCTGTCTCAGACTGAAACATGCCAATAGCTACAGGGAACATCCAATTGTGTCCATCTAAAGCATTGCATGCTGCTAGTTGACCATTCCACTTTCCAGTCACGAAAGATGAGTCTATACTCAAATATGGACGGCAACCTGCTTTGAAGCCATCGATGCAAGGCTTTAAAGCCATGAAGAATTTAGAGAAGAAGACTTTCCCATCAGCTGTTACCTCAGTATCTATCTCCACAACACTGCCAGGTGACCTCTTCTCTACTTCTACTTTGAAGTTATAAAGCATTCTAAAGGTATTTGCCCAATCACCATATAGCTCTTTCATTGCCCTTTGCTTTGCCTTCCACACTGTAGTATAATTCAGCTTAATGGGGTACTGGTTTTCCAAGTCTATTCCAGTCTCTTTGCAGTGCTGTTTGGTGTTGTGGCTAAAATGGGCTTGATCTTTTCTGCAACCCATAATTGTGATGTCATCTTTGTAACTGTTTGAGAACTTGTAATGCAAGTATGAGGTTTTGGAATTTGATTCACTCTTATTGTCCTTCCATCAGGTTGGCGTCTAGCAGATATATACCACTTGCAAGGCTTGGCACCACCATCATAACCTATGCATTTTGCATAGAACTTCTTTTATCAGTCCACATAGTCTTGGTAGCAAACTCACGTTTGACTGCATATGTCCTGAAACACATCCTGAATTCATCCATGCTTGGAAACAATCTCCCAACTTCAATAACTGGGTCCTCTTTGTCATAAACTGTTACTAGCTCATCATCATGTGCATCATCTACATGAACTGCAGCATTTTCCAACAACTCTAGATCTATATCTGCCTCTTCATCTCTTAAATGGTTGTCACCATCATTTGCAGCTTCATCCCTCTTCTTCTCCTTGTATCTATCATCTATAGGAATGCCAAAAAGCTTTGACATTTCAATGTCATCTATTGGTGCAATGACCAAATCGGTCGGTCATGTATCTCAACCGAATTCAATCAATGATTACAATCCTTTGTGCATTACCATCTGCAGCCTCCTTGTGCATTAGCATCATCCACCACTGTTAACACTTCCAACTCGGTAAGTATAGGCATTACTTGCCTTTGTGCAGCCAATCATCCTCGACCATCGAGCGCCCGACGAGGCCACATATCCAACCCTCGAATCGGGTTTCGGATCAATGAGCTCTGCTAAAAAAAATGAACAATTTTGCTTGTCCAACCGTTTAGCTCATCGATTTCATCAACTATTTGTTCCCTGTCTCAACCCTAACATAGTCACATTTGCAATCATCAAATCGTAACAAAGAAACTTCTTGCTCTGGCCCCAAACCACACTATCCCCAATTTTTTCAACATTTTCCTTCGCCTCCTCTCCCATGTTTATTAGCTCTTGGGGATCAACATGTTCTAATTCCACCTCCCATTTAACAACGTGTCTCTCTCAATGATCTGCGTGCTTCCATCAACTAAAACAGCCCTAGAGGAAAGAAATTGATGCGAAATTGAAGGTTTGGCGCATAACATCGTCTCCCCCTGTTTTGGCGGGCCGTGAGCTAGCGGAAGCGAGAGAGCTCAACCTTAGAGAAATTAAGTGCGAGATACGGGATATACCGATTAGAAGTCCCTCTCCATGCTCCATATCGTTCCCCCTCGCCCGTTCGGCACACCCTCGCCTCCACAATCTAGCATCAATGCACGCGCCCGGATCTCGAATTGAGAAGAATGGGAGAGAATTAGCTTTCAAATGGCACTCACCACCTTCGTCGAGCAAGCGCCGCCGCCTAAATTAATTGCCGTGCACGCTGCCGGCCGAGAACGATGGGTGAGGTCCGTCGCCGTCGGGAAGCTACATCGATGTTACGCGCTCTCGGTCGGAAGCGGTTGGTTTGACTGGCTGTCCCAATCAACCGGTTTGGCTTAACCCTAATATTGGAACAAAGTTAAATGTGTCCTTACGACCGTTTTAAGGCCCGTGTGGCCCTGAGATATTAGCTGCCTCACAACCGTCGCATGCGAGCTATTCTTTTCAACGATGTCGCTTTCCTTCCAATTCCATGTAAAGACGTCGCATAGGAGCTATAAGCCCCGCAGACGGACGAGATCAAGAAGGCGGCAACGCACACGCGAGGTGAGTAGGATTGGCCGGCGGGAGGCGTGGCGCAGGCGGCTGCCCGTCTATCTCACTCAGGAGGACCTGGCTGAAAGGAACCAGCGAGGTGAGCAGTGGCATGGGGGCAGCCAGGTAGGGGAGACGAGAAGGGCAGTAGGTGCGGTCGTCGGCGGAAGGCAGGCGAAGCTGGAGGCCCGCACATGGAGGCTCGAAGAAGAGGCCGGCGAGGAGAAGGGGCTAGGGGCGCTTGTGGCGGGTCAAGCTTGGAGCTGCAGGCGACTGCGTGAGGAACGGGACCGGTCGGGGACGAAGTCGGCAAGGCGCGGATCGCCGCCCCTCGATCGCTTCCACTGCACAGGGACATGGCCGCTCGATTGCTGGCCGTATGGGAACCACACCTTGCAGGCGGATCAGGACTTGCAGCTCCGGCTCGACGCACGGAGCCCCACCACCTCGAGGCCGCGGATGGCCAGGTCCACCTCCACTCCACCAGATCGATTTCAGCAGGACCCGGACCCGAGTGGAAGCGGCGAGCCGGCGACAGTCGAGGGCCTTGCACGCAGCATCCACCAATTCCACGTCAGAGGGGTGCTGCTCCTATCCGTGATTTCCTGCCGGAGCTGCTGCTAGGCTAGCTTGGTATTTGTCTTACTTTGGCCTGAATTAAACTAAAAGTCTTCCCTTTGTCTTACTTTGGCATTCAGATCACAATGTTTTGTATGGGACTGAGCTGGGAGCGCGACACTGACAAGCAGAAAAAGGGGCGGAGCTAGGGCCAACGAGCAAGAATGGGAGCGGAATGTGGAGGTATGGAGATGAAGCACGCGGGTGGAAGGGATTGTGCACAATGGAAGCTCTCTCGAGGTTGATGATGATGACGAACGGAACCGGTTTTAATTTTGGGGGTGGATGCGACGTTTTGGTTTGGTTGGATGGAGTTCCATGATTGTTAGGTTTTTAGGTTAACAAAATAAACTTGAAACAAGGCACGAGCTTGGTTGAGTTAAAAAAAGAAATGGCACATGAACGGCATAAAATGTCGAATTTTGGTTATAATCAAAATGGATTCAAGTGAAGTGGAGTATTATTGTCCTATGAATAATAAATCACTATATTTACATACTCATGAATTTTCACTTGCATTATGTTTATGTAAGAGAAAAAAGTAAGTAAGACACCGTAGCAACGCACGGGCACTCTGCTAGTATATTATGTTTATCAAAAAAGGAAGACGATCCAAAGGCTAAAAATTCACCGTAGTCGAGTAGGCAGCCGAAATTACATTTCGTCGGTTAGTACGTAGGGCATCTAATATATACATGGAGGGATTGTACGCTCCATTGTACATTGGAGGGGGCCGGGGCACAGGTGATGGCATAGTGTTACGCATCTTAATTTTCCATGTTCGAAGCATTGTTGACAAGTTGGGCCAAGTGGTGCCCAGGGCAGCGCCTCTTCCTTTTGTTTACAAGATACAAGCAGGCGCGGCTCAGGGTGCAAGCGGGAGCGGGACGTCCGCGGCCCCGCAAAATCGAGCCCACTTAATTAGGTATGCGGGCACCCGCGTACCATCGACGAAAATAAGCTGGATATGCGGGTCGGTCCGCGTATTACCCACAGTTCCACATAACTTCTCTCTGCCAAGGCACAGGACAAACTACGAAGACTAGGCACCACCGGGCTACTCCGCCATGGCTGCCGCTCTCCCCATCTCCCTCTGTCCCTGCTCCTCTTCCTCCAATTTCCCCCCTCAACTACAACGGCAACACCCCCAACCTGCTCCTCGATGACCCGATTCTGGAGCAGCAGCGGCTGTACTGCGGCGTGGGGAAACCGGCGGATCCAGGGTTGGATGTGCATCTGATGCGAGTTCCAATGGCGAAGAGGCTAGATCCGGTGGCGGCGTTGCTGTGGAGGTGGTCTCGAGTGACGACGCGAGCTCCTCGACGCTGCTCTTCCTCCTTGATGCGGCGACGATGCTGGTGCTCCTTTCTCATTCCTACATCTATTCTTGCTAAGAAAATGCATCTTTAAGCGGCTGATTGCAACATTCGTTCAAATAATTTTCATTTTAGACCATTCAACACAGTTGAAATTTGTTAAATTACAAAGCGTGTCCTCATAATTTAGCTTTGATATTGGGTATTGCCGGTGTTGTTAGATACGAGTACTCTGTACATGAATAGTCTGTAATATTAAGGTTGACCTTAATTTAGTGGCATCTTAAGACTTGTGATTTGCAGCACATAGATGGTAGTCAGCAATGTGTAATCTTATTTGAAAACAACACATGGGGCCTTGACATAGATGGTAGTTAACTAAGTTATCTATGCATTTAGCAGGTTGATGGGAGATGCAAAGCCGTATATATGGGAGATGCAAAGCTTTGCAACTTAACTAATCTTACTATGGGATAAATAAATAGCTCCAGGTTTGGGCATATGTTTAGCTTCTGGCGTCTGAACATCTAAACATTTGAGAGTTCAGGAAACTAGCATTACATTGTAACACTGATTCTTTCATCAATTGTTGCACTTCTATGTTTTTTACATGTGAGATTCTTTCCAGTGCATCTTCATAGTATTCTATACAAAATCCATGATCAGTACCATGCATGCCACACAATCAGTCTATGGTATAAACTGATAATGATGTATCAATGCTGAATTTCAATTAAATATCAGCTGAACATGTGACAATGCTGACATGGAGATTGTTGTGCTAACCTATCAAATCGTGTTCTTCAGGTACTCGAGGAGAAGGCATGTGGCGGTGCGCCGTCGATAAGGAGGGACTCGAGCCGGCGGTGCGCCGTCAATAAGGCATGTGGCGGTTCGCGAGCCGGCAGCGAGCGTGTTGAGCAGCGGTGCAATGGAGCAGAGCATAAGCAGCGGTGTAGCCGGCCACCAAAAGACGGCGGGGCTCGACTTCGATGTCGGGAAAGGAGGCGACTCGCGCACATGCATCGGAGAAGCACCGGCCAATGCAAGGTTCGGTGGTTGCAACGGCGAGCTGCTGCATGAGCTGATTTGACGGCGAGCTGGGGCAGCTAGAGCGGAGGCTGGCGGGATGGAAACGCGCGTGGCTGTTCTCAAGCAATTGAAAACGCGTATGCCAGGGAGGAGCTCCTTTGGAGAGCAGAGGGAGGGTTGGAGCTCGCTCGGACGCCGACGCGAGGGTTGGTGAACCGAGTGCTATAGTTTTGTCTAAGCTGGAGCTTCGGTTGTATGTAGGACTGTAGCTTGATCTCAAAAGAAAAGTTGTTGTACCTTAACTTGATGGCTTATCATGTAGCCTGTATTCTACCAGCCGTCAAACGCGAGATTTCATTAAATGAACTCTTGCTTGCTCAGTTTGTTTCTTCCCACAAGAGCCATCTCAGTTTGTTTCTTCACGAAGGTTATGCGGGAAAAGTGGGTGCCGCGAGCTGCCGCTTAGTTTACGTGGGCCGCCCGCATAAGCACACTTAATCTATGTGGACAGAAGTGGCGTTTTGCGGGACACCCGCAGGCAGTCCCGCTTGCAGCCTGAGGCGCGGCGCCAAAGAGTAAATTAAAAATTACTCCTACGTATGTACCCATATAAGTTTGCATCATGAGACTATGGTAGTAATTAACTAAAATGCTCCAAGAAATGGCTGTAGTCACAGTTAAAGGGAACACAATCCACTTCAAAATAGCCCGAGATTTAAGAAGAGAAAGGATGAATTCCTCGCATAAATCCTAGAGTACTTTGGGTGTCCATTCCACAAGACGACCACACTAGATCTATTAGTACATGACTGCTTGCCGACTGGGGTTCAGTTGCAGAAGCGAAATATTCCAGCAAGTGATCAGCGTGTGTTCTGTGGTCGGGTAGAGAGTGTGGATCATACATTCCTGTTTTGCCCCTTTACCAAAGGCTGTGTGGCGTGCTGTGAAAGATCAGTTGCAGCTCAAGCTCTCAGTGAGCTCTTTTTTAATATGAAACAATGGGTGTTTTCTTTTCTGGGCAGTGCCTCGCCAGTTCAAGCAACCACTCTAGCCGTCACCCGTTGGCATCTGTGGGATGCTCGAAATGATGCCAGGAATGGCCGGAAGTGCCTCCAACCAGCTCGCCTAGCTAGCAAGATCCTGGTGTATGTGGACAATATTGTGCAGCATTGTTTCAAACAACAGACTACTACTAGAAGGTGTATGTGGACAATATTGTGCAGCATTGTTTCCACCACCAGTTGGTCTTGTCAGTGTGAACGTGGATGCTGCTATCTTTCAACCAGTTAATTGCATGGGTTGGGGTGCTGTAGTGCGGGATCACCTAGGTGCTCTCAAACTGGCAGGTCATGGCAGCCTTGATGGAATTCAGCATCCAGAAGTCGCTGAAGCTATGGCGTTGCGGCAAGCCTTGGTGATCACCAAAGATATGGGCTTCAAGGACGTGATCATGGCATCCGACTCGAAATAGGCTTTTGTCCCGTTTTATAAATAAAGCACACAGGTGAGACCGCTGCTGGACCAGACAGCACAACGCCCAAACACGACACAAGATGCTGGGGCAGCAGCACACACACGCCCGAACTAAAACAAGGAAAAGCAAAAAAAGAATGAAGACGAAGACGGATCAACTAGACTAGAAAAAACGCAACCGCTGCGCCCTCCAAAGAATGTCCACCCCACTACTAGCCCCGACTCGTCAAGCACCAAGCAGCACCCTCAAGAGGGAAGCGACCGCTGCTGCCCGGGCCAATTGGCCCTAGGGTTTCCCCGGCACACAGAGGGAAGTGGATGAAGGGTAGCCACGACGCCCTCCAGGAAGGAAGATGCCACAACCCCCGGACGAGGCGTAGCACGAGAGCCCCACGAGGGAAGGCCTCACCACCACCAAACTTGCCACCCACGAACATGCGCCACTCCGGTCCTGAATCCACTAGCGTCGTCTCACTGAGCAAGCCGTCGCGAGGTCTGCAACATCACGACAGAGGTAGAACTGAAATAAGGCCCTCGGTACCGTGGCCGCGCGGGAGTGAACTTCCTCCACCGCCGGAGGCGGTAGTCGACCTGACGCGGACGCAGACAGACCAGTCCTCCATAGGTCCGGCCAGGTCCAGTGGACCCGTAAAGCCTCCGCGGAGGCAAACCAGTCCCATGGCGGTCCGGCCGGGCCCAGACGGACCCGTAAAGTCCGCAACCGCGCTGCAACAGGCCGGCCGAGGAAACCGCGGATCCCATCTCTCCTACCCGCCATGATCTGCAAAGCAGTCAAATTCGAGCCGACCGGCCCGTCCTACCCAGATCTGGGCCCAAAGGGGCCTGATCTAGGCCGCCATATTCCTGCTCGACTCACTTTGCCATTCTGCCTGCCCCGCCGCCAACCGCGCCGCGTATCAAAGCCCGCTGGCCTCGCCGCCCAAAAGCACCGCCGCCGGCGAGAGCCCGACTCCGTCCTCCCGGCCGGGGAGAAAGCCCGTCGCCCGGCACCACGCGGCAGCGCCCGGCAGCCTGGCGGCGGGGAGAAGGGAGGGTCGGAGAGGAGGCGGGCCGCCTGAGGCGGAGGAGCGATACCTGTTCCTGTTGCAGTTCTCACCTCGGGCAAACTCATCATGGCATCCGACTGCCTGTCACTTGTTCAGAAGATCCAAGCTCCGATCAGGGACCGGTCTGTTGTGGGTGCCGTGGTGGACAACATCAAACGCCTCGCCACGAGAGCTTCTCCTCCTGTTCGTTCAAGCATGTTGGATGTCTTTGTAATGGCGCGGCGCATGTTTTAGCTCGATCTCATGAGCCTTCCTTTTGTAAACTTTTCATAGATGTGATCCCTGAATGTATTAGGGATGAACTTCGTAATGATACTTATTCAGTAATCAATAAACTGCCAAGTTTCTAAAAAAAAAAGATCTATTAGTATTGGCAGCCAACGAGATGATATATGGGTCCTCCTCGATGCTGCCCTTTTAACGCACCCAAGTACTTTGAGATCCACGCTGCGCATAATTTCCTAGCTTTGGTTTCACGTGTCCTGCCCGGATAAGCGGGGCCGCGGTCAAACCCCAGTCCATTTCCCTCTCCCGCGCACATGTACAGGACGACCTTCGGAACAGTACAGCACGCATGCAGTTCCTAACTTGAGTTGCACTCCAGGCAGATATGTGCCACTGCCACCCATGCGATGCGATGCGAAGCTAGCTGTGCCTTGGCGCACACCATCGGCATCCGTGCATCCCGGTGGCCAGATCTGCTTCACAAAGACGCGATCGATCGATCGACCGCGCCCGGCCTATATATGGCGTCTCGTGACTGCCACCCGCCGCACCTCTTGGCGTGCAACCATGGCTAAGGGCCTGGCGCTGTCTTCGCTGCGTGCCAGGTTCCGCCATGGCTGCCCGCTGATGGCCGTCGTCGTGCTACTGGCAGCGGCCATGCCGAGCGTGGCAGCAGCCGATACTGGGAGCGGCGGCTCATCAGGCCTGGCAGCCGCGTCGTGCGACCTGTTCCGGGGGAGATGGGTCGCGGACGCGTCGTACCCTATGTACGACGCCTCGAGCTGCCCCTTCGTCCCCGACGTCTTCGACTGCCGCCGCAACGGCCGCCCCGACTCCACCTACCTCAAGCTCCGCTGGAGCCCCGCCGCCTGCCGCCTCCCAAGGTACGGTACACTCGATCGTTCTGTTCACGATCGTTTTTAAAATGCGCGCGTATATAAATGCTACTGATCTGCGCGCTCCTGAACGCGTCCGCAGGTTCGACGGGCTGGATTTCCTGGAGAGGTGGCGCGGGAAGACGGTGATGTTCGTGGGGGACTCGCTGAGCATGAACCAGTGGGTCTCCCTCGCCTGCATGCTGCACGCCGCCGCGCCGGACCCCGCCCGCGTCTCCTTCACCAAGGGCGACCCCGTCTCCTCCGTCCGCTTCGAGGTGACCGCGCCGTCAGTCGAACCAACCCGGCTCTCGTGGACGCGTCTCGTTGTCGTAGATTATATTGAACTGCATTTTCAAAAGCTCATAGCGTGCTCTGCATCCATTTTGGCATGGATGCAGGACTACGACCTGTCGGTGGTGCTGTACTACAGCAGGTTCCTGGTGGACGTCGTGGAGGAGGACGACGGCGGGCGCGTCCTGAAGATCGACTCGATGCAGGCCGCGGCCTCCTGGCTCGGCGCGCACCTGCTCGTCTTCAACACCTGGCACTGGTGGACATACAAGGGCGCAAGCCAAGTGTACGTACTCTGTCATTGTACATATACACGTATACCGCGAAATACAGATATACCAGGAACATGTATCCAATTTTTTTCATTGGCAGATGGGACTACATACAGGAAGGGGACAGAAGGTACCGTGACATGAACCGGCTCGCCGCCTTCTCCAAGGGCCTCTCCACATGGGCAAGGTGGGTGGACGCGAACGTCGACACATCTCTCACGAGGGTCATCTACCAGGGCGTCTCCCCGAGCCACTACACGTGAGTTCATCACGCCCAAAATCCCAGTGCCCGTTCGTTTACACATACTCGCTCACAAGGGTCACTCTGTTCTTCCTAATCCAACGATCGAGTAGGTCCAAGGAGCAGGAGAGCGACGGGGCGGCGCCGGCGTCGGGAGGCTGCTTCCAGCGGACGCGGCCGTCGCAGGTGGCCACGGACGGGGACGAGGCGGCGTTCCCGGAGCAGGTCGTCGTGCGGGGGACCATCGCCTCCATGGCCACGCCGGTGTCGCTGCTGGACGTCACCGCGCTCTCGCAGCTCAGGATCGACGCGCACCCGTCGGTCTACGGCGGGCCGGGGCGGGAAGGCATGGACTGCACGCACTGGTGCATCGCCGGCCTGCCGGACGCGTGGAACCACATCCTGTACGCCATGCTGCTGGACCACAGATGAGGGTGGGTCAATTACGAGTACTTCCTAGCTTAGCTAGCTCTGTGTCTGTCGAGGGATCGACTGAAAGAGCCATTGTTATGTAAGGCTAATTAAGGCCTCCAGAAATTGCGCACGGCCTGCAATTATTATTTCTCCCTCGGTCCGGAAATAATAAATATATAACTCGAATTTATCTAGTCATACAAAGACACGTCTAGATACATTCAGATGTAGACAAATCTGAGTCCATGTTAAAGAGAATCTAGAGATTTAAGCGAATGAGTGATTTCATTGATTTTACTGTTCAGTCTTATATAGCATATGAACAGGTATGTACATAGTCGGTTACAATGTCGGTGTCTTTTCCAAGTAGACATGATGTCTCTTCTAATAGGCACGGTGGCTCTTCGGCAATGGGCAATATTAACTGCAAACAGTTAGACTAAAGAAATCCTAACTGCTATGTTTAGCCTAAAACTGACGCTAACATTTATTTCCTAACACTCCCCTTTAAACATTGCTTGTCTTCGAGATATTGAATCCATCATAATGTCCTGAGTGCTAGAATATATTGATTGTTCTTTATCTTGAAAGCTTGATCTTGTACAACATATGTTCCTCCAGAATCTTGTCGAAAATATAAGGAGAATATAGGAATCCGATATACCGTTGGTATAATAATTATACCATAAAATCTATATGAGAAATTCATTGGAGAACTCATATGAAAGAGTACAATATATTGTTATCGGATGATAAATACTAAGTTTAGTCTTAGGAGATTTCTCCCCCTGAATTTTGCAAATTTCGAAGTCGTCTCATACCAATGCCATGAATGCATTTTTAAAATGCATGTTGGTAAAGACTTAGTGAACAAATCTACAAGATTGTCACATGACTTTGTTTGTAAAATATTAATTTCCCCATTTTTCTGTAATTCATGAGGAAAAAACAGTTTTGGAGCAATATGTTTTGTGATATTACTTTTAATGTATCCCATATGCATTTGAGTAACACATGTGGCATTATCCTCATAGATAATAGTTGGTGATTCTAATGAACCAATACTACATGATGTTTGTATATGATTAATCACTCTGTGGAGCCATACACACTCTCGTAAGGTTTCATATAATGCAATTATTTCAGAGTGGATAGTGGAAGTTGCTACAAGAGTCTATTTTGTGGACTTCCATGAAATAGCAGTTCCACCATATAAAAATACAAACCCTGTTTGTGATCTAGCATTATGGGGATCAGAAAGATAGCCAGCATCAGTATAGCCAGTCAAAGTCATATCTTGATTTTTCTAATAGAATAAACCAAGATCTTTAGTACCATGTAAATATCTGAAGATATTCTTTACTCCAGCCCAATGGCGTTTTGTTGGAGTTGCACTATATCTAGTCAGCAAATTTACCGCGAAGGCAATATCTGGTTTAGTACAATTAGCAAGGTACATTAGTGCTCCTATGGTACTAAGGTATGAAAACTCAGGTCCTAGTACATCTTCGTTATCATCCCTAGGTCTAAAGGGATCCTTTTCTCTATTAAGGGATCTGACGACCATGGGTGTTTTGGATGGATATGATTTATCCATATTGAATTTTTCCAAAACTTTCTGAATATATGCGGGCTGATATACGAGTATTTCTGAGGGAAGGTGTTTAAGTTGTAAACCTAAGCAGAATTTGTTTTTTCCCAAACCCTTCATCTCAAATTCCGTCATTAAATAATTTCATGCTACAGATATATCTGCTGCGTTACCAATAATGTTAAGGTCATCAACATAAACTGAGATGATGCAAAATCCCTTTGAGGATTTCTTTATGAAAAAGCATGGACAATCATCATTATTTGAGTATCCTTTATGGATAAGGAACTCACTAAGCTGGTTATACCATATTTTACCCAACTGCTTTAAGCCATAGAGTGACTTTTATAATTTTACACAATACATGTAGCGATTTATGTTTGGATTCGGAATTTTAAGTCCGTCAGGGACTTTCATATAAATATCCGCGTTGAGTGACCCATATAGATAAGCGGTCACTACATCCATTAACTGCATTGATAAATTCATTTGTACTGCTAATGATATTAAGTATCGAAACGTAATTTCACTCATTACAGGAGAATATGTATTGTCGTAGTCGATATCGGGTCTCTGTGTAAACCCTTGTGCTACTAGCCTCGCTTTATATCTCACCACCTCATTATTTTCGTTCCTTTTTCGAACGAAAAACCATTTAGCTCCCACAGGGAAAACTTTATGAGGAGTAGGTATTATTTTAGATAATACCTCTCTTTTATTAAGCGAGTGCAATTCTGCCTCAATTGCCTCCTTCAATTTAGGCCAATCTGAGCGCTTCAGGCACTCTTTCATAGATTTTGGCTTTGGATCCAGTTGAAGGGTTTTAGCAATTTTAGAGGAGAAATATGTATCGAAAAGTGTAGTATTTCTATTATATGATTCTCCCAAATCGATATAGTTTGTGGAGATTTCATTGGTTACCTCAGGAACCATGTGATTTCCCATAACAACGGATTCTGGTTGTTTCGATGTCCCAACATTAGAATTTGTGTGCACATTTATGCTGGGCTCTTGATGTTGAATATCTGTTTGGTGTCTATCAACTTTAGGTTGATTTGCATTTAGTGATTTTCTATGTTTTCGCGGTGGCATTTGAGAAACTTTTTCCCTGTGTTGCCTGCCAAAACTCACCAGGTGACAGCGAGCAATCTGAAAGCCGGAGGCTCCCAGAATCTATGGTGGGCCCTGGTCCCTCGGCAACGGCCCGCAAAACTCCGCACACGTCCGGCTTGGTTCGAGATGCCACCTGACTGTACCTGGTCGAAGGTGAAGGATTGCTCGATTGATTTCTGCATGGTAAACAAGTATACGTAAAATTCGAGCCGTGACCGCTTCGAGTTTCCGTGAATCGGCTCCTAGAGCCGATTATCCCATGGTTCGCATTAGATTTATGATAACATGGGGTTTTGCTTTATCATTACAAGTTAAATCGATCTGACGGTTTAACGTTTTAACCACGTAACTGGAACGTCCTACACGTAATTGAGCCGGTATATACAAAGATGAAGAATACTAACCCTAGAGGAGGCCTAATAACCAACGTAAAGTTAATTACCGAACAACTTCTCTAGAACGAGTAAGCCACGCCCTTACGCATCTTTGGATCGTTCAACCCATTTGTAAGGCCTGATTACGTAGATATCAAACTAAACCTTGGTGAGCAAGGCACAACCATAACAGATCGAATCAGCTAAATAAAGATCAAGCAAGATGCTACCCTCGCACTTGGGAAACAGTACAAAGGTAGCGAGATAACTAGAGGCGGCATAACTTTAAACGATTATAGCGAAAAGCACCGATGCTAGCCTCAACAAAATCTATGATAGTAGTGTTACTCGCCATCAACAAGGCTTCAGTACGAGTAACACTAGATAACGCATAAGTAAAAATACTTCCTAGATCGTAAGATGCGATCTAGGCAGCATGACACTTACCCGAAAGAAACCCTCGAAAACAAGGGGTGGCGATGCGCCGAGATTGTGTTTGTTGTGAACGTGATTGTCCTCCTTTCCTTGATAACCCTAGGTACATATTTATAGTCCGGAGACTTTCTATCTTTGGAATAACTCTACAACTCTATCTTTACCTAAAGCGGAACCTAAACTGAAACGAAACCTACTATGATACAAGATACACGGGCAATTTAGCCCAAATCCACGCACAAGGCCGATTCATCAACACGTTGAATATACGTATCTTCCAAGCCCATCTTGATCACGGCCCATCTCCGTCTTTGGCCAAAATATGGCGATAACACATGCCCCCCTGGTTTTGGCAATAATAATTCCAAAACCACTCTGTTTTTTCCTTCTCCTTCCCCCCCTTTTTTTTGTATCGGGTTGCGCGTTGTGAATCGTTGCGAGCAGGATAAATCACGCTACCCCTTCATCATGATGCCCTGTCTTCTCAACTCCTCCGCAGTGCATGATTTGACGATTTTGGCAGCACATTCTGGGAAACCGCTATGGCATTGAACCGCTTCATACTATTCCCCTTATTTAAATCCATCTAAGCAGTTCGCAGTCCCCATCTTCCTCCAGTGGCCAAAAAACCCTTCTTCCTCCGCCGAAAAAACCCTCTTTCTCCGCCATGGCCTCCTTTGCTTCCTCTGGCCTGTCCTCCCAAGCCTCCAACTCAATGAGCGACCGAGAGCCGACGCCAGAGCACCCGCCAACGGCGGCGTACAACACTCTCGCCCCACAATGGTGGGACGATAGGGATTGGGACTTCACCGCCTGGTCGGAGGACGACGCGTCCTTGACCGATGGCGAGGACAACCTTCAGTTCCTTGCCGATGGAGGAGGCGGCAAGACCGACGACGCCATGTCACGGGCGTCGACTCCTCCGATGAAGAGGAGGAAGAGGAGGACACCTCCTCCAGGAGTACCAGCCGGTGAAGTACTTCCGTGCGGGTCCAGCGAGGACGGCGACGGCGAGGCGAAGAGGCCCCGGCTTCTTCAAGAGCGGAAGAATAAGACGATGTAGCAAAGGCGAGCGATGAACAAGACGGCGGCGACGACAGCGACGACGACCTCGGCCTAGATTAGGAACCAATAGTAGTAGTAGCAATAAGCTCCCTTTTGTAATCAATCAGCCTTTTGTAAGCAATCAGCTTCCGAATGAATGAATGAAAATCCGTTTCTCGAAGATTGTCTTTTTCGCCCCAATTTTGCCGATAGCCACAATAGGTCGATGCTCCAGAAGCCGATAACACTGTATCGGCTTTCAACATACTGCACTCGTTCAGTCAAACAAGTCAAATTGCAAAGAGCCGATGACCACGCATCGGCTTTCCCAAAAACGTTAGCGGTCAAAACTTGGTCGCATACTTAGGCAAAACTAAACGGCCACTTCTTAGTTTCAAACGGTAACCTTCGACCTTCTTCAAAAAGGGCGACCCAGATCTCCAATTGCCCACCGACCAGATCGAGCTCACAGCAACAAGAACCCTCTCCTCAATTGCATAGATCCATCTTCACCGGTAAACGAGATGGCGGAATCGTCCAACACCAATCCAGAGGTCTCCGGTCTGAAGGTACGCCTACTCCTCGCAGTCTGAACGCGATGCTAGAATTTAATGGCGAACACCTGAATTAATGCCTTTATTCCACCATTAACTTTCTAGGTTTCAGACATTCTGCTGCCGCATCCTTCTCTCCCAAATTCCCTCTGTCTTGGCCCTCGTCTGATTCTAGTCCGCCCATCTAATTTCTTGCGAAGCAAAGCAGAATCCCTTCGTAGCCAAGACCTAGATCTGAACTCTTGGGCCATCATGCGAGCCTGGCCTAATCCCCTGAACATTGGGTCTCTTGGTTCAGCGAGTAGCTAGAGCTTACCAACCCCAATGGTAAACCACAGAATAGCCGATGCCTTGCACTTATCATTGTCTCCTCTTGAGAAACATGAGAACCTTCAAAACCATCGGCTACTTCAGTCCAGCTCTGAATCGCTTTATGTTCGGTCATGGCCCTATGTCACCAACTCGTTAGATGTGGTGATGATCATCGCTGGATGTTACATCACCCAGCCCCTCTCGCTTTTAAACCAAAGTCCCCTACAAACCGCTGCCCTCTAAAACAGATTGCACAAAATGGGGTGCCTATCTCCAACGCCACATGAAAACAAAGGCCACATCACGGAGAAGGAACACACCGCCTTCCTCAACTTCTGGCTAGAACATTTCATATTCTGTGGCCCTTCCCTTGCTCCAACCAAGAACTACCTCTCCCTAGCCCACGAACTGGCCAAAGGCACTCAACTTGGCATCGACAAACTGTTCCTTGGAGAGGTCTATCGATATCTCCAATTGATGTCTGTCAAGCTGTTTTCAGGCGTAGCAGTCAAAACAGGCGGTCCTTGGTGGTTTATTCAGCTATGGGCTCAGCTGTATTTCCAAAATCACATCCCAAACTTCCCCCTTTTGGCGAGCTGCACCTTTCCAGATGTAAAAGGGAAGCAGATCCGATGCACCAGCTATGGCCAAGCTTTGTATCGACTTCCAGGCAGTAAACTGACCCCTCAGGAGGCATCCAAGTGGTTCAGCACTTTCTTCCAAGGCCTGGAAAACCCTACCTTCTTCCCTTACATGGAGGAATCAGAACACTTTGAAAATCCACTCTCCTTCAGGCTGGACAATTTTGCCGATGACACTAGCACTCGGCAACTCTTTTCCACCGTGATTCGTCCCTGTTTCCTTCCAGTTGGCATGAGTACGTCCAACAGAATAATCAAACCTGGGTATGAACTCTACCAGCCAGTCGTAGTGGCTCGCCAATTCGGCCTTGGACAAGTAGCTCCCTACTTATTTCTCCATCACCTTACGGAGAGCAGAGCCGACCTGCCTGATCCTCTCACCAGCCAAAGGTGTTATTCCTTCTTTGATGCTCTGACCATCCCAATTCCCAACGACCTCACCTTTGCCTCATCAACCGATGGCTTTGAAGACTGGTGGTCGATGTGGAAGACTCACGCCTTCAGGAGAGCTCTGGGACCGTTCAATTTGATGTCGACTATGATATCCCGTGGAACAGTACCACTACTTGCAAATCTTCTCGTCTGACTTGCAATTGATCCTTTTATTAATCCATTCTTTCTCTTTGCGGCAACAAGATGGCCCGAGCCTCACGCGATGTGATGGATCCCCTTCGAGTTCTTCCGCTTGACTCCTTGGTTCTTTTCTGCAAAACTCGCCACCTCGAAAAAGGTCATAATGCGTGACCCGATAACACCACAATCGGCTTCCAAGAAACCGACAACTCCTAAGACAATACCCCGAGTTCCTACTAAACCAGAACGATGGTAAGGAAGGTAGCTGCCAGAAGACCTTGAGGCCGGAGCCCTTCTCCAGGCTCGCATGTAAACTAATTCAGGCCTTGGTCGATCCTTGTCATTCTTCCATTCTTGCAGACATGCTCGCTTCTTGGTTCTCCTCTTTACGGCTTCCGTCAGACACCTCCAAAGGAGGATACCTGCACCAATCGAGGAGAACTAGGCCCAACGGATTCTCGAGAGGACCATCACACCGAAGCCAGATTCACCACCATCGGCTTCCAGAAAAGGTCGGCTCCCGAACTTCCGCCCCGAGCACCGGTCGGCGGGGCCAATCATGGTCCCAAGAGAGCTCGCAAAGGACTACAAGCTTCTTCGTCAAGCCAGGAGGTTTCGAAAATCACCACCCTTCATACTCTTACTACTCGTTTACTTTTGTCTGCCGATTTATCATTATTTACATCGGCTAAGAACACCTTTCATGCAGACGAATGACGTTTTCAGTGGGCAAGCCGGGGCAGTGCCGACGCCGGACCTGGGAATCCCCGAAGGTGCAGATGAAACGGCTACCACTCTGGCAAAGCCTCCAGCGACCACACACAAACCGATGGTCTCCTCATCGGCTATCCCCTCGATCTTAGGAGAGGTACGTTTAGGTTCTTTCGGCTCATCCTTACACATTTGGGTGCATACTGACGCTTTTCTGGCTGCCAGAGTTGTGATATTTCAGGTTTGCTGTCGTTCGACCCTGAATCCATTGAACCAACTCCCTCCGTTGCTGATGAACCACGAGCCGGGTTGTTCCACCTCAATTCCAGATCTTAAAGCCCTCTGTCCTCCCCAATCGAAGAGTTGATCGAGGGTTACGAGGAGGTGAAGAGCGTCGCTGAAATAAAAGACCATCTCCCGGTAGCTTTGCGGTGAAGCTTTGGCTAGTTGTGACCCTGTCTTTCACGGGCCAAGGGTGAAGTTAGCTCATGAGAGGATCACCGCTGCGCCTAACTCCATCGAAGCCAATATCGCCGACGGATGTCGCACTCAACGAGAAAAGGCGTCTCGATGCCAAACCGACACCTCGCTGCCGCCGAGCTCGCATCCTTGAAACGGAGTTGGAAGATCTTGAAGAGAAGGTCGGCGACTAAACAGCTCATCGCGACAAGGAAGAATCCATCGCCGCTCCCAAGACGAGGCGGAAAGCCTCAAAGCCCAAAGACCGATCGCGTAAATACGTGCCTGAACAAGCAGGTGGTGACGGGCAGGATGAAGATGACGGCCGAGATCGCCGAGGTGGATCGTGTCCGTGCTGACGCGCTCCACGCCTTCGAAGCATTTCTTCAGTAGCTCGTATGTGTAAACTAGCACCTGTTTGTAACATGTGTGAACCTCTAGAGTCGATGACCGTGCATCGGCTATATATTTTTGCTGTAAACTGGCACCTGTTTGTAACATGTGTGAACCTCTAGAGTCGATGACCGTGCATCGGCTATATATTTTTGCTTTTATTCGGCCGATTTCCAGCATCGGCCCCCACATTTTTACTGTCCAACGTCTCACGTGCTTTTACTTGGCCGATTTCATGTATCGGCCCCCATGTTTTACTGTCCATCATCCCACATGCTTGGGAAATATTTCTTGAGATGTTGACCGTTGACCGCCAATGGGAATTTCACGCCGTCCAGCTCCTCAAGCATGTATGCGTTTCCTCTTAAAACTTGATCGACCTCACGGCCGTGCCAATTTGGAGACCATTTACCATATGTTGCATCCTTAGTCCCTAATGGCAACACGGCTTCCCATACCAGATCACCAACGTGGAATTCCTTTGGCCTCACTTTCTTGTTATATGCACGAGCTACCTTGGCCTTGTTCTCTTTGATTTTCTCAAGCGACCACAGCTGAGCTCGCTTAAATCCTCAACACCGTCACTCATCGTGGTTGCATATTCTTCAGTTGTTAGATTGTCCTGAAAAGTGACACGTCTCGATCCAGCCGTAATTTCCCAGGGCAATACGGCTTCTTGTCCATATACTAGATGGTATGGCGAGGTTTTAATCGCCCCATGGCATGACATGCGATAAGCCCACAATGCCTCGACAAAACCTCGTACAACGCCTAGGGTGCTCATCGACTTTTCTCTTGATCGACTTGATGAGGCTATGGTTGGATGCTTCACTTGCCCATTCGCTGAGCATAGTATGGAGATGATCGATCGACTTAATCCCGTGTCCTCAGAACTTTCTAAACTCGTGAGAAATAAAGACCGAACCTCCATCGGTCGTGATAGTTTGGGGAATCCGAATCTATGGATGACATGTTCTTTCACAAAGTTGATAACATCCTTTGAGTTTACTGATTTCATCGGGACAGCCTCCACCCATTTAGTGAAATAATCAGTGATGGCCAAAATCCACATGTGGCCTTTGCTTGATGGAGGATTGATTTTGCCGATCATATCCATGCCCCAACCTCGGAATGGCCAAGGCTTGATGATGGGGTTCATTGCTGACGCGGGTACCATCTGAATTTTCCCAAATTTCTGACATGCTTGACACCCTTTGTAGTACTTGAAACAGTCCTCAAGCATGATGGGCCAATAAAACCCTGATCGCCTGATCAACCATTTCATCTTGTGAGCCGATTGGTGAGTTCCACAGGCTCCTTCGTGTACCTCGTGTAGGAGCCGATTGGCCTCGGCTGTCCCCAGACATTTGAGCAATAACCCTTCCAGAGTCCTGTAAAACATGTCATCCCCAATAAGCACATACTTCATGGCCTTGTACCTTATCCGTTTTGGTGCCCCCCGAGCCGAATCCTTCAAGTAATTGAAGATATCGGCTCTCCAGTCGTCAGCTTCCAGGAACTGTACCTGAACGTCGGCTCCCTCTGCTACATCCTTGTAGCCTGAAGCCATTTGTGCAAGATCATTTGCCTCTATATTCTGCGACCGCGGGATCCAGGTGAAGTTTATGTACCGGAACTGCGCCATCAGCTCACGAAGGTAAACCATAATGGGAAGAGGGACTCGCTCTCACACTTGTACTCCTCGTGAGTTGGGAAATCACCAACTTGGAGTCTCCAAAAATTTCCAACCGCTTCCCGGCCGAGGAGTAACTCCATTCCTTGTATCGCCTCGCACTCGGCGACATTGTTGGTGCGAGGGTAGACAATCGATGGAGAAGGAAAATGTTGCCCCAGGCGACGAGTAAAATGCCGATGCCGCAACCATCGTCACAAACCGATCCATCGAAAAACATAGCCGCTCTTATAGACGGTCGCTATGTTAGTGTTGATCCTTTCAGCGATAAGGTCGGCCTTTGTCCCTTTAATCGCGGGTTGATACCGATGTCAAACTCGATAATGCAAACATCCATTTGCCCGGTCGGCCTTTCAACATAGGAGCCGGCATGTGCTTTATGATGTCGATTTGCATATGATGATGATCTCCGCCGATAGCAAAATATGGCGCAGCTTGGTGCGGTGAAAACAGCGTAGGCACAACTTATCGATATCAGATACCTTGTCTCTGCGTCCGAGATCCTTACGCTTATGTAAAATACGACTCGCTCCAGCCCATCATAAACTTGCACCACCACCGAGGCGATGGACGTGTCGACTCGACAAGTAAATGTAGAATGAGTGCAATCTGGGGTGGAACCAACATCTGGCGTTCACGATATTCTTTGATCTCGTCGAAGGCTCGTTGTTGTTACCCCAGCCGAATTCCTCGTCGATTTAATTTTCACCGGTCCATGAACGGTTCTATTCTTCCCGATGATTGGAGATGAATCTTCGACGAAGTTGATCTTGCCGATGAGAGCTGCAGTTCTTTCTTTGTGGTAGGTGGCTTCATTGTTCGTCTTGCCTCGACTTTTCAGCCGATCTCAATTCCTCGTTCATGGACCAAAAACCCAAGAACCGGCCGTCACCCCGGCGCACTTCTTTGGATTCATCCGTAGGCGAATTTTCTTGTTCGGTCCAGACGCTGCGTATCGTCCAAATGTCCTTGCACAAGCAGACTTGACCACCACATCATCGATGTAAATTTCCACCACTTGCCGATCGGATCATGGAAAATATAATTCATGGCTCTTTGGTACGTGGCGGCATTCTTCATCAAAGCGTCATGACTACATACTCGAACAACCCCACGAACCTGGGACTCGAACGCAGTCTTGTGTATGTCTTCCGAGCCATAAAAATTTGGTTGTAACCCAACCGCCATCCATGAAGCTCAAGATCTTATGACCAGCCGCTGCGTTGATTAACGCCTCTGCCACCGCATCGGATACTCATCCTTTGGGGTAGCTGTTGAGATCCCGAAATCTATGGCAACACGCCAACGGCCATCCTTTTTCTCTACAGTGCGATACTAGAAATCCACTCAAGATACCCGCATGGCCGATTAACTTGGTTGTCAACATTTTCTCGACCTCCTTCTTGACTTCCCTCGAATTTTCGCCTTCATCCGTCGTGCTCATTGTTGGAATGGCGAAACCCTTTTTAGCGGAGTCGATGCTCAATAATGCTCTGTCTAACCTGGCATCTCCGTAGTCCCAGAAGCGATCTGGATACTTTTTAACAGGCTATCATCATCGGACCCCGCAGACTGGATCTAACTTCTTGGATAAATGTTGGCCGTGGCTTATCCCCGTGACCAATGTCGATTTCTTCTAGTTCATCGGATGTAAACCCATACCCTAGCTTTCCGTCACTGTCAAATCGATGCTAAACACAGGCAAGCGGTAGGTGAGGATAACAAAAATAATTTGGGCGATTGCACAATCGCCCCTTTTGATTGCATTAGTTAAGGATGGTTTACACCTTATTGTTTTACAATGGCGGGCATCTCCTGCCACGACTACGTGATCGCTTGTCGATGATTGCTGCTTTTTATTTTTGTGGCCGATCGCAGGATCGGCGTACCTGGATGATTGTGGTCTTTTCTACTCTGTCGGGCGATGGATAAGACCAGCCTCACCCGTTTTTGTAGCTTCAATGCGCTCACAGCCGTCTAGACCGATTCCGTAGATCGGCTCTTGGTCTTCGCTTCCCAGACGTTCATGCCAGCTATGGAGATCTCGATAGAATCATCTGCATGGATGACCTCCACTTCATCTCCATCCCATTGTATTAGGCACTGGTGCATTGTGGACGGAATGCAGCAGTTCGCGTGAATCCAATCTCTCCCTAGCAAGACAAACGTAGGTGCTTTTTGCATCCACGAAAAATGACGTGGGTATAGTTTTCCTGCCCACTGTCAGATCCACGTTTAGTACGCCTTGCGTTTCCGACGTCTGACCGTTGAAGTCGCTTAACGTGACGTTGGTTTTGATCAGATCTGCAGTGGAGCGTCCCAAACGTCGTAGCATGGAGTATGGCATGATATTGATCGCGCTCGGTGTCCACCAACATCTTGTCGACAGTTGCCCATTGATGTAACCTCGTAGGTGCAGTGGCTTTCGATGTTTGTAACCCTTCTCACGTGGCTTCTCAAAGATAACGGCCGTGGGCGCGATCGAGCTTGTGCCATGGTAGCTCATTGGTTCTTGGCGCGAAATTAAGTATGAACACCATGTTTGTGCCGATGTCTGCGCGGTTTTCTTGGTTTAGGCGCCACTCTTTCCTTGTCGGCGGTCTCCCGTTCCTAAGGTCTGCCTAATTTTGGCGGATCGGGCGCTTTCTTTAAAGCGTGGAATCTGCGCTTGACTTCCTCCAAGTTACGCAGCCGCTGCACTCTACGCTTTTGGGTATGTCTGAGTCTGTCGGGACACCACCTTGGACGGTGATATCTGTCTTCTTCTTTGTCATCCCTTGGCTTCTCGAGGTCTTTTGCTCGAGCGGACTCCTATGCGGCTTCGAGGTGGGAGAGGCCCTAGACGTTTGAACACTGAAACTGGCCTCGTGTCCTCCTTCTGCTGTCCGCATTCCGGGCAGTTGTCGACTGTAGGCAATCGGCTCATTCCCTCGTCCCAGCAATACTTGAAGAAGGGACAATACCAATGCTTGTCTGCGCCTTCCTTTTCTTTTGACGGTCCCCTAGCGAGGTGCTCATATCCTTCATCGTCTCCATCGCGCCGGCGCCGTTGGTCGTACTGACGCTCATACTTGTTAAGGAGATGCGTGGAATGTGGCTTCTGATACTGCACTCCCCTCACCTGTTCCTCCGTTAAATATCGTCATTGTGTGGTGGGCGTCGCATGGACCAGCCTCCTTTCTTTCTTTGCCCGAGAGCGACCACCTTCCTCCTTGTACGTGTCATGGTGGTACCTGCACCGCCATATTAACACCGAACGAGAAATCCAGCTGACGCCTCGCGGAGCGACTGAGTTCTACCATGTTGACGCCGGGAAATGGGTTTGTGTCCACTTTCATGGCGAACTGCCCAAGGATCAGACGGCCTTGTTCTATCGCCGTTTGGATTTGGCGACGTAGCTCTTTGCAATCATTGGTGGTGTGGGTGAACGAGTGATGCCACTTGTAGTATGGTCTCCCGTTCATTTCCTGAGCCGTGGGGATTTTGTGGCCTTCGGGTAACCTCAGCTGCTTCTCCTTCAGTAGTAAACCGAATATCTGCTCGGCTTTGCTCACATCGAAGTCGAACCCTTTTGCAGGCCCTTGCTGTTTCACCCATTTGCAGGATACAGGATCTGCCCCCCGAGCCCATTCAGCTACGGCCACCTCCTGGTCTTGTGTAGGATCATCTTCTTCTTGTGACCAGGCCTATCGGACGCTTGAATTTGTCTTGGTACAACTCGTGGTGGCGCTGTTCATACATTGTCACTTCGGGCCATGTCGCCAACGAGTTGTACTCTACGAAAGCGATCCTTGATGGGTGCCGGACCCAACACGCTAGCTCGCTTCTTTCTCGATTAAGAGAGCGAGTAACATCGGTTCTTGACGGTCTGGCCTGGATGTACTCGGCTCGATTTCTCCCGCTTCGCACTTTTGCAGTCGCAATGCCACCTCGGTAGCCTCTGAATGATACCGAATGTGGAACTGCTCTTCCGGTTGCTTCCGTGTCGAATCGAATCGTGGCGAGGTGTACCATCAAAAGCTGGTCTGTCGAGATTGCGCAAAGAACCTTACGCGCAGGTGATCCGATGCTGTCAAATCATGCCCAATCGCGCTGTATCGGCTCACGTGCTCGATCGAGCTCGATCCTTCTGATCCGCTGAACCTTGAGAACTCAGGGAGCCGATACTTGGGTGGCAGCGGGATCAGGTCAAACTCGTTGGGGTACGGCTTTGAATAGCCGATTGTCCTTCTCTTCGGCACAAAGCCGAACTGGTCTCTCAAGATGGTACGGATTTGTTCCGTTGTTTGGGCTGTAGGGGCTAGATTCTCATGACTCGTTCCAGTGGCATACTTGGCTAACCACGCCTGTTTGTCGGCGTCCATCCTGCATATCGCTCGCCGCTGCCCCGAAGCCACCGCTCGTAAACTCCCCCGAGAATCCCTGCGGTTGCAATCTGGTTCGTGCGCGTCAAGCTGTTGCAGTCCGGCACGTAAGTGCACACGTATCCATGTGGGATTTCTTTAGGTGGTTCAAACAGGAACTGGCAATCGCCTGGGTCGCCTCCGACCTTATAGACGACGTATGCCGCTGCCCCTGGTGGCTCCGGAGCTGCAAGTGTGAACGGCAGCGACGGCCTGGTCTGGAGCGGTCTTTCTCCCTGGTGATTCCCCAGAGTAGGCCCCGATGGAGAGTACTAATGTTTCATGATCTCCTGAACTACGCGAACTGCAATCCGTTCGAAAGCGTTCACCAGGCTCTCAGAATGGCGGTGAAGAGAATGAGCCACCATGTAATTGACTTCCTGTCGCAGAGCTCTGGTGCGCTCCTCTGAAGGGACAGACAGATCCACCTCATCAAGAGCACCCTCGGGTGAGAACCCTTTCCACCTGATGCCATGCTTACGAGTCCTCTCAAAAGAGCCGATGAGATCGGCTTCGAAGAGAGCTTTGATGTCATCATACTTCGCCTTGTGCTCCTCAGGCAGCTCGTCAGTGCGTGGTCTGCTTCTCCATCGCAGCGTCGGATGTTGATGTAGACGTTGTTGAATGTCCCACCGAGCGTGCGAATGTGTTGCCTTCAAAACTCACCGGCGAGCAGCGAAAGCAACACGAAGAGCCGGAGGCTCCCAGGAATCGGTGGGCCACGGTACCTCGGGCCGCAAAACTCCCGACACGTCCCGGCTTGGTTCGAGATGCCACCTGACCTATACGGTCAGAAGGTGAAGGATTGCTCCGATTGATTTCCTTCATGGTAAACAAGTATACGTAAAATTCGAGCCGTGACTGCTCCTGTGTTTCCGTGAATCGGCTCCTAGAGCCGATTATCCCATGGTTCTGCATTAGATTTACGATAACATGGGGTTTTGCTTTATCATTACAAGTTAAATCGATCTCTGACGGTTTAACGTTTTCACCACGTAATCGAACGTCCTACACGTAATTGGGCCTGGTATATACAAAAGATGAAGAATACTAACCCTAGAGGAGGCCTAATAACCAACGTAGTTAATTACCGAACAACTTCTCTAGAACAGGTAAGCCACGCCCCACGCATACTGGATCGTTCAACCCATTTGTAAGGCCTGATTACGTAGATATCAAACTAAACCTTGGTGAGCAAGGCACAACCATAACATATCGAATCAGCTAAATAAAGATCAAGCAAGATGCTACCCTCGCACTTGGGAAACAGTACAAAGGTAGCGAGATAACTAGAGGCGGCATAACTTTAAACGATTATAGCGAAAAGCACCGATGCTAGCCTCAACAAAATCTATGATAGTAGTGTTACTCGCCATCAACAAGGCTTCAGTACGAGTAACACTAGATAACGCATAAGTAAAAATACTGCCTAGATCGTAAGATGCGATCTAGGCAGCATGACACTTACCCGAAAGAAACCCTCGAAAACAAGGGGTGGCGATGCGCCGAGATTGTGTTTGTTGTGAACGTGATTGTCCTCCTTTCCTTGATAACCCTAGGTACATATTTATAGTCCGGAGACTTTCTATCTTTGGAATAACTCTACAACTCTATCTTTACCTAAACTGAAACGGAACCTAAACTGAAACGAAACCTACTATGATACAAGATACACGGGCAATTTAGCCCAAATCCACGCACAAGGCCGATTCATCAACACGTTGAATATACGTATCTTCCAAGCCCATCTTGATCACGGCCCATCTCCGTCTTTGGCCAAAATATGGCGATAACACCCTGATGACCAAATTTCTCCCCCTTTTATTTGTAATTAGGGGTTGAGTAGTTTTATTTGGTACCTCTACTCGTTCTGGTGCATTAACTGCAGGGATATAAGATTTAGTGACACCTTTATGATCAGTAAATGCGTCTGGCAAGTTGTTTGCAAAGTGTTGCGAATCTATTATTCTCTGAACTTCAGATTCAAATTCTTTAGTACGTGGATCTAAGGATTGGATGCCAGTCACATTCCAATCTATTTGCTGGCATTAATTGTGGTTTGTTTCTCCCCCTAATGCCGGGAAATGATCCTTATCAAAAATTGAATCAGCATACCGGGCTGTAAACAGGTCCCCTGTTAGGCGTTCTAAATATTTTATAATTGATGGAGAGTTATATCCCACATAGATTCCTAATTTTCTATGAGGGCCCATGGAGGTACGTGGAAAATACTTGGCTGATTGCCTCGTACTATTTGAAACGGGAAAGTTCATGATATGCGATTGGTATGACTTGTATCAGATTTGCGGCGTGTAAAACCGCATGTCCCAACAAGAGGTTGGTAAATTGCAATTCTGCAATAGTGGTCTAGCAATTAGCTTTACTCTTTTGATTAAAGATTCGTCCATTCTATTTTGAGTATGCACATAAGGTATTGAATGTTCTAGATGGATACCTAAAGTCATACAATAATCATTAAATGCGCGTGAACTAAATTCAGCCGCATTATCTATTTTTATTATTTTTATCCTATGTTCAGAATGATTTGCTCGTAATTTGATAATTTGAGCAATTAATTTGACAAATGCATGGTTACGTGTGGATAATAAACACACATGTGACCATCTAGTAGATGCATCAATTAGCACCATGAAGTACCTAAATGGTCCAGATAGAGGTTGTATTGGACCACATATATCTCCTTGAATTCTTCCAAGAAAATTGAGTGACTCATTTTTAACTTTGACGTGGTATGGCTTAATTATTAGTTTTCCCGTAGCACATGCAGTGCATATAAAATCTGACGATTTAGGAAAAAAAAATTGATAAATCATGACCAACAGAATTGCTTATAATTTTTGTCATCATACCTATTCCAGGATGACCAAGACGATCATGCCAAGTCTTGAATTTATCAAGATTTTGAAAAATTATTTTGTACGCAACAAAAGGTACGGGTTTGATGTATGTAAAGTATAATCCGAATGAAAATGAAGGGAACTTTTCAAGGCTTTGTTTCTCATATCCGTCACTTTTTGTTAAAAGCAAATATTCCTTTTTATCCATCTTTACAGTTTTAAGATGGAAATCATTTGATCGGATATCATTAAAACTTATAAGGATACGTGTGGATTAGGGATACAAGAGCGCATTCTGAATTATAATAGTAGTACCCATAGGGAATGTGAATGTGGCTCTTCCCGAACCAATAATTGCTTTGTTACTCTCAGTTATAGTCATAATATCTTCCTTTCTCTTGGTAAGAGTTTGGAAGTATTTTGTTTCCCTTAAAATTTTATTCGTGGTAGCACTATCCACTAGACATAATTCTTCTTCCATCGAATTGTTTCCCGTAAAATTTCTAAAAAGTAGAAAGAGAATATTTTAGAATAAATTTATTTTATTCATATATTCATCAAATTACATACATAGTATTTACATCACAAATCTAAAATATAAATACATTACAATATTATGTCTGGTTCACATAATATACATAGTCTGAAAGACTTTATTCTACTTATTGTTATACAATATATAACATATCGTAGTGTTTAAATGGCTAAATGACATCAATTGTTTACGGAGATTAATTTAGATCTCCAAAAACATCTTGAGTGTAATCCACGAGCATGTCTTAATCGAGGATGATGTCGTCCTTTGGTTTAAATTCTTCTATAGCACTTTGAGAAGGACCATCTTGAGGGTTTTCTTCTATGACACTGAAGTGAGTTTCAGCCTTGTTTTCATGAACTTGCTTCCCTTTTCCTCCATACTTCATGTATAGATCCACGTGGTGCTTGTGAATACGACATTTGTTTGTACGGTAATTCGCACATCCACACCTTTGACAAACTTGAGAGTTGTCAATTTGATCTTTTTCTTGAAATGATCTTTCCCCTTAGATTGACCATCGTTTTTTTTTCACTTTCCCTTGAATTTTCGGAAGTTCCTTTTACGGTTTCCAAATTTAGTAGTAAAATGAGCATTAGCATGTGCTTCAGGGATTGGCATGGCGCCCGTTGGGCGAGAATTATGATTTTTCATGAGAAGCTCATCATGCTTCTCAGCCTGAAGTAATGTGTATATAAGCTCAGAGTACTTTATGTATTTATGTTGACGATATTGTTGTTGCAATATCCTCATCGAGGGGTGGAAGAGCATCTGAAACTTGTTTATTGCAAAATCTCAGTTTGGAGTTAACTTTATGCACGACAGAATTATATGTCGTAACATATTTGAAGTCCTAAAACCTTATGAGAGACCATTCTCTCTCGGCTTCTGGCAACATAACTGCTCTTTGTTGGTCGTATCTCTCCTTGAGGGAGTTTCATAGGGCTAGTGGGTCCTTCTCCATCATATATTCATTTTTTAAATTAGGATGGAGGTGGTGCCTTATAAAATATAATGCCGCATACTTTACCACTAGGACTATTTTTGGAGCATTTTCAGGGGGTGTGATAATTGTGGGACCAAGGTTATGACTAGTTAAGTTTATTTTTATATCCAAGACCCATGATACATAATTACTTCCATCAACTTGCAGTTCTTGGAAATCTTTTTTATTGATGTCACCCATTTTTCCTGCATGTGATCATGCATTTAATTAATTTTACTAGAGAGTAAAATGTAGTTTGGTAAACAACAAATTGTTCTAAAGGAACATATGAATTTAGGCGGATGCTTATAAGTCGTATATGTGTAGATCTTCGAATTTCAAGTTAACACATTGTAGATAATCTCCATATTTGCAGAGTACATCTCTCGGTAGTAGGAAGCATAGTCCGACGAGTGTTGGTGGACGCCTTATTGGAAGAGCACTTATAGGTAATCTTATTGTCGAAAGGACTAATAAGTACGCCTCATAGTAATGAATAATCTATATTTATGCAAAATAATATTCGAGATAGTCACATATTTTTATTTTGCAAGAATATTTAGTTTCAAGCGCAAAATTAAATTGTTGTACCAAATAACATGTTATAAAATGCTAAAGGAAAATATATTGATAACATGTGATATTACTAATGGACATAAGGTCTAAAATATATTTGCATCACTATAGACTGTAGCACTGAATAATATAATGGCCTAAACAGAAGTTTATAGACTGTCTATATTATTACAGTGCTAGTACTAGTGAATATCTACTAATACGTAGAACACTAAGTTAACTTTTATTTTCACGACGAGGCACAACGACCGGTGGCCTGTTAGGCTTTTTTGTCTTGAGTTTGGTATATTTGGTGGCTCTGATGAAGAAGAACACACGGTAAATAAATTCCACCGATTCAGATTTATGTTACTTCTATCCATACTATTACTGCTAATTCTGCCTGACAAGGCGAAATGGAGAAAACCAAAAGGTAATTAGATCAAGATTAACGTTGATGCTGCCTATTCGGTCTAGGAGAACACATGAGCGTCTGATGTGGTCATTAGAAATAACCAGGGAGTGTTCATTGCCGCCTCTTCAACTTTTATTAAGCACGTGGCTTTTCCGTCAGTGGCTGAAGCTCTTGCAATGCTTCATGGTTTACTTTTTACAAGCTCTCTTGGGTATTTTTCAGTTGAAGCGGAAAGCGATTCTTTGGAAGTTATTAACCTTTGCTTGGGAAAAGACCGTATATGGAACGAATCAACGGCGATCTACGCTGAGATCATGACAGCAGCTGGCACAATTGGAAAGGTTGATTTTAATCATTGTAGGAGAGATCTTAATATTGTGGCTCACAGTATAGCTAGGGAGTATTTTGTGTCTAAACTTTCTTGTAATTGGATCGATGAACCCCCTAGCTTCCTCCTTCAATCTCTCTTGAACGATGTAACTATGATTTGATTGTGAGGCTGCAAGTTTCAGACACACTTTCCGAAAGGGACTGGAAGGTTTTAATGAGACGGCTTGTAAACCTAATATATTATGTTTTACCTTAAAAAAGTTAAATAAAAGAGGAACCAGGGAGTGGATAAGCTCGGGCGCTCTCTCCCCAATTTCTCCAGTCGAAGCCGCACTGCTTCACGCCGACGTCCACGGCCGTCGAGTCAGCGCCGGCTAGTTCCAGTGGATGGTTCGTCGAGGCGGAGGCCTCCCTCACAGTTGGTGAGGCCTAGCTTCACCGGGGACCAAGTCCCGGCGCAGATTCCTGCAGGGCAAGCCGCCATGGCTGCTTCGAAGCGACGGAGAAGCGCGCGCGCCTCCGGCGAGGGCGTCGGGAGGGTGATGGCCGGTGTCGCGTCCACGGCCTCCTCATTCACATCCAGTGTAGGGAGGTTGAAATCGGGGAGCGCCGGGACGACATGAGCAGCGGCTGCGATGTCAATGGTGAGCCCCGGCGGGAGCGCGTCGGCATGGACGCGGGGGCGGCGGTTGGAAGAACTTCGTCACGGCGGCGTGCCCTGGCGGGGCGAAGTGCTCCGGATCCTCGTTGGATGGCGTCGGGGACAGGGGCACGGCCCGAATTCGTGGCACAAGTAGTAGTAGTACATCGGCGGAAGCGGTGCTCCGAGTTCTTCGTCGCCAAAGCCGCGCTCGGGGTCGTCGACGAGCCATCCGGCGCTCGGCCCGCCAAGGAGCCATTCCATGGACGGGGCTGCGAAGGCCGCTGGAGGAGGCAGCAGATCGCCTGTGCTGGCGGTTAAGTTCGAGGCTGAGGCCTCGTCTTCGTACACGGCGTCGGCTTCTTCAGCGGCAACCACCGGCACTGCAGCGTCGTCCAGCGCGACAACCTCCGGCACATCGCCGACAACCACTGGCGCAGCGACGCTCTCCGGCACTGCCGGAGCCTCTTTCCGGGGCACAACTACGCTGGTAGAAGATCCTGGTGCTCCAGGGGAGTGGCGGCGTTGCACCCACTGGTTACCACGGAGGTGGTGCTGGCTGTGGCGGCGGCGGAGACTGCCACGGCCATAGGGACGACGACCAAATGGTGCTCTGTGGTGGCGGAGGCCACCGTTCCTGTGCTGGCGGCGCTGAAATCGACGGCCAAAGTTCCGGCCGAAATTCCGGCGACGTGAAGCGGCAAGGCTGAATGTCCGGCGACGAAAATGGGGGCGGCGATGCTCCATGGCAACAAATCATGCAAAGGAAAAAGCTAGTTCCGGCAGCGGCGGCGGTTGAAAAGCCATTCTTTTTTCTCACCTTTCTCTGTTCTTCTCTTGTGGCCTAGTCGCTCTAGGTCGGAAAGCCATTCTTTTTTCTCACCTTTCTCTGTTCTTTTCCTGTGGCCTAGTCGCTCTAGGCAGAGCATGTGCTGATGACGTGAATAAAATCTAGAGATTTGAGTGAACGAGTGATTTTATTGATTTATAGGTATATACATAGTCGATTATAATGTCGGTGCCTTTTCTGAGTAGACGTGATGTCTCTTCTAATAGGCACGCCGGCTCTTCGGCAATGAGCAATACTAACTGCAAACGGTTAGACTAAAAAAATCCTAACTGCTATGTTTAGCCTAAAACTGACGCTAACATTTATTTCCTAACACATATTTCAAAAACACATCTAGATACACATGTAGTTGAGAAAACCTTGTTCCACGATATAAGCTTTTTTAGCAAGCTGTTTTAGTTTGCTAAAAATGCTTACATTATGAAACGGAGGTACTAGTATAAGTTAATAGCGCAGGCACGAAAGCACTAGAATGGCTGCTTCATAGCAGAAAATCTCTTTAGAGCTCAGGCTATATGTACCATTATATTTTCAGAAAAAAATTCAAAAACAACATTTATAATTTTCAACAAATTCTGAAAAACTCCTGGATGCCATCAATGATTTAGGATACAACCTTATAAAATCTTAATGCGATTCTTTTGTATTCTGGGCTACACAAAATTTGCAAATTACAGAGTTCCGAAAATTGTGCACCAAAAACAACGGTAATCCGGAACTGGAACTTCCTGTCCTCTCGCTTAACCCGGGCGTGAGACTTGTTCCACATGTGACAAGACAAGTAGACAAGAAAGCATGTAATACTACTAAAAGGGACCACATAGATCATGTTCAGAATCCAACATTTAATGGCATAAGATCCCTACTGAAGTCAGTGGCACATATATTCAGACAAAAGTTGAGTTAAGAACCATACTACTTTTGATCAGCAAGTCAGATGGTAGACTAGACATGATCAGTGAGTACCATATTCAAACACTTTGTGCAATACATTTTGTTATTTGTTACTTATACCACCTGATGAATACAGATATCATGTTTTAATTTCCTCCTATCTCACCCCTCTTTACCTGACTGCGATGAACTCGAACAAAATGGATCGAGATATACATGCAACTATAGGGAACTACCTTATCAGCTCCGATTTGGTGTGCTATTTTTGATACACTCTAGAGGCGCAACAGGCCAAGCGACTAGGCAGATGCTCAGGAAGACTGTGTGATAGGTTGATCCGTGAATGGGCCGTGCAACCAACCTCTGGCAATGTGTCCATATGCAGCCTCGGTCAAGTGAATGCCATCCCAACTCCAATGTGTATTTGGATCAGCACACGCCGTGGCACCAGGCTCACCACACTTGGCTGTCAGATTGAAGTTGTAAGGACCCGTCCCTGGAGCACCACAGCATGCTCTAGGCGGTTGTTTGTGAAATCCTACATCAAGAGCAAAAATATTAGGTGCTTCTACATTTGTTTGGCAGTATCGGTTGCTTTATTGGAACATATGTACATCTTATACAAGCAATCACACATTTTCGTCCCTTATCAGGTATTAGTAGTCAAGATGGACTATCAGCGTATGCTACTGCTGTGCCCATGATGAAGAGATGAGATGAGAAGCTCATGGCTGAATGTGTACCCATCTCTTGATGTCCTGAAAGCGAACAGTAAATTGGGAAATTTTCCCTGACACAGATGCGTCGCCCTGTACGGGCCTTCGTTTATTTGCTCAGAATGTTACCAAAACTAGTACGTAGGAGTACATGTTCATTTTCTACAAGAGTAAGCAAAGAAGTATGAAAAGAGACGAGATATGAAAATATAGATGGGCTGAAGATGGGTTCAGCAAACTGAGCGACTTTCCGGTGTTTGTGTTTCTAATGGTAAGGACATGAATAAAAAAATTGTTATTCAGAAATCTTACAATTTCAACAGTTGGTACCAAAATACCAGGGGGGTTACCAGGGTACAAGATGATGCTCCAACTCCCATAAAAATCCTAATTTAGCAATATTATCGTGCAAGAGTAATTTCTTTTTGATAATTCGCAACCCGTAGTTTTTACTTTTTAGTGTGCCATGATACACTAATACACACATTTCTTTGATGTTTTATAGATATACCTTTCCAGCTTCTTAGGATTTGTTTTAATATGGGTTAAACATGCTATAAATGGCAAGGTCAAATTTTGCGCTGCACAAGTTGTATGGTCAAAAGAAAATCCACCACAAAAGGATTCATTGCTAGGAATGTCCCACAGCTTTTGACAACATGCACAACTAAGAGCATGAGAGCTGGCAGTAATAGGTGTATTTCCCAATGTTCAGAAAGAAACAATGCAAATCTCGATACTAATATTGTGCAATAAATATGCCCGGCCTCTGTATCATTTTTAAATACTTAAATAGTATCCTGGATTGCGCATGATTATAATCCACTTAAGTTGTTTTATCTTTGTAAATTGATACTAAGAATACGATTTATCGCATCTTAAAAGCACTGAAGATAAACAAAACTGGCTAAGACACTGGTAAACCTACACCTAGATGCACCTAGATCTGAATTATCAGTAATGTTTATTGCATCTCACAACAACATAGTTTGACAGTTCATTCCACTGTGAAGTTGAATTAGGCATATCGAGAAATGTTAAATCTGTCTCCCAAACTTAGCACTGACAAAGCAAACGTAAAAGTAATATAAAATCAGGCTCCTAATGTTTTCTACTCCCACGATATGTCATGACCAAATAACATCAAGATAGAAGAATTTAGAACTTACCAAACTTCTCAGGGTTAAGCAAGAACTGGATAACTGGTGTAAAGTAATCGCCATATATGATCCTGACACCAGGGTGCTTGACACGAAGCTTCTCTAGCGCACGTTTGAGTAGTGCATTGTGCACCCACGAGAATGTGTTGAAACGCTTGAGGCAGCCGCTACGCAGACCATACCCCTCTTTCGGGTCAGTATACATTGTTAAGTACACTGGAAAGCATCCAGATGGCATCACTCCAGGCACAATCAAATCCTTTGCTCCCTCGGCAATTAATTGCTGCATCACGCATGAGAAAATTAGAACAAAGCTACACATGACATGCTGGAAACCAGCAAAGACAAAAAATGCTACCTCAACACCATCTGAGATGCCCTGAACTACATGGGGCATCAACTGGTAAGCGTCCTTGAGGTCCTTCCCGGCGAAGAGTGGCGCGTTGTAGTCATTTCCACCAAATTCCCCGACGACAAATAGGGACTTGGCAAAGAAGTCCTTGCATTCTTCAGATACAAGTGAAGGAGGAACACACGACCACATCCAATTCACATCAATATCAGGCATCAACATCCATGAAATGGAACTGGACTACGTAAGTAAAGAATCATTTTTTTTTCTTTGTTCTAACCTTGAGTGGAGTTGCAAAAGGTGGGCTTGAGGTCGCGTAACCACTGGATTTGCGTGAAGAGGGAGCCAGAGTTCCAGACGGACTTGCCGAGCCCCCGCTTCTCGAAGAACTCGGTGTCGAGCGCCGTGGCGCCGGTGATGGCGAAGTTGGCGCCCTGCGCGAAGCTGGCGTTCTTGGCCTTGGAGGGGGGCAGCAGCGGCAGCCCGAACTCTTGCGCTGCGGGCACGAGGAAAGCCAAACCACAGAAAATCCATAAAAAATCTCGAGCCCAGGACACGCGGAAGAACGCACTCAAATGAACCAATCTGCCGAATTACCGATGAAATCGATGACGAGGCGGCCGTCGGAGCAGCGGCCCGTGGGGTACCCGAAGTAGGACTGGCCGTAGGGCGGCCGCGCCGTGGCAAGGTAGTCCGGGATGCCCTCCGTCACCAGGTTCCCGGCGTCCACCAAAGAGTCCCCAAAATTGAACACCGCGTTGTACTTCCCGGCCTCCGCCGCCGCGAGAAGGAACCGCAGCATCGTCGCTAGAACCGCCGTGACCATCCACCCCGCGCATCTCCTCCTCGCCCTCGCCATTACTGCTTCTCCCCCGTAGTCCGGCTCCGGCCGGGAAACTTTGGGCGGGGAGAATAAAAGAGGAGAGGAAGAAGGTTACTTTGGCTGGGTTTCTTGGCTTGGCGCGGTTAAGTAGTGGCTTCCTGTGGGCGCGGTGCGGCGCTTGTCTTCTTCTTCCCGAGGGGAGTGAAAGGCCACTACGACCTTGGAGATAGAGTCATGGCCTGCGTAGTTCGGCCGGCGCCGGGAGTCTGGTCTTTTGTGGCTACGCGGTGAATGGTGATGGACTGCTGGAATCGGATCCTCGTTCACAGCTCCGTTTTATTGCACATTTCCGCTCCCAGCTGCGGCGTCCTCAGTGGCTGACGCGGTGATGGGCCGGTGTCTGGGGACGGATGGCCTTTGCTGATGCTGCCGGAGTGGCGAGGATGAGGTGGTGCCGATGGTGGCGCATTCACTGATAGCAACCGTGGTGGCGGTATTGAATGCGGGCGTGGGTGCAACACCAGGACGGCACGGGGAGGGTCGTGTAGGGAGACAGGAGCGGACGGAGGTTAATGGATCGTGAAACGTGGCTTATCACCCTGGTAACGTGTTGCCTCGCGAGGACCGAACAAGGATTGCCCCCGAATTTTTTTTTTCACGTTATTAGATGTCATATTTCTATACCTAATAATAAAGGAAGGAGTGTTTCTTATAGTACCTACACTTTTTGGACGACTATACCCTAGACTTAATAAAAATTACCCACCACAGCCACCGCTGAGTGAACTGAACGGTTCCTTTTCTATACCTAATAATAAAGGAAGGAGTGTTTTTGTAGTACCTACACTTTTTGGACGACTATACCCTAGACTTAATAAAAATTACCCACCACAGCCACCGCTGAGTGAACTGAACGGTTCCTTTATAGAAAAAAAAGCCCCAACCTGCTCCCTTTCCCGTTGTCGGAGTCACTCGGTCAAACCCATCTCCCACCTGCTGCTTCCCCTGTCGTCGAAATCACCCAGTCAAGCCCTCCTCCGATCTGCTCCAGCATGAATCTCTACGCCTGCACATCACTCGTTCCTCGCTGTCGCCTCCTCCCCCACCCGATCTCCTAGATCCTCGTCACTACTGGCCAGCGATCGCGTCACTCGTCCTCCCGCAGCGACGCCGCCATGGATCCTCTTCTAGCTCCACGCGACTCCTCCAGCCTTCCTACCACTGGCCTGGCCTGGCTCCACGCATCTCCAGCAGAGTGGCGCCAACGAAAGAGCATGACGAAGACGACCGACTGCTCCTCTTGGTCCCTAGCCGATTGGGGTATAGCCAACTTCTGAAGTGCCTCGTCCCTGTAGAGTCTAATGGCCTAGCCGGAGCCATGGGAAGGGGCCGTGGGGCAGTGACCTGATGGGTGATGGCTAGATGCGGTGTTCAATTTGGCAGTACGAGTGTGACAGCCTGAGAGCAAGGCACGACTGGGTAAGGATGTGAGCAACCGCAGATTCGCATTTACATGTTGCATTTTGGCTCAGTAGTTAACAACAGGCAGCGGTAGGCGTGTGGTTGCCAAAGTAGAGAATTTTATACAGTATTTCTTTTGACCCATATTAGTTGATTCAAATTTGGCTAGATTTAGATATATTTAACACTAAAACTTTTAGATATATTTGTATTTAGATAAATTTAAGTTAATTAATATAGGTCGGAGGGAGTATTGGTTTTGTTTGATTGACGAGAAATATGGAGTTGGTTTCGTATATCCAACGTCCTCAACCTGAGCCATCCTGCTAGGTCTTAACTATCTCCAACTCTCCAAAGGCTTGGCAAGGATTTGATATCCTAGGCTGAATCCATTGTCAAAAAAACACGGCGGCTAATTTGTGATGTTTTTCTTGGTCCCTATTTTTCCAATTATTTCTAGACGTAAACTCAATATTTTTCTAGGATTTTTGTGTTGAATATATTCAGAATCGAGCTTTCATGGCTGATGTATTTTCCTCGGTTCGAGATACTCATGAAACGTTGTTCCTGTTGTAATTCATGATCCAAACAAAATTTCACAGGGCTACTTAGATTGGCCCTGACCCACCAATCCACCTCTCTCGCTCTTCCCGGCCATCCCACTACCGACGGGACTCGATTCAGATTATATCGATACCGTTCTCACGTCCTCCTCCTTCACAAGACATGACCCCCGCCACCCTCTGTGCGATCTTCGACGTCCATCTGATCTCTCTCTGCACCGCCTTGTTGGTGCATGTATAGCCTACTCAAACATGAATTATGCTCGAGGACGCGCCCATGGGGTCGCCGGCATGAATTCATTTGCTCGTTCGACAAGCCAAAGACGGGTATAAAAAGGGTCTCAAATCCCTCGATCATCGGTAGTGGGGCTGTAGAAACACAAGGCTTCAAATATAAGCTTCTTACATATGTTTATATGTTTACCATGAATAAGAAGAAATCATGAACACCATCTACTATGTTGACAAAGAGAAGAAGTATCAACCTGGATGGTTTCCTAGAGCTCCCGGTGCAACGCACGGGCAATTTTCCTAGTATATTATAAATGTCATAGTATGAGACATGTAGATATCGACATGATAAAATTAAAAAAACGGTAGAATACAAGCTTTTGCGCAAAAGACCGTCAGGAAAGAAAATTACAATCCAGACAAAAATTCTCTGAGGTTGACGCCAACGTCTATCACCTGCCTCTCGTACCAGAACAACAACGACCAAAAAAAATAATAGATCACCTCCTCACCCGAGCTCGAAGCGGCTCCATCACTGATATGCAACTTTGCGGACCTCCAAGGTAGCTCATCCAAGGTGAAACCATTGTCGTTGAACGAATCAGACCGGGACAACACCCCGGACATGCCATTGAACTCTAGATCTAGCACCCCCGCATGACTAAAACGTCGAAGGAGAAAACCATACCTGCCATCCACAAACCACGGACCTTGCACGCGATTCACCATTTTCCAGATGCCGTCGATACAGATCACACTCTGCATCCGCTCCTTGACTACCTCCCAGGTTTCACGTCGGTACTGGAGCAGACGCCGCCGCAGCGGTGGGTCCTGAGGACACACATCCACCATGAGGATGCCACCACCGCCGGACCATCCTTGCTTGAATAGACTGGTCTTCGAATCCATTGGGGAAGGATCTGAAGAAAACTTATTAAGTGTTGCTATCACCGTCCCCGAACCAAGACGATGAACAACCTAAAAACGAATCTAATTTGGCTAAAAACTATCCACACACGTGGATCCAGTGACCCCTCCCCCCCTCACTACCGATGACCTAGGCCATCGGCGGGGGGAGCCACCGGAGGCCAGCGTCGGAAGGCTTGTGCCCTAGGGCAAGATCTTTTTTCTCCTGGCAGCGGCGCGTGGGGAGAAAAGCTGGTTGCCCCCGAATCTACAAGGGGTAGGCTACAGTAATGCTACACTTACGAACCAATTCTACGGAATCTCACTTTGGGATCTCACGTGGCATGCAGATAGAATCAGTTAGATGAGAGAGAGAGAGAGAGAAAAAAACAAGGCCCATGGACTCACCAATCAACTGCATCTACACACACGTCTGTATGTTCATTTCCATAACCAGTTGCCCGTAAGTCTAGCATTATTTCTAGAATTGGAATTATTTTGGCCGGATCCACCCAACCATCCCTGAGCCAAGTTCAGACGGCACTGTCGTTCGATCATTCAATACAAGCCAATGTCTCTCAGTCTAGCGATACATCTCAAATATCACTCACGTTTTGTAATGCTCATCTACGATCAGGTGACCCATGAGCCCTTGGCGAGCCAGGCTGGAGCCTTCTTCCTCCTCTTGGGCCTGCCCATTGGCTAGCCTTCCTCTTCCCTTCCTCCAGGGTCACTGCCAGGTGGGGCCGGGTCGCTAACAATCCCCCTCTTGAAAACCTGCTTGCCCCAAGCAGGTGAAAAAGGAAACTGTTGCTGAAGTGAGTCCAGATCTTCCCAAGTGGCTTGTTCCTCCAAAGCACCACTCCATTGCACCTAAACTTGAGCGATCGCGCTCCCAACTAGTGCACACGGCTCTGAAGAACATGGATAGGAATCTGAAGAACATCTGAAGGAGGAAGCTCAGGCGATACTTGATTTGTAGGGCTGATGCACTACTTCAGCTGGAAAACGTGGAACACTGGGTGCACCCTGCTAGGTGGAGGCAAATCCAAGCGATAGGCCACTTTGCCGACCCGAGCCAAAACCTTGAACGACCCAAAGAATTTAAAGGCCAACTTGTGGTTCGCAAGTCGAGCCACCGAGGACTATATGTATGGCTGCAGCCTCAAGAATACCTCAGTACCCACATCAAACTCTCGTTTAGTGCGGTGCTTATCTGCCTGAACCTCATCCTATGTTGAATCCGAAGTAGGTGCTGGCGAACAGATGCGAGGTTGAAAGTACGCTCCCGTAGCCACTCATCCACATCAGAAGATGCTATCTTATCTCAAGCAGTGATCCCAAAGTAGCGCGGCTGCCTCCCATAGAGCACCTCAAAAGGAGACTTGCCCAAGAAGGAGTGCCAATTAGTCTTATACCTGAACTCACACAAAGACAACCATTTCGCCTAGTGATGCGGGTGTGCACTGATGAAGCAACACATGTAGCACTCAATGGATTGGTTAACCCACTCCGTCTGTCCATCAGTCTCCGGATGATTGGCCATGCTCATCTTTAGCTAAGTACTAGTGGATTGAAACACTGACAGTTAGAAGGTGCTCGTGAACACTCGGTCCCTATCAGATACCAGAGATTGAGGCAAACTGTGAAGGAGAAACACGTTATCCAGGAAGAGATCATCCACTTTCTCAGCGGTGTAGGGATGATTGAGTGAAATAAAGTGAGCAATTTTGGATAACTTATCCACAATAACCAATATGCAATCATAGTGGCGAGACCGTGGCAGCCCTGTAATAAAGTCCATAGTAGCTACCTCCCAAGGATCAGATGGTATCGGCAAGGGCTGCAAAAGACCAGCAGGAGGGAGTCTTTCAGGTTTTGCTTGTTGACACACTTGACAACAACTGGCATAATCCTTGATCATCCATTTCATAGCGGACCAACTGAACAAAGCCACCAATTCGTGGTACGTGACTGGGAATCCCGAGTGTACCCCAAGCGGGTTGTCATGGAATGCTGCCACAATCTGACGTTGTAACTGTGGCTTATCCCCTACCCAAATACGACCATTCTGACGCAAAATGCCATGATCCAGCTTGAACTTCGAATTAGCCAAGGGATCAAGAGCTAACCTCTACAATAGCGCCTGTGCATGAGGATCCCCAATGTAACTTTCATGAACCGACGACAACCAGCTAGGTTACACTATTGATACCAAGAACATCTCAGAGGACTGAGGTGTCCAGCGAGATAAAGCATCAGCAACTCCATTGTGGATGCCCTTCTTGTATTGAACCTAGAATTGCAAACCCATCATTTTTTAAGATCTTTCTGCTGTCATTCAGTGTGAAGGCGTTGATCAATGAGGTGGGTCAAGATTTTGTGATCAGTCCGGATAACGAACTCCCAGTCTGAAGATAGTTGCGCCACTGTTGGATGATAAGGAGAATGGCAAGGTATTCCTTCTCATAAACTGAAAGGATACGGTTTTTGGTCCCAATGTACGACTGACGAAAGCCACTGGGTGCCCTCGCTGCGAGAGAACAGCTCCTATGCCCACATTGCACGCGTCCGTGTTAATCACGAATTGTTGCGTGAAATCAGGAAGGGCGAGGAAGGGCAAGAACCGGTGCCATGATCAAAGCATTCTTCAGAACCTGAAACGATGTTTCTGTTGCTTCAGTCCACACAAACAAAACACCTTTCTTCAGCAAGGCCGAGAGTGGTTGACTCAAAACTGCATAATATTTGATAAATTTCCAGTAATAACCGGTGAGTCCAAGAAATCCTCACAATTCGTTAAGGTTGTTAGGTGTCGGCCAGTCACGGATGTTGTCGATCTTGGAATCATCAGTCACCACACCCTCCGTCGAAATCACGTGTCCTAGATATGTTATGTTTTCCTGCGCAAAGGCGCACTTGGACATGTTAGCCTGTCACTAATCACGCTGTAAGATAGCTAGAACCTACACAATATGTTGCATGTGTTCCTCATACCGGGAGATGTAAATCAGGATATCATCGAAAAACACCAAGGCAAACTTGCAAAGCACAGGCGCTAGAGACGCATTCATGGAATGCTGAAAAGTGGTAGGAGTGCCAGTCAAACCAAATGCTATCACCTTGAATTCATAATTGCTATTGTGAGTTTGGAAGGCTGTCTTGTGATCCTCTCCGGACGCCAACCTAATTTGATGGTACCCGTCTTTGAGATCGAGTTTTGAAAACCATCTTGCTCCCGCTAGATCATCGAGAAGTTCGTCAATGATAGGCAAAGGGTACTTGCCTTTAATAGTGATATCATTAAGATGTCGATAGTCCACCACGAGGCGCCACGGCAAATCGTCCCTCTTGACTGGTAGGACCAACGAACCGAAGGCACTATTTATATGGGTAATCACCCCTTGCTCAAGCATTTATTTGACCTGCCTCTCGATCTCTATTTTCAATTCCGGAGCCACACGATAAGGACGAACAGAAATAGGACGAGCCCCCGGAATGAGAGGAATGTGGTGATCATAGCGACGACGTGGTGGCAACCCAACTAGAGCAGCAAACACTAACGCAAAATCGTCCAAAATCGCACTGACTTCTAGTGGTAGGAGTGTCGTTCATGTTGGTTCTGCATCACGGACTAAGTGCAACTCGATTAAGGCATGGGTGCACTGAGCTGATCCCTATCCATGAAGCACCACTTGCCTTCCGTCATGGGAAATGAAAATCCATCCTTGCTCCCAATGTGTGAGCATGGGACTGTACTTAACAAGTCAGTCCAAACCAATGATACCATCGTACCCTCCCAAAGCAAGTATCCTGAAGGGGTCACAGAATTCAGTATCACTTGCCTCCCAAATCAACTGAGGAAAATAGTGGGTACTCTGAAGCACTGCTCCCCTTGCCACTCTAACTAAAACTGGTATCGCCAGGTGAAGGGTTTCGCAGCATAGTAAATCAAAAAAATTCTACGGATGCGAACGGGAAAGCCAAGATCTAATCTAGGAGATGCAATCAACGAGAGGGATAGATGAGATCTTCATACCCTTGAAGAAATCGCACAGCGGAAATGTTCAACAGAATGTGGGTGATGTAGTCGAACTAGCCTTCTCCTCCTCGCGATCCGATCCGATCCTATCCAACGCCGCAAGTGGCGACGCCTCCGAGAGATGCACACGTACGGCACCGCGAGTCTCCTCCTTCCTCGGTCCAGCAAGTGGGGTGGAGAGATAGATTGGATCTATAGCACGACGGCGTGGTGCAAAGGTGGAGAGTTTCTGCGGCAGGGCTTCGCCTACGCGCAGTCGGGAGAGAGAGTGATCTAGAGGGCAGCAGGTAGGCGGCTAGGGTTGGAGGAGTGGGGGGTGGAGGGTGCGCCACTTCCCTCTTTATATAGAGGGCTGTCCGGCCCCCTTGTCCCCTCCTCCAAGCCCTAGGGCGGTGGCCCCAAGGGTTGGAGTGGGGGGCAAGTCTTCCCCCCTTCTACAAGGTCCCCTAGGGTTTCCCTGGCCCAATGCGGCCAGGGCACTCCCTCATGGGCCTATGGGGCCTTGTGCCCCTGGCCAAATGCGGCCAGGGCACTCCCTCATGGGCCCACGTACCCCTCCAACAAGTGGGGCCATGTTGGTCCCACTCCGGAAGCTTCTAGAACCTTTCGGTACAATACCGAACATTCTGAAACAATTTCGAAATCCAAAAACTGCTTTCCTTTATATGAATCTTATTCTCCGGACCATTCCGGAACCTCTCGTGATGTCCTGGATCTCATCCGAGACTCCGAACAAAAACTCATAAACCAATTATCCATTCTATCCTAGCGTCGAGACACGTTAAGTGTGTGACCCTACGGGTTTGAGAATATGTAGACATGATCTTCTATCAATAATCAAAAGCGGGATCTGGAAACCCATATTGACTCCCACATATTCATCGATGATCATATCGGATGAACCTCGATGCCAGGATTCAATTAATCCCATATATATTCCCTTCGTCACGCGATATTTTACTTGCCCGAGATTCGATTGTTGGTATCGGCATACCTAGTTCAATCTCGTTCACAGCAAGTATTTTACTCGTTCCGTAATCCGATATCACTTTGTGGTTAACTCCTTAACCACGCGTGCTTGCAGCGATGTTGATATCGACACGAGTGGGCCCGAAGTATATCTCTCTGACTCGGGAGGGACAAATCCCATCTCGATACATACAACCCAACAAGTACTTTCCGATCACCTGAGAGACACCTTTATGATCACCCTCTCATAGGATGACGTTTGATGACCTCAAATCTTTCTTCCGATATCAGGGAGTTGCATTATCTCATGGTCTAAGGAATACAATATTTTACATAAGAAAAAGCTTCGCAAAGATAAACACGATGACACGATCTAATTGCTCTGCTTGATTTGGGTCTGTCCATCATATCATTCTCCTAATGACATGATCTTATTATTAATCGACAACTCATGTCTATGGTTAGAAAATCTTAACCATCATTAATCAATGAGCTAGTCCATAGAGGCGTACTAGGGACACGGTGTTGTTCATAAACCACACAAGTATTAAAGTTTCCGCTTAATACAATTCTAGCATGGAATATAAACTTTATCATGAACAAAATTATAACAATAACATCTTTATTATTGCCTCTAGGGCATAATTCCAACAGTCTCCCACTTGCACTAGAGTCAATAATCTAGTTTATATCTGGCAACAATCTAACACCCATGGCACTAAGGTGCTGATCATGTTTTGCTCGTGGAAGAGGTTTAGTCAACAGATCTGCGACATTCAGATCCGTATGTACTTTTCTAATCTTCAGATCTCCATCTGATATATAATCTCGAATTATATGAAACTTGCGGTTGATGTGCTTGGTCTTTGGATGATATCTTGGTTCCTTAGCCAGTGCTATGGCGCCAGTGTTATCACACAATATCTCTAGTGGGTCCAAGGCACTTAGAACCACACCAAGCTCAGTGATGAAGTTCCTGATCCAAACTCCTTCACTTGACGCTTCTGCAGCAGCCATGTATTCCGCTTCTGCTGTAGATCCCGCGATCACGCTTTGCTTGCAGCTTCTCCAGCTCACAGCTCCTCCATTCAAAATATAAACGTATCCCGTCCGAGATTTAGAATCATCCTTGTCGGTGTCGAAACTAGCGTCGACGTAACCTTTTACGACGAGCTGCTCATCACCTCCATAGACCAAGAACATGTCTTTAGTCCTATTTAAATACTTTAGGATGTTCCCTACGGCTGTCCAGTGTTCCACTCCTGGATCACTTTGGTATCTGCTCGTCAAACTAAGAGCATTGGACATATCCGGTCTAGTACACAACATGGCATACATGATAGAACCTATGGCCGAGGCATAAGGCACTTTTCTCATAGTTTCTCTATCATTTACCATAGCCGAACACTTAGCCTTGCTCAATATCTTACCTGACAACATGGGCACTGAACCTTTCTTTGCCTTATCCATTCTGAACCTTTTCAGAACTTTGTCTAGGTATGTACTTTGGCTTAAAGCTATTAGGCATCTTTGTCTATCTCTATAGATTTTGATACCTAATATATAAGCAGCTTCTCCTAGGTCTTTCATTGAAAAACATTTGTTCAAATAACTCTTCACATCGTTAAGCATATCAATGTCATTTACAATAATCAATATGTCATCCACATATAGTACCAAAAATGTCACTGAGCTCCCACTCACTTTCTTGTAGATACAAGCTTCGTAGCAATTTGGAACAAATCCAAAGCTCTTGATCACTTGATAAAAATGAAGATTCCAACTCCGAGATGCTTGCTTCAGTCCATAAATGGAACGCTGAAGTTTGCACACCTTATCAGCATCCTTAGGATCGACAAAACCTTCGGGCTGCATCATATACAACTCTTCATCAATGTTGCCATTGAGGAACACAGTCTTGACATCCATCTGCCATATTTCATAATCATGAAATACAACAATTGCTAATAAAATCCGAATGGACTTAAACATCGCTACAGGAGAGAAAGTCTCATCGTAGTCAACACCTTGAACTTGTCGAAAACCTTTCGCGACAAGTCGAGCTTTATAGATAGTAACATTACCATCCGCGTCCGTTTTCTTCTTGAAAATCCATTTGCACTCAATGGCCTTTTGGTCGCTAGGAGGGTCCACCAAAGTCCATACTTGGTTTTCGCTCATGGATCCCAATTCGGATTTCATGGCCTCTAGCCATTTCTCAGAGTCTGGGCTCATCATCGCTTCCTCATAGTTCGCAGGTTCACTATTGTCTACCAACAAGACAGTTAAGACAGGGTTGCCGTACCACCCAGGAGGGGCACGTGACCTTGTCGACCTGCGACGTTCAGCAGCAGCATCGTTCGAAGTTTCATGATCCTCATCATTAGCTTCCTCTCTTGTTGGTGCAGACGGCACTAGAACAATTTCAGGTGCTGTGCTACTCTCCAACTCGAGAGAAGGTTCAATAACCTCGTCTAGCTATAACTTCCTCCCACTCACTTCTTTCGAGAGAAACTCCTTCTCAAGAAAGGATCCGTTCTTTGCGACAAACACTTTGCCTTCGGATCTGTGATAGAAGGTATACCCAATCGTTTACTTAGGGTATCCTATGAAGATGCATTTCTCCTCTTTGGGTTCGAGCTTGTCCGTCATCAACTTCCAGACGTAAGCTTCGCATCCCCAAACTTTAAGAAACGACAACTTAGGTTTAGCACCAAACCATAGTTCATACGGTGTCATCTCAACAGATTTAGATGGTGCCCTATTTAAAATGAATGTAGCGGTTTCTAATGCATAACCCCAAAATGATAACGGCAAATCTGTAACAGACATCATCGATCGCACCATATCTAATAGAGTTCGATTCCGGCGTTCAGACACACCATTGCGCTATGGTGTTCCGGGTGGCGTGAGTTGCGAAACGATTCCGCTTGCTTTAAGATGCGTGAGAAAATCATAACTCAAATATTCACCTCCACGATCGGATCGTAGAAATTTAATTTTCCTGTTATGATGGTTTTCCACTTTGTTCTGAAATTCTTTGAACTTTTCAAACGTTTAAGATTTATGTTTCATTAAATAGATATACCCATATCTACTTAAGTCATCAGTAAAAGTGAGAAAATAGCGATATCCACCGCGTGTCGAAACACTCATTGGTCCGCATACATCGGTATGTATGATTTCCAACAAGTCCGTTGCTTGCTCCATTATTTCGGAGAACGGGGTTTTGATCATCTTGCCCATGAGGCACGGCTCGCACGTGTCAAATGATTCAAAATCAAGAGACTCCAAAAGTCCATCAGAATGGATTTTCTTCATGCGTTTTACACCAATATGACCTAGACTGCAGTGCCACAAATAAGTCGAATTATCACTATCTACTTTGCATCTCTTAGCCTCAATGTTATGGATGTGTGTTTCATTGTTCACGAGATTCAGAAGAAATAAACCATTCACAGCAAGTGCATGACCATAAAAGATGTTATTCATATAAATAGAACAACCATTATTCTCCGATTTAAATGAATAACCGTCTTGCAATAAACACGATCCAGATATAATGTTCATGCTCAACGCAGGCACATAATAATATTTATTAAGGTTTAAAACTAATCCCGAAGGTAAAACTAAGGAGAGCGTGCTGACGGCCATCACATCAACTCTTGATCTGTTGCCAACGCGCATCGTCACCTCATCCCTTGCTAGCCTCCGTCTATTCCGTAGCTCCTGTTTCAAGTTACAAATATTAGCAACTGAACCAGTATCAAATACCCAGGCACTACAACAAGCGCTAGTAAGGTAAACATCAATAACATGTATATCAAATATACCTTTAATGGTGCCAGCCTTCTTGTCCGCTAAGTACTTCGGACAGTTGCGCTTCCAGTGACCCTTGTCCTTGCGATAGAAGCACTCAGTGTCCGACTTAGGTCCAGACTTGAGCTTGTTCTCAGTAGGGGCAACGCGCTTGCCGCTGCCTTTCTTGAAGGACTTCTTTGCACCCTTACCTTTCTTAAAGCTAGGGGGCTTGTTGACCATCAACACATGATTATCTTTCTTGATATCCACCTCCGCAGCTTTCAGCTTAGCGAAGAGCTCAGTGATCGTATCAGTGGAACCAATCTGATTATGAGTAACTACAAAACCTTTGTAGCTAGGAGGGAGTGATTGCAGAACTCTGTCAATCTTGATCTCTTCTGGAATCTTGCAGTCTAGTTGCTCAAGACGTTGAGTGTAGCCCGACATCTTAATGGCGTTCTCACTAACGGAACTCCCTACCTCCATCTTGCAGTTAAAGAATTTCTCAGAGATCTCATATCTCTCAGAACGGGCCTGAGTCTGAAACATGGTTTTCAGTTCCTCAAGAATCTTAAAGGGCCCGGCGAACTCCTCAAAACGATTTTGAAGGTCCGATTCCATAGCAAACAACATGGTGCTCTTAATCACACCATAATCATCTTTGCATGACTGATAAACATCTTTTTCATCAGCCGGTGCATCTATAGCAGGGGCGTCACCTAGCGCTTTCTCAAGGACATAGTCCTTTTGTCTGCTAGCGAGAATGATTCTCAGATTGCAGAACCCTCCGGTACAATACCGAACATTCCGAAACAATTCCGAAATCCAAAAACTGCTTCCTTTATATGAATGTTATTCTCTGGACCATTCCGGAACCTCTCGTGATATCCTGGATCTCATTTGAGACTCCGATTTTTTTCATAAACCAATTATCCATTCTATCCTAGTGTCGAGACACGTTAAGTGTGTGACCCTACGGGTTCGAGAATATGCAGACATGATCTTCTATCAATAATCAACAGCGGGATCTGGAAACCCATATTGACTCCCACATATTCATCGATGATCATATCAGATGAACCACGATGCCAGGATTCAATTAATCCCATATATATTCCTTTCGTCACGCGATATTTTACTTGCCCGAGATTCGATCGTTGGTATCGGCATACCTAGTTCAATCTCGTTCACAGCAAGTACTTTAATCGTTCCGTAATCCGATATCACTTTGTGATTAACTCCTTAACCACGTGCTTGCAAGCGGTGTTGATATCGATTACCGAGTGGGCCCGAAGTATATCTCTCCGACTCAGGAGGGACAAATCCCATCTCGATAAATACAACCCAACAAGTACTTTCCGATCACCTGAGAGACACCTTTATGATCACCCTCTCATAGGATGATGTTTGATGACCTCAAATCTTTCTTCCGATACCAGGGAGTTGCATTATCTCATGGTCTAAGGAATACAATATTTTACATAAGAAAAAGCTTCGCAAAGATGAACACGATGACACGATCTAATTGCTCTGCTTGATTTGAGTCTGTCCATCATATCATTCTCCTAATGACATGATCTCATTATTAATCGACAACTCATGTCTATGGTTAGGAAACCTTAACCATCATTAATCAATGAGATAGTCCATAGAGGCGTACTAGGGACACGGTGTTGTTCATAAACCACACAAGTATTAAAGTTTCCGCTTAATACAATTCTAGCATCGAATATAAACTTTATCATGAACAAGAATTATAACAATAACATCTTTATTATTGCCTCTAGGGCATAATTCCAACACCAGGGGTCTGCTGCCCTATAGTAGCTAAGCTTTAGCAGCATCAATAAAGCATGCTAAACTTCCTGAATTCACCAAGAACAGAAACTCATGCCCTTGAATCTGAACCTGCAACTTCATTGTGAAAGGAGTTGAGCTGCCAAGATGGACAACTGCATAAGAGAGAACCATCAACTGCTGGTCAATAGCTGGTTGGTCAGGAACATGCATGTCCTCTTCTGCATCAGGTGCCAACTGCATATAATTCACCATTTCCTGAATTAGATGGAGGGGTACAGAGGACCTATACTGATGATCATGCCCCCATTTCTCGCCACAAACAAAGCATAATCCCTTAGAACGACGATAAGCTTTCAGATTCTACCATCTATCATTAGTATAGCTTTTGTACCCTATGGCAGCTTTCTTCTCCTCCACCAACTTCAATACCCAACGAGTTGGTGGTTGCGGCGGCGGTGGCACATGATAAAACTAAGATGGTAACGATTGTCTGCAAGGAGATGGGCTAGGTTGGTGATGGCTCAGATATGTAGAGCTCGTTGGGAACCCCAAGAGGAAGGTATGATGAGCATAATAGCAAGTTTCCCTCAGTTATGAAACCAAGGTTATCGAACCAGTAGGAGTAAGGAAATAACTCCAAGGTGTTGCTAGCAACTCGGAAACTCGGAACCTGCACAACACAAACCACAATACTTTGCCCCAACTTACAATGAGGTTGTCAATCTCACCGGTTTGCTGAAAACAAAGGATTAAACGTATAGTGTGGAAGATAGTAATTGCTTGCAGAAAGTAAACGTAAACGGTAAACAGTAGATGGTATATCAATGATAAAGAATGGACCAGGGTCCATAATTCACTAGAGGTGTTCTTCATAAGATAAATAACATGCTAGGTGAACAACTTACAGCGGGACAATTGATAGATTGAAACTGCGTAACAATGCATATACTAGACATCTTGATCTCTACGAGATTTGTTTGGACATTAAAACATAATACATAGACCGTAATCCAACTGTATCTATGACTAATAATCCACCTTCAGGTTATCACCTGAACCCCTTTCAGTATTAAGTTGCAAGCAACAGATAATTGCATTAAGAAAAGTGTGTAAAGTAAACAATACAATTGCCCTTGGACAAAGGATTGTTGTTTTCTCCCTAGTAGCAACATCACATCTACAACCTTAGAAGTTTCTATCACTCTCCCAGATTACTAGAGGCATGAACCTACTATCGAGCATAACTACTCCCTCTTGGAGTTACAAGCATCTACTTGGCCAAAGTATCTACTAGCAACGGAGAGCATGCAAGATCACAAATCACATATACATGGTAGAATCAATAATCAATCTGGCATAGTATCTCAATATCCATCGGATCCCTGCAAACACAACATGTAAGGTTACAAATAGATGATCTTGATCATGAACGAAGCTCACAAGATCTAAACATGATAGCACAAAGGAGGAGAAACAATCATCTAGATACTGTATGGACCCATAGTCCAAGAGTGAACTACTCACGCATCACTCTGGAGGCTGGTATGGTGATGAAGAAGGCCTCCGAGATGATATCTCCCCCCCGTCAGGGTACCGGGAAGAGCTTCAAACCCCCCTGATCTAGGGACGATGGTGGCAGTGGCTACTGACTGTTTCGTGGATTTCTGATCGGGTACTTAGGGTTTCTGCATCGGGGTGCTTATATAGGTGAAGAGGCGAGGTCAGTGGACGCCCGAGGGGCCCACACAATGGGGCAGTGCGCCCTAGGGGGGCGCCAGCCCTAGGTGTGGCCGCCTTGTGGATCCTCTTTGTCTCCCCTTTTGACTATATATTTACTCCGGTAAAATATTGACTTTGGATTTTGCTCCGTCCAATTCCGAGAATATTTTCTTACTAGCTTTTCTGAAACCAAAAAACAGCACAAAACAGGCAACTGGCGCTGCAGCATCTTGTTAATAGGTTAGTTCCAGAAAATTTATAAAAATGCCTCAAAGTGTAGACAAAACATAAGAAAGTTGATACAAAATAAGCATGGAGCATAAAAAATTATAGATACGTTTACGACGTATCAAGCATCCCCAAGCTTAACTCATGCTTGTCCTAGAGTAGGTAAATGATAAAAACAATAATTTTTGAGGTGACATGCACCATCACAATTTTGATCAAAATATTGTAAAGCATTGATAGCTGGGATCATAGTACTCTAAACATGAGCATGAAAGATGTAGTTCTAACAATAAGACATAGCAACTAAGTTGTAACATGAAAATGTACAAACAAAAGATCATGAATAACAATGCATTGAAACATATTTGTTTGTTTCACATATAGAAAATATAGCAAGAGGGAAGCATGGATTTCAAGTTCCATAAAGAGATTCCAAAAAATATGGTACTTATTAGCTTTCATCTCTCATTACCCCTATCATAAGCACCTTGAGGTGATTAAGGTTAAAGTGCCACAAATATGAAGTATATGCTTGATAGATCATAAGTTGAAAATCTCATGTTCCTTGAGTACGAGGGCCGTTCCTCATGCTACTCAACTTTAGTCACAAGCAAGTTCTTGTCATTGTAAGTATATGTGTATCATAGAGAACCGCCAACGGGGTACCCCTTTCCCCATGACACAGGAGCTATCCCATATCAAAATGACAAGGCAACAGATAGTGAGCATCTCAGCGATCTTTTTATTTACCATGAGCATGGTGCCTTTTTTTCTCTTTTCTCTTTTTTTTATCTTTTTTTTCTAAAGATGCTTCATAGATTTCTCACTATGGTTATGCTGCAAGTTTCCACCATGATTAGGCATGGCTTAGGGTAGCCTCCCAGGCGTTTCTCTAACACACATATAATACTCCATGGACTTACAAGCTCCCCTATTATTTCACACCATCAACATCCATAAACAAAAGAGCATGATATCAACTAGATAAATATGTACAAGTGTTGAAAGCGTTTCCCATAGCAGCGTGGTTCTGCTAACTCCCAACTTATAATTTGCAAGCATATAAGCAACATAGATGGGCATAATGGTTCAAGTTTATTAGGTGCAAGAAAGTAAACTGTGCCATCAAGTTTGTGAGAGCTTTAATCACTAATTTTCATATAACAAGTTTAATTTAGAAGATAGGTAAACACATGAATATACTTGGAATGGTGTAACACACCATGTATAGAAATTTATAGTAGACTCTTTGGAATAACTTGGTTTTATTGGGAGTTGGATGCACGAGTAGAGCTCATACTCAGTACAAGTGGAGGCTAGCAAAAGACTGGGAGCAACCAACTAAGAGAGTAATAATGGCTATAATCATGCAAAGCGATAAAACTTTATTAATTAAAGCATAAATGATATCACAAGTCAAAAACTAAATGATCATAGAGGCTAAGGTGACTGGTTCATAGTCTTAACATGGTGTAAGCATGTGCCAAGTCAACCCAAATAAAGCATCAAAGGAGAATACCACAATATTATGCTTTTGTATGCTAAAACAACTCATGATTCTTTCAAGGCACATTAAGCAATATAAAATGTTTGGAACAAGTAATACTATAGCAATAATCACTAAGCATATGGTTAAAGCAACATCTAGCATGACATGATAAATTTTAAGCCACAGTCAAAACAAGCTTCCTTTTGTACCACTATAAGCATGAAACTTTCTACTCTTTTCCAACACCAATCAACTTATTTGAAACAAAATAAGAATGCGGGGGTCCCGCTAATTTATTGCAGCAAACCAAACAAACAAAAACTAAAAAAAAACAAAGACGCTCCAAGAACAACACAATAGTGCAAGAAGCAATAAATATAAAGTGTCTAGAAAGAAGACCTGAGATTTTTATTGATGAAGAAGGGGATGCCTTGGGCATCCCCAAGCTTTGACGCTTGTACCTCTTGAATATTTCTTGGAGTGACACGGGTGAAATCCCCAAGCTTGACCTTTTGTCCATTCTTCATGTTATCACATCATTTTGCCCCTACACTTGAAAATTCCCTTCATACAAAACTTCACACAATCTTTATTAGCAACATTAATGTACTCAAGATAATAAGCAATTGGGTTTAGTTTCAACACAAGTAAAACTTCCATTAAAACACAAGATATTGTAGCATTTACTTTTAAAAGCTCAAGTGATCAAAGATAACTCAAAAGAAACCGATTAAGAGGCAAATACAAATAATGGCAGAAATCTGTCAAAACAGACCAGCAGGTAAAAACCAATTTTTTCAAAGACCTTTTGTTGCTCAAATCAAAAAGTGCTAAACTAACGAAAGTTATATAATAACCTGGGTCATATGCTCAGACAATTAGAGCTCAATCTGACGTATTGGGATTTTTCACGATTTTTTACGGTGAAGCACAAAAATCTGTTTCGGGACAACAACTTTCCCAAATCTTACTTCTCTCTCATTAGAGGTTATTATTGGCACAAAAACCACACAAAAAGGATAAGGAGAGGTTATTATAGAGGCAATAACTTCCAAGACTCAACAAAATAAAAACTTACCAAAATAAAAATAATTTGGGTTATCTCCCAATAGTGCTTTTCTTTAACGCCTTTCAGCTAGACATAGAAAGCAAGAATCAAGTATTTTCAAATGAAGAAGCATTAACATCAATTTTTGTTTTAATAGGAGAATCAAGAGGTATCTTCTCTCTCTTTCTAGGGAAGTTTTCTACACCTTTCTTGAGTGGGAATTGATATTTAATGGTGTCTTCCCAAAATAATAGGACAAGAAGCATTGCATTCAACATCCAAAGCATAGAAATCAATGGAGACAAAGGCATTGTTAACCATTATAAGAACATCATTAATGCCTCCCATAAGTTTATTTTTAGCATTATCATGAAGTTGGACATCCAAATAACAATATTCCAATTGTAGGGTTTCATAGCATGGAAAACAAACTTTTCTATCGCATACAAACAAATAAGCCAAGATCTATCTACTAGATTGTAGCAACGAGTTGATGGAATAACTTACCCTCGAAGATTCCAAAGTGTTTAACGAGAGCGGATTCTCGTGGGTGATGTATTCGTACTCTTCCCGATCTCAAGATCGTGTAGACGATCCTTCCGTATTGCGTTCTGCGGCTTCGCAATCGGTCACTGCGTTCGATTTCGGCGAAGACCTTCCTCTCCTTGTTCCAGGTGAATGGAGGTTGTAGCACTCTCCTCGCGATTCCGGCAACACAACGGCGTGGTACCGGAAGTAGAGGGAAGATCTCGCAGGGCTTCGCCTTAAGCCGGAGCGAGTATGGTGGAGTATGAGAGAGTTCCTCGGCGGTCTAGGGTTTAGACACACCAATTAGAAGGCTATAATCCGGAGGCTAGGGCAATTATAAGCTCTAAACCAAAACGTCTCTAAACCGGAGGCTAGGGCTAGGGTTTAGATTTAGAGGATAGGAACTTGTGCGTATAGAGGAGGGATCCCTGCCCCTCCTTATATAGGTGGAGGGGCGCCAGGGAGGAGGAGTCCCTCCCAACTCGGCTTGGAGGCCGCCGGTTGGAGGAGGATTCCTCCCAACTCGGCTTCCCTCTCTTTCCTCTTTCCTCTTTCCAATTTTAGCTTTGACTTTTCAAACTTGCTATTTGACTTTTCAATTTAGGATTCAATTTAATCCTTTATTTGGAACATGAGAACACTTAGTACATGATGCAATCATCCCAATATGCAATGAAACATTCATGTACCCCTTCCTCCTGAGTCTTGGGACATTCCGAACCTTCTAGAACATTCCGATGAAAACAGGAATCATTCCCGAACTCAAAGCAGGACTTTCCTTATATGAATCTTATTCTCGGACCATTCCGGATCACCTCGTGATATCCCGGATCCCATCCGAGACTCCGAACAACATTCGGTCTCTTTCTCATAATACCATAACTACTCAAACAACGTCGAATCCTTAAGTGTGTCTCCCTACGGTTCGTGAATTATGCGGACATGATCGAGACACTTCTCCGAACAATAACCAATAGAGGAATCTGGAAATTCATATGGCTCCCACATATTTCTACGATTACTTTGCGATCGAATGAACCACTTACATACGATACCAATTTCCCTTAGTCTCACGATAGTTTACTTATCCGAGGTTATGATCGTCGGTATCTCTTCATACCTAGTTCAACCTTGTTACCGATAAGTACTCTTTTCTCGTTCCCGTGATATGTGATCCCTTGTGACCCAGTCACATGCTTGCAAGCTAATTGGATGAAATTCCACCGAGAGGGCCTAGAGTATATCTATCTGTCATATGGATGGACAAATCCCACTCTTGATCCATGTGTTTCAACCAATACTTTCCGAACACTCAATGCCACCTTTATAGCCACCCAGTTACGGTGTGGTGTTTGATGTCATCAAAGCATCCATCTGGTAAAGTTGATATGCATGATCTCATGGTCGAAGGAATTAGGTTACTATGTATCAGAAAGCATATAGCAATTGAACTATTGAAATGACTTGATCTTTATGCTACGCTTATCTATAGGAGTATGTCCACCATATCATTCTCCTAACGATATGATCTTGTTGTTGATAACATCTCAATGTTCATGATAGGGAAACCACAATCATTAATCAACCAACAACCTAGTGAAGTATAGAGGCTATACTAGGGACTTCAAATTAAGTTTACAAATCACACAAGTATTAATGTTTCCTTGTTAATACTATTATAGCATGAATGTAAACATTTATCATAAACACAAAGATATAATAATAACTATATTTATTATTGCCTCTAGGGCATATCTCCAACAGTCTCCCACTTGCACTAGAGTCATCTAATCTAGATTACATGGTAATATATCGAACACCCATGGCAGTTTGGTGTTGGTCATGTTTTGCCCTCGGGAGAGGTTTAGTCAACGGATCCGCCACATTCAGATCTGTGTGTACTTTGCAAATCTTTATATCCCCATCCTGGATATGTTCTCGAATAGCGTGAATCGCAGCTTGATGTGCTTGACTTCTTGTGTGACCTTGGTTCTTGCGCATTGGCTATGGCCCATGTTATCACGATAGATAGACATTGGGTCCAGGCACTAGGAACCACACCATCTGTAATGAACTCTTTCATCCATATCGCTTCTTGTGAAGCCTCCGAAGCGACCATGTATTCCGATTCGGTTGAAGATCTCGCCACAACGCTTTGCTTTGCACTCCTCCATTCTTCTGCACCATTCAAAATAAATCATTATCCAGTTGTGATTTAGAATCATCGGATCGGTGTTCCAACTAGCATCGGTGTAACCATTAACAACGAGTGTTCATCACCTCCATAAGAAAGAACCATATCCTTAGTTCTTCTCAAGTACTTAAGGACGTTTTTTTGTTGTCAATGATCCACTCTGGATCACTTTGATATCTGCTAGTTAAACTAAAAACATATGCAATGTCGGGTCTAGTACATAGCATGGCATACATTAGAGATCCTATGGCTGAGGCATAGGAGTCTTACTCATCCTTTCTCTATCTTCTGCGATGTCGGACTTTGAGTTTTACTCAAGGTCGTATTGAGCAACATGGGCAAGAACCCTTTCTTGCTTTCTTCCATTCCAAACCTCTTTAGAACTTTGTCCAAATATGTACTCTGTGACAATGATATTTGGCGTTCGATCTATCTCTATAAATCTTTATGCCTAATATATGTAAGCTTGCCAAGATCCTTCATTGAAAAACTATTATTCAAATATTCCTTGACACTATTAAGAAGGTCTACATCATTCCCAATCAACAATATGTCATCCACATATAGTATTAAGAATGCTCTGAACTCCCACTCACTTTCTTGTAAATACAAGCTTCTCCATAAGTTTGTATAAAACCAAAACTTTTGATCACCTTATCAAAGCGTTGATTCCAACTGGATGCTTGCTTCAATCCATAGATGGACCGTTGAAGTTTGCATACCTTGTTAGCATCTTTAGGATCGACAAAACCTTTGGGTTGCATCATATACAACTCTTCATCAATATCTCCATTGAGGAATGCTTTGTTTGACATCCATCGCCATATCTCATAATCATAATATGCAGCGATTGCTAACATAATCCTCAGACTTTAAGCTACCGGTGAGAAAGTCTCATCGTAGTCAACTCCTTGAATTTGTCGAAACCCTTTTGCGACAAGTCGAGCTTTATAGACGATAACATTACCATCGACATCTGTTTCTTCTTGAAAATCCATTTGTTCTCGACAGCCTTCCGGCCATCCGGTAAGTCCACCAAAGTCCATACTTGGTTTTCGTACATGGATCCAATCTCGGATTTCATGGCTTCTTGCCATTTATTGGAATCTGGGCTCATCATCGCTTCCTCATATGTCTCGGGGTCATCGGTGTTGTCCACCAACATGAAACTCATAATGGGATCATACCAATCTGGAGTGGTACGAGTTCTCGTTGACCTCCGAGGCTCTCTAGCAACTTCAACCGAAGTTTCATGATCATTATCATTAGCTTCCTCTCTTATTGGTGTAGGCACCACAGGAACTTCTTCCGGTGCTGCGCTACTCGCAATTTCGAGAGAAGGTTCGACAACCTCGTCGAGTTCTACTTTCCTTCCAGTCACTTCTTTCGAGAGAAATTCCTTCTCTAGAAAGGATCCATTCTTGGCAACGAAGATTTTGCCTTCGGATCTATGATAGAAGGTATACCCAATAGTTTCCTTCGGGTATCCTATGAAGACGCATTTTTCCGCTTTGGGTTCAAGCTTGTCCGGCTGTAAATTCTTTACATAGGCTTCGCACCCCCAAACTTTAAGTAACGACAATCTAGGTTTCTTCCCAAACCATAATTTATACGGTGTCGTTTCAACGGATTTAGACGGTGCCCTATTTAAAGTGAATGCGGCTGTTTCTAATGCATAACCCCAAAATGATAGAAGTAAATATGTAAGTGACCACATAGAACGAACCATATCTAAGAGAGTTCGATTCGACGTTCGGACACACCATTACTGTGGTGTTCCCGGTGGTGTCAATCAGGAAAGTATTCCGCATTTCTTCAAATGCTCGCCAAACTCGTAACTTAGATATTCACCTCCACGATCGAGCGTAGAAATTTAATCTTCTTGTTACGTTGATTCTCTACCTCACTTTGAAACTCCTTAAACTTCTCGAAAGTTTGGACTTATGTTTCATGAAATAGATATACCCATATCTACTCAAGTCATCCGTGAAGGTAAGAACATAACGATAACCACATGCGATGCTACACTCATTGGACCACACACATCGGTATGTATGATTTCCAATAAGTCCGTAGCTCGCTCCATCATACCTGAAAATGGAGTCTTAGTCATTTTCCCATCGGACATGCTTCGCATCTTTCAAGTGATTCAAAATCAAGTGATTCAAGAAGTCCATCGGAATGGAGTTTCTTCATCGTTTCACTCAATGTGACCAAGACAGCGATTGCCACATATAGGTCAAATTATCGCTGATTTCAAGCGTTTAGCCTCAATGTTGGTGATATGTGTATTTCCACCATCGAGATTCAATAAGAATAGACCATCTATCAAAGGTGCATGTGCATAAAACATGTTACTCATATAAATCGAACAACCATTATTCTCGGACTTAAACAAGTAGCGTCTGAATAAACAAGATCCCGATATAATGTTCATGCTCAACGCAGCACCAAATAACAATTATTTAAGTATAAAACTAATCCGATGGTAGATGAAGGGTAGCGTGCCCACCGCGATCACATCAACCTTTGATCCGTTTCCACGCGCGCCGTCACCTCGTTCCTCGCTAGCTTCCGTTTATTCTGCAAAGGCTTTGAGTTACAAATATGAGCAACCAACCAAGATCAAATACCGTGCACTAATACAGTACTAGTGAGATACACATCAATAACATGTATATCGGATATACCTTTCTTCTTGATGTTGCCGTTCTTCGATCCGCCAAGTACTTTGGGCAATTCCGCTTCCGAGGACCTTCTCCTTGTAGTAAAGCACTCGATGTCGGGCTTGGGTCCAGCCTTGGTCTTCTTCGCCGGCGTGGCAACTTTCTTACCACCCTTCTTGAAGTGTCCCTTCTGCTTAGACTTGCCTTTCTTGAATTTGGTGGTCTTATGGACCAACAACACTTGGTGCTCTTTCTTGATGTCCACTTCTGCAGACTTTACAATAGCAAACAGTTCTGGCAACTCTTTGTTCATGTTCTGCATGTTGTAGTTCATCACAAAGTTCTTGTAACTTGGTGGTAGTGATTGGAGGACACGGTAAATCCCCAAAGCATTAGGAATCACTATACCCAAGCTTTGAAGTTTGCTTGCGTGCCCAGACATCTTAAGCACATGCTCACTGACGGAGCTGCCCTCTTCCATCTTGCAGTTAAAGAACTTTTCAGAAGCCTCATAGCTTTCAATTGCCGCATGAGTCTCAAAAATCAATTTGAGATCCTCGACAATATCATATGGGTCAATTCTCAAACCTTTTACAAGCTCGATTCCAAACCATACAAGATAGCACCTTGAACTATGGAGTCTTGATTCTTCCGAGCGAGCTAAACATTCTTTACTTCATCGGCATCAATTGCAGTGGTCACCAATGGTGCATCCAAAGACATAGGTCAAATTACCAGCTGTGAGGACAATCCTCAAATTGCGGAACCAATCCGCGAAGTTGCTTCCATTGTTTTTCAACTTTTCTTTCTCTAGGAACGCATTAAAATTGATGGTAGGGGCTGCCATTGATCTACAACATATTTACAATAGTTTAGACTAAGTTTATGACAAATTGAGTTCAAATTAATAATGAAATTAAACTAGGTGAACTCCCACTCAAAACAACATCCCTCACATTGTTTTAGTGATCACACGAACCAAATCCACTACATCAACACCGCTCATCACGAGAGTTGACATAGTTTCAATGGCGAACAATCGTCATGTTCATCATATATACTATATGATTCATGCTTTACCTTTCGGTGATCCGTGTTCCGAGAACATGTCTGTACATGCTAGGCTCGTCAAGATCAAACCTTAGTTTCCGCATGAGCAAATCTGGATTGCTCACGTTGTATACACTTGCGGAATCTAACACACCCGATCATCACGTGGTGCTTCGAAACAACAAGCTTTAGCAACGGTGCTAACTAAGGGTGAACACTTTATGACTTGAAATTCATGTGCATGAGGGATCATCTTATAATGCTACCATCGCCTATAAGCAATACAAGATGCATAAAGGATTAACATCACATGCAATTCAATAATATGTGATATGATATGGCCTTTCTTCTTTGTGCTTCTGATCTCCATCTTCAAGCACGAACATGATCTCCATCATCACCGGCATTGCATCAAGGTCAATGACGCTTCTCCATGGTTGTCGTCCACCGGTCTTCAACTATTACAACTACTTTGAATAGACACGCGGGTCTTAACATAAATTAAAAAACAACCATCTGGCTCCTGCCGGTTGCCAACTTACAATAAGGATCATTGCATTGTAGGGGTTCGTAGCATGGAAAACAAAAAATTTCTATCGCATACAAACAAACAAGCCAAGATCTATCTACTAGATTGTAGCAACGAGTCGATGGAATAACTTACCCTCGAAGATTTCAAAGTGTTTAACGAGAGCAGATTCTCGTGGGTGATGTAGTCGTACTCTTTCCGATCTCAAGATCGTGTAGACGATCCTTCCGTTCGGCGCCATGCTCCCAGATCGGTCACACGTTCGGACTGACGAAGACCTTCCTCTCCTTGTTCCAAAGAAAATGGAGTGGTAGCACTCTCGCGATTCCTAAAGACAACGTGGTACCTAAGTAGAGGGAGATCCCGCAGGCTTCGCAAGCCGAGCGAGTATGGTGGAGTATGAGAGGGCTATTAGTGGTCTAGAGATTAGACACACCAATTAGAAGGATCTAAACCAGGCTAAAGCAATTAGAAGCTCTAAACCAAACGGCTCTAAACACGAGATTAGAGGTAGAAACTTGTGTGTCTCAGGAGGAGCCCCCTCCTTTTATAGGTGGAGGGCTAGGCGCATCAGGGAGGGAGGAGTCCTCCCAACTCGCCTAGGGCTGGCGCCGCTTGGAGGAGAGGAACTCCTCCTCCAAGTTGGTTTCAACCTCCTCTTGCTTGTTTCCCACAGCTCGCTTCCCCAGCCTCGCTTTCCACGGTTTCCTGTTTTAGTCGTTTGACTTTCAAACTGGCAGTTTGACTTTTCAGTTTTGGAACAGCAAGAACACTTAGTACATGATGCAATCATTCAATGACACATTCATGTACCCTTCCCCGGAGTCTTGGGACAATCCGGACCTTCTAGAACATTCCCGATGAAAACACCTAATCATTCCCGAACTCAAACGGACTTTCCTTATATGAATCTTATTCTCCGGACCATTCCGGATCACCTCGTGATATCCCGGATCCCATCCGAGACTCCGAACAACATTCGGTCTCTTTCTCATAATACCATAACTACTCAAACAACGTCGAATCCTTAAGTGTGTCTCCCTACGGTTCGTGAATTATGCGGACATGATCGAGACACTTCTCCGAACAATAACCAATAGAGGAATCTGGAAATTCATATGGCTCCCACATATTTCTACGATTACTTTGCGATCGAATGAACCACTTACATAAGATACCAATTTCCCTTTGTCTCACGATAGTTTACTTATCCGAGGTTATGATCGTCGGTATCTCTGCATACCTAGTTCAAACTCGTTACCGATAAGTACTCTTTTCTCTTTCCCGTGATATGTGATCCCTTGTGACCCAGTCACATGCTTGCAAGCTAATTGGATGACATTCCACCGAGAGGGCCCAAAGTATATCTATCCGTCATATGGATGGACAAATCCCACTCTTAATCCATGTGTTTCAACCAATACTTTCCGAACACTCAATGCCACCTTTATAGCCACCCAGTTACGGTGTGGTGTTTGATGTCATCAAAGCATCCATCCGGTAAAGGTGGTATGCATGATCTCATGGTCGAAGGAATTAGGTTACTATGTATCAGAAAGCATATAACAATTGAACTATTGAAATGACTTGATCTTTATGCTACGCTTATCTATAGAAGTATGTCCATCACATCATTCTCCTAATGATATGATCTTGTTGTTAATAACATCTCTATGTTCATGATCAGGAAACCATGATCATATATTAACCAACAGGCTAGTTTAACAAGAGGCTTTTACTAGGGACTCTTATTTTAGTTTACAAATCACACAAGTATTAATGTTTCCGGTTAATACAATTATAGCATGGTATGTAAACATTTATCATAAGTGTGAAGATATGATAATAACCACTTTATTATTGCCTCTTGGGCATATCTCCAACAGTCTCCCACTTGCACTAGAGTCAATAATCTAGTTTCAAACCTTTGTGTATTCAACACCTATGGCTTTCTGGTGTTGTATGTACACGATTGCTAGTGGTCAACTGATCTCGGATCGACACTTCCAGTCCGTGTGTAATTGCATGTCTTTTGCTCTCACGCATCACTCATTCTCTAATGAGATGGCTTTGTATAAATTTGGTCTTTCGGTGACCTTTAGCTCTTTGGGGTTAAAACATGTTGATAATATTGTCGCACAATATATCTTCATAGTATTATCCCACTGTGAACTACACCTAGTTTGATAACAAACTACTTGACACAAATGCCCTCTTTAGTCGCTATTATAGTCATATACTTAGCCTTTTGTTGTAGTATCTGTCACAATGTCTTAACTTTGGAACTCATCCAAATCCATTATGGAACTCACTTTCCATTATATTGTGCCACCTCTAGTTTAGATTGAGATAAACTTAATTTGTACTTTGCGACAAAGCTAGTATCAATGCAGTACTTTTACAATGAACTAACCATCTATTTGTCACTTCTACAAATAATATACTCTTAGTTCTTACAAAAGATCATAAGAATATCCTTACTATTGTCCAATGATCATCTTATGAATCATTCTGGTATATGCTCACAATATTTAGAGCATAGGACATATCTGGATTTGTACATATCACAGTATGATTGATATAAATATTATTTGTGATTTCATACATCAAGTATAAATCTATGCTTGATTATTTGTTTCACTTTACCAAATGTCAATACACTTGAATATATCATCAATATTGAACTCATTCAATCCTTTCTATGCGACAAGAACCTTTCTTGTAGTTTCTATATTGAACTCATTCAATATCTCGTCTATGTACTTCTGGCACAACCATATTAGCATCTATTGATGCCAAATATTTAGGTTTTGCCTAAGTCTTTCATCGAGATAAAATTCTTAATATGTGTTAATAAAAGATACATCATTTCCAATCAACAATATGTATTCCACATAATGTATTAGAAACATGTCTTAGCGCTCCCACTTAATTTCTTGCAAACGCAAGCATCTTCATTGTCTCTGATGAATTAAAACTCTTTTAACAATTTCATCATAGTGAAGATTCCAACTCCGCTATGCTTACTTCAACCATTGAAGTTTGCATATGTTTTTAGCATCCCTTGAAATTTAACAAAAAACCCTTTGGACTGTGTCATGCACACGTCCTAGGTAACCCTTCTATTAGAAGAATTTGTTTTGTTTATTCAACTACCATATAACAAAATTATATGTAGTGGTTGCTACACTAATCCGTCTAGACTAAATATCACTATGAAAGATCAAAACTTTTCATAGTCAACCTTTGAACATTTTGTGAACTCTTTCCCAACATGTCGACTATTTCATAGATGCGAAACATCCATGTCTATTTCTTTATAGATCCAAACACGACTGTAAGGTCTTACACCTTTCTCGAGGGTCCTTCAAGTTCAAAACTTGATTTCTCGTGTATGGAACTATCACGGATTTTATGGCTTCAAGCCATTTGACGAGTCAGGCCCATCATCGCTTCTTTGCATGTAGTTTCATTATTCCCAAATAATGATTCAACCCTCAAATCTTGGTATTTGATTGTTTACCCGATCTACTTGTTTCAATAGGAACTTAGATCTCCGTGACCGCAACCTTTGAGGCACGTGAGCCATGAGTATTGTTGCCTCAAACACTTTTCGCGTATGCAACTCTGCACATATAGCTAAGGTATTTTAACCTTATCAAAGTTCTATTGTCCTCCCACTTAACTTTTCACGAAAAATTCCTTCAAAGAAACTTGACGTTCTAAGCAACAAACACTTTTGTCTCCGTGTTTATGGAGGAATACTTAACAGCTTTATAGAGACAGTTCATCCGACTTTGGTTGCACACATCTTTCTTATGCATAGCATACCAATGTTTAAGAAAGGACAACTTGGGTTTTATCCCAAACCATAACCTTATATGGTGTCATTTCAACGGATTATGATGAAGCTCTTTTCGGAAAACGGTAATCTCTAAAGCTTTTAATCTTTAAAATATAATGGCGGTTTATGAATTACACCCTCGATCTTACCATGTCAAACAAGGTTTAATTACATATCTCGAACGCTCCATACTCTTATGGTGTTTCGAAAATGCAAATCCACTAACGATTCCTTTAAATCTTAGGTATTATGCTAAACTTGTAACTCAAATATCTTCCTTTATGATCTTATCATAAACTATTTATATTCTTGTTACAATGATTTTGCACTTCATCTTGAAAGTCCTTGAACTTTTCAAATGTTTCACACTTCATCCTTATTAAGTAAATATTCATATATTCACTCAAATTTTCGGAGAAAGCACATGAAGTTGAAATCCATCGCTCTTGACTATACATAATGGACTTCATACAACAATATGTACAAGTTCCAATAAGCTAGTCTATCGTTCCCTTTTGGCCTATGAACGAAGTTTCAATTATCTCTAGGAAAGTTTCACAAGCGTCATTTGATCAAAATCAAATAGACTCCAAAATTCCATCCATATGGATTTTCTTCATGTTTTCTTTCCAATATAATTTAAACGATGTCACTTCCTAAGTGATCTTTCAATCAATTTGTCTTTCGACATCTTTAGCACTAGTTTTATGGATGTGATATCTCCAACGAGATTTGCAAATCATCCATCTTTTATAGATCACGGCAATTATTTGAACAACCCTTTTGTTCTCATAATACCTGATAAAACAAATCTTGAAGGCAAACTTTGATGTTTAACGAGCAACACAATAACCCTTTATTTTGTTCTCGATGAACATCATCACATATTCTTTTGCTAGTTACTTAGGCCATTGTAGTTCATGAATTGTGTTGTTTCGTATGACGATTCACACCAACAAATTCAGTATCAAATACTTAAGAACCACATTGTTTAATAAGCAAAGAATATAGCCATAACATGTATATCATCTATATACTTAAACTGAACAATTCTAGTCTTTTCTTTTCTGCCATATACTTATGAGATTCTCTTTCGGTATTTCCTTTCGCTTGAAAGAATCTATCAACATCAATTAGTGGAGTCATTCATATGACACATAGTCCAAAGCTTGTATAGTTAAATACCAATGTCTTTGGACTTGCACTTTGAAGTAGATCACCATCATCAAATGTTTGGTGTTCTTTCAAATTCCTTTCTTTAGTAATCTCTTGGTGTAGTAAGTATTTTACCTACATCAAATATTCACCCTTATCATGGAATTATCCATGATCAAGCTACTATTAGCTTGTAACGGTGAATCGTGAGTATAATGTTGCTCTCCCAAAAACTTTTTGGAGGTTTAGGACAACTAGTGTCTCCAACCTTTTGCAAATTCTCATCAAATATGAGAACATGACTTTAGCCATATTATACTCTATCATTTTGCAACCAAAACTTCGTTTCAGATATCATAATATCTTCCACAAATCATGGTTTCTGAAACAACTCTTTCAGATCTTTAGATAACCTAGATATTAGGAGAATCCTTTGAATATCAAGAATCATGGAGACAAACATGATACTTATATACTAACACTTGGAATTGTTACTCTTGATTTAATACTAATTATTAAACTTCATGGAGTAACCTAACTTACCGAAAGTTTGCAATAGGACTTTTAAACTTTAGATTAACACTTCAAAACAATACGATACAGTTAAAGTAACTAACCGAATTCTATAGTTCTATCATCTCAATTATAACTAAGCGCAAGGTGGTAAACGGATGCCAATGACTACAACAACTATGCAAATTCACTTTGATTTAGTTTATGATAAATTGAGTTCTAATTAATAATTAAATTAATCTAGGTGAACTCCCACTCAAAACAATATCCCTCACATTGTTTTAGTGATCACACGAACCAAATCCACCACATCAAAACCGATCATCACGAGAGTTGATGCAACTTCAATGGCGAACAATCAACATGTTCATCATATCTACTATATGACTCATGATTTACCTTTCGGTGATCCGTGTTCCGAGACCATGTCTGTACATGCTAGGCTCGTCAAGATCAACCTTAGTTTCCGCATAAGCAAATCCTTGCTTACGTTGTATACACTTGCGTAATCTAACACACCGATCATCCGTGGTGCTTGAAACAACAAGATTTAGCAACGGTGCTAACTAAGGGTGAACACTTAAGAACTTGAAATTGTGTGTTGAGGATCATCTTATAATGCTACCGTCGTCTACTAAGCAATACAAGATGCATAAAGGATTAACATCACATGCAATTCATAATATGTGATATGATATGGCCTTTCTTCTTTGTGCTTCTGATCTCCATCTTCAAGCACGAACATGATCTTCATCATTACCGGATTGCATCAAGGTCAATGATCTTTGCTCCATGATTGTCTTCCATCGCCTTCAACTATTACAACTACTTTGAATAGACACGGGTCTTAACAGTAAATTAAAGACAACCATATGGCTCTGCCGGTTGCCAACTTACAATAAGGAACATTGCATACATCATATATAATCACAATCATGGCCATATCACATCATCAAGACACCCCTGCAAAACAAAGTTAGACGCCTCTACTTTCTTTGCATATTTTACGTGGTTTGGGGCTTTCAATAAGTGTCGATCTAACTTACGAACAAGAACCACAACATTGATACTAGTATTGTTAATCACCCGTTGTAAATTGGATTTTAACTATGCTAGGAGAAACAGGCACCCACAAAGCCACTTATGCAATACAAGTTGCATGTCAAGCGTGGAGCAAGTCTCATGAACGATGTCATGTAAGGTTAGCCCGGGCCGCTTCATCCCAACATACCGCAAGATGCAAAGTACACAAGAAGCAATCGTAAATAAAAGCATCAACGCCCACAATGACCATTGTGTTCTACTCGTCAACAGATCTACATATAGACACGGCTCGATACCACCGTAGGGGTTCGTAGCATGGAAAACAAAAAATTCTATCGCATACAAACAAACAAGCCAAGATCTATCTACTAGATTATAGCAACGAGTCGATGGAATAACTTACCTCAAGATTCCAAAGTGTTTAACGAGAGATTCTCGTGGGTGATGTAGTCGCTCTTTCCGATCTCAAGATCGTGTGTGAGACGATCCTTCCCAGGCCATGCTCCTAGCGCCTCCGCAATCGGTCACATCGCTCGATTGACGAAGACCTTCCTCTCCCTTGTTCCAAAGAAAATGGAGGTTGTAGCACTCTCGCGATTCCTAAAGACAACGGCGTACCTAAGTAGAGGAGATCCCGCAGGCTTCGCCTTAATGCCGAGTATGGTGGAGTATGAGAGAGGGCTATTAGTGGTCTAGAGATTAGACACACCAATTAGAAGGCTCTAAACCGCAGGCTAAAGCAATTAGAAGCTCTAAACCAAACGGCTCTAAACCCGAGATTAGAGGTAGAAACTTGTGTGTCTCAGGAGGAGCCCCGCCTCCTTTATAGGTGGAGGGCTAGGCGCACAGGAGGGGAGGAGTCCTCCCCAACTCGGCCTAGGGCTGGCGCCGGCTTGGAGGAGAGGAACCTCCTCCAAGTTGGTTTCAACCTCCTCTTGCTTGTTTCCCACAGCTTCTGCTTTCCAGTTTCTGTTTAGCCGTTTGACTTTCAAACCGGCATTGACTTTTCAGTTTTGGAACAGAAGAACACTTAGTACATGATGCAATCATTCAATGACACATTCATGTACCCTTCCCCGGAGTCTTGGGACAATCCGGACCTTCTAGAACATTCCCGATGAAAACCTAATCATTCCCGAACTCAAACGGACTTTCCTTATATGAATCTTATTCTCCACCATTCCGGATCACCTCGTGATATCCCGGATCCCATCCGAGACTCGAACAACATTCGGTCTCTTTCTCATAATACCATAACTACTCAAACAACGCCGAATCCTTATGTGTCTCCCTACGGTTCGTGAATTATGCGGACATGATCGAGACACTTCTCCTAACAATAACCAATAGAGGAACTGGAAATTCATATGACTCCCACATATTTCTACGATTACTTTGCGATCGAATGAACCACTTACATACGATACCAATTTCCCTTTATCTCACGATAGTTTACTTATCCGAGGTTATGATCGCTTGATCTCTCTGCATACCTAGTTCAACCTCGTTACCGATAAGTACTCTTTTCTCGTTCCCGTGATATGTGATCCCTTGTGACCCAGTCACATGCTTGCAAGCTAATTGGATGATATTCCACCGAGAGGGCCCAGAGTATATCTATCCGTCATATGGATGGACAAATCCCACTCTTGATCCATGTGTTTCAACCAATACTTTCCGAACACTCAATGCCACCTTTATAGCCACCCAGTTACGGTGTGGTGTTTGATGTCATCAAAGCATCCATCCGGTAAAGGTGATATGCATGATCTCATGGTCGAAGGAATTAGGTTACTATGTATCAGAAAGCATATAGCAATTGAACTATTGAAATGACTTGATCTTTATGCTACGCTTATCTATAGGAGTATGTCCATCACATCATTCTCCTAATGATATGATCTTGTTGTTAATAACATCTCTATGTTCATGATCAGGAAACCATGATCATATATTAACCAACAGGCTAGTTTAACAAGAGGCTTTTACTGGGGACTCTTATTTTAGTTTACAAATCACACAAGTATTAATGTTTCCGGTTAATACAATTATAGCATGGTATGTAAACATTTATCATAAGTGTGAAGATATGATAATAACCACTTTATTATTGCCTCTTGGGCATATCTCCAACATGCATACATCAAATATAATCACAATCATGGCCATATCACATCACTGCACACCCCTGCAAAACAAAGTTAGACGCCTCTACTTTCTTTGCATATTTTACGTGGTTTGGGGCTTTCAATAAGTGTCGTTCTAACTTACGAACAAGAACCACAACATTGATACTAGTATTGTTGATCACCCGTTGTAAATTGGATCTTAACTATGCTAGGAGAAACAGGCACCAAGAAGCCACTTATGCAATACAAGTTGCATGTCAAGCGTGGAGAAAGTCTCATGAACGATGTCATGTAAGGTTAGCCCGGCCGCTTCATCCCAACATACCGCAAGATGCAAAGTACACAAGAAGCAATCGACAATAAAAGCATCAACGCCACAATGACCATTGTGTTCCACTCGTCAACAGATCTACATATAGACACGGCCTCGATACCATCAGTAGGGTTTCGTAGCATGGAAAACAAAATTTTCTATCGCATACAAACAAACAAGCCAAGATCTATCTACTAGATTGTAGCAACGAGTCGATGGAATAACTTACCCTCGAAGATTCCAAAGTGTTTAACGAGAGCGATTCTCGTGGGTGATGTAGTCGTACTCTTCCGATCTCAAGATCGTAGACGATCCTTCCAAGCTGCGTTCAGTAGGCTTCAATCGGTCACACGATCGGTATTTCTCGAAGACCTTCCTCTCCCTTGTTCCAAAGAAAATGGAGGTTGTAGCACTCTCCTCGCGATTCCGAAGACAACCAAGTGGTACCTAAGTAGAGGGAGATCTCGCAGGCTTCTCCTTAAGCGGAGCGAGTATGGTGGAGTATGAGAGTTCCTCGGTGTCTAGGGTTTAGACACACCAATTAGAAGGCTCTAACTGGAGGCTAGGCAATTAGAAGCTCTAAACCAAACGGCTCTAAACCAAGGCTAGGGCTAGGGTTTAGATTTAGAGGATAGGAACTTGTGTGTATAGGAGGAGCCCGCCTCCTTATATAGGTGGAGGGCCGGCGCCAGGAGGGAGGGAGTCCTCCCAACTCGGCTTGGAGGCGCCACGGGTTGGAGGAGGATTCTCCCAACTCGGCTTCCTCTTCCTCTTCCTCTTTCCAATTTTAGTCGTTTGACTTTTCAAACTTGCTATTTGACTTTTCAATTTAGGATTCAATTTAATCCTTTATTTGGAACAATGAGAACACTTAGTACATGATGCAATCATCCCAATATGCAATGACACATTCATGTACCCTTCCTCCGGAGTGTCGGACATTCAACCTTCTAAAACATTCCATGAAAACACGTAATCATTTCGAACTCAAACGGACTTTCCTTATATGAATCTTATTCTCCAACCATTCCGGTTCACCTCGTGATATCCGGATCCCATCCGAGACTCAACAACATTCGGTCTCTTTCTCATAATACCATAACTACTCAAACAACGTCAATCCTTAAGTGTGTCTCCTACGGTTCGTGAATTATGCGGACATGATCGAGACACTTCTCCAACAATAACCAATAGAGGAATGGAAATTCATATGGCTCTACATATTTCTACGATTACTGCGATCGAATGAACCACTTACATACGATACCAATTTCCCTTAGTCTCACGATAGTTTACTTATCCGAGGTTATGATCGTCGGATCTCTGCATACCTAGTTCAACCTCACCGATAAAGACTCTTTTCTCGTTCTGATATGTGATCCCTTGTGAGCCGTCACATGCTTGCAAGCTAATTGGATGACATTCCACCGAGAGGGCCTGAGTATATCTATCCGTCATATGGATGGACAAATCCCACTCTTGATCCATGTGTCTCAACCAATACTTTCCGAACACTCAATGCCACCTTTATAGCCACCCGATTCACGGTGTGGTGTTTGATGTCATCAAAGCATCCATCCGGTAAAGGTGATATGCATGATCTCATGGTCGAAGGAATTAGGTTACTATGTATCAGAAAGCAGATAGCAATTGAACTAATGAAATGACTTGATCTTTATGCTACGCTTATCTATAGGAGTATGTCCACCATATCATTCTCCTAACGATATGATCTTGTTGTTGATAACATCTCAATGTTCATGATAGGGAAACCACAATCATTTATCAACCAACAAGCTAGTGATGTATAGAGGCTATACTAGGGACTTCATAATTAAGTTTACAAATCACACAAGTATCAATGTTTCCTTGTTAATACTATTATAGCATGAATGTAAACATTTATTATTGCCTCTAGGGCATATCTCCAACACCAATGGTGGTAGATCAAGCATTTAATAAATTTTTCTAGGCATAATAGAGACACTAGAACCAAGGTCACATAAAGCTTTGAGATCAAAATCATTCACTTTCATATTAATGATGGGTTCCCAACCATCTTATAATTTCCTAGGAATAGAGGCTTTATGTTTCAATTTTTCTTCCTTAATTTTCATGAGAGCATTTGTAATGTGTTTTGTGAAAGCCATATTCATAGCACTAGCATTAGGACTTCTAGCAAGTTTTTGCAAGAACATAATTACTTCAGAAATATTGCAACCATCAAGATCAAAATCAAAATTAGCATCCAAGGTGGTAGAATTATTGTTTCCCATATTTCGAAGAATTTCAGCATTTTTATTGTAAAAAGTAATGGGGACTTTAGGTGGTTTGCTAGCATACAAATACTACTATTTCTATCAATTTCATCTTTTCTTTCCCACCTAGGATGCAATTCATCTAACATTCTAACATTTTCATCAATTATAACTTGTATGGCATTAGTAGCAGCAAAGGGATTTTCCATAGTTTCTGGTTTAGCAGCCATTATATTAATCAAAGAAATTGTACTTCAGACAAAGATGAAAGATTTTTTTCAGCATTTGAAAGCTTTTCCTCAACAGTTTTATTAAAGGTAGTCTGTGTGCTAATAAAATCTTTAAGCATGACTTCAAGTTCAAATGGTGCACTTCTATTGTTGTTGTAGAAATTTCCATAAGCATTACCATTATTAGGATATGGCCTATAATTATTATTACCAAAATTATTCGTATAGGCATTGTTGCTAAAATTGTTATTTCTAATGAAGTTCACATCAACTTGCTCTTCTTGAGCAACCAAAGAGGCTAAAGGAACATTATTTGGATCTATATGAGCTTTTACATTAACAAGCATAGACATAATAAACTCAAGGAGGAGGTTTCTTCAACAGAATTTACCTTCTTACCTTGTGGAGCTCTCTTAGTGTTCCATTCAGAATAGTTAACCATCATATTATCAAGAAGCTTTGTTGTAGCACCCAAAGTAATGGTCATAAAGGTACCTCCAGCAGCATAATCCAATAGATTTCTTGAAAAATTTAGTCCTGCATAAAAAGTTTGGATAATCATCCAAGCAGTCAGTCCATGAGTGGGGAAATTCTTTACCAAAGATTTCATTCTTTCCCAAGATTGAGCAACATGTTCATTATCGAATTGTTTAAATTTCATTATTTCACTTATCATAGATATAATCTTTGCAGGAGGATAATATTTTCCAATAAAAGCATCTTTGCATTTAATCCAAGAATCAATACTATTTCTAGGCAAAGATAACAACCATTCTTTATCTCTTCCTCTCAGAGAGAAAGGAAACAATTTAAGCTTAATAATATCTCCATCTACATCCTTATATTTTTGTATCTCACAAATTTCAACAAAATTATTAAGGTGAGCAGCAGCAGCAGCAGAACTAGCACCAGAAAATTGTTCATTCATAACAAGATTAAGCAAAGCAGGTTTAATTTCAAAGAAAGTAGCTTCAGGAACAGGTGGAGCAATAGGTGTGCACATGAAATCATTGTTGTTTGTGCTAGTGAAGTCACACAACTTGGTGTTTTCAGGAGTGTTCATTTTTGCAAGAATAAAGTAAGCCAATAGAAATAGTAACTAAAGTAGGAACTATTTTTTTGTGTTTTTGATAAAGAGAAACAAAGCAGCACAACTAATTTTTTGTATTTTTGATAAAAAGAAACAAGGAAAACTAAGCAAAAAAAGTAAAGAGATTGGTTGTGAGAGACTCCCCTTGCGAGAATCTTCTTTCTCCCAGAAAAATGATTGACGAGGAGGAAGAGATTGAAGCTGTACTTAACTCCCCGGCATCAGCGCCAGAAAAGTGCTGGATGGCTCAGATATGTAGAGATCGTTGGGAACCCCAAGAGGAAGGTATGATGAGCACAACAACAAGTTTCTCTCAGTTATGAAACCAAGGTTATCGAACCAGTAGGAGTAAGGAAACAACTCCAAGGTGTTGCTAGCAACTTGAAACCTGCACAACACAAACCACAATACTTTGCCCCAACTTACAATGAGGTTGTCAATCTCACCGGTTTGCTGGAAACAAAGGATTAAACGTATAGTGTGGAAGATAGTAATTGCTTCCAGAAAGTAAACAATAAACGGTAAACAATGGTATATCAATAATAAAGAATAGACCGGGGTCCACAGTTTACTAGAGGTGTTCTCCATAAGACAAATAACATGCTGGGTGAACAAATTACATCGAGACAATTGACAGATTGAAACTGCATAACAATGCATATACTAGACATCTTGATCTCTACGAGATTTGTTTGGGCATTACAACATAATACATAGACCATAATCTAACTGCATCTATGACTAATAATCCACCTTCAGGTTATCATCCGAACCCCTTCCAGTATTAAGTTGCAAGCAATAGATAATTGCATTAAGCAAAGTGTGTAAAGTAAACAATACAATTGCCTTGGAGAAAGTATTGTTGTTTTCTCCCTAGTAGCAACAACATATCTATAAACTTAGAAGTTTATATCACTCTCCCAGATTACTAGAGGCATGAACCTACTATCGAGAATAAATACTCCCTCTTGGAGTTACAAGCATCTATTTGGCCAAAGTATCTACTAGCAACAGAGAGCATGCAATATCACAAATAACATAGACATGATTGAATCCATAATCAATCTGATATAGTATCTCAATATCCATCGGATCCCCGCAAACACAACAGGTTTACAAAATAGATGATCTTGATCATGAACGGAGCTCACAAGATCTAAACATGATAGCACAAAGGAGGAGAAACAACCATCTAGCTATTGTATGGATCCATAATCCAAGGGTGAACTACTCACGCATCACTCCGGAGGCTGGCATGGTAATGAAGAAGGCTTCCGAGATGATCTCTCCCCTCCGGCAGGGTGCCGGAAAGAGCTTCAGATTCCCCGATCTAGGGACGATGGTGGCGGCGGCTACGGATTGTTTCTTAGATTTCTGATCGAGTACTTAAGGTTTCTGCATTGGGGTGCTTATAAAGGCGAAGGCGAGGTCGGTGGACGCCCGAGGGGCCCATACCATGGGGCGACACCCCCTAGGGGGCCGCGCCAGCCCTAGGTGTGGCCGCCTCGTGGCTCCTCTTCGTCTCCCCTTTTGACTCCGTCTTCGCTCCGATTGACTTTGGATTTTGTTCCGTCCAATTCCAAGAATATTTCTTTATTAGCTTTTCTAAAACCAAAAATAACAGAAAACAGGAAACTGACACTACAACATCTTGTTAATAGGTTAGTTTCAGAAAATGTATAAAAATGTCTTAAAGTGAAAGTTGATATAAAACAAGCATGGAGCCTAAAAAATTATAGATACGTTTACGACGTATCAGTTGGTACACCAAACTAGTCACAGCGCAGTCATCCCCCAATTCCTCAGACAACAATGCAAGAGAGTAAGCTGTATCCAGATCACGGGGCTACTGGATCGCGACTAGCAGTTTCACGCCCGGTTGCAAACCATCCAAGAACTTGGTTGTGTAGTGTACTTGGTCCAAACAGGGATTGTAAGCAGCTATTTGATCCATCAAAGTTGAGAAACGAGTCACATAATCCTCCGATAATGAAACCTGTGTGATGTGAATCAGCCTCCTCACCAAAATCTGATGCTGGTTCCTACCAAACTTGGCGAACACCGCTGTAACGAATTCCATCCACCACGGCTGCTGGTGCTGCTGCAGATATGCCTCAAGCCACATTGCCACTGTCCCCACAAACTGGTCAGATGCATACGATGCCCATATCGACTCTGGCACCGGCCAACACTAAAAATGCTCCTCACAGCGCTGTTGCCACAGTTTGGGGTTGGAACCGTCAAAGTGTGGAAGATCAGAGCATGGGGTGTAGCCAACATCAGTACTCTGTGGATTCCTAGTTTGAGAAGCAGAATTGGAAGCAAAATTCCGGCCAGGGTACATACCTTCGACCGGAGGAGATGCGTGATCAACACATATCAGCCCCCGGTTCACTTGTTCATAGCGGTGCCCATCGGGGCCAGAGGATCCGCCACCACGGTCGCGGTTTTGGGAGGTCGAGGGAGCGCTCGTCAGGGGCTCCAGATTCGGGCGTGTGAAACGCCCGATTGCGTAGGTCAGAAGCGCCATATCTGCCTTGAGTGAGTCAAGGTTGTCCCCAATCCGCGCTTTGGTCTCGGCCAGATCCGCACTCACGGTGGAGCGGATGTCATCCACGGCGGCGGTGACGGCCTTGAGTTGCTTATCGGTGTCGGATACGAAAGGCTTGATGACATTCGTGACCTCTCGTTTGTACTCCGTGAATCTCCGGTCGTACTCCTCCGCTGTCTCCGCCTTGAGAAGCTCATAGAGAGCATGCGGATCCTCCAATAATTCATCCATCAACTTTGAGCGGCGGCGAGAAGAAAATCGGGTGGGTAAGAATGGTGGGGAATCTCCAGATTGCTAGGGTGGGGATTGAAAAGGATCTGATTACCACTTGTAAGGGGTAGGCTATCTCTCGAGAATTCTAGAATTGGAAGAACGGGAGTTGGAATTATCCACCTAACCACTCCCGATCCAAGTTCAGACGACACTGTCGTTCAATCATTTGATACAAGCCAATGTCTCTCAGTCTACCGATGCTCCTCAAATAGCACTCACGTTTTGTAACGCTCATCTACGACCAGGTGAACCATGGGCCCTTGGCGAGCCAGGCTGGAGCCTTCTTCCTCCTCTTGGGCCGGCCTGTTGGTGAGCCTTCCTCCAGGGTCACTGCTAGGTGGAGCCAGGTCGCTGACAGAATCATACTGCAGATGATTCTTCTTCGCTATGGTTCCTGAATTTTGGCGAGTACTAGGCGTCAGGTAACCAATTTGGAGAAAGATCGGTAATCCCCCAGTAGTCTGATATACTTATTAGGGTAGATCTAGGCTGCTCGTCTCTCGCAATAAAATCAACCATAGAAACAACACAAAATACAACTCCCTCCGATACATATTAATTGTCACTCGATTAGATATATGCAGCACTAAAAGTCTAAAACATGTCGACAATCAATATGAATCGGAGGGAATACTCCCTCAGTCTTAAAATAGATGTCTCAGATTTATCAAAATTTGGATGAATCTAGACATTATTTAGCATATAGATTCATCTAAATTCTGATAAACTTGAGAAATCTATTTTGGGACGAAGGGAGTACTATTTTTCAGTAAGATACAACCTTCGGAAAAGATTGTCTTGTATGTGTTCCTAAGAATAGTAATTTGTCCTCATGTTTTTGGGTCTTAAAAAGGGCACAGAAACAAATAATGCAAAAAGAATGCACCAACAAGTGGTTACACAACATTTTTCACTGGTTGCATCAAAAACCGTAGGTCATGCCAAAATCCAAGAATTTTTTTAAAAAAACTGCAATATGGAGGCCAACTTTGGTACCTTTATGAGAACCTTTGCAGATTTAAAAAAAATTGTAGTGACATAAACTCCAAGAAAACAAACTTATACATACCCCAAATCCTTGCAACATCTCATGTGTGTTAACATTAAGATGCATATTAGTTTGTAATATTTAGGACATACATATGTAACATAAAAAAACGAAAAAAAGTCTTACCTTGTCTTTGCTGGAGTCCCATCGATGCTAGATTTGGCGACCCCGGACCTATTCCCACCGGTCCCTTGTCTTCCCGGGCTTGGAGACTACGATGTAAAGCTCCACCATGGCCATGGTTGTGCTTGACCTTTAGCTTCCTGTGAGACCCTGGCGCATGGTTTAATAGGACTGATAGTATACCCATAGCAACAAGTTATAACTTCTTTTCTAGAAGCTCATTTAAAAAGGACTCTGAGTTTAAGCGTGTTTGGCCTAAAACAATTTAAAGATGAGTGATCAACCAGAAAGTGGGTACCGGGTGCGCACGAGTGAGGATAAAGTGCGCAGAAAAGACTAGTGTTGATCTGTAGGGTTAGTCTAGAGATTCTATTAAGCTGCTAGAAGTAACATCCATTGGTCTGGAGAGGCTGAGACACTACAAGTGGTATCAGACCCGACCCTTACGGTTACATGGGCGTGTACGGGTCAATGGCGGACATATGGATCATGGCGCATGTGGCCCAGAGTGGACACGACATAACACTTGTGCCGTCACTAGATGCATAAACGTGTGCCAAGAGGGGACGTTCATGGCTTGTGGTTGTTCGAGGATCTTCTAAGGGTGGCGTATGTGAGACTCTGGCACATGGCTTAATATAATTGATAGTATATCTATACCAACAAGTTGCAACTTCTTTTTCGAAAGCTTATCTGAAAAAAAAATTAAGTTGGCCTCGAGCAATTTAAGGATGGGTGACCGACCGAAAAATAGGTACAGAATATGCATAAATGAGAATAAAATTTACAGAAAAGACTAAAATTAATCGATGGGATTAGGCTAAAGATTTTATTAAGCTCTCAAGAATAACCGCCGCAGGTCCGAAAACGTCGCGATGGAGAACAACCGGCAGGGGCAAGGGATTAATCACGATGACTCTCGTGAACAACAATGCTAGAGGGGTAGCAATAAAGGAGATGGTATCGGTATGCACGGGAGCTGGGCAGTGGCACTACACCGCCGTTGATTATTTGAGGCACACAATAGTGCCTCAAAAAATACCAATAGTGCCTTCAAAAAACTTTTAAGGCAATAATAAAAATGCCCAATCAAATGGGGTAGGGAAAAATCAATTATGGCAATTTGAAAAAATGCCTTTAAAAACAGATTTTTTGAGGCATTTTCAAATTTGCCTTTAAAAATAGATTTTTTGTGGCACTTTCAAATTTGCCTTGGAGTATAATTTGAGGCAATACTAAGTAATGCCTTAAATAATTTTTTTTTGGAACTATACAATAATTCCTCAAAAAATAATTGTAGGCAATATACAATAATGCCTCAAAAAAGTATCTAAGGCATTATACAATAATGCCTCAAAAAAGTATCTAAGGCATTATACAGTAAATATACAGTAATGCCTCTGAAAAAACTATATAATGTCCAGTAGTTACCTTTACTGTGTTCCATAGCTTATCCTTTTCAGATTGTGGAACCTTACTCCAGTTTGGGTATGCTAGTGAAATTTCCTTTCCTTTTACTAATCTTGCAATGAAGTTAGTCAACCTGCTTGTCTTGAGTCCACATGGCTGACCAAGATTGTTGAATTCCACGTTCACTTTGGAGTTTGGATCGTATTCATGCCAAAATTTCTTTAGTTTAGTGGGGCCTCTTTCACCTCTTTTTTTCTTTTCTGAAACAAAATAAAGACACAAAAGAAGTCAAACAAAAGTAGATACACTTCATTTTAGTAGCAGCACTCAAAATTCAAAAGCAACTCACCTTGTCTAGCAACATTTAACATGTGGTCACCTTGTGTTTCTTCATATTGTGATTCAGTATCTGTCTCATCTTCATATTGTGTCTCACCTTGTGTTTCTTCAACTCTATGATCCACTTCTTGTTCTTCATACAATGTATCTTCATACCTCTCTTTGGGCTTCTGTTGACAAAGCATAAAAAATGTGCACAGTACATAACTAATCAGATTATTTATACAGATTCTAAATCTCAGATTATATATACAGATTCTAAATCTCAGATTATATATCAGAAATCATCCGCAGATTTCTTTAGTTATGTACTACCCCATATCAGAAATCATTTTTTGAAATCATGTTTTGCCCTGTTGGTTCCCTTTGTTTCCCTTTGTTGAAGCCAAATTTAGAAATAAATCTATTTGCACAGGGCAATACAACTTACTTGCACAGGGCAATCATAGATTCCCTTTGTTGAAGCCAAACTTAGAAAACTTGGAAATATTTGCTCATTTGACACTTCTTTTGGTTCAAGTCCTAGTTTCTTCAACTTATAGTTGACCTCATCTCTTCTTCTACCCTGGCTTCCTAACATGCTTGGACCTGCAAGTAAAAATAGTATATTAGTTGAATGATTACAAGATTACAAAATAAACCATTATTTGCTTCATCACTATCATTTCTAGACTTACCTAGTTTTCATCATCACTATCATTTCTAGACTTCATATCATAGAAATCTCTAATGGGGGGAGACACGACGGCGTGCCATTGAGGGTCAATGGGATCTTGCACATAATATATTTGCTTGGCTTGACTTGCAATTATAAATGGTTCCGACGAGATATCACTTCCATCATGCAAATGACTGAAGTTCACCCGAGTTATTCCAAATTTGTCATCCTTCCTTACTCCAATAGGTTTAACCCAAACACACTTGAATAGAACCACTTGCCCTTTATTTGAATAGTTGAGTTCAACAATTTCTGTGATTCTACCATAATATTGGACATTCCCTAGGGCTGGATTTTTGTCTTTGGCGCTGGAGTAGCTAGAGGTCTTCGCACATACTGATACCCCATCACATTGTGTAGACTTGCCTTGTCCGTGTTTGCTCGTATGGAAATGGCATCCATTTATAGAGTAACTATTATACTTCTTTACCATCATATATGGCCTCTGAGCTAAAAGGAATACTTCTTCTTGAACTTCAATCCCTTTCTCAATTTCTGAATTTACATGATCCGTAAACCATGTGTGGAAGTTACTATGGTGGGCTAATTCTACATCTCTTCTCCTTCTATTGCTTCTACCGGCAGATAATATATGTAGGTGCTTCTGTGAGTAGCTACTAATTTTGGGATAGTTAAAGAGTACATATCTCTGCGCCTGTGTCCACGACACATGGTCAAGTTCATCAACAGTATGCATAAAGGCGTCCAATTTTCACCAAGTATTCATATGAAGAACTAGAAGCTCCTGAAGTATTGTGACGTGCTGGTAGGTTCAATTTTGTTTTAGCACCATGTAGATATCTAGAACAAAATGTCATGCTTTCATCGAGTACGTAACCTTCTGCTATTGAACCTTCAGGGTGACTCCTTGTATGCACCATATTCTTGACATAGCCTATGAAATTCTCAGTTGACCACATGTCCCTAAATTGTGCTGGTCCAGCAAATCTAACTTCAGTGGCGAGATGGATAGTGACATGCTCCATTATGTCAAAGAAGGTTGGAGGAAATATCTTCTCTAATTGGCACATTATCTCTGGAATTATAGCTTCCATCTTTTGCACCTCAACAACATTGATAACCTTCCCACACACAACCTTGAAATAGTTGCTTAGTTGTATCAAGGGCAAAGCAACATGTTCAGGCAAGCTACTACTAACAGCCAAGGGAAACAGGTCTTGCATTATAATGTGGATGTCGTGGGTTTTAATACCATGAAGTCTCTTCTCCTCCATGCTAACCTTGTCGTAGAAGCTTGAGGCATAACCATCGGGAAACCTAGCATGCTTAATGACTCCGCAGAATATCTTCTTTGCATCTGAATTCATATAGTACTCTGCTTCTGGAAGGTCTGGTTTAGGCTGAGTCTCATTTACATGCAAGCCTTCTCTTATTTTCAGACGTTTAAGATCACGTCTAGAGTTGAGATTATCCTTCGATCTTTTGTCAACATTCAGAATAGTGTTCACTATGTTGTCAAAAAAATTCTTCTGGATGTGCATAGGATCCAAGTTATGCCTCACTTGCAAAGTTTCCCAGTATTCCAACTGAAAAAACACGCTTCTCTTCTTGAATGTTGTTTCAACCGTGTGCTCTTCCTCTTTTTCCATCAAATCTTCGTCCCCCTCAACCCTCGGCCTCTTCCTTCTACCTGACTTATTTGGCTTCTGCAATTTCCCATATGCAATCGTCATGCCCTTCGTCATTTCTGAAATCTGTAGGCTTGATGGTTGGACAGGAGGTTCTCTATATTCAGTGGTCCCATCAAATGAAGCAGCATCACTTCTGAATGAATGATCAGGGTCTAAGAATCTTCTATTTCCCATGTAGCACCTCTTTTTCCCATGCTTTAACCTTCTGGAGCATGTGTTTGTCAAACAATGAGAGCAAACAGCAATGCTTTCCCCACTTAAGAGGCCACGGCCAAGCCAATCACTAATTGTCCACAACAATGCAGCATATACTCTGAACTTCTTTCCAAAAGCAGCATCATGTATCAACACCCCCGTTGACCATAGCTCTGCCAACTCATCTATAACTAACTGCAAGTACACATCAATATCTTTGTCTGGTGACTTCTTTCCAGGGACAAGGACAGATAGCATGAAATTGGACTGTTTCATGCACATCCAAGGTGGGACGTTATATGGGATCAAAATTATTGGCCATATGCTATAAGAGAGGTTCATAGTCCTAAAAGGGTTGAATCCATCCGCTGCCAGTCCAAACCTGATGTTTCTAGGCTCACCACTAAATTTCTTGTGTGTTAAATCAAAATGTTTCCTAGCAGGAGAGTCAGCAGGGTGCCTCATCAAGCCATCCTTTGTGCGTCCATCATTATGCCAGGTCATTAGTGGTGCTGTTTTAGAGGACATGAATAACCTCCTAATTCTCTTATTTAGCGGGAAATGTCGAATCACCTTTTGGGCGACCTTGGTGATTCTTTTACCATCTACTCCGGTTTTCACGGTCTTCCATCTACTTGCTTTACAAACTGGACATGAGTTGGCATTGGCATGTTGTCCTCTAAATAGGATGCAATCATTTTTGCATGCATCGTGACTATCATAACCTAGTCCAACAACAATTATGGTTACACAAAACTAGAATAACTCACGACAATCAAACGTACAATTAGTGGCATACGAAATCAAACTAGAATAACTCACGACAATCAAACGTACTTGAAGAGAAATCATGTACTCAACGTATTTTATTTTGTTCAGATGGTTCACATACGAAATAGAAGTATCATGCTCTTGAAATTTGCCTGATGATTTTTTCCTGAGTATACATTAACGGTACCATGCTCTTAATTAGTATACCATCGGCCTGATGTCATTGAATAGTTTCTAGTGTTATCAAATCCTACAATCCAAACAGCTAACATATGCAAATCCAATGATAGACAGGGCCTGAATAAACGACTGAACCTTGACCAAATAGAGCTCTCTGAATAAATTCCAATTATTCTAGACAGAAAGATAGACATGAGGGAGTATTTTACCAGCCTCATGGTCGTTTTGAATAAGCTCGCGGTGCAGGAAGGAGCGTCGAGGATCCGCGGTGGAGGTGGAGCGCGGTCGCTCGACGACGGTGGCGGTGGAGGTGGAGCGAGACCGCTCGACGGCGGTGGAGCGCGGCCGCTCGACGACGGTGGCGGTGGAGGTGGAGCGTGGGCGCTCGACGATGGTGGCGGTGGAGGTGGAGAGAGACCGCTCGACGGCGGTGGAGCGCGGCCGCTCGACGGCGGTGGAGGTGGAGCGCTGCCGTCCTCGTCCTCTAGCGTCCTCCATCAGCGGGCCTCGTCCTCCAGCGTCCTCCATCAGCGGGCCTCGTCCTCCAGCCTCCTCCATCAGCGGTGGGATTTGGGGATGCATCGAGAATTTGGAGCCAGCAGTGGGATCGGTGTTACTCGGTGTAGATAAGTGAAAGCCCCCTTATTCTTTTCAGCATTTAAATTTCGATTGGTTTTACTCGGTGGGAGGACGTATCTAGACAAGTCATATTTTTAAAGGGTGCTTCAAAAAGAAAGGTAGATATTTACCACCGATCGGTCGCGACGCCCCACTCCCGGTCAACCACACTCCCCACTCCCGATCTGTCCCCATCCGGATCCACCGGCGGCTGCCCCTCCACCGGCGGCTGCCCCTCCACCGTCCACCGTTGGCCGCCCCTCCAGTGTTGTCCTCCTCTACTGCGGACGGGCGGAAGGGGAGGGGCTTCCACCGCATCCGCCTCCGACGGGCGGAAGGGGAGGGGCTTCCACCGCATCCGCATCCACCGCATCTCGCCGGTAATTTCCTTTATGCTTGTACTGGATTAGGAGGCTTTGACACACACGCACGCACGACAGTCTTAATATCCCTTTGTGCTTGTACTTGATTAGGAGGCTTTGACACACACACGCACACAGTCTTAATCTTGCTTGTACAGACACACACTTGATTAGGAGGCCATCTGCTTACCAATAAATTGACCTATGTGGGATGTCACTATTTTTGGAGGCAAGGGCAGCTATAACATCCCCAAGTGCAGAGAGTGATTTGTTGATGAACTTTGCCTCCTTCAGCCTCTCTCCTTCTACTTCAGTTTTAGCCAACCGGTCACTTGCAGCAAGGTCAACCAGCCACATGCGATTTCTGCTCCTTTCCCCGGTCACCAAATGCTTACTCGTAACAGTGACCCTAACCAAGCTGCAAGTACAACAGAAGAACAGTTATTATTATCCAAATGCTGAAATAATGTCATTAGTATGTCAAGTGTATTTCACTGTCAGTGTCACTGGATAATAAGTTTATTATACTGCAAATTAAATTATTTCACTGTCACTAGATATACGTATATATTTATTTATGTTTTAAAGCTGCGAGGTGGTGATTCTGTTAAGCTTTGGATGCGGCGGTTCCTGGTTTTGGTTTGGAGTTCACTGTCACTGATACACACGCACGCACAGTTGATTGGTTCTAGTGTCTGATTCTTATCAAAGTTTTGTGGTTCAGGTTCATGTTTTGTGTCATTTATAGTTTTGTTCAAGTTTTGGACTTGAACAAAATTTTCATCATTGTTGTCTTTTTGAGGTGTAGCGGTCCTATGTCCCTATGGTAGACTAAATTGTAAAACACAGGACCAATAGGCTTACTGAAACCTGTTTGGCAGATGTCAATGTTCAGTTACTACACAAGTAGGCTGCTTCAAAACTGCAGGCCCAGTTTTTAGGTTCAGTGTGAATAACCATGTGGAGTTACCGCTTGTTTCTTTTCCTAAACTAGTATTAGAGTATTATATTCAGACTTTATACTGTTATATTTCCTGAACTGATTTTTTAAAATGATGCAGGGACACTATGGTGAACAATCAGGATGTTATTGTCCTTAGTGATGATGATGAGCACATGAGCAGTGGAGACGATGGTGACAACAATGGCGGCGACAACATAAGCAGTGGAGACTATGGCGACAACAACTACAGCAGTAGCGACGACGGTGACGACAACATGAGCAGTGGAGACGATGGCGACAACAACTACAGCGGTAGCGATGACGACGACAACATGAGCAGTGGAGACGATGGCAACAACAACTTCAGCAGTAGCGATGATGATGAAAACATAAGCAGTGGCGACGACGACAACATCAGCACTAGTGATGACGATGATAAGGTCGTGTACACTGTTAGAGGTAACCATCCTTGCTTAAACATCTACTTTACTTGACACTCTTAATGTAGTTGCTTAGAACTATTATGACACACACTTTTGCATGTAGCACCCAATATTAAAGGAAGGCGAAAGCGTTTTTTCGATCATGTGTCCATCTTTGCAAACTACATGAGGTTGAATCCTAATCAAGTGCAAGTGCTGAATAACCATGCAAATGACTACCCAGTGCCACCAATCAAACACTATGTCTTCAAAATGACAAAATCCTCTGTTGTACCGGGTAAATCGAAGATGGTATGCTTTCTTTTACTTTCTCCTGGCATACTTTTTCTGAAATAAATTATAATGTGGTCTGTTCTAATTTTATAGTAATATGTTTTGTATATAACATGTTGCATGAGTTTGGAAAGCAGTTCTCTAATGACTACCTCAACAAGTTCTTAGATGAACCTATTGAAGTTGTTGTAAACTGCAACCGCAGCGAGGAAGTGAAGTATGTTCGGATGAAGAAGGGAGAGAAGAAGGGGAAGATTGGAAATGCCATGATGACAACTGGATGGAAAGAAGTTGTCGAAGAATTCGACTTGAGGAAGGGTGACATTTGTGCCTTTAGCTTCAGAGATCAAAGTGGTACTAGGTTTTAAGATGTAAGAGCTAGGCTCAGGCTTCTCATCGTCCCACTCGACAACTAAAGATCGTTGGAAGGACATTTAAGTAGTAGTTGGATTGTTAATATCTAGTATGTATTGTGGCTGTCAAGCATCTTTTGGACTGTTAAGATGGACTGTTAAGCCCCTTTTAGACTGTTAAGATGGATTGTAAATATGTAGCTAAGTATGTAGTATGGCTGTTATAGCCTCTTTTGGACTGTTGGTGTTAAGATGGACTGTAAATATGTAGCTAAGTAAGTATGACTGTTAGAGCTTCTTTTGAACTGTTTAAGCTGAGTAAGTATGGTTGTTACTGCTTCTTTTAAACTGTTAAGTTAGCTGTTATAACTAGATTTGTTCTAGTGGTATATTAAGTTAGTTGTTAAAACTAGACTGTTAGTTATTTTTTATGTACTGATTATAGCAGGCATTTTCAAAAGTGCCTCAAAAGATCATATCTTTGCTGGCACTATTAAAAAATACCTTAAATAATCTGATTTTTCCTGGCACTTCAAAAAATGCCCTAAAATATCTGTTTTTTCATGGCACTCTCTAAAAATGCCTTTAAATATCTTATTTTTCCTGGCATTTTCTGAAAGTGCCACAAAAGATGGTCTTTCCAGGCAATTTGCAATAATGCCTCTAACATATTGCCTGGAATAATCTACCGTGACATAGTGTGGGGAGCGACAACGCATGGACAAGGAAAAAGGTACGTGGGAAGAAAACCGCAAATCAGCGCCCGTATTGAACTGTTTTGCTTCATGAATTGTCGATTGATTTTTTTAAACGAAAAATACTTGTCCAACCGTCTTTAGCTGTACTAGGAAACTTGGCGCGGTGACACACCGCGCCCGTGACAGTAATACAAAAAAAATTACGGACGACAAATTAAAGATTGGAAAGGAAGAAGTCAAATTTGGACAAAGAGATCATAGTCTATATAAAGGTGTGCAAGAGTGAATATGGCAGCTAGTAAAATGGTTGCAACTAAATATAGTGTCACAAAATGCAGGATAGAAGATACTGAATGAGGACTGAGGAAGACATTTAGTACACTGATTGCGACTGTGTACGAAGTGACAAAAATGCATGTAAAACTACTAAATATGTCGTAGCCTAAAAGTAATCAGCAGCACAGAACTCATCGTGTTGTAGCAGTAGATAGATCTAATTTGCAAAAGTATGGACCTTAAATACGTGGATTCAAACTTTGCCCCTGCAATGCAAATTGGGTGATTAGGCCATATGTTGTGCATATTAGAATTAGCAAAACATAGTACGTCACAATCAAGATGCAACGAAGGAGGCTGCCAGACCAGGAAAAATAATACTAATCTGCAAAAAGGGAACCCATTCACTTGAGACCTGATAGAGAAGTGTTGTCCCCGCACGTGACTGCAGAGCATCAAGTGATTTTGCGTTGTAGGCAAACAGAGGAAAAATATTAAGTTCTGGAATAACCCCGATTATCTTTGTACGATGGGTAATCTCGATCCTATATGGATGGTCTGTTTTCTTATAATTGCTCCGTGCATCAACAACAAAAGACTCAAGCCTGTAGACTGAACTCTCCTCTAACTGTTCTCTGCAGTGGTGCACTCAGATTGGCTGGGATTCAACCTTCCATCGTGTTGCTGTAAACAACGGCTAAATTTGAATGTATATTCCACATAAAGGATAACTAATTTTATAACTAATTTTGGTAGTAAATGGTTTTTACAGCGGATGCAAATCTAGTATGGATTCATTGATTATATTGCGGAAAATTAATTAACTAAAAATGTAGGTACAGTAGGTAAATATGCGGTCATTTTTTTACATAATGTTCTTTAACAATAAAGATGGCATTGACAGAAAGTAAGACAAAAACTCGACTTAAGTCTCTAAATGCTTCATGGGTACCTCTTTGTCATCGACAATGAAGTTAAGTTCATACAAATTTTGCTTTGTTGCTTGATCCCTATGCTCCTAGATTCGGGCGACATGCACAATGATCTTTCATTGGAATCCTCAAGGTGACAAATCCTTCGCCAATAATGTCTACATGTCTACCCTCTTAGTTTCCCTGTAAAGCACTATTTTCAGTGTCAATATGCATGAAATGCTACAAAAGGCAGCTTGGAAAAAGCAAAAGGAAAATATAAATTGATCTATCAGAATGTGTTCTGAGAAAGCGAAGAACTTAGGTTTACATATCGCCTAAGAAATAGATCTTAACAAAAAGGGAAATTAATATGGAAAATAAGAAAAACAATAAGCTAGGCCCATTAATTGATCGAAGAAAAATGAGAATCAGTAAGAAGAAAATAGGGGAAACTTCAAACAGCCAACACCGCCCGAAGAAGCAGGGGTAGACGAATGCACGATCAGCTTTTGGTGAAGACTATCGCCCACAGCCACACCTACGACACGTATGCCTAACCTCCATAGGACGCGCACCACAAAGAGAACTGGCATCACCAGGAGAAGGTATAGAACACTAACATCTTTAAGCCCACGACGCCAGCATAGAACCGGTGGAGGACGACCTTGCTGACGGCCGAAAACACCACACGCACTTATAAGAAACCTGCAGAGAATAGAAGAACGCATACGTTAAGGCAATGAAGGGAACACAATGCAATGCAATCAAAACTGCAATCAAACCAACCTGAAAACGAACCAACAGAAGCAGATCGGATGAAAACCTCTGATGAAAACAATCAAGAAAGAAAAAACGAAGGCCGACTGCAAGCAAGCAACAAAAAAACCGAAGAATGTTGCAGTCCGCACACCAAAAACAATATAGAAGTTGCAAAGTGGAATAGGAAAATAGAGAATGATTTAAAAAGGAAATTGCTTCACACCGGTTTAAAGAGGTATCAGCATCCATAAGCCTCTCTACACAACACATCAAGAGAAATAATCAGAACTGGGTAATGGGAGGGACTAAGTTATTTCACATGTCTTGACTCCAAAATTAATAAAATGAAGCGCTGCGAAGTAGGATGGATCAGTTCCAGTTTCACTATGGAGTAATAATATACCAAGAATTGGAATTCCTAATCCTTGTAAAGAAAAGATCATACATTATTTTGATTCTTTCTGCCACTGCATGTAAGCTACAAATTCTTGCAATAGAAAAATATGATGAATTTAATCAACAAATGGTAGCTGTCTGTCTGTCCACGATGTGTCAATTAACCAGCAACTTTGGCCTCGTGGATGGCTCCAGCTCCATCCAAACATCACAGGTTCTGTCGATGCAAGACAAATCAGAACATGATGACAGTAAAAACTGAACCAGGCAACGCCATTTGTATAAGAACAACTGCACAAAAAAATACATGTAGAGATCGGAAGAAGACATTCACTTCTATTTCTTGAGATCTCATTCATTATGCATGAATATAGAAGTAAAAGCTTGTTGGAGGCAGGCTAGATTCAGAAGTTTGTTATAATTCCATTGGTCAAATTCGAACAGTGCACACGAACCAAAGATTCTCTATACAGAATACTATGAACAGTATTGAAATTGAACCTCCTTTTCATCTTACCTTCTAAATTCGACACAACATATGCATCATATCCCGTTGGGAGGGGAGGGCATTACTAATACGAAGCTTGTGTGGCTGGCACACTGTTGAGCCACCGGCGCCACCAGACGGTAGTAGCAGCAATCTCAGTGTGCACGCAGCCGCCTCCCGTGGTCATCTGAGCATCGGCGGCGAAACACCTACCTGTCCTCTACTTCCTCCTCCATGGAACGACGGCGGGAAGGTGAGGAAAAAGGAAGGAGGAGTAACACTGGCGCGCCAACGACCTCCATCACCCCTCAGCCTGGTTCCCTCCGTCCGGCGCGATGTGACGCCCCTGGAGGTTCTCCCGGCTTGACGATGCATCAGCACGTGGCGGGCAGCGGCCAGCCTGGCAAAGACCTCCAGCACGCAGGCGGTGAAGGAGCCAACGCGCGGCGCTGCTGGGCTTGGTCGTCCGACAGTCGGCACATGCGGATGGAGAGAGGCTTGGCGGCGGCGCAGTCGCGGGAGGAAGCCCAATCCTTGGACGTGGAGGGATATAGGAGATTGGAAGAGGGGCACACGAGCCTTCCAGAGCCGACCGGACACGAGGAGACGATTGGAGAAGAAAAAAAGAAAAAACAGGGACGTGGCCAGACGGTAAAAAAACCGGTGTACAGCGGTGGTGCGCACGCGCGCGCGAAGCCGCGAGGCGATCAATCTACAGCAAAAATCACAAAGGTGTCAATCGCTGATTGCTTGAAACAGGAAATCTATCTATCTACAACTACTTATAAAGGCACGAAGTGCCGTGGGAAAATGGAATCCTGGCCCTTCATCTCAGACAATCAAATGGCCACGATTTCTTTGTTCTCCCCTCACCCCCCACGTTTCTCCCTCCTAATCCGCTCTATCCCAGAAAGAAACCACCGCACGTTCATCTATTCGCCGCCGTGATTTGTTAATTTTTTTTAGTTGAAAACGTGCATTGCACGTATATGACTACTAGTCTACTGTAGATGTGCGGTACTGTAGCTGTCTATGGTACCAGAACTGATTTGGCATGCCTAACAGATCCCTCAACGGGTTGTCTTTCATATATGTAGTAATGTGGAATATGTCTATGTAGTTTTTTTTCTTCGAAAATTTCACTGATCTATTACTAATCATAAAAAAAAGACTTTTAAAATAATAAAAATTACAAATATGCTTTTGGACCATCTAGTGGTGACTATATACATTAACACGAGTCGAAGGCTTGCTGCTGTCCTCATCCCTTTATCACCGTAGTTAGGCAAAATTTATCATAGTATAGCTTGTAGTAGTGGATAGCTGGGAAGTCGTCGGGCTAGGAAGATACAAACAAATTTATCTACAACTACTTATAAAGGCACGAAGTGCCGTGGGAAAATGGAATCCTGGCCCTTCATCTCAGACAATCAAATGGCCACGATTTCTTTGTTCTCCCCTCACCCCCCACGTTTCTCCCTCCTAATCCGCTCTATCCCAGAAAGAAACCACCGCACGTTCATCTATTCGCCGCCGTGATTTGTTAATTTTTTTTAGTTGAAAACGTGCATTGCACGTATATGACTACTAGTCTACTGTAGATGTGCGGTACTGTAGCTGTCTATGGTACCAGAACTGATTTGGCATGCCTAACAGATCCCTCAACGGGTTGTCTTTCATATATGTAGTAATGTGGAATACGTCTATGTAGTTTTTTTTCTTCGAAAATTTCACTGATCTATTACTAATCATAAAAAAAAGACTTTTAAAATAATAAAAATTACAAATATGCTTTTGGACCATCTAGTGGTGACTATATACATTAACACGAGTCGAAGGCTTGCTGCTGTCCTCATCCCTTTATCACCGTAGTTAGGCAAAATTTATCATAGTATAGCTTGTAGTAGTGGATAGCTGGGAAGTCGTCGGGCTAAGAAGATACAAAACAAATTTATAGGACACAAAAGGCTAAAATGGTGCCCCAAAAAACTTATCCCTAAAAAGTACAAATTCTTATATTGTGCCCTAAAAATTTGCAGTTGGTGATGAAAGTATATATCATCGAACCGGTGATGCAAGTATATATCACTGAATCGGTGCATAATACAGCTACCTGTGACCGCCCACCGCCAGTTGGACCTCCATCCCACCCCTCCCACCGTCAGATCTCTAGTATGGCAAAAATTAACTTGGTGACCTAAAACTATTTTTATTATGCATCAAATGTTGGAGATGCTCTAAGAGCATCTCTGATAGTTAATTTATATTTGCTAGCTACCCAAAAAAAGATTTATAGGCCACAAAAGGGAAAAAAACATCTCTAATGGGTGATGGATACACCAAATGCCCTAAAAAATTTATAAAAGCCCCTCTACTTATGTATATTTGGTGCAGTCGCACGGCTGCCCAAAAACCATTTCCTACCGCGCAGGCTTCCCAAATGAAATACCCAGTCTCTGATACGTCATAAACATATCTATAATTTTTTATGTTCCATGCTTGTTTAGTATCCACTTTGCTATGCTTTGTCTATATTTTGAGGTATTTTTATATATTTTCTGGGACTAACCTATTAACAAGATGCCGTAGTGCGAGTTGCCTGTTTTCTGCAGTTTTTGGTTTCAGAAAAGCTAGTAAGGAAATATTCTCAGAATTGAGCGGGACAAAAGCCAAAGTCAATATTTCACCGAGAAGAACATAGAGACCGAAGGACGACCGGAGGGAGGCCACAGGGTAGCCACACCCCCCACACGCGGGCCCACCCTATGCCGCGCCTGGGCAGGGTTTGGGCCCCCTGGCCACCCTCCTGCCTCGCCTCTTTGCCTATATAAATGTGGCATCCCGCAAAACCACTACTAGAAAATCGCGTTGAATTTGTGCATTGCATCGTCATCATCATGTTGTTTGTCTAAAACTATTTCGCAAAAACCTGTTTTATTTTCTAAGACGCCCCATCCTAATTCAAACGCAAAACCCGGCACGGATTATTTTGTTTTGGCATGAAATGATTGCAAACGGTCCAATTAAACAAATAAAAATTTATTTTATTTTTAGCGGGGGCAGTCGAACGGGCCGTCCCGACCCGAACGACCACCCCCAGATTAAAATATCGGACCAACCTGCCTACCCTATCTAATCCTAAACCCACCCAGTTATCTACCCACCCCTAGTGGCCACCTCACCCCACCCTATGGCAGCATGCCACCTCACCCCTCCTCCTCCCTCTACCTATCCTGTCCTGCCACTTGGCCAACTCTCCCCTCTCTCCCCTCTTTTTGTCTCCCCCAACCCCCCCACACACGCCAACTCACCCAGGACACCTCCACCCACACACCACCACCACCCCATCAGGTGGCCCACCGCCAATCCTACCCTCACCAACCGCGCCACACCCTCCACCCACCGCCCTACCCTCTCTCTCTGACCGTGGGCCCTACCTCTCCTTGGTCCACCTGTCAGTCCCTCCTCCTCCCCTCACCCACACCCCTGTCCCGTGGGGCCCGCCCCTGGCCCACACTCCCTGCCCCTCCCCACGCACGCGCCTCCTCCCTCCCTCTCCTCTTCTTCCCTGGCCGCAACCACCGCCTCATTGCCACGCCAGTTCTCCCCTCTCGCCTCCTCGCCCGGCCAGCCTCACCACCTCCCCCGCCTCCCTTCTCCGCTCACCTCACACTGCTCAGCCTCGCCCTTGGCCTCAAGAGCCTCCACTGCTCTGGCCCGGCCAACCTCATGACCGGCGACCCTGCCTCGTCATTGTCAAACCGCCGCTTTTCGCCTTCCTCCGACGAACCGCTTCCATACCATGAAGCCGCTTCCGCCCGGCCATCTCCCTCTCTCTGCTGGAGCCCGCCGCCCAGCCACCTCATGACAACCCGCTTCCGGCGCTCCACCTCGCGACATCCCGTCGCTGACTGCCGCCCGCTCCGGCCGCGCCACAACCGCTTTCTCCAACCTCCCCAAGCCCGCCATGCTCTGCCTCCCTTGTGCCATGTCCCGTCGCTGGGCGCGTCTCCTGTGGCCTCTGTCCCCGAGCACGCCCAACCGCCGAGCGCCATAGCTGGCTGCTGCCTCGCAAAAGCCGTGCACGCGTGCCACCGTCGATCCGCCGTTCAGCTCTTGCTTGCCGCTGTTTGTTGTCTTTGCGACCATGGCCCCTCTGCTGCTTCAACACGCCGCAAGTTACAAGATCGTGAAGCCTCGACAAAGTTCTTCCTGGTTCAAGGCGACAAAACGGACAAGTGGTCATAGGACCCGGTACTTTCGGACAAGGGCGGTCAAGATCTTCGTCTTGGGGCATGAAAATCTACCTCATGGACTCGAGGCCCGTCGCCGAGACCGATGGTCAACCCAAAACCGACCCGATAACGTCAAGTTCTTCCTCCCGTGACCGTCAAGATCTCCGTCACCCGACCCTCGCGGCCTCCCTCCCGGAACACCGAGAACTACTCCCTGAACGCCAAGGTGGTCGACGCGGATGCGACAAGATCGGCCCTCAGGCGCGCCAACTTCTTCGACCCGAGACCCCGATGCGACAAGTACCCCTTCGAGGACGCCATGACCGTCTACACGGACCCGAAAACAAGTGTGCGACAAGTACTCCTTCTCGGATGCGACACTCGAGAACACGGACGGTACGGACATCTACGCGGAACGCCAAGCCTCCGTCCCGGACGTCGAACCCTGGACCCTGGACCCCGAGACCGAACCCCGAACCCCGGAAACCCCAAGTCCGTCGAGACCCCTCAATGTGTGAACCCCTTTCCGAAAACCCTATTTTATAACATCATAACAACTTGTTGCATGTTTAGTTGTCATCTCGCATGCATATCATGTGGTTTGGGGGCCTTTTGCCGATTCACCTAATAATTAAATATGGGGCCCATATGCGGGCAAATCTAGCCTTATATTGGCCTCATTTAAACTTGTGTAGCGAACCGGTATCTTATCTTGCCTTGTTATTACAACATTTAAATTGCGGGGATCTAAACAACATGAACCATCTCATTATTGTCGGGACCCCGGTTCCGCTTAATACTGACCTATTTGCATCGCACCTTGCCATGCCATGCATCATACATGCATCATGCCGATCTTCTGCCGTTGTATTAAATGTCGCATCCGGTGTTTCTTCTAGTGTTTGGTTCTTCGCGGATAAGGCCGTTGAGTTGATGTGAGCTTCGCCCGATCTTCGGATGAAAACCTTCGACAATGTTTTCAGGCGAGCATCTCCCTCTTTCTACCTATCTTACTTTTATAGTCTTTACTCCCTCCTGTTGATCTATTGCTACCTGTGTTGCGATGCTTTAGTTTCCGTACCTGTGATATTCCCTTGCAGCCCTATATTGCCTTGGACACACCCTATTACCTGTTGTTTGGTAGATAGTTGGACTTGCGTGTCGTAGTTGCTTGCTCAAGTACTGATGTGTGTCGCCATATGCCACAGTTGCTGATGTATTGCCGCATGTTGATGTTGGAGATGATTCTAGTTTTACTTATCGTCACTTTACTTTCTGTTTAACAACTAAAATTGAATAAGCAGAGGCATCGGTGGGTGATAGATAATATTTGGTTTCCGAACGCCCACTTGTGTCCCGTAAGACCCGAGTACTTGATACTGTTCCTTGATTTTGCGCTATCCACATCCGGAGGTATATGGGACCCCCAGCCGAGCTTGATTCATCTTATTTCTTGGGGCCACAAACTAGTTTGAGGTTTTATTTACGATCTGTACTTATGCCATGTTTTATTGCTTTATTTACGATTGTGCGAGGTACCTTTGCATCTTGTTAGGATCGGACCACGATTTCATGGTGTCGACAAGCCCGCTTTGGGGTTCCCGATCGTTCACAGCCGTCCGCCAAACCTTGAGGCCGTCTCGAGCTTGCTTACTGCTATGGGTTCTACTTAAGGGTGGCCCTGAAATATTTCTGAATCCTGTGATTGTTCAGTGAAAGCCTCGTTGGGTTTTGATTTGGTTTTTCCGAGGTTGATCGGCGTGTGTTGCTATTGGTGCACCGCCGGGTTAAAACTTTCAAAGCCGTGTCCGCGGTTATGGACGACTTGGAGCACGATCTCGATCATAGACAAGCATAACTAAAGTTTATTGCTATAAATTTGACTTATAATGACTAGTAATTAGCTTCACTATAATGGAATGGCTAAATAATACGCCCACAATTGCTTGTTTGGAGTGTCGCTTGCGACCATTGTACGACTAGTAAGTATTGCAACTACAACAAAATGGTGAATAAAAGTACCAACAAGCTTTGGGTTTTGGGATTAACTCATGCTATCTCAGATTCGATTAGTCAATTGATGCAACTATCACGGAATGATTAACTAAAAGTGCCCATCGCTTACTTTACGTGACGATTATCTAAACCCGACTAGTAAAGTGCCGCAACTATAACTAATTAAATAACACCGCCAACCTGGTGAGTTCCTCGGTTGACTTCCTCGATGGGTCTCGAGGGGGGAAACACCCGGATGGGTTTGATTGGTGTTAGCTTCAGGTTGGATCCGGATAGGTCATTCTCACCCCCTCTGATAACCGCCAGTTGTATCGAGTCTCTATAGGTTGTTTAGTGCATGCTGCCGCTTGATCCCACCATACCTATGTAGGCGAGGACCGAATTCTAGCCTCGCTGTAATCGGCCTCAAGATCGACGCTCCTTCTTTGTTTTCTGCTTTGCCATTGGTCGGCCCCCCATTTGTTTAAGCAGGTTTGAGCTCGACGCCGTTAGCAGGGTTACCCTGCCGGCTTGGCTCAGGGTTATGGACGCCATTGGTTATTCTTCGTGGCTCTTAGCCCCATTTGCATCTTGTCCGTAGCTGGACGCCTATCGTTCTCAAGGTGATTTGGATCTTTGTATATTATATCTGTATTCTTGACTCTTTGAGTCGCTGTTATATATATCCGTTCTGTGGGTCCCATCGAGGACTGTTGTGTAATGTTATTACTTCGTTTTCCACCCGCACGAAAGTGCTTGGTGGGCACCTTTGAATCGTTTCTATGCGGGTTTGGCGAATTTTGCTCAAACTTGCATAGGTCCGATCGAGGGTGTTACTGAGTGGTATCGAGCTCAATGATTCGATACCCCACAAGTCCAGCCTGTAGGATAACCTAGCTAACGGCCGAAGTAGAGAGTCAAAACTATTTTCGAAAATCGATTGGATAGTTCTGGATAGGTCTAATTTTACTCCTTACCCTCTGCTGTTCCCCTCTTACCTCGATGTGTTTTAAATCTGCTTTCTTATCTTTTCTTCGAGTCCAGGAATTCTCGTGGTTGGTTTTCCGTCGTACCTTTAGGGTTTCGCTTCCTTCTTTGATAACGGTGTTCTACCATCCGGTGTTCAAGCTGCCCGAGGAATCCGTCTACGGTGTTACCATCATGTATTCCTTGTTTGTTCCTCCCGGTGTTTTCCGACGCGACGACATCATCTACGCCAGATCCGATGCAGAGTCGGCATCACTCCTTTGATCCGAACATCGCTTGTCGAGATCTTCAGTCTGAATCTTGAGGGTTGGTTGCATAATCTGTCTATTCGTGTGCAGAGTAATGCTTTGAGTGCGGGATGGAGTCGCGACCATACCACTACTCTTATCATTCGCTTATGTACATTGAATGGTGGGTCGATGCAATTTTACTCCTTCCATGGAAGTTAGAGGTGACCTTACCTTCAACTTCGCCCGTTGTTATACGGAGTGTTCTCTTGACGAACAGGGACGACGACCTCTCGTTAGTGGTGTCGTGAGGATCTACACAAAGCGAGAAGACAGAGATCGCCGACCTTCCTTCCGGTACCATGAGGCGGATCTCGAGGGCGAGATCCCTTGTTAGTGGTGTCGAATTGTGGCATCCCGCAAAACCACTACTAGAAAATCGCGTTGAATTTGTGCATTGCATCGTCATCATCATGTTGTTTGTCTAAAACTATTTCGCAAAAACCTGTTTTATTTTCTAAGACGCCCCATCCTAATTCAAACGCAAAACCCGGGCCGCCGGATTATTTTGTTTTGGCCGCGAGCGGATTGCAAACGGTCCAATTAAACAAATAAAAATTTATTTTATTTTTAGCGGGGGCAGTCGAACGGGCCGTCCCGACCCGAACGACCACCCCCAGATTAAAATATCGGACCAACCTGCCTACCCCATCTAATCCTAAACCCACCCAGTTATCTACCCACCCCTAGTGGCCACCTCACCCCACCCTATGGCAGCATGCCACCTCACCCCTCCTCCTCCCTCTACCTATCCTGTCCTGCCACTTGGCCAACTCTCCCCTCTCTCCCCTCTTTTTGTCTCCCCCAACCCCCCCACACACGCCAACTCACCCAGGACACCTCCACCCACACAGCTCACCACCAGCCCCATCTGGGCAGGGCCCCACCGCCAATCCTACCCTCACCAACCGCGCCTGGCCACCCTCCTCCACCCAGCCGCCCCTACCCTCTCTCTCTGACCGTGGCCCCTACCTCTCCTTGGTCCACCTGTCAGTCCCTCCTCCTCCCCTCACCCACACCCCTGTCCCGTGGGGCCCGCCCCTGGCCCACACTCCCTGCCCCTCCCCACGCACGCGCCTCCTCCCTCCCTCTCCTCTTCTTCCTGCGCAACCACGCCTCCACTGCCATCCGGCCCTCCCTCTCGCCTCCGCCCGGCCTCACCACCACCTCACACGCCTCCTCCCCTTCTCCGCTCACCTCACCACTGCCCGCCTGCTCACGAGCCTCGCCAGCAGCCTCCACTGCCCAGCTGCCCCTTGCCGCCTCGGCCCAACCTCCGCGACCAGCGACCCGCCTGCCCCTCGCCATTGCCACAACCGCCGCCGCCAGCCGCCTTCCTCCGCTCAGACGAACTGCCGCTCACTGCGAAGCTTCCATGGCGCCGCCTCTGCCATCTCCCTCTCTCACAAGCCTGGAGCTCACCGCCCCAAAGCCACCGCATGACAACCCCGCTTCGCCGCTTCCACCTCGCAGCATCCCGTCTGCCGCCGCTCGCCGCCACAACCGCTTTCCTCCAACCTCCCAAGCCAGCGGCATCTGCCCCGCTCATTGTGCCATGTCCCGTCGCATGCTGGCGTCTCAGGCCTCTACGTCCCGAGCACGCTTCCAACCGCCTGGTGAGCTGCCTTGCCTCGCGAAAGCCGTGCCACGCGTGCCACCGTCGACCGTCCCGTTCAGCTCTTGCCGCTGGCCGTTTCGCTGTTGTGCTGCGACCATGGCCCCTCTCTGCTGCTTCAACACGTCGCAAGTTACAAGATCGTTGTGAAGCCTCGACAAAGTTCTTCCCTGGTTCAAGGCGACAAAACGGACAAGTGGTCATAGGACCCGAAGTACTCGGACAAGGGCGGTCAAGATCTTCGTCTTGGGGCATGAAAATCTACCTCATGGACTCGAGGCCCCGTCGCCGAGACCGATGGTCAACCCCGAAAACCGACCCGATAACGTCAAGTTCTTCCTCCCGTGACCGTCAAGATCTCCGTCACCCGACCCTCGCGGCCTCCCTCCCGGAACACCGAGAACTACTCCCTGAACGCCAAGGTGGTCGACGCGGATGCGACAAGATCGGCCCTCAGGCGCGCCAACTTCTTCGACCCGAGACCCCGATGCGACAAGTACCCCTTCGAGGACGCCATGACCGTCTACACGGACCCGAAAACAAGTGTGCGACAAGTACTCCTTCTCGGATGCGACACTCGAGAACACGGACGGTACGGACATCTACGCGGAACGCCAAGCCTCCGTCCCGGACGTCGAACCTGACCTGGACCCGAGACCAACCCGAACCCGAAACCCCAAGTCCGCCGAGACCCTCAATGTGTGAACCCTTCCGAAAACCCTATTTTATAACATCATAACAACTTGTTGCATGTTTAGTTGTCATCTCGCATGCATATCATGTGGTTTGGGGCCTTTGCCGATTCACCTAATAATTAAATATGGGGCCCATATGCGGGCAAATCTAGCCTTATATTGGCCTCATTTAAACTTGTGTAGCGAACCGGTATCTTATCTTGCCTTGTTATTACAACATTTAAATTGCGGGGATCTAAACAACATGAACCATCTCATTATTGTCGGGACCCCGGTTCCGCTTATCTTGACCTATTTGCATCGCACCTTGCCATGCCATGCATCATACATGCATCATGCCGATCTTCTGCCGTTGTATTAAATGTCGCATCCGGTGTTTCTTCTAGTGTTTGGTTCTTCGCGGATAAGGCCGTTGAGTTGATGTGAGCTTCGCCCGATCTTCGGATGAAAACCTTCGACAATGTTTTCAAAGAGCATCTCCTCTTTCTACCTATCTTACTTTTATAGTCTTTACTCCTGTTGATCTATTGCTACCGTGTTGCGATGCTTTAGTTTCGACTGTGATATTCCTTGCAGCCCTATATTGCCTTGGACACACCCTATTACCATTGTTTGGTAGATAGTTGGACTTGCGTGTCGTAGTTGCTTGCTCAAATCTTGATGTGTCGCCATATGCCATTCTTTGATGTATTGCCGCATGTTGATGTTGGAGATGATTCTAGTTTTACTTATCGTCACTTTACTTTCTGTTAACAACTAAAATTGAATAAGCGAGGCATCGGGTGATAGATAATATTTGGTTTCAACGCCCACTTGTGTCCCGTAAGACCCCGAGTACTTGATACTGTTCCTTGATTTTATGCGCTATCCACATCCGGGAGGTATATGGGACCCCGAGCGAGCTTGATTCATTCTTATTTCTTGGGGCCACAAACTAGTTTGAGGTTTTATTTACGATCCTGCATTTATGCCATGTTTTATTGCTTTATTTACGATTGTGCGAGCACATGCATCTTGTTAGGATCGGACCACGATTTTCGCAGTGTCGACAAGCCCGTTTGGGGTTCCGATCGTTCACAGTCCGTCCCAAACCTTGAGGCCGTCTCGAGCTTGCTTACTCCGCTATGGTTCTACTTAAGGTGGCCCCTGAAATATTTCTGAATCTGTGATTGTTCACCGTGAAAGCCTCGTTGGGTTTTGATTTGGTTTTTCCGAGGTTGATCGAGCGTGTGTTGCTATTGGTGCACCCCGGCCGGGTTAAAACTTTCTGAAAGCCGTGTCCGCGGTTATGGACGACTTGGAGCACAGTATCTCGATCATAGACAAGCATAACTAAAGTTTATTGCTATAAATTTGACTTATAATGACTAGTAATTAGCTTCACTATAATGGAATGGCTAAATAATACTGCCCACAATTGCTTGTTTGGAGTGTCGCTTGCGACCATTGTACCTGACTAGTAAGTATTGCAACTACAACAAAATGGCTGAATAAAAGTACCAACAACTGCTGGGTTTTGGGATTAACTCATGCTATCTGTATCTGATTAGTCAATTGATGCAACTATCACGGAATGATTAACTAAAAGTGCCCACTGTTTACTTTACCAGGACGATTATCTAAACCTGACTAGTAAAGTGCCGCAACTATAACTAATTAAATAACACTGCCAACTGTGTGAGTTCCTCGGTTGACTTCCTCGATGGGTCTCGAGGGGGGAAACACCAGGATGGGTTTGATTGGTGTTAGCTTCAGGTTGGATCCGGATAGGTCATTCTCACCCCCTCTGATAACCGCCAGTTGTATCGAGTCTCTATAGGTTGTTTAGTGCATGCTGCCGCCGCTTGATCCACCATACCTATGTAGGCGAGGACCGCCAATTCTAGCCTCGCTGTGTCTTGGCCTCGATCTTGACGCTCCTTCTTTGTTTTCTGCTTTGCCCTTGGTCGGCCCCTTTGTTTAAGGTGTTTGAGCTCGACGCCGTTAGCGTGGTTACCCTTCCGCTTGGCCCGGGCAGGTTATGGACGCCATTGGTTATTCTTCGTGGCTCTTAGCCCCATTTGCATCTTGTCCGTAGCTGGACGCCTATCGTTCTCAAGGTGATTTGGATCTTTGTATATTATATTCTGTATTCTTGACTCTTTGAGTCATTATATATATCCGTTACTCGGGTCCCATCGAGGACTGTTGTGTAATGTTATTACTTCGTTTTCCACCCGCACGAAAGTGCTTGGTGGGCACCTTTGAATCGTTTCTATGCGGGTTTGGCGAATTTTGCTCAAACTTGCATAGGTCCGATTCTGAGGGTGTTACAATAAAGCCCCTGATGCCAAAACCTTAATTACCCGATCAGATCTCCACGAAACAGTCTGTAGCCGCCGCCACCATCGTCCCTAGATCAGGGGGATTTGAACCTCTTCCCGGCACCCTGTCGGAGGGGAGAGATCATCCCGAAGGCCTTCTTCATCACCATGCCAGCCTCCGGTATGATGCGTGAGTAGTTCCACCTTGGACTATGGATCCATACAGTAGCTAGATGATTGTTTCTCTTCCTTTGTGTTATCATGTTTAAATCTTGTGAGCTCCGTTCATGATCAAGATCATCTATTCATAATCATGCATGTTGTGTTTGCGGGGATCCGATGGATATTGAGATTACTATGTCAAATTGATTATTGATTCTATCATGTATTATGATTATTGATTCTATCATGTCTGTGTTGTTTGAGATCTTGCATGCTCTCCGTTTCTAGTAGCTATCTTGGCCAAGTAGATGCTAGTGACTCCAAGAGGGAGTATTTATGCTCGATAGTGGGTTCATGCCTCTATTGAATCTGGGGAAGTGACAGAAATCTCTAAGGTTATAGATGTGATGTTGCTACTAGGGAGAAAACAACAATCTCTTGTTCCTGGAACAATTGTATTGTTTACTTTACACACATTGCTTAAAGTAGTTATCCGTTGCTTGCAACTTAATACTGGAGGGGATTCAGATGATAACCTGAAGATGGATTACCAGTCATAGATGAAGTTGGATGGCGGTCTATGTATATTGTTGTAATGTATAAACCAATCTCATAAGATCATGAATGTCTAGTATTGCATTGTTATGCCTTGCTCAGTTCTGTCAATTGCCCCGCTGTAATTTGTTTACCCAGCATGTTATGTTATTTATCTCAAGGAGAACACCTCTAGTGAACTATGGACCCCGGTCCAATCTTTACCATTGTTACATCATCCACTGTTACTGTTTACTTTCTGCAAGTAATCATTACCTTCCACACCATATGTTTAATCCTTTGTTTTCAGCAAACCGGTGAGATTGACAACCTCACTGTTCGTTGGGGCAAAGTCTTGAGTTTGTGTTGTGCAGGTTCCAAGTTATTAGCAACACCTTGGGGTTGTTTCCTTCCTCCTACTGGTTCGATAACATTAGTTTCATACTGAGGGAAGACTTACTGCTGTGCTCATCATACCTTCCTCTTGGGGTTTCCCAATGAAGCTCTACAGTGATATGAGCCGCATCAAGACGTTTTCTAGCGCCGTTGCCGAGGAGTTAAGGACGGCTTCACAAGGGGATTCCTTCATAACCTTTCTCTTTACTTTGTTTTTGTTTTGCTTTGTTTCTTTTTCTTTCTTTTGCTTGCTTCCTTTTATAAAAAATACAAAAAAATAGTTTCATTTGGTTGATTTTTCTTATAAAAACACACAAAAAATTAGTTCCTACTCTAGTTGCTGATGTTGTTGGCTTGCTCCAAGTACACCCATTGCTCCACCTACTCCTGATGCTACCTTTATGAAATTAAGCCTGCTTTGTTGAATCTTGTTATGAAATAGTAATTTTCTGGTGCTAGTTCTGATGATGCTGCTGCTGCCCACCTCAATAACTTTGTTAAACTTTGTGAGATGCAAAAATACAAGGATGTAGATGGAGATATTATTAAGCTCAAATTGTTTCCTTTCTCCTTGAGAGTAAAAGCTAAAGAATGGTTGCTATCCTTGCCTAGAAATAGGCAAATTCTTGGATTAAGTGCAAAGATGCTTTTATTGGGAAATACTATCCTCCTGCTAAGATTATATATATGAGAAGTAAAATAATGAAATTTAAACAACTTGATAATGAACATGTTGCTCAAGCTTGGGAAAGAATGAAATCTTTGGTAAAGAATTGTCCCACTCATGGACTGACTGCTTGGATGATTATCCAAACTTTTTATGTAGGATTGAATTTCTCTTCAAGAAATTGGTTGGATTCTGCTGCTGGAGGTACCTTTATGACCATTACTTTGGGTGCTGCAACAAAGCTCCTTGATAATATGATGGTCAACTATTCTGAATGGCACACTGAGAGAGATCCACATGGTAAGAAGGTAAATTATGTTGAAGAAACCTCATCCTTGAGTGATAAAATTGATGTTATCATGGCTATGCTTGTTAATGGAAAAGATCATATCGATCCAAATAATGTTCCTTTAGCCTCTTTGGTTCCTCAAGAAGAGAAAGTTGATGTGAACTTCATTAGAAATAACAATTTCAACAACAATGCTTATAGGAATAATTTTGGTAATAATAGTTATAGGCCTTATCCTCCTAATAATGGCAATACTTATGGAAATTCCTACAACAACAATAGAAGTGCTCCCTATGAACTTGAAGTCATGCTTAAAGACTTTATTAGTAAACAAACCATTTTCAACAAAACTGTGGAGGAAAAGCTTTTGAATGTTGAGAAAAAATATTTCATCTTTGTCTGAAGCACAGTCCTCTTTGATTGATAAAATGGCTGCTAAACCTAAAAACTTGGAAAGTACCTTTGCTGCCACTCATGCCATACGAGTTACTATTGATGAAAATGTTAGACTGTTAGCTAAATTGCATGCTAAGTGGGAAAGAGAAGCTGAAATTGCTAGAAACAATAGTGTTTGTAGTATTACCACCACCAATATGGATGCTAGCAAACCACAAGAAGTCCCCATTCCTCCTACAACAATGCCTAAACCAAATAAGGCTACTACTTGTGATGCTAAGTTTGATTTTGATCTTGATGGTTGCAATATTTCTGAAGTGATTATGTTCCTACAAAAGCTTGCTAGAAGTCCTAATGCTAGTGCTATGAATATGACTTTTACGAAACACATTACATATGCTCTCATTAAAATTAAGGAAGAAAAATTGAAACACAAAGCTTCTATTCCTAGGAAATTAGAAGATAGTTGGGAACCCATCATTAATATTCAGGTGAATGACTTTGATCTCAAAGCTTCATGTGACCTTGGTTCTAGTGTCTCTATTATGCCTAGAAAGATTTATGAAATGCTTGCTTTGACACCTTTGGAAGATTGATATTTGGATGTCCCACTTGATGATAATGCTAAGAAGGAACTCATGGGGAGTATTAATGATGTTCTTATTATGGTTAACTAAAAGAGCATTTCCTATCCTAAGTGATTTTGGTGTTTATTACAACACACATGTCAGACTAATTATTTGCCAAGTGTACCATAGGTTTTATCAAGAAATAACTTGGCTCTTTTATCCCAAAAAGGGCCCCCTGCTGATCCTGCATTTTTGCCTCTGTGGTGTCCGGTAGTACCGGAAAAATCATCCGGTACTACCGCACAGGACCGGCAGTACCGGAGTTTTCTACTGGACCAGGCAGTAGGTTTGGGCAAACAGCCCAAAACCTTCTGTCACGTTAGGTACCAAAAAGCGGTAGTACCGCATTTTGATACCGGTCAAGACAGAAGGTGTGGGCGAGTTTGCCAAACTCCCATGTCTACACCAGTACCAAAAAGCGGTAGAACCGCTCTTTAGTACCTAACACAACAGAAGGTTTTGGCAAGATTGCCAAATGCCACTGCCCTCCCTGGTACCAAAATGCGGTACTACTGCACGATTCCGGTAGTACCGTGCCCCATGGACGGTAGTACCTCTTTGCGGTAGCATATCACTCTGGTACCGTGGGAGTCTGGGCTGGTTTGCCTGTATGGCGCATCTCCGGTACCTGACCGGTAGTACTGGTGTTTTCCGGTACTACCGCTTGGAGTTCTGGTATTTCCGCTGGATTAAATGCTCAACGGTCAGATCTGCATCAAGGACTATAAATGCACCTTCCACCTACCTTGAGAAAGTTGCTCGTCTCACTCAAGAACACCACCTCCATTTGAGCCACTAAATCTCCAAGATCACTTCACTCAACCATCCAAAGTCATTGATCTTTGGAGAATCGAAGGAGGAGCCCTTGATCTATTACTTCACCAAGAGAGATCTTCATTTCCCCCTCATTTACTTGAGGGCCCCTTGCTCTAGTGTTTCTTTGGAAACTCTGGTTCTAGATTTGGTTATTACAAGATTGTCTTTGATTGTTTTGACATCTTGCTTGTATTTGGGAGCCTCCAATTAAGTTGTGGATGTGTGCCCCGAACTTGTTGTAAAGGTGTCGGCTTCCACCTTGAAGGTTGCCGATATAGTGGAAGGTAAATAGATCCCCTTGGGGTGAGGTTCAACAGAGAACAAGGGAGGCCTCTCGTGGTGTTGGTGGTTTGAAACCACCTCCTCTCCAAATGTAGACGTACTTCCCCTCAAAAGGAAGGAACTACGGGATACAAATCCTTGTGTCTCCACGTCCACCACTTTGGTTATTTCTATCCTTTACCGCACTTTACTTGTTCTTGCTTAGTGTTGTGCTAGTTATTGCTTGTTTGACATATAGGTAAATTCACCTTAGTTGCATAATCTAGAGAATTTACCTTTCTTGTCAAACCCTAATTTTAAAAAGAAGAAAATTTGAAGTAGCACCTATTCACCCCCCTCTAGGTGCCCATATGATCCTTTCAATTGGTATCAGAGCCTCAGCTCTTTATTCGGGCTTTATCGCCTAAGAGTATATGGGTAGCAAAGAAGGGGAAGTGGATGGTGAGACTACCGCCTCGGCGACCATGGAGGATCTCAATAACTTGGAAACAAGATTGAGCTCCACCATAGCCAACGAGATCAAACAATTACACAAGTTACTTGAGAAACTTGTTAAAGATAAAGGTGGCTCATCATCCCCCTTCTCCTCAAGAGGAACTTCCACCATTACCCAAAGAGAATGCCCCGGCATCACCCACGGGTAAGGTGGTGGGGGATAATCAAGACAACATTAATTCCTCCACAAAAAGGGTTGGTGAGAAGGGAGAGCACCATGACTCTCATGGATGGTACACTCCCGACCCTCTAATTCTTCACCCTCATATAAAAAATAGGGGAGACTCACCAAAGCTAGAAGCATCTACTTTTGCTCCATGCCAATCTATAATGAAAACTCATGTGTGCAGCTCTTGAATTGAACTCTGGAACATCATTGAACAAGGACTCTATATTGGGGATCGAAACAACTTGACAAGAAGAGAAGTTGTCAATAGTCAACTCAATGCCACCGCCTTGCACATGATTCAACAAGGATTGGGTACAAAGGATTACCCACACATTGAGAACCTCAACACCGCCAAGGAAGCTTGGGATGCTCTCATAGTGTTGTTTGTTGGGAATGAGAGCATGAGAAGGAACCGGTATGATGCACTAAGCAATGAAGCCTAAGGCTTCTATATGAAGTAAGGTGAAGATCATCAAGACATTTACCATAGGCTCGAGACCACCGCCACCGCTTTTAGGAATGTGGGTGCCTCACATGTGGATGATGCTTGGATAAAAATGAAATATGTGAGTGCACTCATGCCCTTTGAGCCCACCGACTTGAAGAGCCTACAAGGAAGACACAACTACCACCTCATGACCTCCAATGAAGTTATGCAAGAGATGGCCTCTTTCAAGGTTGCCGCCAAGAATGCCAAATATGCCCGTGCTCGAGTGATGACCCACAAGTATAGGGTATCGCAATAGTCTTCGCGGGTAGTATTACCCAATTTATTGATTCGACACAAGGGGAGCCAAAGAATACTTGCAAGCCTTAACAACTGAGTTGTCAGTTCAGCTTCACCTGGAAATAGTTCTTGCTCATATAAGTTAATCAATAGCAACAGTTTGTAGTAGCAATAGAAAAGCAACACCAATAGAAACAGTGAAACATGAGCAATAGTAACAGTAACGGTAACAGTAGGATTCAAGTGCGGTAGGCATAGGGATGGATGGACGGGCGTTGCATGGACGAGTCTAAACATGTAACTTCAAGAACTAGGGCATTGCATATAAATAATAACAAGCATCTAAGTACTAAACAATCCTAGGCATGTGCTCCATATATAGTCATACGTGCTCGCAATGAGAACTTGCACAGCATCTTTTGTCCAGCCAGCCCGTGGCAGCGAGGCCTCTAAGGAACTACTGGCAATTAAGGTGCTCCTTTTAATAGAGCACCGGAGCAAAGCATTAACACTCCTGAACACATGTGATCCTCACACCACAGCCATCCCCTTCGGTTGTCCCAATTATTGTCACTTTGGGGCCTTTGGATCCGGACAATAATATATGTACACAACTTGCAAATAAGATCACAAACAATTCTATCATAATGATTCAATAATAAGTTCATATCTAAGATCATGGCACTCGGGACCTAGTGACAAGAATTAAGCACAACAAGTTGCAACAAAGTCAAATAGCACTAATAGAGACACTAGGCACTATGCCCTAACAGATCTTATTCGATTACATGATAGAACTCATCCAATCCCTACCATCCCCAAGCCTACAGCAGGGTATTACTCACTCATGGATGAGGGAAACATCGGTGGTTGATGGAGATGCGTTGGTGATGACGATGGCGATGATCCTCTCCAAATTCCCCATCTCGGCAGGGTACCAGAACGGAGTTTCTGGATCCGAATCTTGGTTTCTCGTGGCGGCGGATGAGCGGAACTTTTTCTGGAAAATAATCGAACCCCTCTCTATTTTTAGGTCAGAAGGCAACTTATAGGCATGGAGGAAGGCCGAATAGCTGCCTAGGGTGGCCAGACCTCCCCCAGGCACGGGTTCAGTGGGCCCGCGCCTGGGGTGGGTCTGCCCCCCCAGGCCTCCCCTCTATCTCCCCTTCTAGCTCCGTGGATCTTCTGGCGAGAAATAGTTTTTGGCATATTTTCCGGGATTTTTCCTGATAGTTCATTTTCTGCAGAAAAACAAGACACCAAGGTAATTCTGCCAAAAACAGCGTTAGTCTGTGTTAGTTGTATCCAAATCACACAAGTTTAGAGAAGATACAATAGCAAAGTGTTGGAGGTATGCCCTAGAGGCAATAATAAAAGTGGTTATTATTATATCTTTGTGTTTATGATAAATGTTTACATTCATGCTATAACAGTATTAACCGGAAACATTAATACTTGTGTGATTTGTAAACTAAATTATAGTCCCTGGTAAATCCTCTTTATAATACTAGCTTGTTGGTTAATAGATGATCGTGGTTTCTCGATCATGAATATTGAGATGTTATTAACAACAAGATCATATCATTAGGAGAATGGTATGATGGACATACTCCTATAGATAAGCGTAGTATTAAGATCAAGTCATTTCAATAGTTCATTTGCTATAAGCTTTATGATACATAGTAACCTAATTCCTTCGACCATGAGATCATGCTAATCACCATTACCATAAGGATGCTTTGATGACATCAAACACCACACCGTAACTGGGTGGCTATAAAGGTGTCATTGAGTGTTCGGAAAGTATGTGTTGAGGCACATGGATCAAGAGTGGGATTTGTCCATCCATATTACGGATAGATATACTCTGGGCCCTCTCGGTGGAATTATAGGGTTTGCAGCATAGAAAACAAAAAAATTCCTACGATGGGAACAACTATGTACCAAGATCTATCTACTAGATACAAACAACGGGCGGATGTATATCCGTAGAGAACATACCCTTGAAGACCGACAAAGCTTAACGAGTCCAAACTCGTGGTTGATGTAGACGATCTCTTGCCGATCTCAAGATCGAGAGGAAGTCCTAGCGCCGCAAAACAGCAGCGCATCCGTGGTCGCACACACGTTCGAGGCACCGAGCAACCTCCGCCTCCTCGCTCCAGCGATGCAGCGGAAGCACAACTCTTTCTTGCCGAAAAGCCACCGGGAACATGTATCTCGCTAGTCCGAGACCATGGGGAATAAATTCTAGAGGGGGAAAGAGATCCTTCACGAGGAGGTGTGAGTGAGAAGTGAGAGGAGGGACTCCTTATATAGGGGAGGGGGGCAGCCCAAGGGGGCATGGCCGCCGGCCATGGAGGGTGCCCCCACCTCTCCCTCATTCATGTGGGTGGACACTCCACTCACAAAATGGCCCTACAATTTTCTCCACTCAAATTCCCATTAAATTTCCACCAAATTTAATGCAAACTCTCATTAAATAAAACTCTTTTATTTTATTCAGAATTTTGTCAATTACTTTAATGACAAACATTCACAAATAACCCCTTGATAGAATTCCATTTCACATGCATAACCACTTTATGCAATTTCACCAAAACCTGCTTTGATTCTAGTGAAATAAATTCCTGCGTTTGTTCATTCTTTCGGCATGAAACTTTTGCTCCAATTGGATGTCGGTGTCTCTTAAGTGTGTCACCCTACGGTTCGTGAATAATGCGGACATGATCGAGACCCCTCTCGGATCAATAATCCGAAGCGGGATCCGAGACCCATATCGACTCCCACATTCAACGATGACTTTCTTGTGATCGTCGGAACCTTTTACGCTAGTATCTTAATCCCTTTGTTTCACGATATATTACATGTCCGAGATTCGATCATCGGTATCTCCATACCTAGTTTGATCTCATTACCGACATGCACTCTTTTCTCGTTCCCGTGATATAACATTCTAGTGATCAAATCACTTGCTTGCAAGCTAATCAATGTGATATCACCGAGAGGGCCCAGAGTATATCTATCCGTCATCGGGATGAACAAATTCCACTATCGATCCATGAGCCTAAACATAACACTTTATTAGTTCTGAATCCATCTTTATAATCACCCTGTTACGGTGTGACGTTTGATGTTATCAAGAAACTCTTCCGGTGTTAGTGATTGACATGATCTCATGGTCTAAGGATTAGGATCACTTCGTAAGTTATTATAGCAATATAAACTCAATGACTTTGATCGTAATGCTATACTTCGGATGAATGTTCATCACACCATTACACTAATGTTGTGATCCCGTTATTAACAACATCCAATGTCCATGATCAGGAAACCTTGATCATCTTGTTAATCAACGAGCTAGTTTATGAGAGAGGCATAACTAGGAACTTCCTTTTTTGTTAATTAAACACACATGTATTAACGTTTCCGTATTAATACAATTATAGCATGTAAAATAAACATTTATCATAAATAAGGAATACGATAATAATCACTTTATTATTGCCTCTCGGGCATATTTCCTTCAGTCTCCCACTTGCACTAGAGACAATAATCTAGTTTGAAAACTTTGCGTATTGAACACATATGGCTTTCTAGTGTTCCATATACGCAACTGCAAGTGGTTAACATAATCTACGGATCTGACGCTTTCAGGTCTCTGTGTATTTGCATGTCTTTGCGTCTTCACGCATCACTCATTCTCCAATGAGATGGCATTGTATAAATTTGGTCTTTTGGTGAGACCTTTAGTTCCTTGGGGTTAAATCATGTCGATAATATTGTCATACAATATATCTTTAGTGTTAGCCCATTGCGAACCACACCTTAGTTTGATAACAAACTTCTTGACACAAATGCCCTCCTTTGCTGCTACTATAGTAGTCATATACTTAGCCTTTTTGTTGTAGTATTCGTCACAATGTCTTAACTATGAATTTCATCCAAATCCATCATGGAATATTCTTTCCATTACATTGTGCCACCCATAGTTTAAATTGAGATAAACTTAATTTGTATCTTATGACAAACCTAGTATCAATGTAACACTTTACAATGAACTATTTGTAATTGTTTGTCACCTCTACACAAATATATTCTTAGTTCTTTCAAAAAGATCATAAGAATATCCTCACTATCGTCCAATGATCATTTTATGATTCATTCTGGTATATGTTCATAACACTTAGAGCATAGGACATATCTGGATGTGTACATATCATGGTATGATTGATCAAAACATTCTCGTGATTTCACTCATCAAGTGTCAAAGCACTTGAATCTTGTTTCACTTATCAAGTGTCGATACACTTGAATCTTGATTCAATTCCTTTCCATGCGACAAGAACTATTTCTTGTCGTTTCTATATTGAACTACTTCAATATCTCATATATGCATGTTTGTCACTACCATATTGGCGTCACAGTCTATCCACTATAGACATTCACGCTAAATATTCGGGTTTTGCCTAAGTATTTCATCGAAATGAAATTCTTAACCTTTGTCAATAAAATATACATCATTTCTAATCAACAAGATGTCCTCCACATAATGTATTAGAAATATGCCTCAGCGCTCCCACTTAATTTCTTGCAAATGCAAGCATCTTCATCGTCTCCTGATGAAAAACTCCTTTTTCATCATGGTGAAGATTCCAACTCCGCGATGCTTACTTCAACTATTGAAGTTTGCATGTCCTTTTTAGCATCCTTTGAATTAACAAAACCCTTTGGATCGTGTCATGTACACGTCCTAGGTAACCATTCTATTAGAAGAACTTTGTTTTGTTTATTCATCTACCATATACCAAATTATATGTAGTGGTTGCTACTTTAATCCGTCCAGACTAAATATCGCTATGAAAGATCAAATCTTGTCATAGTCAACTCCTTGAACATTGTCATAAAATACTTTACGACATGTCGACTATTTCATAGATGTGAAACATCCATGTCTGTTTCTTTATAGATCCAAATACGACCGATAGGTTTTTACACCTTTTCGGAGGGTCTTCCAAGTTCAAAACTTGATTTCTCGTGTATGGAACTATCACGGATTTTATGGCTTCGAGCCATTTGACGGAGTCAGGGCCCATCATCGCTTCTTTGTATGTATTCGGTTCATCATTGTCAAACAATAATGATTTACTCTCAAATCTTAGCATTTGATTGTTTAACCGACCTACTTGGTTCAATAGGAACTTAGATCTCCGTGACCACAACCTTTGAGGCACATAATCTATGAGCATTATGGCAGCCTCCTAACGATTTCAGCGCAACTCAGCACATTTAGCTAAGGTTCGTTAACCTTATCAAAGTTCTATTGTCCTCCCACTTAACTTTTGCGAAAAATTCCTTTTTCAAGAAACTTCACATTTCAAGCGACAAACCCTTTTGTCCTCGGTGTTATGGAGGAATAACCAATTGTTATTCGAAATAACCTACAAAGACATGCTCATCCGACTTTGGTTGTAAACATCTTACTTATGTTTAGCATACCAAAATTTAAAAAATGACAACTTGGGTTTTACCCCAAACCATAACTCATATGGTGTCATTTCAACGGATCAAGATGGAGCTCTTTTCAGGGGAAAAGCGGAAGTCTCTAAAGCTTTAATCTTTTAAAACATAATGGTAGTTTTATAAATAACACCTTTGATCCAACCATGTCAAACAAGGTTTCATTACAAATCTCAAACACTCCATACTCCTATGGTGTTTCGGGAGATGTAAATCTAGGTGTTTTGCTAAACTTGCAACTCAAATAAATCCCTTTATGATAAAATCATAATTCATTTATTTTTCTTGTTACACTTGTAACTCAAATAAATCCCTTTATGATCAAATCATAAATCATTTATTTTCTTGTTACAATGATTTTGCACTTCATCTTGAAAGTCTTTGAAACATTTTTCAAATATTTCATACTTCTTTCTCATTAAGTGAACATTCACTCAAATTTCTGGAGAAAGTATATGAAGTTGAAACCCATCGCTTACGACTACACATAATGGACTACATACATCGATATGTATAAATTCCAATAATTTAGTCGTTCGTTCTTCTTTGGCCTTTGAACGAAGTTTTAATTATCACGTGGAAAGTCTCACAAGCTTCACTTGATCAAATCAAAGACTCCAAAATCCATGAATATGGAGATTCTTCATGTTTTCTTTCCAATATAATTTAAACAGCGATGTCACTTCATAAGTGATCTTTCAATCATTTTTCTTGCGACATTTTAGCATTAGGTTTTATGGATGTGATTTCTCCAACTAGATTTGTAAATCATCCATCTTATATGGAATACGGTAATTATTTGAACAACCTTTGTTCTCATAATACCTGATTTAAATAAAAATTATTAAAACAAATCTTGAAGTCAAGCTTTGATGTCAACGAGAAATACAAACAACGGTTTGTTTGTTTTCGATGAACATCATCACATATTCTCTTGCTAGTTACTTAGGCCATTGTGGTTCATGAATTGCGTTGTTCTGTATGAAATTTCATACCAACCAATTCGGTATCCAATACCCAAGAACCACATTGTTTAACAAGCAAAGAATACAACCATAACATGTATATCATATATATACCTAAATTGGATATTTCCAATCTTTTATTTTGTGCCAAGTATATTTTATAGATTCTCTTTCAGCATTTCCTTTTCCTTTTTAAAAGAATCTATCAACATCAAAAGTGGCGCCATATACATGACACATAGTCCAAAGCGTGTATATTCAAATAATAATGCCTTTGGACTTGCACTTTGAAGTAGATCACCATCATCAAAATGATCGGTATTCTTTAAAAATCCATTCTTTAGTAATCTTTTAGTGTAGTAAACACTTTACATACATCTTCTATTCATCCTTATCATGACGACTTTCATGATCAAGCTACTGTAGCTTATAAAGGCGAATCGTGAGTATAACATTACTTTCCAAAACCCTTTTGGATGTTAGGATGTCTAGCATCTCCAACCTTCGTAAATTCCCATCCAATATGAGAACATATATTATACTCTATCATTTTGCAAGCAAAACATTGTTTCAGATATCGTTATATCTGCCACACATGATGATTTCTGAAACAATTCTTTCAGCTCCTAGATAAACTTGATATTAAAACAATCAAGAATCATGGAGGCAAACATGATACTTAAGATACTAACACTGGAATTGTTACTCTCGATTTAATACCAACTATTAAATTTCACGGAGTAAATAGAATTTGCTGAAAGTTTGCAATAGGACTTTAAACTTTAGATTGACACTCAACACAATATGATACCAACAGAAAGTATATATCCGTAATTCTATAGTTCTATTATCTCAACTATAACTATGCATAAGGTGGTGAACGAATGCCAATGACTACAACAAATTATGCAAATTCACTTTGATTTAATTTATGATAAATTGAGTTCTACTAATCCAAATTAGAAATGAACTCCCACTCAAAAACGACATCCCTCGTGTCTTTTTGGTGATTACATGAACCAAATCCACTACACCAAGTCCGATCATCACGTGAGTCGGTATAGCTTCAAAGGCGGGCATCAAATGGTCATCATATCAAAACATATGACTCATGCTTAACCTTTCGGTCCGTGTTCCGAGGCCATGTCTGTACATGCTAGGCTCGCCAAGTAAGAACCTTAGTATTCGCATGTGTAATTTTCTTACACCCGAGATATGCTCGTGGATTCAAGTACACCCGATCATCACGTGATGTCTTGAAGCGACGAAACATTGTCGGTGCATACTTAAGGAAGAACACATTTTTATCTTGATATCTAAATGAGGGATCATCTTATTATGCTAATAAAACGCCAAACAAGCAATATAAGATGCAATCAAAACATCACATGTTTATAAGTGAAATGATATGGTTCCTGCATATGATCTCCATCATGTGCACCGTGGTATGATCTTTATCATACCTTTATGTGTAAGGCCAAGGTCTATGGAACTTACACGCTATGTGTGTTGTAAGAGTATCATCTCATACTTCTACTTACAACATCACCATATCATAACACTAGCCCAGCAACAATCTAAACTAGACGCCTCTAATTTATCCATTGCAAGTTTTACGTGGCTTAGGGCTTTCGAGATAGAACCGTTCTTACCTACGAACATGAACCACAACGAGGATAACCAAATTGTTGATAACTCGTTGCAAATTACATATTGACTATAGTAGGAGAGACAGACACCCGCTAGCCACTTATGCAAAACTGGTTGCATGTCAAGCGTGGAACAGGTCTCATGTGCGAGGACATGTAAAGTTTGTCCGGGCCGCTTCATCCCACTATGCCAACAATATCCAAAGTACAACTAAGAAGCAATAAAATGATCATCATCGCCCACATACTCATATGTGTACTACCCGTGCAAAGTATCTACGCATATATCCGGCTCTGATACCACTGTAGGGTTCGCAGCATAGAAAACAAAAAATTTCCTATGATGGGAACAACTATGTACCAAGATCTATCTACTAGATACAAACAACGGGCGGATGTATATCCGTAGAGAACATACCCTTGAAGACCGACAAAGCTTAACGAGTACAAACTCGTGGTTGATGTAGACGATCTCTTGCCGATCTCAAGATCGAGAGGAAGTCCTAGCACCGCAAAACAGCAGCGCATCCGTGCTCACACACACGTTCGAGGCACCGAGCAACCTCCGCCTCCTCTCTCCAGCGATGCAGCGGAAGCACAACTCTTTCTTGCCGAAAAGCCGCCGGGAACATGTATCTCGCTAGTCCGAGACCATGGGGAATAAATTCTAGAGGGGGAGAGAGATCCTTCACGAGGAGGTGTGAGTGAGAAGTGAGAGGAGGGGCTCCTTATATAGGGGAGGGGGAAGCCCAAGGGGGCATGGCCGCCGGCCATGGAGGGTGACCCCACCTCTCCCTCATTCATGTGGGTGGACACTCCACTCACAAAATGGCCCTTCAATTTTGTCCACTCAAAACCCCACTCAAATTCCCATTAAATTTCCACCAAATTTAATGCAAACTCTCATTAAATAAAACTATTTTATTTTATTCAGAATTTTGTCAATTACTTTAATGACAAACATTCACAAATAACCCCTTGCTAGAATTCCATTTCACATGCATAACCACTTTATGCAATTTCACCCGAAAACCTGTTTCAATATCTAGTGAAATAAATTCCTGCGCTTGTTCATTCTTTCGACATGAAACTTTTGCTCCAATTGGATGTCAGTGTCTCTTAAGTGTGTAACCCTACGGTTCGTGAATAATGCGGACATGATCGAGACCCCTCTCGGATCAATAATCAGAAGCGGGATCTGGAGATCCATACTGACTCCCACACATTCAACGATGACTTTCTTGTGATCGTCGGAACCTTTTACGCTAGTATCTTAATCCCTTTGTTTCACGATATATTACATGTCTGAGATTCGATCATCGGTATCTCCATACCTAGTTTGATCTCGTTACCGACATGCACTCTTTTCTCGTTCCCATGATATAACATTCTAGTGATCAAATCACTTGCTTGCAAGCTAATCAATGTGATATCACCGAGAGGGCCCAGAGTATATCTATCCATCATCGGGATGAACAAATTCCACTATCGATCCATGAGCCTCAACATAACACCTTATTAGTTCTGAATCCATCTTTATAATCACCCTGTTACGGTGTGACGTTTGATGTTATCAAGAAACTCTTCCGGTGTTAGTGATTGACATGATCTCATGGTCTAAGGATTAGGATCACTTCGTAAGTTGTTATAGCAATATAAACTCAATGACTTTGATCGTAATGCTATACTTCGGATGAATGTTCATCACACCATTACACTAATGTTGTGATCCCGTTATTAACAACATCCAATGTCCATGATCAGGAAACCTTGATCATCTTGTTAATCAACGAGCTAGTTTATGATAGAGGCATAACTAGGAACTTCCTTTTTTGTTTATTAAACACACATGTATTAACGTTTCCGTATTAATACAATTATAGCATGTAAAATAAACATTTATCATAAATAAGAAATACGATAATAACCACTTTATTATTGCCTCTCGGGCATATTCCCTTCAGGAATGTCATCCAATTGGCTTGCAAGCATGTGACTAGCTCACAAGGGATCACATATCACGGGAACGAGAAAAGAGTACTTATCGGTAACTAGGTTGAACTAGGTATGCAGAGATACCGCCGATCAAACCTCAGATAAGTAAACTATCACGTGACAAAGGGAAATTGGTATCGTATCTAAGTGGTTCATTCGATCGCAAAGTAATCGTAGAAATATGTGGGAACCATATGAATTTATAGATTCCTCTATTGGTTATTGATTAGAGAAGTGTATCGGTCATGTCCGCATAATTCACGAACCGTAGGGAGACACACTTAAGGATTCGATATTGTTTAGTAGATATGGAATGTAAGTAGGGATATCGAATGTTGTTCGGAGTCTCGGATGGGATCCATGATATCACGAGGAGATCCGGAATGGTCCAGAGAATAAGATTCATATAAGGAAAGTCCGATTCCGAATTTCGGGAAAGTTTCCGATGTTTTCATCGGAGAAGTTCTAGAAGGTTCACCGGACCGGAAGGGGAATGGTCCATGAATATGTCATGGGTAAGTGGAATGATTGGATCATATCCTAGGTCACTTGGTGTGTGTGTTTGCAATAGAGAATTAAAGCTCTAAATTGAAAGTCAAACGGGAGGTTTGAAAAGTCAAACTAGAACAATGGTTTCCTAGTAGAAGAAGGAAAGAGTCCTTCCTTCAATCCAACTTGGGTTTGGGTTAGGATTCAAACTCTCCCCTCCCAGGGCTGCCCCCTCTCATAAATAGAGGGGGAGGGCTGCCCAAAACAACACAAGAGCCAGCCCTCCCACCCTGTGCGCCGCCGCCTCGCGCCGCCTCCGGACCGTCGCCGTCTCCCTAGCCGCTAACGACTCCTCCTCCTCTACGGCCTTCTAAACCTAGATCACAGAAAACCCTAGATCCACCATAACTCCCACCGGCTTAGGAGAAGCCCTGTGGGATCTTCCCTCTACTTTCGACACCACGCCGTCATGCTGCCGGAATCGCGAGGGGAGAACTACAACCTCCGCTGCCTGCTGGAACAAGGGAGAGGAAGGTCTTCATCGAGTACCGAACGTGTGTCCGACTACGGAAGCGCTGCCGAAACGCGGCGCCGGAAGGATAGTCTACGCGATCTTGAGATCGGCAAGTGTACGACTACATCACCCACGAGAATCTGCTCTCGTTAACCGCTTTGGAATCTTCGAGGGTGAGTACTCTAATCGACTCGTTGCTACAATCTACTAGATAGATCTTTGCTTGTTTGTGTGCATGGGGTAGAATTATTTGTTTTTCCATGCTACGAACCCCTAAAGTGGTATTAGAGCCGTGTCTATATGTAGATCTGTTGCACGAGTAGAACACAATGGTCATTGTGGGCGTTGATGCTTTTGTTGTCGATTGCTTCCTGTGTACTTTGCATATTGCGTGATGGTGGGATGAAGCGGCCTGGGCTAACCTTACATGACATCGTTCATGAGACTTGCTCCACGCTTGACATGCAACTTGTATTGCATAAGTGGCTTTGCGGGTGCCTGTTTCTCCCAACATAGTTAAGATTCAATTTACAATGGGTGATTGACAATACTAGTATCGATGTTGTGGTTCTTGTTCGTAAGTTAGAATGACACTTATTGAAAGCCCCAAACCACGTAAAACATGCAAAGAAAATTAGAGGCGTCTAACTTTGTTTTGCAGGGGTGTGGTGTGATGTGATATGGCCATGATTGTGATTATATATGATGTATGCAATGTTCCTTAATGTAAGTCAGCAACCGGCAGGAGCCATATGGTTGTCTTTTAATTCCGTTAAGACCTGCGTGTCTATTCAAAGTAGTTGTAATAGTTGATGCTGGAGGACGACAACCATGAAGCGACACCATTGACCTTGACGCCATACTGGTGATGATGGAGATCATGTTCGTGCTTGAAGATGGAGATCAGAAGCACAAGAAGAAAGGCCATATCATATCACATATTATGAATTGCATGTGATGTTAATCCTTTTATGCATCTTGTATTTCTTAGTTCGTGATGGTAGCATTATAAGATGATCCCTCTAGCATAAAATATCAAGTTATAAAGTGTTCATCCTTAGTTAGCGACGTTGCTAAAGCTCGTTGTTTCGAATCACCACGTGATGATCGGGTGTGTTAGATTTTGCGAGTGTATACAACGTGCACAAGCCAGATTTGCTCATGCGGAAGCTAAGGTTTGATCTTGACGAGCCTAGCATGTACAGACATGGTCTCGGAACACAGATCACCGAAAGGTAAAGCATGAGTCATATAGTAGATATGATGAACATGTTGATTGTTCGCCATTAAACCTACATCAATTCTCGTGATGATCGGTTTTGATGTGGTGGATTTGGTTCGTGTGATCACTAAACAATGCGAGGGATATTGTTTTGAGTGGTAGTTCACCTAGATTAATTTAACTATTAATTAGAACTCAATTTGTCATAAACTTAGTCTAAACTATTGCAAATATGTTGTAGATCAATGGCGGCCCCTACCACCAATTTTAATGCATTCCTAGAGAAAGAAAAGTTGAAAAACAATGGAAGCAACTTCGCGGATTGGTTCCGAAATTTGAGGATTGTCCTCAATGCTGGTAATTTGACCTATGTGCTGGATGCACCGCTGGGTGACCCACCTGCAGCTGATGCTACCGATGAGGTAAAGAATATTTTCCTCGCTCGGAAGAATCAAGACTCCTGATTCGATGTGCTATCTTGTATGGTTTAGAATCGAGCTTGAAAAGGTTTGAGAACCATGACCCACATGATATTGTCCGTGAACTCAAAATGATATTTGAGGCTCACACGCAGCTTGAGATTTATGAGGCTTCGAAAAGTTCTTTAACCGCAAGATGGAAGAGGGCAGTTAGTGAGCACGTGCTTAAGATGTCTGGGCACGCAAGCAAGCTTCAAAGCTTGGGTATAGTGATTCCTAATGCTTTGGGGATTCACCGTGTCCTCCAATCACTACCACCAAGTTACAAGAACTTTGTGATGAACTACAATATGCAAAACATGGACAAGTCGTTGCCCGAACTCTTCTCTATGTTAAAGTCTGCAGAAGTGGAGATCAAGAAAGAGCACCAACTGTTGTTGGTCAATAATACCACCAAATTCAAGAAGCAAGGCAAGTCTAAGAAAAAGGGAAACTTCAAGAAGGGCGGTAAGAAAGTTACCGCGCCGGCGAAGAAGACCAAGGCTGGGCCTAAGCCTGATACTGAGTGCTTTTATTGCAAGGGAGAAGGTCACTGGAAGCGGAATTGCCCTAAGTACTTGGCGGATTTGAAGAACGTCAACATAAAAAAGAAAGGTATATCCGATATACATGTTATTGATGTGTATCTCACTATTACTCTTAGTAGTGCCTGGGTATTTGATACTCGTTCGGTTGCTCATATTTGTAACTCGAAACAGGTGCTATAGAATAGACGGAAACTAGCAAAGAACGAGGTGACGATGCGCGTTGGAAATGGATCAAAGGTTGATATGATCACGGTCGGCACACCACCTCTTCATCTACCATCGGGATTAGTTTTATACTTAAATAATTGTTATTTGGTGCCTGCGTTGAGCATGAACATTATATCAGGATCATGTTTATTGCGAGACGGTTACTTGTTTAAGTCCGATAATAATGGTTGTTCGATTTATATGAGTAATATGTTTTATGCACATGCACCTTTGATAGATGGTCTATTCTTATTGAATCTCGATTGTGGAAATACACACATTAATAACATTGAAGCTAAACGTTTGAAATTGAGTGATAACTCGACCTATATGTGGCACTATCGTCTTGGTCACATTGGAGTGAAGCGTATGAAGAAACTCCATTCCGATGGACTTCTTGAATCACTTGATTTCGAATCACTTGAAAGATGCGAAGCATGTCTGATGGGTAAAATGACTAAGACTCCATTTTCTGGTATGATGGAGCGAGCTACAGACTTATTGGAAATCATACATACCGATGTGTGTGGCCCAATGAGTGTAGCATCGCATGGTGGTTATCGTTATGTTCTTACCTTCACGGATGATTTGAGTAGATATGGGTATATATATTTCATGAAGCATAAGTCCGAGACTTTCGAGAAGTTTAAGGAATTTCAAAGTGAGGTAGAGAATCAACGTAACAAGAAGATTAAATTTCTACGATCTGATCATGGTGGTGAATATCTAAGTTACGAGTTTGGCGAGCATTTGAAGAAATGCGGAATACTTTCACAATTGACACCGCCGGGAACACCACGACGTAATGGTGTGTCCGAACGTCGTAATCGAACTCTCTTAGATATGGTTCATTCTATGATGTCACTTACAGATTTACCGCTATCGTTTTGGGGTTATGCATTAGAAACAACTGCATTCACTTTAAATAGGGCACCATCTAAATCTGTTGAAATGGCACCGTATGAATTATGGTTTGGGAAGAAACCTAAATTGTCGTTCCTTAAAGTTTGGGGTTGCGAAGCTTATGTAAAGAAGTTACAGCCTGACAAGCTTGAACCCAAAGCGTAAAAATGCGTCTTCATAGGATACCCGAAGGAAACTATTGGGTATACCTTCTATCATAGATCCGAGGGCAAAATCTTTGTTGCCAAGAATGGATCCTTTCTAGAGAAGGAGTTTCTCTCAAAAGAAGTGACTGGAAGGAAAGTAGAACTCGACGAGGTTGATGAACCTTCTCTCGAACTTGCTAGTAGCACAGCACCGGAAATAGTTCCTGTGGCACCTACACCAATAAGAGAGGAAGCTAATGATGTTGATCATGAAACTTCGATTGAAGTTACTATGGAACCTCGCAGGTCAATGATAACTCGTACCACTCCTGATTGGTATGATCCCGTTATGAGTGTCATGTTGGTGGACAGCACTGATGACCCAGCGACATACGAGGAAGCGATGATGAGCCCAGATTCCTATAAATGGCAAGAAGCCATGAAATCCGAGATTGGATCCATGTACAAAAACCAAGTATGGACTTTGGTGGACTTACCGGATGGCCGGAAGGCTGTCGAGAACAAATGGATCTTCAAGAAGAAAACAGATGCTGATGGTAATGTTACTGTCTATAAAGCTCGACTTGTCGCAAAAGGGTTTCGACAAATTCAAGGAGTTGAGTACGATGAGACTTTCTCACCGGTAGCAAAGCTAAAGTCTGTGAGGATTTTGTTAGCAATCGCTGCATATTATGATTATGAGATATGGCAGATGGATGTTAAAATGGCGTTCATCAATGGATACATTGATGAAGAGTTGTATATGGTACTGTAGGGGTTCGTAGCATGGAAAACAAAAAATTTATACCGCATGCATACAAACAAGCCAAGATCTATCTACTAGATTGTAGCAACGAGTCGATAGAAGCACTCACCCTCGAAGATTCCAAAGCGGTTAACGAGAGCAGATTCTCGTGGGTGATGTAGTCGCACACTTGCCGATCTCAAGATCGCGTAGACGATCCTTCTGGCGCTGCTCGTTAGCTTCCGGTCATCGCTCGCAGATTTTCGATGAAGACCTTCCTCTCCCTTGTTCCAGCAGGCAGCGGAGGTTGTAGTTCTCCCTTCGTGATTCCAACAGCACGACGGAAGTAGGGGAAGACCCCGCAGGGCTTCGCCTAAGCCGGTGAGAGTTATGGTGGATTAGGGTTTCCCGGAGATCTAGGGTTTAGAAGTCCGGGAGGAGGAGGAGGTGTCGGCGGCGGCTAGGGCGGCGGCGCGTATGCGGGAGAGGGGCTAGGGCTTGTGTGCTTTGGGGCAGCCCTCCCCCTCTATTTATGAGAGGGGGCAGCCTTGGGAGGGGTGGGTTTGAATTCAAACCCAAACCCAAGTTGGATTGAGAAAAGGACTTGTTCCTTCTTCCACTAGGAAACCATTGTTCCAGTTTGACTTTTCAAACTCCCGTTTGACTTCCAATTTAGAGCTTTAATTCTCTATTGCAAACGCACACACCAAGTGACCTAGGATATGATCCAATCATTCCATTTACCCATGACACATTCATGGACCATTCTACTTCCGAACCGTTGAACCTTCTAGAACCTTCTAGAACCTCTCCAATGAAAACATCGGAAACTTTCCCGAACTCCGGAATCGGACTTTCCTTATATGAATCTTATTCTCTGGACCATTACTAATCTCCTCGTGATATCCCGGATCCCATCCGAGACTCCGAACAACATTCGGTATCCCTATTAACATTCAATATCTACTAAAAAACATTGAATCCTTAAGTGTGTCTCCCTATGGTTCGTGAATTATGCGGACATGACCGAGACACTTCTCCGATCATATTTCTACGATTACTTTGCGATTGAATGAACCAATTACATACGATACCAATTTCCCTATGTCTCACGATAGTTTACTTATCCGAGGTTTTGATCGTCGGTATCTCTGCATACCTAGTTCAACCTCGTTACCGATAAGTACTCTTTTCTCGTTCCCGTGATATGTGATCCCTTGTGAGAAAGTCACATGCTTGCAAGCTAATTGGATGACATTGCACCGAGAGGTCCCAGAGTATATCTATTCGTCATATGGATGGACAAATCCCACTCTTGATCCATGTGCCTCAACCCATACTTTCCGAACACTCAATGCCACCTTTATAGCCACCCAGTTACGGTGTGGTTTTTGATTTCATCAAAGCATCCTTCCAGTAATGGTGATTTAGCATGATCTCATGGTCGAAGGAATTAGGTTACTATGTATCAGAAATCTTATAGCAAACAAACTATTGAAATGACTTGATCTTTATGCTACGCTTATCTATAGGAGTATGTCCATCATACCATTCTCCTAATGATATGATCTTGTTATTAACAACATCTCAATGTTCATGATCAAGAAACCACGATCATCTATTAATCAACAAGCTAGTATTATAAAGAGGATTTACTAGGGACTCTAATTTAGTTTACAAATCACACAAGTATTAATGTTTCCGGTTAATACCATTATAGCATGAATGTAAACATTTATCATAAACACAAAGATATAATAATAACCACTTTTATTATTGCCTCTAGGGAATATCTCCAACGGGTACAACCCAAAGGTTTTGTCGATCCTAAAGATGCTAACAAGGTATGCAAACTTCAACGGTCCATTTATGGATTGAAACAAGCATTCCGAAGTTGGAATCAATGTTTTGATAAGGTAATCAAAAACTTTGGTTTTATACAAACTTATGGAGAAGCTTGTATTTACAAGAAAGTGAGTGAGAGCTCTATAGCATTCTTAATACTATATGTAGATGACATATTGTTGATTGGGAATGATGTAGACCTTCTTAATAGTGTCAAGGATTATTTGAATAATAGATTTTCAATGAAAGATCTTGGCAAAGTAGCTTACATATTAGGCATAAAGATTTATATAGATAGATCGAGACGCCTAATATAATTGTCACAAAGTACATATTTGGACAAAGTTCTGAAGAGGTTTGGAATGGAAGATAGCAAGAAAGGGTTCTTGCCCATGTTCCCAATACGACCTTGAGTAAAACTCAAAGTCCTGCAACGGAAGAAGATAGAGAAAGGATGAGTAAGACTCCCTATGCCTCATCCATAGGATCTCTTATGTATGCCATGCTATGTACAAGACCCGACATTGCATATGTTGTTAGTTTGACTAGTAGATATCAAAGTGATCCAGGAGTGGATCATTGGACAGCGGTCAAAAACATCCTTAAGTACTTAAGAAGAACTAAGGATATGGTTCTTTCTTATGGAGGTGTTGAACAACTCGTTGTTAATGGTTACACCGATGCTAGCTAGAACACCGATCCAGATGATTCTAAATCTCAATCTGGATACGTATTTACTTTGAATGGCGCAACAATTAGCTAGAGGAGTGCAAAGCAAAGCGTTGTGGTGAGATCTTCAACTGAATTGGAATACATAGCTGTTTCGGAGGCTTCACAAGAGGCGATATGGATGAAGGAGTTCATCACAGAGCTCGGTGTGGTTCCAAGTGCGCTGGACCCAATGTCTATCTATTGTGATAACATGGGTGCCATGGCTAATGCGCAAGAACCAAGGTCACACAATAAGCTGAAGCATATCAAGCTACGTTTTCATGCTATTCGAGAGCATGTCCAATATGGTGACATAAAGATTTGCAAAGTACACACAAATTTGAATGTGGCGGATCCATTGACTAAACCTCTCCCGAGGGCAAAACATGACCAGCACCAAACTGCCATGGGTGTTCGGTATATTACCATGTAATCTAGATTAGTTGACTCTAGTGCAAGTGGGAGACTGTTGGAGATATTCCCTAGAGGCATGTAAGATCCCACCTTTATAAAGGTAAAGATACCTGTGATTGCAATGCTAGTCCTTGGATCAATGATAGCATCCATAGTTTAAGATGAAGTACACAGAAACAAAGGTCATTATTACATCGTCATTCCAGAGATAACATAGTCTTTTACAACTCTATAGCCATAGGCTAGTACAAGAGTTTAACTTAACAATGTAAAATAGAAGTATTCATATTCATGTGCCACAGGCAAGCATGTTGAGTGTAGACTCATAACCCCTAATCATCATCAGAGTAACCTGCAACATCACAAGTTACAGCCATAGTGGGTCAATATATTGGAATAGTATTGGCAAGTGATACCTTAGTAGAATATTAACATCTAGTTACTACATGAATTTGGCTAAGTGTATCTTAGGCTTGCTTTGCTCAAAATAGGTTTTACCTATTAGTTGAAAACACTAAGTTTTTCTTTGACAAAACTTTCCCAAGGAACCACCAATATAAATTGGTGAACCTCCACCCTTGTTCAACCACATGTTTTAACTTAGAAAATTGGGATGAGGAGATTCTTGATAGCTTCCATGTCTTGATGCTCAAATTGTCCAAAACCAGGGACATGGCTAAGTACTTAGTTTCTTCCATCTGCAGAGGATGTGCACTTTCCCCACAAGACTTGATTTTCACCAAGACAGGACCTTTCAGAAGCCTTCCCTTAGACCAAAATGGACGCGCTCCAAACCTATCATTCCCGTACCACCAACTGTCCATTTGGCTAAGTTATTGCAACCTATATGATCCAGGTAGAGCCCATAATGCCATGTGGCTGCACTAGAAGCTTCTTAACATATGGCATCTCAAATCCCTTTGTTCTTAACATATCGACTTCTTAAAATATATGAATGCATGAAAATTATATGTGATACTTTTTATAAATCAAACAAGACAAGTGAAACAGTACAGAATCATAAATAAGACAAATACACACTAAACAAACTTTATTTAGTCTCTAAATCACTTTTCAAATAATTTCTATACTCAAAATAAGCCTCTAAAAGTTTCTGCAAAATAATATATTTTACAGAAGCAAAACATTAAACACATTGCATAAATGGATATAATTCTTTCTTCTGATTCCAATGATATAAATTTTGCAAAATTTGAACGTGGGGATCAAAAGTTATGAACTTTGCAAGTTTGAACATCTAATAGATCTAAATTCTGTTTTTAAATTTCAAAACAGACACGCGTGATGACCTGATTGGTGCGTACCGGTTCGTGTGGATCGCGCTACGTGGGCCACACGATATAAATGAAGATGCATGGTCTAGATCTAACTGTACCCCTTCGCTAAGTGATCTATTCCTATGCGCTGGATCTAGATCCAACGGTTGCTAAGCATGCGACCATGAATCAGCGGAGCTAGTGATGGCGACGCGGCGGCGGCGCACTGGCGATGGTGTTCTGGCGAATACAGGAGGGGATGGGGTTGTGGTGTGGCTTACCAGTCTTGCAAGGTTACGAGGAAGCTCAACGTGCAGACGGGCAGGGTCGGGGCGCGCTGTAGAGGTCGCTGGGGCTCGCCGGATTTACGGACGACGTCGGGTTCTTGCAGACGATGACGTTGCCGACGATATAGAGCCCCTAGCACGAACCAGATGTGTCAGGAGGTGCGAAAGGTTGTGGCAAACACGACGGGGTCAAAGGGGAAGCAAGGGGCGCTCGAAGATTACCAGTATTTCTCATCGGAGTTGGGTGGCGGCACTGACGTTTGCGGGCACGAACGGGGACGGCGACCTGGGTCACGAGAAAGCAAACGAAAGGCATCAGGGGATGCGCCAGAACATGCTGGTCATGCTCGTTTGAATCAGAGGCAAAGGGGCAGCCGAGTCTCACCGGAATCTGTCGCTGGAGGTCGTCGGTACCGCGGCAGTTTGAGCTCGAATGCTCGCAGCCTGGTGGCGAAGTGAGCGAGGAAACTGGGGGGAAATGACCGCGGTGGTGAGGTGATTAAGTAGCCAGGAGCGGGGTGAGAATTACGCACGCAATCAATGGCAATCAATCGATTTAAAACGCGGTAGTGAAGGAGGAAACAGCCGGCGACGACGTGTTCATCGCGCGGGTTCTCGGGAGGACGATGACGATGTGGCGTTGGGGCCACTGGTTAGTCTCTGGTGGGTTGGTTCTACGCGGGTGAGAGAGAGGGGGAGGGAATGGACCGGGTGGGCTGTTTTGGCTACTGGGCCGAAAGGGTGGCGCCGGCCCATTTCTTATTCTTTAACCTTTTTCTTTTTCTGTTTGAATTTCCAGGAAACATTTTCAAATGATTTCAAATGTGTTTGAATTCAAACTCTTTCTGGATTTTTTATAAAGTGAAACCTGCACATTTTTAAGTATAAAACCATGCTGTTTCACCAAACTTGCTTTGGTCCTTTGGAGTTTTAAAAGAAAACAGTGCCTTTACCAATATTTTAATAAAGATATAAAAATGGTTTTATAGTCATATTTTGTTTTCAAATTTTTGTCCAAGCTTTGGAATACATCAATCAACCATAGGATCAAATACATTTGGTTTAAAACAAACAATCTCATATTAGAGAGTAGCATTGGGTCAAAGTTTTGATCACATAAAATAACAGACACTCAAATGCTTCTGCTTTTGAAATGACAATGAAAATGATCCTAAAATGATTATGAATACATGGATGATATGCAAACTTGGAAATCATGATTTTTGGGATGTTACAAGGAAATAATAAAAGTGGTTATTATTATATCTTTGTGTTTATGATAAATGTTTACATTCATGCTATAACAATATTAACCAGAAACATTAATACTTGTGTGATTTGTAAACTAAATTAGAGTCCCGGTAAAGCCTCTTTATAATACTATCTTATTGGTTAATAGATGATCGTGGTTTCTCGATCATGAATATTGAGATGTTATTAACAACAATATCATATCATTAGGAGAATGGTACGATGGACATACTCCTATAGATAAGCGTAGCATTAAGATCAAGTCATTTCAATAGTTCATTTGCTATAAGCTTTCTGATACATAGTAACCTAATTACTTTGACCATGAGATCATGCTAATCACCATTACCAGAAGGATGCTTTGATGACATCAAACACTACATCGTAACTAGGTGGCTATAAAGGTGGCATTGAGTGTTCGTAAAGTATGTGTTGAGGCACATGGATCAAGAGTGGGATTTGTCCATCCATATGATGGATAGATATACTCTGGGCCCTCTCGGTGGAATGTCATCCAATTGGCTTGCAAGCATGTGACTAGCTCACAAGGGATCACATATCACGGGAACGAGAAAAGAGTACTTATCGGTAATGAGGTTGAACTAGGTATACAGAGATACCGACGATCAAACCTCGGATAAGTAAAATATCGTGTGACAAAGGGAAATTGGTATCGTATCTAAGTGGTTCATTCGATCGCAAAGTAATCATAGAAATATGTGGGAACCATATGAATTTCCAGATTCCTCTATTGGTTATTGATTGGAGAAGTGTATCGGTCATGTCCGCATAATTCATGAACCGTAGGGAGACACACTTAAGGATTCAATGTTGTTTATTAGATATGGAATGTAAGTAGGGATATCGAATGTTGTTCGGAGTCTCGGATGGGATCCGGGATATCACGAGGAGATCCGGAATGGTCTAGAGAATAAGATCCATATAAGGAAAGTCCGATTTCGGAGTTCGGGAAAGATTCCAATGTTTTCATCGGAGAGGTTCTAGAAGGTTCTAGAAGGTTCACCGGACCGGAAGGGGAATGTTCCATGAATATGTCATGGGTAAGTGGAATGATTGGATCATATCCTAGGTCACTTGGGTTGGGCATTTGCGAGCGAGAATTAAAGCTCTAAATTGAAAGTCAAACGGGAGGTTTGAAAAGTCAAACTGGAACAATGGTTTCCTAGTGGAAGAAGGAAAGAGTCCTTCCTTCAATCCAACTTGGGTTTGGGTTTGGATTCAAACTCTCCCCTCCCAAGGCTTCCCCCCTCTCATAAATAGAGGGAGAGGGCTGCCCCAAACAACACAAGATCCAGCCCTCCCACCCCGTGCGCTGCCGCCACGCCGCCGCCAGCCGCCGCCGTGCCGCCTCTGGCCCGTCGCCGTCGCCCTAGCCGCTGCCGACTCCTCCTCCTCTATGGCCTTCTAAACCTAGATCGCCGGAAAACCCTAGATCCACCATAACTCACACCGGCTTAGGAGAAGCCCTGTGGGATCTTCCCTCTACTTCCGACACCACGCCGTCATGCTGTCGGAATCGCGAGGGGATAAATACAACCTCCGATGCCTGCTGGAACAAGGGAGAGGAAGGTCTTCATCGAGTACCGAACATGTGACCGACTATGGAAGCGCTGCCGGAACGGAGCGCCGGAAGGATCGTCTATGCGATCTTGAGATCGACAAGTGTACGACTACATCACCCACGAGAATCTGCTCTCGTTAACTGCTTTGAAATCTTCGAGGGTGAGTACCCTAATCGACTCGTTGCTACAATCTAGTAGATAGATCTTGGCTTGTTTGTGTGCATGCGGTAGAATTTTTTTGTTTTTCCATGCTAAGAACCCCTACACAAAGTGCTCGAGAAAGTAGATACGTTTTGGACGTATCATCAAGCCCTAGGAATGAGCAATGTTGTCAACCTAGCATTGAAGGCCAAAGTTGTGGAACATGGGGTTTAAGATGGTAGTGATGAAGGCCTATCCATGAGCCACCCCGATGACGTCAATATTTCTCATGGTGAATATATGGCCTTCTATGCAAAGAACTTTTGGAAGAACCCCGCCAAGGCCAAGATGGAAATGCAACGAATAAGCAACCCAAATAGAAGAAGAAAAATGTCACTAAATTGAGAACTTGCTTCAATTGTGGTGACCGCTATCACTTTGTGGAGGGTTGTCCCTATGAGAAGAGAGAAGATCATGGTGGTAACCTCGTGCCAAAGAAAACTTCCAAAGCTCCTTACAAAAAACCCTTCATCAAGAAGAATCCAATCAATAAGAAGAAGGGCGAAATTGTATTGATCACTCATGAAGAATTCTCCTCCGACAATGAAGATGATGAAGATGAGGAAAAGGAAACATCAAGCGGTGTGGCTGCTCTAGCCACTACTTCTACTCCGACACTCTCCCTCTTTGATTCTCCAAATGAGAATACTCCCAACAAGAACATCACTTGCCTTATGGCAAGAGGAATGGAGGTATCCTCATCATCTCACTCCACTCCCTTAGCTAATGTTGAAATTGATGATGAGATGTCTCTTGGAGTAAAAAGGGAATTAGTTGCTTTTGATGAGTTTGTGACTAACTTACAAGGGTAGACCAAGATGCATTTTGAGAACATCTTAGATCAACTTTCCCACATAGAAGATCTTGTTGATGTAAGATGTAAACTTGGGAGAGAACACGAGATTGCGATAGAAGCTCTAAATAATGCTCTAGAAGAAGAATAAGAGACTAGGATGTCTCTTGAAATAAAACTTGAAGGGCTTGATGGGGCCAATGACATAGTTGTTAATAGACTCATCATGGAACGTGATCATGCTATTGCTAAATATAAAAGGGCTAAAAAGGACAAGATTGAGTTTGGTGTGGTTCATGAAAAACTTGCCGAGGACTTTAGTTTACTTAACAAGGATCACAAGGCGTTGGAATGTGAACTCTTGTCACTCACAAAGTCCCATGAAAAGCTTCAAACTCAATTGACCAATATTCCTTCACCTAGTAATTTCATTCCCTCTAGTAGTACAACTATTCTTGAAGAAAATGCTAGGTTGAAGGGGGAGCTAGCTAAGGCCACATTTCCAAAATGTAACAAGTACATTGATGACCTCTTGAGTAAGCAAAGGTCAAATGGTGAGAAAGGGGGCATTGGTTTTGTCTCCAAAGCCAATAATAAGAACAACAAGAAGAAGAAGTCCAAGCCCGCACAAGAGAAAAACAAGGCCATTGTGGGTAGTAAGACCACAAGTGGTAAAACTATGTCTCATGATGATTTTTCGGGAAGTGCTAACCCTCACTATGTTCTAATGCGTGATTATTATGGTGATGTGTATGCATAATATGTTGGCCCATATGATGGTTATATTGCTTGGTCTATTTGGGTCCCTAAGACCCTTGTTGCTAACAAAAGAGGACCCATTGAAAAATGGGTACCTAAAAATTAGCTTGATCTTTTGTAGACATATGCTTCCGGAGGGTCAAAGTGGGTACTTGATAGTGGTTACACAAGTCATATGACCGGAAGCTCGTCTATTGTCAAGTAATTAAGACCAAATGATGATCAAATAACCGTGACATATGCCGACAGTCAAAGTCTAAGGTAATGAGTTTCGGCAAGGTAGTGGTTGGCCACGATATTACACTCGTGGACGTCATGCTTGTTGAGACCCTTGGTTACAATTTACTTTCAGTTTGTTCGCTTGGAAAGTGTAGCATCCCAATTGTCTAACAATTGCAATGCTACTAGCCTAGTCTATATAATGGCTACTTCATATATATAATTGTTGCACCATCATTATATCATGCTCATGTCATCATGCCACCTTGCATTTGAGCATCATATAAAACCCTTTTTGTTTTGGTTCTTATCTCATATGCATTATTAATTGTATTTGCCTCTTGATATTGTAGTTGGTTCTTGATATATTGATTAAATGCCCAAGTTGAGTTGGGGGCATATCTTTTATTCCACTCCACCACCTTTTCTTTCACCACCTTATAATTCCACCATCCAACTAAATATGAGCTTTGCACTTTATTTGGTTTTACCTCTAGCTCATGTGGGTTGGGATGGATCCAATTCTATCTCCACATGCTCTCATATATGCACCATTTTGTTTTCACATTATTGGTTTATAAGAGCCACATGGCCACCTTTGCATGCCTTGTGAGTGGAACCTTTTACCTAGCTTCCTATGGATTATCATGGATTTATGCTCATGTTGGGATATTTATGGGACTATTAAACATCTAGTGGAATAAACACACTAGCAAGTCCCATTTTTTTATTCAAATATGGTCATCTCCATCTACTCCACATGGGGCATCCTTTCACTTCTTTTAGCTTGGCTTATTCCATATTTTTGGAATGCATATGTATAAATGCCATGAATAATTATTTTGTTTTCACAAGATTAAGACATTGCATTTAATGCACTTGCATGGGCCATGCAACCATCACCACTATTTGATCTCCCTTGGTTTTCTTGGAATTTTGATTGTTTTCCCTTTTGTTGAGCTCCAACCTTTCTCTCTCAATCCTCACCTTGCTCCTTCTCTCCTTGCCATGTGCATCACAATCCACATCTCTATCTCCCTCCTTTTGCTTGATCTTGTTGATCTTGCTTTTAGCCCTACCCTAAACCCCTCTCTCCTTTTTCTATCTCTAGACCCTAAGCACCATACCTCATTTCTCTCTCATCTCACCCTCTCTCTTTATCCTCTCTCCTAAACCCTAGCCCCCTTAACCTAACCCGAGACCACCTCTCCTCTCTCTAAACCTAGCTAACCCGAGCCTCTCCTAACCCTAGCCCTACCTAACCCGAGCTACCCCTCCCCTCCCCCCTCTCTCGGCTCCCCCTCTCTTCCTACCAGGCAGGCCCACCACGCCACCTCCCTTGGTCCCTCCCCAGCCCTCTCTCAGCTACAAGACAGAAAAGAGAGGGAAAGAGAAGACCTAGCCCGAGCTACCCTCCTCACCTTTTGGAAAAGCAACCAAGCCCCATGTGCTCCTCCCTTCCCTCTCTACCTCAACCAGCTACCCCAGTACTCCAGATCCCATCTGGGAGTGCCCAGCCACCATCTTCTTCCTCCCCACGCCAAAACCACCACCGCTATTTGCCCACGCCAACATCACCCAACACCTCGCTGCCCGGGAGAAACACACCGCCCTGGAGCTCGCCGTTGCGCCATAAGAACTGCTTGGGCGTCGGCGTCTCAGGGAGGCGAGGAGGAGAAGGCTGAGCACGCACGTGACCTCGCCCGTTCTGCAGCGCACCATCGCCAAGCCGCCTCGCCATGGTCACCACGTCGCCTCGTATACTTCTTCTCCCAGTCTAACCGCATCCCGAGCCCTCTTGGTGAGCCCTCCACCTTCACATCATCCTCCTTGATCTGTCCTGAACCTCGTCGTGCCGTCCTGTCGAACGCCGCCTGTGAGCCGGCCGTCATCATCACTCAAGCGCTTCTCTGTTTCCCTAATTGTGCCAAACGCTACAGACCTCCGTTGCCGAATCTTCGAACACCAAAGTTGTAGACCTTGTTTTCCTCTCCAAGTTTCGTTTTTACGACACCTTAAAATTCCCTACCGTTTACTCGCCAACCTCAACCAAAGATCGCTCGTTTTCACAGTACGCCATCGTATGTCTGCGCTGTCGTTTGTCATCAGTCTCAGCAACCGAGCTCCTCCCAGACCCTCTGTTCCTTTAAGTTTTCCGGCGGCTGCAGACCTCCTTTGACGAAACTCCGAACTTCAGACTTGTAGACATGAGTCCCCTCTACAATCTTTCTTTTTGAGGAATCGCGAGATTCCTAGCGTATCTCTCGCCATCTTCTTCCAAAAACCAAGATCAGCTAGCTGTTTTCGCTGATACAATCTTCAGTTCGACAGCATCCTTCAGAAGGTTTTGTAAATAAGCCCCTCCCCTTTTGAGAACATCAGCCCGCCGTCCTCCCCTTCGCCACTTGTCACCCCCACGTTGATCACAGGCGACCCCTCCCAGCTCACGGGCCCACTGTCTGTCTCTCCGGGTAGGAATTGCCCAGGTGAGAAAAGTATTTTCTGTTATCTGTTTTAATTCAAATCTTTTCAAATTTGATTTAAATTCAAATTCAATCTGTTCTAAAATAAATTTTAATTTTCAAATCCAAATTATACAAATAATAAATGTTTTGAGATCAGAAAAATGTGAGGAATTCAAATATGGCCTTCAAAATATATTTTGAACACTTTAAATTTCAAGTTGACTAAAATTACAATAAAATGCCCTCTTTCTTAATTAATTAATAACTTTTGTTTTATAACTCCAAATTCAACAAATGATATGTCTAAAATGATTAGCTCGACGAGACCTTTCTGTTTATGCATTCCATGTTCTGAATTGCAGTATGCATCATATAAATATAAAGTATACAGCAACTTATATGAGGTTAAAATGTGACCAAAACTCAATAAAAAGGCTTTATTCTTGTATTCCACAACTCACCCATGCCATGCTACATTATTGCCATGCAAATTGTGCATCATTCATCATGGCATGATTGTTTGTTTGTCGCATTATATTCCTATGCTTGTGCACTTTATTTATGTTGGCCCTTGTTTGTTTGGTTCTTCTTCGAATAGACGCTGAGCAGGGGATATATCAAGAAACCCAGGAGCACTACCCAGATCCTTCTCTCGCTTCAACTGAGCTGCCAGGCAAGCACTACCACATGCTTGCATACATATAGTACCTATTGCCTCTATCTTATTGTTGCATCATTGAGTCGCGATTGCATTAAACGGAATCCCAAGTATTGCATAGCCTTTACTTTTAAACCCCACCAAAACTTGTTCCTCCATCCCATGAGCCATTACTACAGGAGTTGTTTGAGCCATGCGGGTCGTAGAACAGCATGTGTAGGGTATGTGAGTGTCTGATGGATAACGAGGTACCTAAACAACTTAACCTGAGTAGTGTGGGATAACTAATGAAAGTGGCACCGGTGAGCAATATCTGCTATTTGTTTTTTCATGCTCACTTGTGTCCCGTAGGACCCCGAGTACTTGATTCCTGTTCCTTGAATATTCGCGCTATCCACATCCGGGAGGCTTATGGGACCCCCCTGAGCCAGAGCTTGATTCATTCTTATTTCTTGGGGATACAAACTAGTTTGAGGTTTTATTTACTATCCTGTACTTATGCCATGCTTTACTGCTTTATTTACGATTGTGCGAGGAGCACCTGTACTGTTTAGGATCGTGACACGTTTTCTCTGTATCGACAAGCCCAGTCACATTTTCGGGTTCCCGATCGTTCTGACCGTCCCCTAAACCTTGAGTCCGTCTCAAGTCACTAACTTCGTTGCGGGTATACTCAATGGGGTGGCCCCCTAAAATATTTCTGAATCTTGTGATTGCTTTGTCGTGAAAGCCTCGTTGGGTTTTGATTTGGTTTTTCCGAGGTTGATAGAGTGTGTGTTGCTATTTGTGCACCCTGCGGTAAAACTTTCTAAAGCCGTGTCCGGTTATGGACGACTTGGAGCACAGTTTCATGATCATAGACAAGCATAACTAAAGTACCGCTTTTAAATTTGACTAAATGGCCGACTAGTAAATAGTGCAACACTCATGGAATGGATAATAAAAGCCCAGCGGATGGGGGTTGTTCGTCCGCTTCCTCGTTGGTAAGCGAGGAGGAGGATGGAACTGTTAATATTACCGTTATAACTGTTGTCATTAATTCCCGGACATCCGTCTATCTTTGGTTAGGCGGATGGTTAGCGAGTATCTATAGAATTGCTAGGTATTATCTTTTCTTTGCCATTGCATCACCCTGTGTTGTGTCCCTTTAGAGGCATCTGAGACTTCTTTGAGTACCCTAGGGTCTCACACGATAAATTATTTGATTCGGATGAACAGTACACTCACAAGATGGATCTTGGGTGGAGACTTGACGATGTGGGCAACGATCATTCGGTGTAGAGATTCCGGGAACGGGGATCCGTGAGATCTGTGGGCGGGATGTGTTTAATATGGGGCATCTTATGCCGATTTGCTTCTTATCCGTACTCGGATCTTGTTTGCCGCTTTCGCCTGGTACTCTGATGTTTGATGTATGAGGAGATATCCTAAACTATTATATCTATCTAGGACATTTGGATCTTGCCGTATGGCGTTGCAATATTTCTATTTCTTTTAGATGGAAGGGCTCTGATGTACTGTTGTATGGTGGCTTGCATACATACTCATTTGTGTATGTAGTTGATCCCTTCGCCGATTCACGTTCTTGTCCCGATGTCTGGAAATGGTTGGGATGACCGAAAGGTCTACCTGTGAGTGGCATTTGGGCCCCACCGTACTATTTCAACCATTTCCGCTCATCCAGGCTTGAAACTAGGAGCGTAATTCACCGAGGTAGTTACAGAAAGATGGGCTTTGCCATCTTTATTGATGATGATATTGTGGTCCTCATGTGGAGCAAGTCTCTCAAGGTCGCTTTCGTTGGGTACGTCGAACATGACTTGTATGTGGTAGACTTTTCGGGGCAAACCACTACAAGTGCAATGTGCTTATTCAGACTGGCCGATGTGGTTTGGTTATGGCATCATCGACTAGCCCATGTCAATATGAGAACTTTGCAAAGTCTTCACAAGGTGGGCCATATTGTTGGACTAAAAGAAAATGTTTCCTTTGCCAAAGATCATGTTTGCATTTCTTGCGTTCTAGGAAACATGCAGGATGCTCCTCACAAGCCAAAGAACCGCATCAAGTCAACGAGGATCTTGGAGCTCCTTCATGTGGATCTCTTTGGTCCTCCATCTCATGCAAGTCTTGGTGGGAAGAAATATTGTTTGGTGATTGTTGATGACTTTTCAAGATACTCATGGGTATATTTCTTCAAGTTGAAAAGGGAGACCCAAAAGACCTTCATCGACTTCATCAACTTGGTTCAACGTCAATACAATGTCCCCGTGTTGATAATAAGAAGCGACAATGGCACCGAGTTCAAGAACTACACCTTGAATGATTTCCTTGGTGATGAGGGGTTAAAACATCAATATTCCGCTGCATATACCCCTCAATTAAATGGTGTTGCCGATAGGAAGAACCGGACTCTTATTGAGATGGCTAGGACCATGTTGGCGGAATTTAAATCTCCATACAACTTTTGGGCCGAAGCCATCTCCACCGCTTGCCATGCATCAAACTGGCTCTACCTCCACAATGAAATCAACAAGACTCCATATGAAATACTTACCGGTAACAAGCCCAACATATCTTACTTCCGGGTGTTCGGTTGTAAGTGTTTCTATCTCATAAAAGGTGTCCGTTTGTACAAATTCGAGTCTAAAGCATTAGAGGGTATTTTTGTTGGCTATGGTCTCGAATCTCACACTTATATAATCTATAATAAGCTCTCCAGAGCCGTCATAGAATCTTGTAGTGTGACCTTCGAAGAATATGATGGTCCCCAAGGGGGTGTGTTGATGGTTGTGATGCGGATGATGAAATGCCTCAGGATGCCATAGGAAGAATTGGTGTGGGATATATCCGCCCCGTTGAGGAACCCCTTATGGCAGATCAAGAAGAACTATGCTCTACTCAAGTGGAGACCTCATCTTTACAACATCAAGAAGCTCCATCCACTGAGGAGGACAATGACTAAAGCCAAAGACAAGCTATGGACCCTCAACATGTTGATCAAGGTGACATCTCTAGTGAGGAAGAGCTTGAGTCTCCAATATCCAGAATGTCAAGAGGTGCCAAGTCAATTACACAAGGGAGATCCATACAAAGTGCCTTAAGACAAGCTCAACTCAATGATAGAAATGTGCCATATCAAGACCAAGGTTAATCTTTGCCTCTTAATGAAGAGAATGATTCCGATGATGATCAAGGTCAAGATGATGGTCAAGACGAGGACCAAATGATGAAGAGGTTCCTCCAAGAAACAACAAGGAGATCCACACTCGTCGCAAAGCTAGATCGGATAGGATGATGGAATTAAGAGACCACTCTCTAGAAAATTTGGTTGGTGACCTAAGGAGAGGCATGTCCACAAGAGCACAATTGAAGAGGTTTAGTGAATACCAAGCACACATCTCCATGATTGAACCAAATAAAGTGTGGGAAGCTCTTGAAGATTCGGATTGGTTGGAAGCAATGCACAAAGAGCTCAACAACTTTGAGAGAAACAAAGTATGCAAGTTAGTTGAGAAGCCAAAGGATTGCCGTAATGTTATAGGCACCAAGTGGATATTCAAGACCAAGCAAGATGATCATGGAATTATAGTAAGGAACAAGGCAAGATTGGTTGCGCAAGGGTTCTCTCAAATTGAAGGCATTGATTATGGAGATACATATGCACCCGTGGCTCGCCTTGAGTCCATATGTATCCTTATTTCTTATGCGTCACATCATAACTTTAAGTTGCAACAAATGGATGTAGAAAGTGCATTTCTTAATGGTCTATTAAATGAGTTGGTATATGTAAAGCAACCCCCGGGATTTGAGGATCCCAACTTTCCAAACCATGTCTACAAACTTGATAAGGCGCTCTATGGGCTCAAACAAGCCCCATGCACGTGGTATGAGAACCTTAGAGAGTTGTTGTTTGACCGTGGGTTTGAGGTTGGGAAAATCGATCCCACTCTTTTTACTAAGAAGGTCAATGGGGAGCTTTTTGTATGCCAAATATATGTTGATGATATTATCTTTGGATCATCTAACAAAGCTTTTAATGATGAATTCTCAAAGCTTATGACAAGTAGGTTCCGGATGTCTATGATGGGGGAGTTAAGGGTATTCCTTGGTTTTGAGATCAAACAAGTTAGAGGAGGGACATTCTTCAACCAATCCAAGTATACTCAATATATGCTCAAAAGGTTCAATATGCAAGATTTAAATGGAGATCCTACTCCCATGGCTACAAAGACTCATCTAGAACAAAATCCAAATGGTAAAGATGTGGATCAAAAGGTATACTGGTCTATGATTGGTTCTTTTATTTACCTTTGTGCATCTAGACCCGATATTGTGTTGAGTGTAGGTGTGTGTTCAAGATATCAAGCGGCTCCTAAAGAAAGACATTTGATGGCGGTCAAGAGAATCTTTCGATATTTGGTTCATACCCCACACTATGGTCTTTGGTATCCTCGAGGTTCAACATTTGCTCTTTGTGGATACACGGATTTGGATTGGGCGGGTGATAAGGATGATAGAAAATCAACATCCGGGGCTTGCCAATTCCTTGGTAGGTCCTTGGTATGTTGGTCTTCTAAGAAGCAAAATTGTATATCTCTCTCCACCGCCGAAGCCGAGTATGTGCCAGCTGCTAGTGCTTGCACTCAATTGCTATGGATGAGGCAAACTTTAAAGGAATACAGTGTCCATTGTGACAAAGTGCCTCTTCTATGTGACAATGAAAGTGCTATCAAGATTACCTACAACCCGGTGGATCACACATGGACAAATCATATTGAGATCGCCATCACTTCATTAGAGATCATGTTGCTCGAGGTGATATTGATCTATCTTATGTGTCAACCAAATACCAACTTGCCGACATCTTCACGAAGCCACTTGATGAATTAAGGTTTTTCTACTTGAGGAATGAACTAAATATCATAGATTCAAGGAGCTTGACTTAATCACCTTACACACTCACCTATGTCTTAACCCTTATTTTCTTTGGTTGCAGGCATGGATATAGGGGGAGTTTGGTCCTAATTAATTGGAATATCCCTCCCCCCATTATGCCCAAAGCGATAAAAATCATTTCTCTTAATATCATTTTGTGATATGTGAGCATAAATGATGAGTTTCGGTAAAGGACCCAAGATATATCTTTGTGGTGCCAAGGCGAGTTTACTCAAACATGGTGGCCTAGGCCACCGCCCTCTCACATTCGAGAGGTTGGTGCTTACTCATGTTTGTAATTTGTTAGTTGTTTTAGGTCTTAAGATCATGCACTCTCATTTGGTTCTTGATATGTTTTCCCTATTTTAGAGTGCATGTGTCCATATGAGTGTGACTCTCTTAACCTAAGCCTTGCTTATCCCTCTACAAACCTCATCTACTCTGCACAAGAACCTCCCCATTTATTCCTAGCTTCCTGTTCTGGTGGAAACGGTACTATCGGGTAAGAGAGCGGTACAACCGGCCGGGGTCAGTCTCTAGTTCGACTCCTGGAAACTTCCCAGTTGCGGTAATACCGGTCTTTTACGCGGCACTACCGATAGCCGGTACTACCGGGAAAGGTAGCGGTACTACCGGCCGGGGTCAGTTTCCAGGTCGATTTCTGGAAACCTCCCAGGTGTGGTACTACCGGTCGCTTTTGCGGCACTACCGGGTGTATGTGCGGTAGTACCGCTCAGCGGTACTACCGTTCACACACTGGTACTACTGCTCGGCATCCTGGTTAAGGTTTCAAATGTAGGGGGGCACCTCTCAGTGCCCCATTGTTCCCCCATCTCCACTCCAAACCGCTGTCGCCGGAGCAGGAATCGCTGTCGGAGCCCCGCACTCTCCTCCCTCCACCGGATCCGCACCGGATCCGGCCTCCTCGTGGGCTCCTCCTCAATATCCACCGCCATGGACACCGGTACTACCGCCCTCTTCTTCTCCCATGTTTTCTCCATTGAATCTAGGGAAACTTTGATTCTTGGTCAAAACGGTTGTTTTTGAGGTTGTGCCGTGTGTAGTTTACCAGATATTACTCCTTGCCCGATGAAATCCTCGTTTTGGATAATTTTGCTACCAGTCTATGGATCGATTCTACCAGATCTAGTCTGTAGTCGCATGACCGGTAGTACCGGAAAATTTTCCGGTACTACCGCTTATGATATCCGGTACTACCGACCATGCCTGATAGCAAAAGTTTCCCTAAACTTGAATTTCATCGTGGAACTTCTTTCGTTTCGGTTTCTTGTTCCCTTATCCCACTGCTATATCCCTCTTTCTTTCACAGGTGCAGGCGATTCTCAGGGTTCACGCAAACGGTCCAAAGCTCATCATGAAATCGAGGACTATGAGTCAGAATCCGAGTCCGAGTCAGAGACATAGGAAGAGATCATGCCTCAACCTAGCAACCGTCTAAAGCTTAAATGCACTCGAGGCCAACGTGGAGGGGGCATTAAGCAAAGTGATGGCCGTGGTAGTGGTCCTCCTCCCCCCCTCGAGTCATCGCAAGAGTTAGAGTTCTGGGCCATCTGGGCCAAAGCTGTTGACTGATTTGTCTGAGGTTGAGTTTCATGCCTTGCGGTCCATCAATCCATATGTTGATGCTCGCTCTCATGCTAGGGAAAATAGTCTCTTTTACACAGACTTCCAAGAGCGTGTATACTTTGAGGTTCTTATGAAGGATGAAAAGCTTGTGGTCCCCCATAAGTGGATTGAGCTGAACCATATGAAGAAACACTTGAACTACTTCGGTGAAGCTCTTGAGATTTGCACAAACATTGGTTTGCTTCCCATTATACAGTTCCATCAAGACTATGATCCCATGCTTATTACTCGATTTTATGCCATCGCTCATTTTTCAAAAAACTAAGCTCGGACTATCACCTGGATGACAGAGGGTGTTGTCAAGCAAGAAACTTTGGTTGAGTTTGCGGCGATTCTTGGGTATGAGGACCATGGCAAGGATACTCCAGTTGGTTACCGATGTCACAACAATGATCGTCCCATGAAGAAGGATATCCTTACTCCACTGTACATCCAGGGCACGGTGTTGCTGGTAAGATCAAGGGGCTTCTTCCCACATATGATATATTGCACTGTATCTTCCGGGAGACCGTTGCTCCCCGAGCTGGTAATGTTGATGAGATGCATGGGTTCATGGTGGATCTTATGATCACCACTCATCACAACCGTGATTCTGGCCACCCTCTTGAAGTGATGGATGTCATTTGGAATGAGATGGTTTGTGCTACTTACACTCGGAGGGTGCCTCCTTTTGCTCCATACATCATGGCTCTCATCCTTAGCAAGTGGCCATCGATTCCCAGAGACATTTCTTATCAACGCCTTGTTACTCATCGGCACAAGAATCTGTTGATCAAGACCCATCCTAAACCTCGCAATGCGGGTGGCCAACTCATTGATGAGGATGGGAACCCACTTGAGGAGGGGTCCGGTGATGAAGATGATGCCCATGATGCTGACTTTGTGGTCTCACGCCGCAAGCATGCCTAGCCTTCACCCGCAAAGATGATCGAGGCTAAGATCAAGAAGGTGTTTTGCTTCCAAGTTGAAAATCAGAAGTGCATGTAAGAGGCTCATGTTTATGCCAAGAAATCTTGTGCTCGTTAGAAAGAATTGATGGAAGCTCAAGGGTTGACCGTCTCCAAGGGCTCCGAGAACAACATCACTCTTGAAGACTAATGGATCTCCAAGCACATCCACTGGGATGATGATGCCACCTCCTATTTCCGTGCTCCGCCACCTCATGAGGATGCCTCGGATGATCATGACGCGTGATATCCGGGACTTTAGTGTTGCTCTTGTCCCTTTTTGGCGTCTTGATGCCAAAGGGGGAGAAGTTGCACATTAGGCATGCGGGATTTGCATGGGAAAAGTCACAAGCTCGTTCTTGCCTTTGATCTTTACTCTCTTGTGAACTTTAATTGCTCTTGCCTCTTATGTGTGAATCTTATGTTCTAACTATTTGTGCTATGAGACTATGTGGTTATCTTGTGGATCCATCATTTGTGTGCTATGATTATCCTCATATGGATCCATCTTATGTGATGTGTGATGATATTGTCTATTCAAGCTCGTTCTTGCCTTTGATCTTTACTCGCTTGTGAACTTTATTTGCTCTTGCCTCTTATTATGTGTGAATCTTATGTTCTAACTATTTGTGCTATGAGACTATGTGGTTATCTTGTGAATCCATCATTTGTGTGCTATGATTATCCTCATATGGATCCATCTTATGTGATGTGTGATGATATTGTCTATTCAAATATTGTCTATTCATTGTCAATATGTCTCTCATCACACCTTATTGTGCAAAGGTATGTGTTCTAAGTGCAGTTGTACACTCCCAGTTAGTTTGTAAAATAGAGGGGGGACTTGATTCTACTTATCTAGGGGAGTCCCATCTCTATTTTGCAAAAACCTTGTTTGTCATCACAATATTATCATGCAAAATGTGTGTTGTTATCAAACACCAAAAAGAGGGAGATTGAAAGAGCATTTCCTATCCTAAGTGATTTTGGTGTTTATTACAACACACATGTAGGACTAATTATTTGCCAAGTGTACCACAGGTTTTATCAAGAAATAACTTGGCTCTTTTCTCCCAAAAAGGATCCCCTGCTAATCCAGCATTTTTTGCCTCCGTGGTGTCCGGTAGTACCGAAAAAATCATCCGGTACTACCGCGCAGGACCGACAGTACCAGAGTTTGCTACTAGACCAGGCAGTAGGTTTGAGCAAACTGCCCAAAACCTTCTGTCATGTTAGGTACCAAAGAGCGGTAGTACCGCATTTTGATACCGCTTGGAGTTCCGGTAGTACCGCTGCATTAAATGCTCAACGTTCAGATCTGCACCAAGGACTATAGATGCACCCTCCACCTACCTTGGGAAAGTTGCTCGTCTCACTCAAGAACACCACCTCCATTTGAGCCACCAATTCGCCAAGATCTCTTCACTCAACCATCCAAAGTCATTGATCTTTGGAGAATCGAAGGAGGAGCCCTTGATCTATTGCTTCACCAGGAGAGATCTTCATTTCCCCCTCATTCACTTGAGGGCCCCTTGCTCTAGTGTTTCTTTGGAAACTCTAGTTCTAGATTTGGTTCTTACAAGCTTGTCTTTGATTGTTTTGACAACTTGCTTGTATTTGGCAGCCTCCAATTAAGTTGTGGATCTGTGCCCCGAACTTGTTGTAAAGGTTCCGGCTTCCACCTCGAAGGTTGCCGATATAGTGGAAGGTGAATTGATCCCCTTGGGGTGAGGTTCATCGGAGAACAAGGGAGGCCTCTCGTGGCGTTGGTGGTTTGAAACCACCCCCTCTCCAAACGTAGACGTACTTCCCCTAAAAAGGAAGGAACTACGGGAAACAAATCCTTGTGTCTTCGTGCCCACCACTTTGGTTACTTCTATCCTTTACCGCACTTTACTTACTTGTTCTTGCTTAGTGTTGTGCTAGTTATTGCTTGTTTGACATATAGGTAAATTCACCTTAGTTGCATAATCTAGAGAATTTACCTTTCTTGTCAAACCCTAATTTGAAAAATAAGAAAATTTGAAGTAGCACCTATTCACCCCCCTCTAGGTGCCCATACGATCCTTTCATTAACAATTCCTATGTCCCTGTTGATTTCTATGTTTTGGATGTTGAATGCAATGCTTCTTGTCCTATTACTTTGGGAAGACCTTTTCTTAGAACTGTTGGTGCCATCATTGATATGAAAGAAGGCACCATTAAATATCAATTTACATTCAAGAAAGGTATTGAACAATTCCCTATGAGGAGAGAGAAGTTACATTTTGCTCCTTCTTTTAAAGCAAAATTTGATGTCAATGCTTCTTATTTGAAAATAATTGATTCTTGTTTCTTGCGTCTAACTTAAAGGCGTTAAAGAAAAGTATTTCTTAGGAGATAACCCAATAGTTTTCTTAACTCTTGGAAGTTATTACTTCTATAATAACATCTTCTTATCCTTTTTTTGATTTTTGTGCCATGAATAACCTCTAATGAGAGGGAAGTAAGATTTGGGGAAGTGCTGTCCCGAAACAGATTTTTATGCTCCATTGTAAAAATTTGTGAAAAATATCTGTAAGTCGGATTGAGCTGTAATTTTCTAAATAAATACCCCAGGTTGTTTGCTAAATTTCATTAGTTCAACACCTTTTGATTTGAGCAATAGAAGGTCTTCGAAAATATCGGTTTTGACCTGCTGGTCTGTTTTGGTAGTTTTCTGCCATTATTTGCATTTGCCTCTTTATCGATTTATTTTTGGGTTCTCTTTGGTAAATTGAGATTTTTGAAGGAATTGGTACAGTAGCTTGTGTTTTTAATGAAAGTTTTTCTGTTTTAAAACTAAAACCCAAAGGTTTATTATCTTTTGAATACACTAATGTTGCTAATGAAGATTGTGGGAAGTTTTGGATGAAGGAAAATGTTCAGGTGTAAGGGAAGAATGATGTAATGAGATGAAGAATGGACAAAAGCTCAAGCTTGGGGATGCCACTCCGTGTCACCCCAAGAAATATTCAAGAGGTACAAGCGTCAAAGCTTGGGGATGCCCAAGGCATTCCCTTCTTCATCAATAAAAATCTCAGGTCTTTCTAGACACTTCGTTTTATTGTTTCACGCACAATTGTGTTGTTCTAGGAGTGTCTTAGTTTTCGTTTTTGGTTTCGTTTTCTTAGTTTGTTGAATAAAATAGTTGGACCCCCGCTTTCGCCGTGTTGTTTCAAATAAGTTGATTGGTGTTGGAAAGGAATAGAAAGTTTCATGCTTATAGTGATACAAAAGGGAGCTTGTTTTGACTGTGACTTAGACTTTATCATGTCATGATAGATGTTGTTTTGACCTTATGCTTAGTGATTATTGTTGTAGCATGACTTGTTCCAAACAATTGAGATTGCTTAATGTGCCTTGCAAGAATCATGTGTTGTTTTAGCATACAAAAGCATAGTATTGTGGTATTCTCCTTTGATTCTTTGTTTGTGGGTTGACTTTGCACATGCTCACACCATGTTATGACTATGAACCAGTCACCTTAGCCTCTATGATCATTTAGTTTTTGACTTGTGGTACCACTTTATGCTTTGATTGATAATGTTTTGTCGCTCTGCATGATTATGGCCATTATTGCTCTCTTAGTTGGTCGCTCCCAGTCTTTTGCTAGCCTCCACTTGTATTGAGTAAGCTCTACTCATGCATCCAACTCCCAATAAACCAAGTTTTTCCAAAGTGTCCACTATAAATTCCTATGCATGGTGTGTTACACCATTCCAAGTATATTCTTGTTTTATCTATCTTCCAAATTAAAATTATTATGTGAAAACTAGTGATTAAAGCTCTCACAAACTTGATGGCACACTTTATTTTTCTTGCCCCTAATAAACTTGAACCATTGTGTCATCTATGTTGTATATGCTTGCACTTATAAGTTGAGAATTAGCAGAACCGTGTTGTCATGGGGAACGCTTTCAACACTTGTAAATATCTACCCAGTTGATATCATGCTCTTTTGTTTATGGATGTCGGCGATGTGAAATAAAAGGGGAGCTTGTAAGTCCATGGAGTTATGTACTCCCTCCGTTTAGAAATATAAGATGTTTTAGGTTTATGAAGGTGATGTATCTAGACGTCTTTTAGTGTATAGGTTCAAATGAATCTAGACACTAAAAGGTGTCTAGATACATCTTCTTCATAAATCTAAAACATCTTATATTTCCAAACGGAGGGATTATATGTGTTAAAGAAACGCCTAGGCCGCTAGCCTAAGCCATGCCTAATCATGGTGGAAACTTGCAGCATAACTATAGTGAGCAATCTATGAAGCTTTCTTCTTATAAAAAGAGAGAGAGATAGAAAAGAGGAAAGAAGATAAAAAAGCACCATTTTCCCATGGTAAATAAGAAGATTGCTGAGATTCTCATTGTCTGCTTGCCTTGTCATTTTGATATGGGATAGCTCCTGTATCATGGGGCAAGGGGTACCCGTTGGCGGTTCTCTATGATACACATGTACTTACTATGATAAGAACTTACCGGTAACTAAAGTTGAGTAGCATGAGGAACGGCCCTCATACTCAAGGGACATGAGATTGCCAACTTATACTTTGTCAAGCATATACTCCATATTTTGTTCACTTTAACCTTAATCACTTCAAGATGCTTATGATAGGGGCAATGAGAGCTGAAAGCTAACAAGTACCATAATTTTTGGAAGCTCTTTATGAGACTTGAAATCTTTTCTTACCTTTATGAAGGGCCTTTCTTCCACTATTATATTGAGTCTCCATATTTTATCTTTATGCACCAATTAAGAGAGCATAGTTGTCATTCTTAGTTCTATGTGCATTGTCCCAAAACTTATTGATTGATTCATAATGTTGATATTACTTGTCCTTGAACTATTTGTATCTAGTCACCCTTATGAACTTTGAAGGTGTCCTATGAATTTATGTTTTGCTACTCCATGAGGAACAAGCTAAATGCCACTATGCTATGTTTTCTGTATGTGAAACAAACAAACGTCTTTCAATGCATTGTTATTCATGAATCTTTGTTTTTATCCTTTCATGTTGCAGCATAGTTTCTATGTCTTATTGTTAGAACTTCATCTTGCATGCTCATGTTTAGAGTACTTTGATCCCAACTTTCAATGATTGCAAATGGTTTGATCATGATTGTGATGATGCATGTCACCTCAAAAATTATTCTTTTTATCACTTACCTACTCGAGGACGAGCAGGAGTTAAGCTTGGGGATGCTTGATATGTCGTAAACGTATCTATAATTTTTTGATGTTCCATGCTTGTTTAGTATCCACTTTGCTATGCTTTGTCTATACTTTGAGGTATTTTTATACAATGTCTAGGACTAACCTATTAAGAAGATGTCGTAGTGCCAGTTGCCTGTTTTCTGCTGTTTTTGGTTTCAGAAAAGCTAGTAAGGAAATATTCTCGGAATTGGATAGGACAAAAGCCAAAGTCAGTATTTCACCGAGAAGAACACATAGACCGAAGGGCGACCGGAGGGGCGCCACAGGGTGGCCACACACCCCCACGTGAGGGCCCACCCTGGGCCATGCCTGGGCAGGGTGTGGCCCCCCTGGCCGCCCTCCTGCCTCGTCTATTTGCCTATATAAATCCCCCGATGCCAAAACCCTAAGTACCCGATCAGATCGCCGCGAAATAGTCCATAACTGTCGCCACCATCGTCCCTAGTTGGGAATATTTTATCATTTGCTACACTTTACTTCAGAAATTTATTATTTGCCACATTGACCACCACATGTCAGTGACACATGGTGTGGCAAATAATAAAACTGAAAAGTATAGTGTGGCAAATTATAAAATCCCCCCACTAGTTGGGGGGATTTGAATCTCTTCCCGACACCCTGCCGGAGGGGAGAGATCATCCCGGAGGCCTTCTTCATCACCATGCCAGCCTCCGGTATGATGTGTGAGTAGTTACACCTTGGACTATGGGTCCATACAGTAGCTATATGGTTGTTTCTCCTCCTTTGTGCTATCATGTTTAGATCTTGTGAGCTCCGTTCATGATCAAGATCATCTATTTGTAATCATGCATGTTGTGTTTGCGGGGATCCGATGGATATTGAGATTACTATGTCAGATTGATTATTGATTCTATCATGTCTTATGATTATTGATTCTATCATGTTTGTGTTGTTTGAGATCTTGCATGCTCTCCGTTTCTAGTAGCTATCTTGGCCAAGTAGATGCTAGTGACTCCAAGAGGGAGTATTTATGTTCGATAGTGGGTTCATGCCTCTATTGAATCTGGGAAAGTGACAGAAATATCTAAGGTTGTAGATATGCCGTTTCTACTAGGGAGAAAACAACAATCTCTTGTTCATGGAACAATTATATTGTTTACTTTACACACATTGCTTAAAGCAGTTATTTGTTGCTTGCAACTTAATACTGGAGGGGGTTCGGATGATAACCTGAAGATGTATTAGTAGTCATAGATGAAGTTGGATGGCGGTCTATGTATATTATTGTAATGCCCAATCAAATCTCATAGGATCATGAATGTCTAGTATTGCATTGTTATGCCTTGCTCAGTCCTGTCAATTGCCCCGCTATAATTTGTTTTACCCAGCATGTTATGTTATTTATTTTAAGGAGAACACCTCTAGTGAACTATGGACCCCGGTCCAATCTTTACCATTGTTACATCATCCACTATTACTGTTTACTTTCTGCAAGCAATCATTCCCTTCCACACCATACGTTTAATCCTTTGTTTTCAGCAAACCGGTGAGATTGACAACCTCACTGTTCATTGGGGCAGAGTCTTGAGTTTGTGTTGTGCAGGTTCCAAGTTGTTAGCAACACCTTGGGGTCGTTTCCTTCCTCCTACTGGTTCGATAACATTGGTTACATACTGAGGGAAGACTTACTGCTGTGCTCATCATACCTTCCTCTTGGGGTTTCCTAACAAAGCTCTACAGTGATCTGAGCCGCATCAGTCCCCTCCCGACGTCCTCCCGCATCCCCTTCCTTGCTGTTGTCTGTAGCCCACCCCCACCACCGTTCCATCGTCGAATCCGCCGCCCCTAGCTGTTTCTCAACCAGATCCGCCACCCCTTCGTCGTTACCCATCGATTTCATCGCCGAATCAACCCGCACAATGGCCGCTCCCACAAGATGTCACCCTGCCACCGTGTGAATAGCAGCACTGGGTTTCACTGCGTGAGGTTGTGGCCCTTAGGCCTCTACGCCACCGAAATCACTGCCGATGTCCCTCGCTAGTGGCTAGGGGCCTTCAAGTCGGCGAAGCTCTCCGTGCAGGTGTACATTGAGATAACTTGGAGGTTTGGACGCCCAAGGTCAGAGATGAACTTCCCGGAGGTGGAGACTATGGCGGATGCGGAGTTCGCCCGCCACCGCTGCAATTCATTGACTACGTGATCCGACAGGAGCACCGCACCGCGACGTTGGCTTCGAGAACGATGACTTCGATTGGGTGAAGAGTAGCTTCTCTGTCAACATATGTATTGTCGAATCGAAGTTTGAAGTGTTGAATCAAAGTTTATAGTGTCAAATCAAAGTTTGTAGTGTTGAATCGAATTTTGTAGTGTCGAAGTCGGTGTTTGAAGTGGTGGACATGTCCCTTCGGCACCCTATTTTGCATCATCCATTATAATTGTGGTGCTCTATTTTTCATCATCTAGAATAGCAAAAACCAATTTGGTGCCCTAAAAGTCAAAAACAGGTGCCTTATAATAGTTTTGGCATGTCCTTATTTTACATCATCCATTAAAGATGCTCTAATGTCCAACGCACCAGAAAAACATACATCACCAATAATGACAACCATAGATCGGAAGATACTGACCTGAAACCACTCAAACAAAGAAGAAACTCGAGGATATCCCAAAAGACCCGCCAGACACATAACTACACACGTCCTACACCGACGCTAGATGCACCAATGAATCGAGGATAGATGAAGAGAACCTTATTCTGAAACCCACGGATAGGACAAAGCTTACTAAAACAAGAAACAAAAGCCCTCCCGCTGACGAGAGGCTGAGATTGTAACACCCCGTCCACTGGGTCCCAGGGTGTCACTCCTGATAGCTTAATAGGATATCTAGACTAACCCCACAAATCAACACTAGCCTTTTATCACACTTTGTCCTCACTCATGCGCATCCGGTTACCCACTTCCCGGTCGGTCACCCATCCTAGAATTGCTCTAGGCCAAGCACGCTTAAACTTAGAGTTCTTTTCGAATGAGCTTTCGGAAAAGAAGTTGCAACTTGTTGGTATGAGTATCCTATCAATCCTATTAAGTCATGTGCTTGGATCTCACATACACCCACCCTTTAGAAGATCGATGCCCTCATCGACCAAGCACACCCCATGAACTTTCCCTCTTGGCACGCGTCTGTGCGTCCAGTGCCGGCACATGTGTCATGCCGTGTCCACTCCGGGCCACACGCGCCATGCTCCACATGTCCCACCACTGACCCGCACACACCCGTTTAACCGTGAAGATCGGCTTTGATACCACTTGTAATACCCCGTCCACTAGGCCCCGGGGGTGTCACTCCTGATAGCTTAATAGATATCTAGACTGGCTCCACAAACCAACACTGGTCTTTTCTGCGCACTTTGTCATCACTCATGCGTATCCGGTTACTCACTTCCCGATCGGTCACCCATCCTAAAATTGCTCTAGACCAAGCACGCTTAATCTTAAAGATCTTTTCGAATGAGCTTTCAAAAAAGAAGTTGCAACTTGTTGGTATGAGTATCTTATCAATCCTATTAATTCATGTGTTTGGATCACCATCCCTCCAAGGTTAAAGCGGCCATCAGAGGTGGGTCAACCGGCTGTGCCGTTATGGTGGCTATGGCAGCACTATGCAGGACAAGAAGAATTGTCCACGATCTCACGACAACGTTGAGGAGAACGAGAAATCTCTTGGTATGCTGGTGTTAGGAGATAAGTTTACCGGAAATCTATCTCCAGGTCGACCTGAGTTTAGCCTACGGCCAGGTCGGTCCAACGGAAAAAATTTGAAATGTTTTGTAGCTCAAACCGTTTATCTAAATTAGATTTCGTTTTCACCATTAGACTAGTCATAACGAGATCTTCGAAACAAGATCCCATGTTGATATGTTTCGATGACTTTTTTGAGGATGTAACTTTTTGCTAGATCTAACTCTCTCTGCTAACTGGGATGTAACTTTTTTGCTGGATGATGTAACTTTTTGCTGGATGATGTGATTTTTTTGCTGGATGTAACTTCATGATAACTTGGATATTTTTTTTTTGTAAATTGGATGTAACTTTGATCGGATGTAACTTTCACAAACTTACATCATCTAAAAAAATAGTCGAAACATATCGACATGGAATCTAGTTTTGAAGATCTCATCGCGACAAGCCCAACGGTAAAAACAGATCTTGAATCGGACAAAAGGTTTAAGCCAGAAAACATTTCAAATTTTTGGATTTCGCAATTATATACGTGGGATAAAGTACATGCAGTAAGGCTGAGCAGTGTATCCATTTTTTAGAATAAAGACAAAACTCATTTGCTTTTTCTGTTCCAAAAATAGAAATATTAGTGGGTTGTCTAACCTCCGGCATCCAAAAAAAAAAATCCTGAACGAAGGGACCTGGCTATAAGCTAAATCTAGGTCGACCTGGATGTAGTCCCGTAGTGATGATTTTAGCTTTGAGATGCTGGTCTTTAAGGACACATGCGCGAGACTTCCCGGCTGGCAGGCCGGACATTGGTCTAGTTGCCTTTATTAATTTAAAGACGTGCATTGGCTTCATTAATTAAAACCTCGATGGCCTTATTAATCTAAAGCCGTGGACTATGCGTTTTATATTTTCTTTAAGAAAATGTACTGAAGCATGAAAAATATTAAAGGCCTGTTAGTGCTAGCACGGCAGGAAATGGATCACGTTACACGTGCACTGACGTGAGAGTGAGATTTACACTCGAATACTACCACGGATATACTGCTAACTCGATTACTGAAGGAAAATGATACGGTTCCCCCGGGGATCGATCCCCCGGGTGGCTTCTTTCCGTATACGACGTCGGAGCCGGCGGACTTTGTTCACGTGTACGACGTCGCTGTCGGGTACACCCGCACGCAAGAGATCGACCTGTTCGGGGAGATCGCTGGGGTGTCCTTCAGCCCGGATGACGGCGCTGAGGCGCTTTTCGTGGGTATCGCCGACAGGACGTACGGCAGCCTGGTCGAGTTCAGCAGGGGGCACCGGCACGGCTACCTGGACTGCTACTTTTGAAGTGTAACACGGTGCCTTCTGCGTGCAGCGTGCTAATCTTAGTGCTGATACGTACTAGTACGGAACAGTTGGTGCGCGACCTGATACGTACAAGCTGTCAAAGGGCTTGCTACATAGGCATGCCGACCTCGCTACATAGGAACGGCGGACGAAAGGTATAGGGGAGGCGTCTTTTGCTACAAGCGGTGTGAGGCTCTGCTACAAAGGCACGACAACCTTGCTACAAAGGCATGCCAACCTTGCTACAGAGGTATGGAATCGTCTTCTAAGGCGACGACGTTATCCTTGCTACAGAGGTACGACATCACCTTCTCTGGTGATAGCGTTTTTGCTACAAATGGTGCAAAGCCCCGCTACAGGGGCACAACGGCCTTGCTACAGAGGTAGGGCGGCGTCTTCTTTGGTGTCATCGTGTTCTCTGTCGATAGAGCTTTTTTTTGCTATAATTGTTTTTTTTTTGCTACAACTGTTTTATGAATTTGCTACAAAAGCGTAAAGTTTTTGCTACATACATTTTGTACTCTTGCTACAATAGCATAAAATTTTTGCTACACGGTCTCCGGCGAGGTCTCCGGCGAAAGTCTCCGGTGAGATCTCCGGCAAAGTCGGGTTTGCTACATTAGCACAACTTTTTTGCTACCACCGTTTTGCATTTTTGCTACAATAGCGTAACGTTTTTGCTACACGGTCTCCGGTGAGGTCTAGCGGCGAAAGCCTCCGGCGAGTCTCCGGTGAGGTCGGGTTTGCTACATTAGCATAACTTTTTTGCTACACGGTCGCCGGCGAGGTCTCCGGCGAAATCTCCGACGAGGTCCAACTTTTTTTATTTTCGATCGAACTGCTTTTTGCTACAATGTAGCAAAAGCGGGGCAAATGTAGCAAAAACAGGGCAAATGTAGCAAAAGCGGGATTTTGAATTCAAAAAACGGACACGTGGTTGGCTGGGGACCCGGGGATCAGAAATTTTTATCCCCCGGGGGACGCGTAGTACTGCCCATTACTGAATCTTATGAGCCGGATTCCTTCAGATACGCAGACGTGGTGCACGAAAAGGTCGACCAAGGCTGAGGTCCTGCCTAGCAACGAAACACTGAAGCTGCTCAGCCGAGCCCAGACCACTTGTACACAGGCTGATAGTTCAGGACGATCTTGGCTGCATCGTGCCAAGACCCGAACCTATCATCTCCCCTCGCATTGCAACCACCACAGCGCCTTCGCGTTGCATCTCCTGGATGAGTTGCTCAACTCTCGGATTTCGCTGAACCACAAAACCAAACAATGCTCCTGTAGGAACAGCCAAGCTCGAGCGGTTTGCAGACGATGTGCTAGCATCCATGGTAGGATCTACAGTAGCAGGACTCGGCGCGTTGGCTCGAGCCAGAGAGGGATTTTGTTCCTGCTCCATGCCCCGCATCTCCATTTCTTCCGGAGCTTCAGGTCCAGTGTCCGTATTTAACCGTGCAACGGTGTGACCCTCTTTCTCCACACTGGAATGTGAAGCCTGCTGTTTCCCCATCTCATCCTCTGCACAGAGTCTTTTGCCATGTTGTGTCGCTTCCATTGTGGCAACCTTATTGTTTCTGCGCTTGAACACCGCCCACAGGTAGGGTTTCCCTTGGAAGGCTGAAAGCAAAGAAGTCAAATATTACATTGTAGTGAAAGGCATACTGTTCCATGAGAAAATAAATTATTATTTCTTAAGGATGATTTAGTATGGCTACACTTGAATACGCACTTCTGTGACAATTATATTTTCAGATAAGAACAGAATACATACTTTGGTGTTGTTCAGGCAGTAGAACAGAAGGAAGTATCAGCATCTCAGCTTCGCCAGTAGCAGCTTGTAAGACCATATCATTGTCCACAATTTCCTTAACTAGTTGATCCAGGTCTGCATCTTGCCTAAGGATAAAAGTTAGAATTATTACTCTAGATGATTCCAAATGGTAAAATAAATTAGAGGCCACGCAGATTAATCTCAGAGAGCAAGCAAGGACCTCATTTGGCAGGGCAAGAAATACAAGGCGATGTTGCCATCAGTAGGCCTTGATGCCTCAAAGCTCTTAGGCCAAGCCTCCATCCTAGAAAGCTTTGTTACTACAATCTCTGGCTGCAACGATCCTGCCAATTTCCACACCTGCTCACAGCATTTGGTTGACAAATGTGCAGCCAATGAAACTTTTTCGTTGCTGCTTATCTTAATTAATCCACTGTTGAATAAACAACACCAAAAGTTAGCATATAGGGAACAGTATCTAAGGCACTTAGACAGTGGAAAATAAAGCATATGTTTTACCTCCAAACAGGTTCATCTATGGGGAGAGAACCATATTGTTGCTGGTTCAAAGATTCTGAAAGAAGTCGATTCGGGACTTTGATAGGAGAATCCTTCACAACAGCAGTTTGTGATGTCAATCCAGCGGTCTCAATCTCAACACCAGCCATATTATCATCGTCATCGTCTTCATGATCATTGAGTATAAGTCTTCTTCTTTTCTTTGTTGGCTTACGGTTCTCACCTTCTTCACTATCATCGTCCTCATGTGTCTCGGGGTTCTCTTGTGCCAATGCTTCTGTCCTCTTCCTCAACTTGTCATCAATGGTTCCGCCATCCTCCACAAGACCAATCTTCAGATTGTCAAGTTGAACGGAACAGTCCATTGGTTTCATCCTCGTGCTCTTCTCAGCATTTGTTCCTTCATCCTTTGAAAGGCCAAATTTCCGCTTTCTACCATCAAGTTGAATGTGCCCGTCCATTGATTTGTTTTGAGCTTCGCCGCTCACATTTTTAAAAGCAATCCTCGAGTTGCCAAAGATGGATGAGTGGTTTGGTTCTTTTAAAATGCCAAAAACAGAATTCGACCCATCTTTCAACACCGAGGAAGCTTCGTTGCTAGGACGAGAGGGCCATGACTTCAAGGACTCATTGTTCTTCCCCAAAGGAACCAATCCACTATATGTCTTTGATGAGATCACAGAGTTCTCAATATTCACTGGCGGATAAACCCTGTCATTGTTCGAGCTTAAGTTAGAGAATCTAGGCATGTCAGTATTCTTTCTATGAGAAGCTTCACCGTTGTTCAACCTTGTGTCAGAGGTCCTAGGCTTCTCGCCGTTCTTCGATTGAGCAGCACCACCATTTGTATTCTTGTGCGAAGAATCAATGCCATTGGTCGATCTCGAGGAATATGGCCTAGAGTTTGTAGTTCTCCAAAAAGAAACCACACCATTGTTTGCCTTTGATGAAGAGGGCATAGACTTCTTTGGGAGAAGTTTTGAGGAAGATGGCATACCATTGTTCGGCCTTGAGGAACGTGTCAAGCTAATTGTCCAAGGGACCACCCTTGGCTCCTTCAAAGGAGTTTGTTGGCTTTTCTGCGCTACAACCTTATTTTTCGTGTCTCTATTGGCAACATTACGATCACCTTGTTCATTATCATTATTATATTTTGTTGCCACCGACGCCCTATAAAATTCCCGAGTTCTCTTTAGTTGTTTGAGACTCTTTTTCATGAGCTTTGTTGGATCCTTCTTTTTGGTTGGCTTGCGCATGCTTGGACCAAAGACATAGGCATCATTGTTTCTCATCTTTCTATGAATAGTGCTACCCTTGATTTATTTTGGTAGGATAGAAAACACTAAAGTTGAGAAACAATTGTGTCCACACAGTATCTACAAATAAAAATAAAGCCTAGTCATTATATAGAAAATAAATTGTATAAACTAATGAACTATTTGCTAGGCACTGATAGATCGTTTAAAATATACTCCCTCCGTTTCAAAATATAAGATGTTTTAGCTTTGTGAAGCAAATGTATCTAGACTTCTTTTAGTATATAGGTTCACTTAGGTTTTGAGTGAATCTACACACTAAAAGAAGTCTATATACATTTTCTTCACAGACCTAAAACATCTTATATTTTGAAACGGATGGAGAGTATACGATACTCCCTCTGTGCCAAGATGTAAGGGGTCTAAGATTAGTCAAAAGAAGAAATTTTATAAGCTTGACGAGGTTTACATAAAAGAATATGAACATCTACAATATTGAATCAATATCAATTGATTCATCATAAAGTATATTTGCTCCAAATGTGCATCCTAGTAGGATTTGACTTGCGACTAATCTTAGGCACCTTGCATTTTGGGCGGAGGGAGTATTTTATTAGACATGATTCAAACAAATAGGTGTGATTCAAAATATTGAGTAGATTGCACTATTACCAAGTTTAAGTTTTGTTAGGGTAGTTGCAATTCCCATGCATGTCAACGAGTAACACTTCGCACCATGAGGGCCCACAACAAGATCAATTTGTGAGAGATGTCTTACTCACATGAGAATAGCCTAAGAAACATGTACTATGCACCACACTGACATATGGCGTGGGTTCATCCCTAACCTTTTACATGGGGATCTTTAAATTGCAAAAATTTTAAACCATCACAAAGCTAAAAGATGACCCAATTATAAAATTGGAAAAAAATAATTTGATAACTATATTTTGTTAAAATAAATATATATTTAAGTATAGAGATTACGACCAAACTATCATTCTCTAAAACATATAATTGTAAAGTTGTGTGCTTACAACATATATTTTATCTCTATGTTACCATACCATTCAATGAAGCCCCTATTATGCTAGAAGTTTCAAGAGAAAATCAAAAGGTCTAATTAAATTACATTCAACAAAATACCAACCCATAAGGCACTGTGTCAATTTAAGCCAACCATATGTTCCACAAAATAAAAGCACATTAGAACCTTAGACCAAATTGTCATATGTTATGGCAAAAGGCATTTTCTAAAGAAGAATAAAAGTCCATTGACATACACACACAATGAACTTGTTCAATGCATATTGGAATGTATAAAGTGTCTAAGGTGCTAACCTAGTCTCACAAGGGATGTTTCAAACTAAGTGTTTCTTCAATAAATTCAAATGTTAAAATTAGTTATCTACACTTCAAATGAATAAGGTACGTTTTGATTTATTGATACAAGAATTTAAGCAACAATTTACTCACTCAATTCAAAAAAAAAATTAAAATCTTGTGAGTAAAACTTTAAATTTGATAGGGTTTATAGAAATATATACTCCCTCTGAACCATATTAGTTAACTTTGATTTATCTAAGTATGAATGTATCTAGACAAGTTTTAGTGCTAGATACATCCGTATATAGACAATTTTTAGTCAACTAATATGGGTCGGAGGGAGTATTAATATTTACGACATTTAAATATTTTTATATAAACTTGGCCAACCTTTATAAATCTGACTAAGGGAAAATCTAGAACATAAAATGATTTGGAATAAAGGGAGCATATGTTAATATTCTACCAATGTGATACAAAAAGAACAATAAAATTATATGTTCCAAAATGTTTGAATATCAATCGAAAGAAATCAATTTTGTCACATTAGAATATATCATCAAGTTATTTCTTAGTCAAAATCTTGTCTAATATAGAAATTGAAAATACATCGTTATCTTAAAATAGACAAAGCAACAATTAGCTCCAACTTATAGCCCTAGGAAGCACAAGAAGCTTATAACATGCTACCATACCGCGAGGCATTAACTCATGTCTCCTCACAACACAACACACTCAAGGCCTCAACAATATACTCCCTCCGTTCCTTTCTATAGTGCCTATAGTTTTTTAAGAAAATTCCAAAATATAAGATATATTGAGTTACACAAGTCATATGGACAACTTTTTTAGAGAGTTTACATAAAGTATATAGCGTTTCATGTCTCCTACAAACTCTATTTTATCACATCAATTGGTCACGAGAAATCCCATCCAAAACTATTTTAATTTTCTCTCCACGTGCGTTTCTTATTTTTCGTGCCAAAAACTATAGGAACTATAGAATGGAACAGAGGGAGTAACAAAATAACACTCAACAGAGGCAAACATAAAACTTAAAACTAAGATTAGAATCCATCTATTTCAGGAAGTGAGTCATTGATCATCATAGTTTAAAATAGCTGGCTATTGCATTTAGCGGCGACTTTTTCATAGGCTATGAAAGGTTATATCGCAGCTATGGCGGGTTATTCCATTTTGGGGTATTTTAAAAAATAGAGCAAATTTCATTCAAATCCTGTCATCAGAAAGAAAAAAACTATGAGTCAGACAAGATTCTAGCTACAACTCATGCAACTATTCAACGCAAGTAAGTATTCAACCAATTAACTCACAAGTTTTGTCGAATCGTATTGAACATAAATTCAAAACAAAGAAACAAAAGAAAGAAAATAAGAGAATTCAGAAAGCATAAGTTTAGAGGCTAAATTGAGGCCAATTTTAGCACTAAATCAGGCTATAGCTGGCTATTAGCAGCTATTCTATGTTTAGCCTATGAAGATACTAGCCGTAGGCTACTCGAAAGGCTATAGCCGGTTATTTAAAACTTTGTTGATCGTTGATAAGATTTATAGTGATGTTCATTGGTCACGACTGATTAGGCAAGGCCTGGAATCTTCACATGCACGCGGCGAGTAGAAAAGTTTGTCCCACAGACAGTAAAGTATTTGATAAACATATTCTCGTCCAAAGCCTAGAACAAATTCCGGATTTTACCCCCTAGTTTATCATTTTTTACACTACTTACCCCATTTAGCATATTTTCATCCTAATTACCCCATTTAGTAAAAAAATTGACAAATTTTACCCCTTTTAATGAATTTCGCTAGAGAAAAGGACTATGAACACGTCTCTTTGCTGACTGAGCCTCAGATCTAGAGGCAGCGGCTGGCATGAAAAATAGAATGCGCTCTCATGTATGATCTATTGGGAGGAATATTTTCTCATGTTGGATCGGAGGGAGTAGTAGATTTTAATTCCTCATGTATATTAGTCCAGCATGAACCGACCCAACAAATTTTTTATGGTCTCACCACTTATCACACGCATCATCTCTAGGATCATCCATGGGTGCATGCACTCCAGCTAGAAGTGATCTATGCGGACAAATATATTGCTTTTTTTTACATGGACCAATCTATAGCTGATTAGAGGTATATATTCCTTCATCAATCTGTACGAATTGCGTAGACGCGGCTCGGCTAAAAACTAAACAGTTCGGCTCGTGGAATCAACCTTGTTCATGCACAAATTCCAACAGAGAAAAAACCTAGAATGTGCCGAACCTGATAGCGTAGACCCACATGTTGAAACAATATAAAAACCTTAAAAGGGGCAAAAGTTGGTAAAAGTTTCACTAAATGGGGTAACTTAGATAAAAAATTGTTAAATAGGGTAATTAGTGTCACAAAAGATAAGCTAGGGGTAAAAACTGGAATTTACTCTTTATTCAAGCAACCTTGGTTTAGATCTAATATGTATTTGAGCCTGGCCTTGTAATCTACTCCCTCCGTTCCAAAATAAGTGACTTGGATTTATCTAGATTCAAATGTAACTATAGTAAAATGTGCTAGATACATACAAATCTAGACAAATCCACGTCACTTATTTCGAGAAGTTATTTTGAGAAGGGGGGAATAAAATAAACCTATTCTCGTCCAATCAATTATTCACAGCTTTTCTACATCTAACAGATCTACTCCATCTTAGATCTAAAGCCACGTTCGGCCACCCCAGCTAATCAGTTTTTATAACAAACCAGAATACCGACTAACAAATCCTTTCAACAGTCAGACATCTCACACCAATCATAGCATTATATATAGAGGCAGATAGAAGAAACAATAAAACGCACAACCTTAGCGGCATATTACTCTTGAGACGAACAGATAAGCAGGAGAAAACACAAAAGAAAGGGCATTACCTTGCAGCCGTCTGCTCCAATAACTCCTCTGCCCCGGCAATAACGAAACGGCGCCGAAATCCTCTCCTCAATAACAAACTCCTGCCACAACAAGAATCCAACTCCTCCACCCAAGAACTTCCCCGTAGATCGAGGCACGAACTCACCGAGAACCCGCACTGACCAAAGATGAGATCGGCGCTCGAAATCGCCCGGGAACTCGCACTCACACACTCGCAGAGGACACGATCGATGCACGAACTCGCCGACGCTAAGAGGAGCAACGCGCGATCTCAGGTGCCCGCTAGAAAAAACCCTAGCAAAACCACAACGCGGAGCAGAGGAAGCAACCGTGGAGAACCGAGGCGCGGCGGCACCGTTTGTAGGCGGTAACAGCGCGTGCGTGCTGAAGCCGGAGAACGGGGCGGAAAAGAATCCGGAAACTGAACGCGTTGCAAACGGAAGGGAGGGCTATATCGCCTATCGATATGTTTCCTTTCCGGCGCGGATACCGACTCGACGTCCGCTGGGATTCCGGACGGCCGTTTTCAGTTTGCCGTAAATGTCTGGCGATATCTGCGGGTTAGTGTGCAGGTGCAGGCACGCGGAGCTACAGCGAGAGCAGATTTTTGGGTGGTATTCAAGATAATAAGCCTTTGGAGCACGACAAGCCTAGTCTGTCTCTCGGTACCCGGCCAATTTGGAGTCATGCCAACGAGTGGCTAATGAAGGATAAGAATAGAGGGTGAGCTCGAAGAAAAACAATTAACAGCAACTCCATGCATTCTATAATGTTAAATACAATATCAGGTCCTTGTACTTGTCTGGTGGATCAATTTACTCATGTTACTGATAATTTGCACAATTTTTAATCGATGTATTTGTCAATTGTACTTTTTTAAATGGTATTTTATTATTTATATTATAATAACGATTACACATGGCCTCTGCAATGTACACAACCAACAAAAACAAAAGTAAACAACAAAAAAAACTAGGCCGTCATGTTTATCTAGATGCCTAGGACGATGAAAGATCAATACACATATCACACTATCAGCCATGTCGGGAAAACATATCCCTCATAATTCCTCTGAGTGTGTACACCTCTTCGTAAATAGGTCTCGAAAATTCATATGTTGTAGAGATGACCATAACCGAAGAGTAACCGTACTACGATAGATAACCTGCAAGTTAGAAAATAATTTATTATTAAAAATCTTGTCATTTCTACATAGTCATAGCGACCAAATAATGGCAAGCACACCACCCTAAATATAATCATGTACCTATCATTGGCGACCGAACTTGGGAGAGATAAATCGGAATCTACTTGGATGATCGACCATATAAAACGAGCAAATTTACATTGAAAGTATAAATGCTTAATTATTTCCTCTTGGTGACAGAAAACACATTATTTACTTTCATGCCAATTTCTCTTTATAAGATTGTATTTTGTGAGAGTATCCCCTCTACAAAGATATCATGCGAATATCTTCGTCTTTAATGGTATCTTCATCTTTCAAATTTTATTACTGTCATCAACTGGAATGTCATGTTATGGGAATGCTCTATATATGGAGTAAACTAAAAATTTACCGTTCTCTATTAGTTTTCATTTGAATTCATTAGAACCTTTCGATAACTGTATCATGGACAATCTTAACAAAAGATTATTCCAGGATACCAATCTAGGTTCGATGAGATCTCTCCTGAAAGACGCATTCATTTGATTCCATTGAAAATTGTATCCTTTTTTTGTCTAACAAAGTAACAATATTATATAGATATGGATATTGCTCTTGTAGGGTAGTGCGATCCATCCTTGATATTAAATGCGAACAGAAGAAATGTTTCTTAGACGCCATAAGGCTAGCCCAAAAGTGTGAATCACCGGATTTTCATACCACTTGAGACATAGTTTTTGAGCCAACGTGTTTTCTCCACATAATGGTTTGCCAAACACCTTCTTTCTTGAGTAGCTTAAACAGCCATTTACTAGAAGAGTAGTATTCTAAACTTGCAAATCGTGTATTCTGAGTCCACCTTGATCTTTCGATCAGCAACCACATTCCATTTGGTCAGTCGGTATTTCTTTTTTTTGGTATCTCCTTGCCAAAATAATTTTGATCAGAAATAATCCAATCTATTCAAGACACATTTCGACAATTAGAAAAACGAGATCTTATACAGTACTGAATTTATGAGTACAAGTCTTCCCCAAAGAGATAGTAATTTTCCTTTTCAACTATTAAGACGTTTTTGCAATCTTTCCTATACAAGTTTCCATTCATCATTTGTGAGGCGTCTATAGTAATCGGAATTTCTAGATAGTTGATTGGAAATTTCCATTGCCCATAGCCGAATAAATTAGCATAGAGGTGAGCCTCGTTTTGGGCCTCACCAAAACAATACAAATCACTTTTATGAAAATTTATTTTTAATCTGAAAATTTGTTCGAATGCTGATAGAATTAATTTTAGATTTTTTGCTTTCTCCAAATCATGTTCCGTGAATAAAATTGTATTGTCATCATATTAAAAAATAGAAAGTTAGCTATCAACAAGATGTAGAACTAATCCTTCAATCTGACCATCAGCATTTGCTCTCTCGATCTGGATTTCCATCATATCCGCCACTATATTAAATAGTATTGGAAATAATATATCACCATGTCTCAATCCTTTGTTAGTCTGGAAGTATTTACCAATATCAACATTTACTTTGAAGGCAACGCTACCTCGATACATAAAAGAAAGTACGAGAGCACGCCACTCTTCCGAAAAACCTTTCATACTGAGTGTTTGCTGAAGAAAAGACCATTTTACATTATCATATGTCTTCTCAAAGTTAATTTTGAACAGTACTCATTCAATTTTTTCAAGTGTAATTCGTGAATCGTTGTATGCAGGATTACGACATCATCTAAGGTGTTTCTTCCTTATATATACACTAAGGATACACTGAGGATACGTTGCACTCCCTTGACTATAGAATCATTTAAGTTGGATATAAATCCATGTCTTAGAGCATATCCAAACGCCCCTGACAGCCCCCAACGGGCTATAAGGGGATCGGACGAAAAAAACTCGTCCAGTCAGCCCGAATATCACATTTTCATTCCGCGTGGCCTATTTTACTATTTGACGTCCTCAGGGCGCACCCAACCCACGAGGGGCGAGCTAGGGGGGCTTATAGCTCCTATGCGACGTCTTTACGTGGAATTGGAAGGAAAGCGACATCGTTGAAAAGAATAGCTCGCATGCGACGGATGTGAGGCAACTAATATCCCAGGGCCACACGGGCCTTAAATCGGTCGTAAGGACACATTTAACTTTGTTCCAATATTAGGGTTAAGCCAAACCGGTTGGTTGGGACAGCCAGTCAAACCAACCGCTTCCGACCGAGAGCGCGTAACCGATCAGTAGCTTCCCGACGGTGGCGGCGGACCTCACCATCGTTCTCGGCGCGGCGGCACGGCAATTAATTTAGGCGGCGCGCTTCGACGACGAAGGTGGTGAGTGCCATTTGAAAGCTAATTCCTCTCCCATTCTTCTCAATTCGAGATCTGAGCGTGCCCATTGATGCTAGATTGTGGAGGCGAGTGTGTGAACAGGCGAGGGGAACGATATGGAGCATGGAGAGGGACTTCTAATCGGTATATCCAGATCTCGCACTTAATTTCTCTAAGGTTGAGCTCTGTTCGCTCCGCTAGCTCACAAGTGCTGCAAAAAACAGGGGAGACGATGTTGCACGCCAAACCTTCGAATTTCGCATCAATTTCTTTCCCTCTAGGACTGTTTTAGTTGATGGCAGCACGCAGATCATTGAGAGAGACACGGTTGTTAAATGAGAGGTGGAATTAGAACATGTTGATCCCCAAGAGCTAATAAACATGGGAGAGGAGGCGAAGGAAAATGGTGGAAAAATTGGGGATAGTGTGGTTTGGGGGCGAGCAAGAAGTTTCTTTACGATTTGATGATTGCAAATGTGACTATGTTAGGGTTGAGACAGGGGAACATATAGTTGATGAAATCGATGAGAGAAACGGTTGGACAAGCAAAACTATTCTGTTTTAGCGAGCTCATTGATCTAAAACCTGATTCGAGGGTTGGATATGTGGCCTCAAGTCGGGCTGCCGATGGTCGAGGATGATTGGGCTGCACAAAGGCAAGTAATGCCTATACTTACCGAGTTGGAAGTGTTAACGTGGAGGATGATGATGCTAATGCACAAGGGGAGGCTGCAGATGGTAATGCACAAAGGATTGTAATCATGGATGGAATTCGGTTGAGATACATGACCGCACCGATTTGGTCATTGCACCAATATATGACATTGAAATGGCAAAGCTTTTGGCATTCCTATAGATGATGTAGACAAGGAGAAGAAGAGGGATGAAGCTGCAAATGATGGTGACAACCATTTAAGAGATGAAGAGGCAGATATAGATCTAGAGTTGTTGGAAAATGCTGCAGTTCATGTAGATGATGCACATGATGATGAGCTAGTATGATTTATGACAAAGAGGACCCATTATTGAAGTTGGGAGATTGTTTCCAAGCATGGATGAATTCAGGATGTGTTTCAGACATATGCATCAACGTGAGTTTGCTACCAAGACTATGTGGACTGATAAAAAGAAGTTCTATGCAAAATGCATAGGTTATGATGGTGGTGCCAAGCCTTGCAAGTGGTATATATCTGCTAGACGCCAACCTGATGGAAGGACAATAAGAGTGAATCAAATTCCAAAACCTCATACTTGCATTACAAGTTCTCAAATAGTTACAAAGATGACATCACAATTATGGGTTGCAGAAAAGATCAAGCCCATTTTAGCCACAACACCAAACAGCACTGCAAAGAGACTGAAAATAGCCATTCTCTTTTATGGTACAGGTCTGGTTTTAACACTGCCATCAAATGTGATCATATCAACAATAATTTGGCAGAAAGTTTCAACAACAAAGTGAAGGAGTTAAAAGACTTGCCTGTCCATGACATGGTTGACCAGATCAGGATCATGATCATGAGGTTGTGGGAATTGAGAAGAAGGCTTGGTGATGTTCTTCAAGGAGATAAGCTTCCTGATGTTGTGCAGCAGGTGGTCAGGAGCGTAAATCTTGCACATTTGCGTGTTGAGAAATCCTCATTGTGGGTGTCTTGAAGTCGGAGATACAAAGATGGCAGAGGCATGTTGTTGACACTCAATTGCATGAATGCACATGCCTTGAGTGGCAACACACTGGAAGCCTTGTGAGCATGCCATACTTTTCTTGGCCTCCAAACACAAGCTAAATATGCACCCATATTTGCATGAGTGTTATTCAGAGCAAAATTCAAGGCTGCATATGGAACACCAATTCCAGACTTACAGATCATCGAGGGCCTGAAGTGGACATTCAGTTCTCCTTGTGTCCTCCTTTGATGAAAAGAAAGGTTGGCGAGCCCAAGCGAGTAGATTCAAGGCTTGGTTTGAGAAAGGTGGGAGCGAAGAAGGGAAAGAAAGATGAAAAGAAAGATGCCAAGCCAAAAAGGGCCCAAAAGGTAACAAGAATAGATGCAAACTCTGTGAAGAACTTGGACACCGAAATGGCTCTACCAAGTGCGTATACACCTTGAAAAGCCAAAGTATGTTCATCCAAAATCTATCCCATTTCTTGTTGATGATTTTTCTCCCCACTAACTTGCTTGTTTTCGGGAGGAAGCGTGGAGAAAAAGGCCCACCTCTTGTTGTTGATTTAATGTGGCCAATGAAAAGGGCAAGAATCAATGGCCAAAGAAAGAAGAGAACTAACCGGATCATGTTTGGTCTTTTGAGGTGCAATCTGAACTTGTTTTGGAGGATGATGTGCAAACCTGTTGAGGCTTTAGGGCACACCGCTTCGATTTGGAAGCTCTGGTGCAAAATGAGGGGCAAAATGAG